>JAPPVO010000003.1:24103593-24703593 GCA_030407325.1 Camellia japonica
CATTCTATTATGCTTAGCACGGTGAAGGGGCAAGACTCTAACTTGACCCACGGGTTTATATCCTCTTTACCAAGCTCTAAGTATACGTCGGCTGGGACGCCATATTCCTCTCAAAATGCGACAAGTGCACCTGGCATGTTAACAAGGAAGCGATAGCGCTCCATGGGAGGCCGGTTTTAGTTAGCCCGGTAGAATTGAGTTGGCAAAGTTATGCATGATGGCTGCTCGACCTTTGAGAGCCCTGGTGTTAGTGTGCCTGGCCCCCTAAGATTCTGCAGTTAAAAACCAAGTGTGAGTGGCAGTGCAGTCACGCATATAAGATTGACATTAGCTCGGTCACTTTGGTAAGTCCTAGCTCGGTCACGCTGTGGACTCGACTTTCTTTGCGCCCCCCTTTCGGAGAGCTCGAATTGGTCCTACAGTTCGGACTTCTGTCACGGTTCCGAATCTAATCTCACAAAGTGCAATGCGAGACTGATAAACACCAAAGAGTCCAAATCTGGCAATTGGTTTTGTAAAATCGATTTTGAATCAAAAGCGCCAAACATGGACTGCTTTGCCAGATTACAGAGTCGCCATCGAAATATTTTATTTTTGAAAAATTTAGGAAACCCTAACTAGTGCCGAAGGCCACGTGTTCGTCATCACCAAAGTTGCCTCGGCTCGGGAACTTGGGTACGAGAGGGGATGGTCCTGAAATGAGCACCCCCGCTCGCCCGATTAAAGATCGGCCTCTACTAAGCATGATATGTTGTTTTATAAACACACGTGTTCTTATTCTGATTATTAATCTAACTTTACTATGTGATGCACACAAGTATAGATTAAATCGCAAGAATTGGAACAAAACAATTCATGTTTGTTTTCGAAAATTGTTCGAAAATGCCACCCTCAAGTGGGCTTAAAACATGATTTGCCACTTCGCAAAGTGGGCTTAAAACTCACATTTAATGATTTGTTCCAATTCAAACAACAAAGCCTTCATCCACAGGCATGCAGTTAATAAAGTAAGCATGTAGCCTTATGGCAAGCATGCGAAACATGGAAACACTCACACTCATGCAAGCATGCTAAAGAGTAAAACTTACAGTGTACTCCGAGCTAAAACAAAAGCTAGTTAGAAAATAATGCATGATCTTAACTATGGTAGATGCCTAATGCAACACATGCAATAATGCAATTAATAGGCTCGGCTATCTAAGATGGCATTTGCAACACTTTGATAACATGCTTTGAAGCACGTATTCAAATAAGTATTGAAATGCGATGCAATTTGAATGACGCGCCGAGCCTCGGTGTATGCAATACAAATGAATGATGCAAACATGCAAGCATAAGGTATGCTAATAAAAAATGTCCCTAAATTAACCATCGAAAGCGGTTAAATAAAAGGGAGAAAGACGTGGGGTTGGAAGACATGCACACACACGCGCACACTTATTACAACGGTGTGCCCTCTCAAAGGAGGGTCCGAATAAATAAGCTAAGCTAAACTAAGTTAACTAATCTAATTAAACTAATTAGACTAAGTATTACACAACAAAATAAAGAAATAGCTAAGCTAAGCTACATAATTATTACAACACTTAATTAATTAGCAAACTAATTAATTAAATTACAACAATATGCTAACTAAACATGTAAAGCATTAAACTACACTGCCTCAGCTCTGCTTTGGAAAGTAGAAGATGCATGCACTCGGTTTTCGCCCCGAAAAGCCCATTGGTTTGCTCTTAAGAGGCTCTGTTGCAGGGTTACTTCGAGAACTTTTTGCTCCACCTTATCAATTCAATGCTGAGGAATGCACCAGTGGCCTGCCGGCCATGACTGCTTGCTGCCGGCCAAGAAAGTGTGCTGCAGGCCAATGATGAAGCACTGTCGGCCACTGGTGTGCTGAATCACCAAACTGCAACAGAGCACAGACAGAGGAAAAGAGAGGGTTTTCCTAGGACATGTTTGTGCTGCACCCTCTCCTTATCATCTCAAAACATCAAAGAAGTAGTACTCTTGGATCCAAAACCACCAATCAAGCATTTTCAATGCATGATGGCCAAAGATCCAAATTGTACACTTTCAATCAATGCACAAAACAAGACTCAAAGAACCACCACCCTATCATGGATGATCTAGGGTGATGGAGACTAAGGAGATTGGCTCATTTCATCACTTTGAGTATGAAATGGACCAATCTACCTTGTGTTCAATATAACGTCCGATTGAACACAATGCGATGCAAACACAACATGCTTATCTTAGTCATGTTTTACTTGTTCAATTTTGTTTACTCATTTTAGCATTACCAAGCCATTCTTTAACTGGTTAAGTCTAAGATGAGTGTCCTCTAATGAGAGAGGGGTCAACCAAAGGATGGTTTAAGACATGAGAGAGATCATGCCTTTGGTTAGGAGGAACCCTCGAAAGAGAGTTAAAACCATTGAGCACAAGCTTTATCTCAAGCTTAAACACAACCTTAAGATTAACCAACCCTCAAAGCAAATGAAAAGTGAAGAAATGATGCAGATATTTCAGTACTGAAATGGCATGAAAAATAGTATTACAACTTGCAAGCAACTCATGCACAACATGTTAAAAGTCAAAAACACTAAACTAGTGAAGAGCACTACACTATAAGCATGCAATACAAAGCTCAAAAGGGATAAACAGTCCAAAATAGTCCTAAAACAGCCTAAATGGAGTTCTAAAATATGTTTGAAATAAGCTAAAAAATAGCTAGACTAAGAGGCCAAAACAATAGCAGAAACTAAGGCTATTAGGCACAATTGCACTACAAGCATACAAAGGAGACCTCAAGGGACCAAACCAGCTCAAAACATAGCTTAAACATGTCAAAATAATAGCAAAAACATACTGATATTATGGCACCAAATGCTAGAAAATCATGCTCACATGCTAGGCTATCTAGGCTTACAAACAAGACACAAGGAGGGGAGGCCAATCCCTCCTAATTTGGACCTCAAAACATGTTTTTTTACCACTGAAAATTCTTTGGAATTCAGTGGTTAAAAGGCCAAAAAAAGTTGTTTTAGAAAGCTTTTAAAGATGACACAACAATTTAGCAAGCAAGCTACAAGAGGAGTAAACTACCCCTAACTGCAAACAAACTTCAAACCACTATTTTAAGCCATAAAAACAGAGATTTTAGAGGTCCAAACCAGCCTCAAAACAATATTCAAAGATGGCAAAACAAGTGTTTAAAATAAACTTAAAACACAAAGGTTCTACCTCTTGAAGACAAGACACACTTTAAGCATCAAAACCAAGCCAAAACCCTCTTCTAGGGCTCAAATAGGACCTCAAGCAACCTCAACACCAAGATGATCAAGTTTGATCAAGGGCGTTCTATGCAAAAATGTAGAGAATTTAGGCTTTAAGGCAAAATATTTAGAGAGAGAGGATTATAGAGAGAGAGGTTCTCAAAATTCTTCCAACCTTGCAATATGAGAGATATGGCCTCTATGTATAGAAAAATGCATGCTTTGGTCGAAAATATCAAAGAGAGAACAACTGGAGCAGTGTAGGACAGCTGGAGGAAAATATCTGGATTTTACATTGGTGGCCGACACTGGCTTGCCGGCCATCAATGGTCCATTGCCAGCCATCAAAAATCTGCTTCCAGGCCCGACTTTAAACATGTATAGCTCCTTCATCTGGACTCCTTTTCAGGTCATTCTTGAGTCTAAATTGAAGTCTCAGAAGTAAAATTTCCAATGGTGGCAGCCTCACATCAAACTTCCAAGTGTGTAAAAAGTTATGCTCATTTTAGTGAAGACTACCCATTTCCAGCTTAATCGAATTGATGCCTAACTTGAACCAGCCATATCTCCCCCATTCGGACTCGGCTTTAGGAGATTATTGAGTGCAAAATGACGCCAGGGCACTTTCCAATAGTGGTGACCTCATAGCTTAAATCCAAGTGTACAAAAGGATAGGCCTGATTTAGCAAGGGCTACTCGACTCTCTCTTAACGGTTCATGCTCATCTTCTTCCCTAACTTGGTTTCTTCCCTCTCCTCTACTTTTCTTCAACTCCAAACCTCTAAACAAGGTGTTTTGAAAGATTTTTCAAAAAGTTCACCTCTCTTCCATTCATTTCCACTTTGTCCTTTGCTCGGTTTACCGAAAAGCGCAACATTTAACAAAATGCGAGCCTCGGAACATCGTAGGAATTTTTTTTTCAAAATATTTTGAAATAGGGGGTTTTAAGATCTAAAATCATTTTGGTCAAAAGGCTTTGGGCCAAAAATGGGGTGTGAGGTTTGGATTTGATGCTCCTCTTGCCGAAGAAATCGAACCTTTGCACAAGATAGCCTGCACCATCGAGTAAGCAATCAGTGGTGCCCAAGTCTTAAGGGCGATCAAAAATGGGGTGTCTACACACGCGAGCCAACCAGATATTAGCTCGGTTGTGCGATCTCGTATACTAGGTAGCCCGGTTTTCTACCCCATCCCACAAACAACGAATTTGCCCGGTTGCCTAGGGTTTTCAGATCAAAAAAGTGCTTTAAGCCCAGCCAAGCCCAAATCCGCGCCTATTCATCACTGGAGATGACGAACAGTTGGGAACTAGAGACATGAGATCTTTTCAACATCAAAAGCAATGCTAAACCCTAACCCTATTCAATTTTATGCGATGTTCGGGATGCTTTAATCCTACTCAATGTATGAATATGTGTGGTAAAGTTCAAAGAACACGAAGGAAAGGAAAATGCCACAGAGGAATGGGAAGAACTCACCTGGTTAGAGCTTTGATCGATGTTGCAATTGGAGAAACGCACCCCTAACGACAACGGCGATAAAGAGCGAATGCTATAGGTGCTTTGATTTGAGCACTACAGATTGAGGATGATGATGCTGGTTTTGGGAAAAATGGCTGGACGAGAAATGAAGAAGATGAACAGTGAGAAGTAAGGATGAAGTGAAAAGGTTTGGTGTATTGAATGGGAGGCGCCAGATTTTGAATTTGGAAAGATGGCGTGGGACGGCTGGATAGGCAATACGGGGCCAATCAGTGAGTGACACGTGTCTGTGATGAGAACAGTGTCGGTCTTGAAAAGACAAGTTGAAAAGCTGAATCGTCGACCAGGCAGATTGTGGGACCGAGCACATGGATTAGCACGATTGAAGGCAATGAACTGATTGAGGAGCACGGATAGCCGAGTGATAAACCGAGCAAATCGCGATCGCATAAAAAAATGAGCTCAGCCGGTGAATGTAATCCCATCATGCTAGCGTGGACAGAACTAAGAGGTAATTGAGAGGGAGATTTATAACCTAGCAATGGGTCAAGCTAGTTTGGGTCGGAGTCGGGGCCTCTATACGGTCGGACGTTGGGTACATATTGGACCGAGGTGATAGTCTAGTCAATATGGGGGAATTTTAGGCCACTAGTTCAGTGAAGGTGAGCATTCGGTTGAATGAGTTGGAATTTGTCCTTGGGAGACCAGATTCAACCGAGCAGAAGCTTGGTCGTGACTGTGGAGCTCGGTTGAGCTCACGATCAAGAATTACCGATGAGACCAGACAAATAGCACGGTCAAAAGGTGATGGCGTGGCGCCGCAATAAGCATAGCTCGGTGGGAAGTACTATGCGGCGTAACGGGACTGCAGGAAGAAGATTCCGCCGTCTGTACGCGTCAATACTGTTTGGCAGTGTCGTCATTTGGTGTTTAGTTGTATTAGCGCTGACACGTGGAAGAACGTAAGAAGAGAGCAGGTCCATGCGTCCAGAGGAGAATGGACGCAGAGGCGTGCGCAGAAACTATATAAATGATGCTGTGTCTCCACACACAAGTCTAGAAAATCTTGTGATGAGAGCTCACCTACCACTTTGTCTCCTCTTTCTCTCTCTTTTTCTCTTCCTCTTTAAGAGTGCTAACTTAACCGTCGGAGTAGCTCACCGTCGTTGTATTCTCAGGTTATTCGGAGCGAAGCTTGGACAGGAGGAGTACGGACAGCGACGAATATTTGCTCCCTGTACATCTCTTATAAATAAAATTTTATATATAAGTTTAAGATTTTATTTCAAATGTTCCTTTACTATAACATATAGTATAGATGGACTAAAATTGTTATATTGATAATTAATAATTAAAATTATGTTTTGTTATAAAAAAAAAATGACATAGTTATAATATTTCACAATTTTAGAATAAAAATATATGAATTTTAAAAAATTGTCATATTGGTTTTTGAAAGGGAAATAATTAAAAAAAAATTAAAAAACTTAATGAGTAAGAAAGAATCATTGTAACATGTAATACAACTAAAATCACAGTTAAACTAGCAAATCATTCAAATCAAAAATAGTTTAACTTAATCAGTTAAGTCAAAAAATCACCAGATTACACAAAAATTAATTAATTAAAATTTTAATTAATTAATACATTTATGGATCTACTACTGACATGTTAGGCAGGTACCTTCATTGTTAAAAATCTGTCAAAGAATTAACAATGGCAATGGCGGCACTATCGAGTGAGAAGGAGAAAATTGATATGGAAGAGTTGGTAAAATTAATTAGTGTGAATGCAGGGGCGTTTAGCTCTGGTGTCATAAAAAATGATTGGAATGAGGTATTGAAAATTTACGACTCGTTCGATTGTCCAGAAGATTTGCAACGTATGAAGATCACTCGATCTGAGGAGAGAGCATTGCACATGGCATTACAAATGACAATCAACAAAAAGAGAGAAAATTTTGCAACTTTCCGAGAAAAAAGAGAGAGTTGTGAAGAAGCTGATTGAAGGGCTGCAGAGTGTTCCGCTAGACGAATTAGCAGATAACAGAGGGAACACACCTCTCCATGTGGCTGCAAAACTGGAGGACCAGCAGAAAATGTGCATTTACATGGCTCGTACGCACCCTGAAGGTATCGGTGATCGTAACCATGAGAATGAGACACCACTCTTTGTGGCAGCTCTCTATGGTTGTAAGAATCTTTTATTGCCCTCTCTGATATCTGCTGCTCCGATCACGGCCTGCGCAAAATCTACGAATATGGCAGAGGGAGCATCGATGGCAGCACTGTCCTTCACTGTGCTGTCAATGAAGAGTACTTTGGTAATATATATATACTTTATTAGTATTATTATTATTATTAAATGATGATTTTGGGATTATATATATATATATATATATATATGGAAAATGACTTGAGCCCCCACAAGAAGACCATTACCACGACCCCTCTTTCTCTAGTTGGCCAATTTTATTTTATTTTATTTTATTTTCAATCACCAGCCCCACGTGTGTGTGGGGTGGTGGGAGCAAGGTTTTCAAACCCGGACCGGATCGGCCGGTCGAACCGGTCGAACCGGGAACCGGGCCTGGTTCCGGTCCGGCCAACCCTGTAAACCCGGAGGAGGCTCAAAACCGTTCTCAAATGAGAGAACCGGATGGCCCGCCGATTCAACCGGCAAACCCAGTGACCCGGACGAGTTAACGAGGAACCGGACGGGTTTGTTGGCCTGAAATCTCACTCTCTCTCCGCAGAATTCTGGTGGTGAACGGAAGTTACGGAGGAAACAAATCCGGCGGTGAGGTGAGCACAAAGAGTGGGATGGCAAGTGGTGTGCATAGATAGGGGTACTCTACCAACAATGAAGGAACAGGCAGTCCATCTCCCAATTTTTGATCTGAGGACCGGTCTACCCTTGAGATCCACAGTCCCATCTTGTGTGTAATCCTCTCTTCCATTCACAGCACCTTTCTCTTCCTCTATCTTTGCATAACCCTCTGTTCATTCCACAGGACCTAATTTCTCTTCCTCTACCTTCACCGTGGTAGCTAGAGAGAGAGAGAGAGAAAGAAAGAGTGAGTGCAGAGACAAGGACTTTTTTTTTTTTTATTCAAGTCTTTTGTTTTTTATTCAAGCAGAGACAAGGACTTTAGTAGCTTTTGATTCTTCCCAGATCTTTTGATTCTTTCCAGAAATTTTAAAAAAACAATTTTTATTTTTAAAATCCTATTATTTTGTTGAATTTAAATTTTTTATTTTATTTTTCATTTATATGTTAATATATATATATTTTTTAATATATTTATGACGTAATTATGACGTCACGGTTCAACCGGTTTGACCCGGCGGTTGAACCAGTGACCCATCCACCCGGTCATTTTTCCGGTTCGCTCACCGGTCCGGGTTTCAAAACATTGGGTGGGAGTAGTGATTGGAGAGGGTCTCAATCACTTCCCATATGTTAATACTATGAGTTTGGTAGATTTGGCATGTGAAATAATTTTTAGGTTTCCAGAGTTTGTTCACCTAGTTGACCAGAGAGGATACTCTCCTCCACATCTATTAGCTAGGAAGCCCTTAGCATTCGAAAGTAGTTGCCCACATACTTGGTGCCAATCAATCATTTATCACTGTGAGCATCCTTGCCAAAGCACTACTCAAATCCTAATCAACGGACACTAATTAATCAATCTCTTTTTTTTTTCCCTTCATAGTTGATAACTATTTTACCATTGGATTGGAGCATACTAATAAGCATTTAAGACCTCATCACTTTTTAGTCAAAAAATCAAAAGTTACTAAAAAAAATTAAAAAATCAACAACTTATACAAAAAAGTCAAAGATTCCCTTTTCTTTTTATCTTTTTGCACATTTTTTCGTAAAAAATTAAAAATTTATCCCAAACATACTAGTTTTTTTACATCATATTTTAGTCAAAAAGCCAAAAAATTATTAAAAAAACCTGTTCCCAAACGAGACCTAAGTTTTATGTTGTTTTATTTATTTTTGCAAGGTGTACCAGAAAAGATTTTGAGGGTGAAGAAAGTTATGACTAGGAATGGCAATTTGAACCCAATCCGATGGGGGCCCGATTTTCCGACCCCGATTAGCACGATTTTTTCTCGAAAAATACCCCTGACGGGCCGAGATGGTATTCAAAAAAGAAACCCTGATAATTTTCGGGTCGGAGACGGTTCTGCTTAGGCCCATCCCCGTCCCCGTTCTGTTTCTGCCCCGCCTCTCTTTCCTCTCTCTCTCTCTCTCACTCATCTACCCACTATGTATACTCATCTCTCTCTCTCTCTCTCTCATCTTAGATCTAATAATCCCAACCCACCTCCTCTCTCTCATCTCAGATCTGTCTCTTTCTCTCTCTCTCTCTCTCTCTCATCTCAGATCTAATCCCTTCATCCGCCTCTCTCTGTCTCTCGTCTCTCCGCTGCCATGGCCGTACTCTGCCGCTTGATACCGGTGGCGCAACCGAAGTCTCCATCTTCTTTCTCAAGCTCGTTAAACCAGAGCTTTGACCACTCCACCGCTCCTTGCACCAAAGCTCCTTAACTCCACTCTCGATCAAGACCTTTGTTGCATCAGAGCTCCAATCGCATCACTGCTTGTTGCATCAGAGCTCTTTAACTATGTCACAATCGAGACCTCTCTTTTCTCTCCCTCTGTGTGTTTGTGTGTGTGTGTGATGATGATGACAACGACTTAGATCTGCAGATGTGTGTGCGTTTGTGTGTGTGTGTGTGTGTGATGATGATGACGACTACTCAGATCTGCAGATGTGTGTGTGATGATGATGATGATGATGATGACGACTTAGCTCTTTAACTCTGTCACCGTCGGGAATTTTTCGGGGTCAGGGAAACCGATCCTTGTTAGGGGGCGGGGGCGGAGGTGATGGGTTCCCCGCTGGGGATCTGGGGCGGGGACGAGAACAAAGAATTCTATACTTTCGGGGATCAGGGACGGGGAGTGCAATCCTCAGCCCCGCCCCAGCTTGTTGCCATTCCTATTCAAAAAGTAAGTACATACATACATCAGAGGAGGGGTAGATAGGGAGGGAAGTGATCGAGTGTGTTTGGGTGTATGTATCTAGAGTAATTATTGGATACTCTTAGAGAACTGCATAAATGCGTCATCAATTTTTATTTTTTATTTTTTATTTTTTTGTGGGTCTATTTAACTGACATGGTAGTAGGCTATTTGTCTCTCTAGGCATATGAAAAAATTTATCATGCTGTCTTATTCCATACAAGAAATTGCATCTTTTTTTTTTTTTTTTGGTTGATGCAGGATAAGTGTTTAGAAATTTTTATATTCATATTATTGGCAGATTAGACTTTTATATTTAGTTTTCAATAGTCTAAAATTTTTAATTTCCTATTGGGGGGGGGGGGGGGGGGGGCGCAAAATTGAAATCACATGTGAAACCAAGGATAATCATTCAATCAATTATATTTCCAAGAATAATCATATTTTCCTTATAGATTCTAGGTTGTTTTCTTGTAGATTCAATAATTTCATTTGTTAGAACAATATCTACTCATTTTCTCTATTGCTGCTATGCCATTTTCATACAAGAGTTTGTCATTTTTGTAAATTAAGAATATATAAATCCCATGAGTAAATTTACTCTAATTATCATAATATACTATCACTCACTGTTAAATTATTACTCTATTTGGTTAGGAGCTGGAGTTGGGAAGATAATAAATTTTGTCCTGAAAAAAATAGTGGTGATTCTAGAAATGAAAGAAAAGCATCGGAGTTCTATTAAGCTCATGAACGTGCTTCTTCGCGAAGTTTGGCTATGTAATTATACAAATACTGGAGGCAAACCCACATCGGACGCTGAGAGTGCCAACATTTTGGAGATCACTAGAATCTGGAATGAGAGCTAAAATCAACAAGAAAGAAAAGGTAATCTTTGTCCCAGTTAGGTGTTCCTTTTCTGTCTCGTCTAGATTTTTTTTTGGCACAACTATAATCGTGTCATTAATGTGGCAATGTTACT
The DNA here is from genome assembly GCA_030407325.1 of Camellia japonica. Lineage (NCBI taxonomy): Eukaryota > Viridiplantae > Streptophyta > Magnoliopsida > Ericales > Theaceae > Camellia > Camellia japonica. The sequence continues at coordinate 24,114,372 of JAPPVO010000003.1, forward strand.
AAAATTTGGTGCCAGCTAGCCAAGTTTCCTTGGAAAGCAGTCAAAAGAACAAAGAATAGCAAGGTATTTCTTGTCCCCTTCGCTCTCACTTTTCAATAGAGCTTATTATTATTATTGGTTAAAAAGCTCTAACATTCAGAATCCAACCTTCTATTGAAAGACCAGTACTAATACATAACAGGACTGTATGAAATAATATATCTCAAGTCATAAAATTATACAATAAATTCAATATTTCTTGTTTTTGAATACAAAGCTTTTTTTTATTTTTTTTAAATGCCTATTTTCCAAATGCTAGAGCATCGCTTGTTTTATAACAAAATAATTATTTCAAAAAATTGAATTGTAGAATTCAGGAGGCATTCAATCCCATGACTATTTTTGTTTGTTTGTTTTTGTTTTTACCAAATAGGAAAATATAATCAATTTTTTGCTTACATATAATTGATCTTTTGATGTCTTGTTAGTTGAGAGTGAACTACAGTGACTAGTCCCATGACCTTTATTCCATTGACTTCAATGGTAAAAAATAATCACAGAATTAGGTGTGTTTGATTTGTGTTTGTAGAGTAGTTTTTGAGATAAAAAGTACGGTAACTTGTTTGGTTTACTTTTTTTCAGAAATGGTTTTGGAGAATTGTTTTGGGGAGAGAGTTTTAAAAAAAGTGATTAATTTGATGTGTATGAGAGAGAGAGTGATTTTGGAAAGTAGGTAACCAAACAAAATTTTGAAATTTTTTTTAGAAAAATTTGTTTGATTTGATTACTCTTAAAAATTTGTTTGTACAGAATTTTTCCCAAATTTTTTTTTGAAAAACAAACCAAACAAGGTAACTGTTGTGATTTTTTTTTGGTTGCAGCAACACCAATACTAATTGCAGCAAAGAATGGTATCAGTGAAATGGTTAGCCAAGTCCTCGATTATCTTCCTGTCGCCATATATGATACAATCCCAGAGGGAAAGAATGTGATGCTCCTAGCATTGGAAAACAGGAAAATTATGGTTTATAAGGAGTTGATGCGTCGCAATGTCACGACAGTTTTGTTACACCACAATGATAATGTCGGAAACAATGCATTGCATCATGCTGCAATGGTCAAAATTTATCCGCCCTCGTTTGCACCAAATGCTGTTCTTCGAATGCAATGGGAAATCAAGTGGTACGAGGTAAACAAGTCTTACTCCAACAATCAACAAATTCAAAACTAATAGAAAAAAATATTCTAGTCAATTCCTAAAAGCATACAGTAATTATGAATGTATGGGGTGATTTGAAATGTTTTAAATAAGTACACTTTTTGATTTTTTATAATAAAAAAAAAATATGTAGAAAAATAGAAAAAGTTGTTAGAAAAATAAAGATGAGGTGTTGATAGATATTAATTGATGTGACCCAAATAAATATATATATTAAAAAAAAAGTATACTTTTTTAGATTAACCCAAACAAGCACATAGTTTTGCCTGATGTCTCTTGTAGTTTATTAAGGAACATCTGCCAAAAAGTATGTTGGCTCACCAAAATAAGGAGGGCATGACCCCAGACCAAGTTTTTATGGACACACATGCTGACCTAGTGCAAAATGATGCCGACTGGCTAATGAAAACCTCGGACTCTTGCACCATTGTTGCAGCACTCATTGCAACCGTTGCCTTTGCCACATCAGCTAGTTTGCCAGGTGGCATTGGCGGAGTCCTCGGGGAACCAGTTCTGAAACGAGAGGCCATGTTTGAGGTGTTTGCCATCTCATCACTCGTGGCGCTTTGCTTTTCACTCACAACAGTGCTCATGTTCCTTTCCATTCTCACCTCTCGACACCAAGCCATGGATTTTCATGTTTACTTGCCCAGAAAGCTCCTGATAGGTTTGGCGGCGCTTTTTATATCAATAGCTATAAGATTTAATAAGGCATGTAACCATAATAATAATGCGGAATTAAACTTTATATAATCTTGAATTCAATAAAACTCAAGAATAAAACGAACATACCCTTATCAGCCATTGAATTAGAGAAGTTGAGAAAATACCCCTAATAGTTGAACCTTTAATTCTTGGCTCACCTTCTTGTCTCTGTCTCTCTTAATTAGGATGACTATAAAACTTATAATGATGGCAAAATACTCATGATATGAAAGAGGAGTCACCCATCTTTATGTAGATGAGAGAAGAGGATCAGATAAACTTTATCAGAAGAATTCCTATCCATCAAGGTTTCCATCTTATCTTAAAAGAGTAATTATATTAAAATTCTAATTACTGAACTTTACATCAAATATTGGCTTTATCTAATTATGGAGTCCAAATAAATTAAAACATGTAGATATATATAGGCTATTGGGCCATATTAGAAAATAAATCCAACATTCTTCCACTTGGCCCATTAAGCCGATTATGATGCAATTACGATTTTTTCCAAAAAATATGCAACTTATAAAAAAAAAATTTGACTCATTAGATTCCACACAAAAAACTTTGACACATGATCATGAATTTTAAAAATAGTCAATAAGTTCAAATATATTAGAAACTATAATACTGTGATTACTTCAAATCACCAATGTGAGTCACAGCGGTTATATAACATTTATGTCATATTCCTTTCTATGCACCACACCATCGATAACCTTCACTAACCCAGTCCATTATTGGGATATGTAATTATTTGCCTAAAAGGCCCTTGTAATTTGTCTTGTTAAGACATTTCCCGTTTATTAATATTCAAATTAATGTGTACACACACTTTTAGAACAGGAAAAACAGAAACAAAATTATTATTGTGCAAATAGTGTCAAATAAAAATAAGCACTCACGATTAACCATACACATCAAGGGTTGCTTGAAAGACCCATCTTGATAACATGCTCTTTGTATGTCTTTGGTGACAATCCCTTTGTGAATGAATCAGCAATCATAAGAGATGTGCTTAAGTTTTCAATTAACACTTGTTGTTTCTGGACTCTTTCTCTAACAACTAAGTACTTTACTTCTATGTGTTTGGAACCACTGGAGTACTTTCCATTCTTAGAGAAGAAAACTGCTGCGGTATTTCAGCGACTTGGCGATTGAGTCAACAATACCAAGTCCTGAGATGAAATTTCGCAACCATAAAGCATGATATGTAGCCTCAAAGCATATGGAATGTCCTTCATTCGTTTTCTGTCCAAGTCATTCCTTGGACACTATTTTTTACTTAATTTATCACCCTTCATGATGGGTGCATCACCGGCTAAACAAAACTGCACATTGAATCTCTCCAAAACACGATCAATATATCATTTCTGAGATAGTCCTAGCAATTCTCCAGATCGATCCCTAAAGATCTCTATGCCAATAACATAGTTTGCCTCACCCATATCGACTACTTTAAAGTTCTTGGAGAGATATTCCTTGGTTTCATGTAATAAGTTAAGGTCATTACTAGCTAACAAAATGTCATCCACATGTAGCACTAAAATAATGAACTTACTCCCACTAACCTTCAGATATATGCACTGATCAACTGCATTTTCCTTAAATCCAAAGAAGTTAATGGTATCATTAAACCTTAAATACCATTGCCTGGAAACTTTTTTAAGGCCATATATGGATTTCTTTAATTTGCAAGCTACACGTTTTTTACCTTTCTTTGCAAATCCTTCTGGCTGCTCCATATAAATTTCTTCATCCAAATTTCCATTCAGAAAATCAATTTTCACATCCATTTGATGCAACTCTAAGTCATAATGAGCTACCAATGCTAAGATGATTCTAAGTGAGTCATTCTTAGATACTGGAGAGAAGGTCTCTGTATAGTCTATGCCTCTTTTTTTTTTTTTTTTTTTTTAAGTAAAACCTTGACAACAAGTCTGACTTTAAATCGTTCGATATTGCCTTTTGCGTCGGGCTTGGTCTTGAAAACCCATTTACACCGGACCTTTTTACAATTATTAGGCAATTCGACGAGATTCCAAACACTATTCTGTTCCATGGATTTTAACTCTTCATTTATAGCACTGACCCATTTAGTAGAATCATCACTATTCATGGCCTGTGAAAATGAGACTGGATCTTTGTTAATCCCAATATCAAAATCAGATTCCTGTAGATGGACCATGTAATCATCTGGAATGGCAGGCTTTCTTTCCTTCTAAGATCTTCTCAGAACTGCCGGTTGTGGTGGTTTTGATATTTTCAATGGTGGTATCTTCATGAAGTGGTGAAACATGAGGTGGTGAAGGATTTTCATTATGTTGTTCGTTTCCCTCAACTTGTGGAATAGTCTGAGGAACAACAATTTTTCGATAAGGGTCAAATGTTGGCACATCCACCATAATTTCCTCGAAATTCACCACTCATGTTTTTTCACTCCCACTAATTTCACCATTCTCTAGGAATCTAGCATTACCAGTCTCCACTATCCTCGTACTGTGATTGGGGCAATAAAATTTGTACCCTTTAGACTTGTCTGGATAACCAATGAAATATCCAGATATTGTTCTTGAGTCCAACTTTTTCTCTTGTGGGTTGAAGATTCTTGCCTCTGTTGGACAACTCCAAATATGTAAGTGTCTCAAACTAGGTCTCCTACCAGTCCACAACTCAAAAGGAGTTATTGGGACCGTCTTACTAAGAACCCTATTTAAGATATATATTGAAGTCTTTAAAGCTTCACCCCACAGTGAAATGGGTACAATTGAGTAACTTAACATACTCCTAACCATATCTTGAAGTGTACGATTACACCTTTCAACAGCTCCATTCTGCTGTGGCGTACCAAGCATTGTATATTGAGCACAAATGTATTTCTTTTCTAAGAATCTGGAAAATGGGCCAGGATTTTGGCCTGACTCATCATATTTACCATAATACTCACCACCCCTGTCTGATCTCACTATTTTAACCTTCTATCTAATTGTCTCTCGACTTCAGTTATGTACACCTCAAGGATGCCAACAGCCTGAGACTTTTCATGAATTAGATATACATATCCACAACGTGAGAAGTCATCTATAAATGTGATAAAATATGTTTCACCACTAAGACATGAGATGTTGAGTGGCCCGCAAATATCTGTATGAATTATCTCAAGAATCTTATTACTTCTTGTGGCACCTTTCTTGGTGTGTTTGGTTTGTTTTCCTTTAATGCAATCCACACATATCTCAAAATCAATAAAATCTAGGTTTTCCAAAATCCCATTCTTCACTAATTTTTCAATGATATGCTTGTAGACACCCCATTTTTGACCGTCCTCAAAACTTGGACGTCATCGTTTGAACACTCGATGATCATCCATGTTCGTGTTCGTTTTGAGTTCTTAGAGGTCTCGGCAGCGCGCCTTGCCTCAAGATCTCTCAACTTGTCTGTTTTGTGCTTGGTTGTGGACCAAGGACTTGTGTTTTTGCTTCTGAGGGAAGAGGGTGACTTGTTGGCCATCCCCTCAACCCATCGGCCAAGGCATGAAGCGATCGGCCTTGTTTTCTTGCCATCGGCCAAAAGTGTTGGCCGATCGGCACTCTTTTTAGTTGATCGGCCCTTGTGTTGGTCGACCGGCCATGTTTTCTGGCCGAGCCCTGTTCATCTGCTTTATGCAGATATTTTATGCCAGCTGTCACAGCTGGCATGCACAATTCACATCCTCCATACACGTGTATGGAGCGAGTTGAACCTTGTTTTAGCTTGCTTAGGAAGCTTTGGATTTGGAATTCTATAAGAAGGGAGCTCCTCCTCCCTTCTCAAGGGTTCTGAAAATCTGATATAGGAGTAATATATATCTCTCTCTCTATATCTCCTTCTCTCTATATTTGTGTGTGTGTTTGTGCTCTAAAGTGTATTTTGTTCCACTTTTGCACTAGAGCACCTAGTAGAACATCATCCTTGGTTGCTGAGGTGCTAGGGAGTTGGTGTTAGAGTTCTTGAGGTGGTTTAAGCCTAGAAAACCTGCTGGAGCTTTGTTCTTGAAGGTGTTCTTCAAAGGTGAGCAAACTTGCTTTTAAACCCCCACTCTTGCTTAAGTTTTTAGACCCTTTTTCTTATTGTTTTAAGTTTAACTCTTAACTGATAAAAGTTCTGTTTTTTGATACTTTAGATCTTTGTTTAAGGTCATTTTTTGGTTAGGGGTCATCTCCTCCCTCCAAGGCCTTGTTAGGCCTTGTTTTAAGCCATCCCTTTTGGCCCTTGTTTTAGGTTTTGCATGACCTTTCTACCACTGAAATCTAGAGGATTTTCAGTGGTGGAAAGGTGGTTTTGGAGTCCTAAATAGGAGAGGGTCATCCCCTCTCCTTATTGTCTTGTATGCTAGCATAAATGGCTTATATTGATAGCATGTTTGCTTAGCTTGTTTTAGCTTCATTTTAGTACGTATTAGGCTTTGTTTTGCAATGATACAACATAGTTTTTGCTTGGTTTTGTCACTCCATGCATGCCTAATACACTTGTAGTATAAATCACACAAACTAGTCTTATATGTTTCATGTTTGAGCATGTCTTTCTAGCTTATGTTGACTCTATTTAAGTGGGTTTTTGGGCTTATTTTGATATGCCATAACTCTGTTTTTCATTGGATAATTCATGCCATGTTTGGTTTTGATAGGTGTAGTGTAACACCCATTTGTAGCCTTGCATGCCTCATGCCTTTTGGAGTTGTATTCTAGCTTGTGTTTGCTAGTTTCGAGCATGTTTTTGGTCTTGTCTTGACCTACCTTGGGACTGTTTTGAGTTCCCTTGGCCCTTTGGGGCTTGCCTTGCATGGCTATGGTTTGAGTCCTTTGGCTAGCCTTAAGTTTTGGGCTTTCTTGTATGCTTTGCTTGCTTTATTTGGTTGGTTTGGCACCTTTCCATGCATGATTTCACAACTTATAATGTTAGTCACATGTCCATATTTGTCCCCTTTTAAGTGCTCTTGAAAGTTGCCCTCCTATGCTTAGGTGTTGGACCATTTACATGTGCATGTTTGTTTTGCATTTTCATGCTTCCAATTCATAACTTTGGCCACTGATTTTGGGCATGGCTGAGGTCTGTCCATCTTTAGTTTAAGTCCATCTACCATGTTGTTCAAAGTTGCTACTTTACATCATGCTTACATGCTTGTTACATGCTTGTTAATTGACATGTTGTTGCATGCTCATCCATCTTGCATACTTGTTGGATTACATGTTGTCACATGTTTGTTGTTGGTATTGTTGTCACATACCTATGCATGCATCTTTACATGTTTAGGTTGTATGCCTATTGCATATTAGTTGCATTGCATGATATTGTTGCATGTTGTTGCCTGCTTGAGTTGTTTGCATGCTTGCTTGCATGCTTAGGTTGCATTGCATTGTGTGTGCATTGCCTTGCCTCTTGATCACACATGATAGAGGTTAAGGTCCCTTATGTGTTTTGTGCATTTCATTTGATATTGAATTGCATACTTGACTCTTTTGGCCATCATGCATTGAAATGCGCGATTGATGGTCCGAGGGTCGAGAACTACACTCCTTTGAGTCTCAAACATGATAAGGGGTGTAGCTGCAAACATTGTCTTGCAAATGTATTGCCATGCTCTGTTTGTCCTCTATTGCAGCAAAACAGCATTTTGCAGGAAAAGATGGCCGATCGGCTATCTGGTGTGCTGATCGGCTAAAAGTGTTTGGCCGATGACCTCATAAATGGTCGATTGCACCTTTCCTTTGGCCGATGGCTTAACAATTTGGCCGATAGCCTCTCAGCATGTCCATGAAGTGGTTCTAGAGCATCACAGGACTTTTCACAGTTTTCAGTGGTGAAAAACAGTGCAAACAGAGGCAACATGAGGCATGACAACGGATTTCCGAGCGAAACCGACCGAGCATGCATTTGTCCCTCTTCTCGAGGCCTCTTTACTATCTTTCGTAGCTTAATTAATTTGTTAATTATTTAAGTGTTGTAATAATTAGTTGTAGCTAGTTATTCATTTGATTGTGTAATAATTAATTAGCTTGTTAGTTAGTTAATTAGATGGTTTGTATTATTCTTTCAGTCTCTCCCTCGAGAGAGCTAATTGGTGTAATAAGCGTACGTGTGTGTGATGTATGTCTTTCAACCCCCATTTCTTTCTCCCTTTTACTTAACCGCTTACGGTGGTTAGTTTTAGGGCATATTTTCATTTAGCATACCTTATGCTTGCATGTTTGCATTCATTCATCAGTATTGCATGCACCAGGCTCGGCGCATCATACTAACTACATTGTATTTCAATTCCTACTTGAATACACGTATCGAGTTGTCGCATCTCATATGCCATCTTAGAATAGCCGAGCCTATTTCTAGTTGCATTTTGCATGTGTTGCATTAGCCATCTTAACATGAGCTAGGGTCATGCATTTGATTACTAACTAGTTTTTTTTTTTTTTTGTTTTGGCTCGGAGTACACTGTAAGTGTTTATGCTTTAGCATCTTGCATGTGTGTGAGTGTTAACATGATAGCATGCTTGCTATGAGGCTAATTGCTTATGTGATATAATTGCCTGAATGCCTGTGGGTGAAGGTTGGATTACTTGAATTGGAACGATTCATTGAAATCCGTGTTTTGGCCTACTTGCGAGTAGCAAACTTCAAACCATTTCCAAACAAACGGATATGCGATGCTTTGTTCCAAATTAGGCGATCTAGTTTATACTTGTGTGTTATGCGCATCACATAGTAATTCTAGCTAATTAACTGGAATAAGAACGCATGTGTTTTCAAAAACAAGATATCATGCTTAGTACAGGCCGATCTTTGATCAGGCAAGCGGGGGTGCTCATTGCATGACCTTCCCCTCTCGTACCCAAGTTCCCGAGCCGAGGCAACTTTGGTGATGACGGACACGTGGCCTTCGGCACGAGTCAGGGTTTCCTAAATTCCCCCAAAAATAAAATATTTAGGTGGCGACTCTGTATCTGGCAAAGCAGTCCATGTTTGGTACTTCTTTCTTAAAAATCAGTTTTCCAAAACGATTTGCCGGATTTGGACTCTTTGGTGATTTATCGGTTTTGCATCGCACTTTGCGATACTAGATTCAGAACCGTGACATTGAGTTCGAACTGTAGTAGCTAGAGAACAAAACGAGATTTTCTCGGGAGTTCTCCGGGAGCACGTCTACAGTTTCTGGTGACTCTGCTGGGGAGTTAGAGAACTTGACTCGAACTCATGATATCTTGTTTTGATTACACTTATGTATCTCTTTGCATTGCATGTGCATTGGTGCGCCTAGGACACCGTGTTTTCCGTATGCTATTCCTGAGCGGTTTGCCGGAGGCTCGCTTTGAGAAACGTGCCATAAGGCTGACCGGTTGCAGGCTCTACCACAACGGGAACACAAACCTCGGTTTTCACCGAGTCACCCTTTTTGACCATTCGACCTAGTGCATATTCGGAATCCATAGTGACTATTCCAAACTAGGATAGGTTGCTACCCGATTGTAGGTTGTTTGAAACCGCTGTGTGCATAGTGAAACCCTAGCTCTTGACAAAATAGGACAGGAAAACCCTACCCCAACATAAGGGTGTTTTTGACTTGTATTTACTTGCTATGTGCTTTTAGAGTGTGCCTCTACAGGAAGGCGCATATCAGTTTGCAAGTCCGGGTATCAGGCCTGCGAGCATCAGCATCAATATTTTTGGGGGAATCAGTTTTACCCGAGGGTATCAGTTTACAGGGAGAATTTTAGGCAAAATTCAATAGAGAGCATAGTCATGCAGCTGTACTTACATCTGTTCTGGTAAAATTGGGCTGAGATGCTGCCTGTTTTCTCTTTTGTAAGGTAGTCTGGGAACCGTAGCTTCAGAAGGCTCCGATATCTCCCAAGTTCATTAGATTTGTGCAGATAGACTTCGTTAGGTCAGAGATTCAGTTCAAGAGTAGCTGGTATTTTCCTTCGCTAAGGCAAGGCAGAGAAACGCCAGTTGAGGTTCACCGGTTCATCTGACCCGTCAGTCACCGGTCACATCATCTCTGTTCAGTTCAACAGACTCATGATGACACAGAATTCAGAAGAAATTGTGGTCATGAGACAGCAGCATTAAACCAGGAAATTGCCATGCAGAGTGAGACCGATGTTGAAGTGCAACACCCACCCAGGTCACCTGCCGCACATCCAATTTGGGAACCCCAATTATTCCAAACCCGTGAGCCCACCACTTTTGAACTGATGGGAATGATCGGCGATCTTCAGAGGTCTGTGGCTGATCTAGCCTTTGGAATGTCGGCTCCGCCATCAATCATATCACATGCCGGGAACTTCATGCCAGAAGAGCCTCCACTATTGGGGCGAATTGTAATTGAACTCAGTTAGCCCGAAACCATCCCAAGTTCCGGCAATGACATGTCGACAACAACCGGGCTTCGCACTGATATAGCAACCCAAACCTTCGACCAAGCTGAGGCGAGCGGTAAGAACAAGGTAGGGGTAGACATTAATCCTCATGAACACCTTCTGTGGGCTGTTGAGGCTTTGAAAGCTGAAGGGCTGAACAAACAGCAAGTGATTGCGGTTGTTGCAAAGATTGTGGATGGCACTTTTGCCACTCAGAATGAGAGCAGTTTGAATCAAAGGGCAAGCCGGGAGAAAGGCCGTTGTACCAGAAATGTTCTTTTCAACTCTAATCCTGCACTCGGAAGAGATCAGCAAACCTAGTCAATGCCTACCAATCCCTTTGCTGGTGCATCCAGTAAAACTCCACAAACCCCAAAACACCCACCTCGGGGCCAAAGGGTGTTCACCCCACTGTACATGTCTCTATCAGTGGCCTTGAGGGTCCTGATTAGAAAGGGGGATCTGAAACCCCTGGAGCTGCAGCCACTGCCAAATAAAATTCCTCTCTCCCATGATGCCTCCAAGTACTGTGCCTTCCATCAACAAACTGGTCATGGCACTGATAGTTGTTACCGTCTTCGCCACGAAATACAAGATCTGATTGACAACGGGGTTATCGTCGCACCAAGCTCTGCAAAGTCTATCGGCACTGGGTCAGTGAACTTGGGGGATAATGTGATCATGTGATCGGGGGATGAACCACCTACGGGCGGCGCTCAGTTTACTCCAGATGTAGTGTATGGCACGCACTCTTTTGAGCATTTGCGAATGCTGTTTACTTTATTTTCTGACTTGGGTATTGAGTCAGTTCTGTTGTGTTGTATAGAGTCAGTCTTTTTGTACTGAGTCAGTCGGGTCTGTCTTGTTGTATCGAGTCAGTCCTGTTTTGTTAGAGTTAGGTGATTTCGAGGGTGTTACCTCGGACATCACTTGCTTGTTTTGTGTTTATCTTTTCGCTTTCTTTTGAGTCTGTTTCTGCCTCGGAGCCAGTTGTGCCAACAGATTTGAATAAAACAACAGTGATTTTCACTCTCTTATGTTTGTTTCTGCCTTGTGCCAGTTGTGCCAGAAGTTCTGAATAAGATGGCAGTATTTGACTAAAAGTTGTGTCTTTTCTGTGCCTTGAAGTCATTGCATTGACCTAAATTTTTTTCAAAACTTTTTGAACACTGTGATGAAAAGAAAGAGGAAGGAATTCCTCTGGATTTGCAAAAATTTGATAGATTGAGAGAAAGAGAGACGTGCTAAGCCCTTAATGAATCTAATCGTGCTTGTTAATATGAGTACTGAGAAGGATCCTGGCTTGATCCGGATTGGTTCTACGTTGTCTTCAGCGCGAGCGATTAGTCGTTTTCTTAAAAGATTTCAAAAAATGTTTTGCGTGGTTTTGCGAAGACCTGTGTGGAATCGCTCTTGAGATTGTAAAGCTTAGGATCGCTCTCAGCCTCGAGACTCGCCCCCTTGCTTTCAAACCTTGAGCCTTAATTCAGAATGTTCAAAGGTCAATCATGATGTGAGGCCTGTGTGGCTAGATTTGAAGCAGCTCGCGAACTAGGGGCAAGAAAGTCAGATCAAGAAGGTCAGATGTTGTCAAAAGAAGCTTGCAAAGCTGGATAAAAGGCAGCCCTTGAACTAGGGACAAAAAAAAAATGTCAAATGTGCTCGAAGAGTCAAGAATTAGGACATTTCTCAAGCTGACAAAGATCGGCAAGAATGCCAAACCCCAGAAGGGAGGAAAGAAGAAAGTATTGATGAAGGACAATCAAGTTCCTATCCACAACACTAGGGGCAATTCAGCCCCCATTAGATGGACTCCTACATCATCAGCGAACAACAGCCATTCTCTTGGATTCAGATGGCTTCGAGATCTCAAACCATTCGACATGGACCTGTTACACTTTTTACCATTGAGAGGCTCACTGGGCCGAAAAACTGGAAGGACGACCCAGGCAAAAGTTAGAGCAAAAAGAACAAAAACAAATGAAGAAAAAGAAATGAAAAAAAATTCTGAAAAGAAATGAACAAAGAAAAGAAGAAATGAAAAGAATTGAAAATAAAATAAAAACAAAGCTCGCAAGGTTAAAAACCCAGAAAGGGCGGCCTTGGAAAAAATTAGAGTGCAAACGGAGAGGTTAATACCCGAGTGTACCTTAACCGGAACTACGTACGGCTTGATTCCCATGTTTGGGATACGTAGGTAACTTCATTCTGAAGTCCAGCCATAAACACTCAAAATCGATTGTGTTCATGTAATGGTTCCGATCATCTTTGCCATTTTTGTATCCAAGAGTTCGGTTGCGACCTTCATTATGAGAACTGGTTACAGTGCGCTGTGGTGCCATTCGGACAAGGGGCAACTTTCCGTTGCCATGCTGTGCCATTTAGGCAAGGGGTAATTTTCCATTGTTTTGGATCTGATGTTGCGCATCTCAAGAGTAAATTTTGTGTTGGTCGAGCAGTGGCCATTTGTAAAAACAGTTTTTGAGAATTTTTAATGAGGTTGACTATTCTCTTGAAAATTATTTCATCTTTTCCAAAACTGAACCATTTCTTGGACCCAAAAAAGGAAAATTTTCAGTGCTCATAACCTAACTTGCATGATTTCAAATCAAAAAGTTGAACAAGTATGTTAATCTAACTCTCATATTGGTCAAAATTGTTTTAGTAGAAAGTCAAAAACAAAAAATGGTCAAAATGATGAATTAGGGGCGTAGTTGAGTCAGGCTTCCTGTCTTTTCCCGGTTGTCAACATACTTGCCAGAAAGGGCACTCTACCTGCCAGAAAAGGGCACAGTTAAAGCTGTCAGTAAAGGGCTAAAAGCTCTCCTATTCTCCAAGCAGCGAGGTATCAAGCCAAGTGCGAAGCACGAACTGGAATGAATCAAGATATTCCACTCCCTTGTCTGGACAAACTTGATCACGCCCAAACTCCCCAGCAGAACATCGTCAACCGATGCCAGCTGCAAATTTGCTGCACATTTAGTTGTAGCGCAACTCCTCTGTGGGAGGAACTCACTAGCTGTGCGCAGAAGAAAAAAGAATCTGGTAGAATGCTAGGGGCAGGAGCCCGCAATATCCTGTTTATCCATTAATTACCCAGGGGGGGGGAGGGATTAAAAATGAGAGATTGAAGAATAGAGAGATGTGCGTTGAGAGAAAAAATGAGGAAAAGGGCTTTTTTAGAAAAACAGAGCCTGAGGGCCGAGTGATGTGAGAATCACAAATGAGAAAGAGTGGGAACCAATACCCGAAGAAACTAGCTCCTCGCGAATTGAGAGGTCCCTCGCCTTTGTAATACGTCTGAGTGTCGTGTTTGTTGTTTTGTTTATCTCGATTCTTGTTTTGAGTCATTTCGAGTGTTACTCGATGTGTTTAGGTTGTTTACCTTTTGTTTGTCTTTGTTGAGTCGTTTTGACTGTGGTTAGCTGTAGGCTCAATACCCGTTTGAGAACCCTTTTCTCATTACAATTTAAAAAATGAATAGTTTTGTGCTCAAAGTGCTATGCCATTCTCTACATTTATGCAAAACAGAATTCGTTCTTTCATAAAACCGCAGGGTTCAACCCAGGTCATCTCAAAGCAGTAGAATCAGGACCTATCTGAAGCTATAGGTTCCAGGTTGCAAAGCAAAAGAAAAGAGGAAAAATTCGGAGCATCTGAGTTTGTTTCGACTCCTACAAGTTCCGTCTTTCCATCCTGTGTGTTCAAAATGAACCGAGTACTGTGTTATGAGCTGTATGCCGAATAAACAGAGTACTGTGTTATGGGCTGTGTGTTCAGAATGAGCAGTGTTTAGAATAGGCTATGTGTTCAGAGAAACAGAGTACTGTGTTATGGGTTGTGTGTTCAGAATGAGCAGTGTTTAGAATGGGCTGTGTGTTCAGAGAAACAGAGTACTGTGTTATGGGCTGTGTGTTCAGAATGAGCAGTGTGCTGTACAAACTGTGTGTTCAAAGTGAATCAAATACTGTGTTGACTGTTTCAGTATCAGAATCACGATTAGAAGTGCTCTCCCTGAGTACCAATCCCTGCCAGAGGCATCTTGGTTGTGTTTGCAATGAGTTCCTAGGAGATCAATTGCGATGGTGGAAACTAGAGTTCGAATGGTTGTTGCCTAGAACACAAAGGTTTGGAATTTCCGAGACTAAAGTCTGGTTTGAATACCCAGGGGTATATCCTTGGCTTGAAATCTATATGGAAGCCCCATAAGTCAAGGTAGTGGGTATGCATCTCGATTCTGGATACTGATCTAACCTAGTCTGTCACCCCATTGAAGAATAAGGAAAGTTGTGAGTGTGATCAGGAAGAAAAGCGGCATCCGTGGTTTCCCCAGCAGATGTCGCTCCTTGTCAGCATTTCAGCGCCTTTGTACTGTGAGTTGAGGATGAGTGTTCGAGGAACACGAGGGGGGGATCCCCGTCAGAGTAGAGCGGTTTATCGCCACTCGTCCCGTGAGGTGCTTGCCGAAGCGCCGCTTTGTTTGTTTATTGCATTCCTTAAACATTATGCATTGTGTTGCATTTTTACCTATCTAAGTTTCTTTCCCGTTCTTGCACAGTATTGTATGCACTATTCATTCAGGGACGTTCCGGTTCAGTTTAACTGATACCTTTCTCTTCTCGCATTCGGCATGCATTTAGACCTATCTTTCTGCTCTCGCGTTTGACACACGTTTGGATGACTGTGCTTTCTTGCACAGTCTTTTCCTCTCTTGTGTGTGATACGCTGAGAGGTTTTCTCTTCCCTCTCTTACGTGTGATACGTTGAGAGGTTTTCCTTCTTTCCGAAACACAGGGATATGTCCCTATGTTTTTCATTCTTTCCGAAACATGGGGATATGTCCCTATGTTTCTCCTTCTTTCCGAAACATGGGGATGTCTCCCTATGTTTCTCCTTTTCTGGTTCAGAGCATTTGGAATACGTTCCAATGCCCGTACCATTCCGAAATAGCGGGGATATGTCCCTATGTTTCTTCCTGTCCCCATTCCTTACACGATTTCAGCGTGTTTGGAATTTATCTCAGGTTGCGTTGTATACGCGCCTGGGCGGGTTGTTTTAGACCTCCTCTCATGATTTCAGCGTGGTTTGAGTGTCCCCATTCCTCACACGATTTTAGCGTGTTTGGAATTTATCTCAGGTTGTGTTTTGAACACACCTGGGGGGGTTGTTTTGGACCTCCTCTCACGATTTCAGCGTGATTTAAGTGTCCTCATTCCTCACACGATTTCAGCGTGTTTGGAATTTATCTCAGGATGCGTTATATACGCGCCTGGGCTGGTTGTTTTGGACCTCCTCTCACAATTTCAGCGTGTTTGGAATTTATCTCAGGATGCGTTGTATACGCGCCTGGGCAGGTTGTTTTGGACCTTCTCTTACGATTTCAGCGTGGTTTGAGTGTCCCCATTCCTCACACGATTTCAGCGTGTTTGGAATTTATCTCAGGTTGTGTTTTGAACACACCTGGGCGGGTTGTTTTGGACCTCCTCTCACGATTTCAGCGTGGTTTAAGTGTCCCTATTCCTCACACGATTTCAGTGTGTTTGGAATTTATCTCAGGTTGTGTTTTGAACACACCTGGGCGGGTTGTTTTGGACCTCCTCTCACGATTTCAGCGTGGTTTGAGTGTCCTTTTCCTCACACAATTTCAGCGTGTTTGGAATTTATCTCAGGTTGCGTTGTATACGTGCCTGATTGTTTGTTTTTCCTCCTCTCATGATTTCAGCATGGTTGAAGTATGTCCCCCTTTTGTATCTACTATACTATCATTTCATCGCATTGTTTTGTGCACCTTACTTGTATCTTGCATGCATTACATTTTATTCGCGCTATTTTGCGTACATCATATGCACCTGTTAGTGCATTGTATTGCATTCGCGCTATTTTGCGCATCGCGCTATTTTGCGCACATCATATGCACCTGTTAGTGCATTGCATTGCATTCGCGCTATTTTGCGCACATCATATGCACCTATTAGTGCATTGCATTTCATTCGTGCTATTTTGCGCACCTCATTTGCACCTGTTAGTGCATTGCATTGCATTCGCGCTATTTTGCGCACATCATATGCACCTGTTAGTGCATTGCATTTCATTCGCGCTATTTTGCGCATCGCGCTATTTTGCGCACCTCATATGCACCTGTTAGTGTATTGCATTTTGCATCATTCGCGCTATTTTGTGCATCGCACTGTTTTGTGCATCTTACTTGCATTTTGCATGCATTGCATTTCATTCGCGCTATCTTGCGCACATCATATGCACCTGTTAATGCATTGCATTTCATTCGCGCTATTTTGCGCACCTCATATGCACCTGTTAGTGCATTGCATTTTGCATTATTCGCCCTATTTTGTGCATCGCACTGTTTTGTGCACCTTACTTGCATTTTGCATGCATTGCATTTCATTTGCGCTATTTCGCGCATCGCGCTATCTTGCGCACATCATATGCACCTGTTAGTGCATTGCATTTCATTCGCGCTATTTTGCGCATCGCGCTATTTTGCGCACCTCATATGCACCTGTTAGTGCATTGCATTTTGCATCATTCGCACTATTTTGTGCATCGCACTGTTTTGTGCATCCCCTCTAAACTTGCATTGTCTTGCTCGTTATGTGCATTGTCTTGCACCCCCACTAACTTGTGCATTGTCTTGCACCCCCTCTAACTTGTGCATTGTCTTGCACTTCCCCTCTAACTTGTGCATTGTTTTACACCCCCACTAACTTGTGCATTGTTTTACACCCCCTCTAACTTGTGCATTGTCTTGCAATTCCCCTCTAACTTGTGCATTGTTTTGCACTCCCACCATTTAACTTGCGTTGTTTCGCACTTCTCTTACTTACATTGTTATGTACATCTTTAATTTGCGTTGTCTCGCACGTTGCTTGCATTGTTATGCACACTTCACTCGTGTTGTCACGCACTTCTCACTTGCATTGCTATGCATGTTTCTAACGATATTGTACCTGTTAAGTTTCTTTCTTTTGCAGGCACGATATTATATGTACGGTTCATTTGAAGCTGGCGCGATTAGACGAACTGGACGGTATTGTATATTCTCCGCGTGAGACATAGCGAGAATTGTATAATTCTCTTGCATCCTTTCTGCATGTAATGTATTTTGGTTTTTATTTGCTTGCTTAAAACTGTTACATGTTATGCTTCGTTACAGCTCCCTTTGTATGATCATGAGTTATGTTCGGCACCGTGCATGTCCTTTGCATTTTGCCCCCGCCCTCGGGCACATATCTTGCTATCTTGTATGCTTGTCTAAGTCTTCGGCCTTGTCAAAAATGGGTCGTCTCTGGGCTTTGACATTCACTCCCGTCATTTTTATGACTTTCGAGTTTTGTCAAAGAGGGGCAACTGTAGACACCCCATTTTTGACCGTCCTCAAGACTTGGACGTCATCGTTTGAACACTCGATGATTATCCATGTTCGTGTTCGTTTTGAGTTCCCAGAGGTCTCGGCCGCGCGCCTTGCCTCAAGATCTCTCAACTTGTTTATTTTGTGCTTGGTTGTGGACCAAAGACTTGTGTTTTTGCTTCTGAGGGAAGAGGGTGGTTTGTTGGCCATCACCTCAACCCATCGGCCAAGGCATGAAGCCATCAGTCTTGTTTTCTTGCCATTGGCCAAAAGTGTTGGCCGATCGACACTCTTTTTAGTCGATCGGCCCCTGTGTTAGTCGACCGGCCATGTTTTCTGGCCGAGCCCTATTCATCTGCTTTATGCAGATATTTTATGCCAGTTGTCACAGCTGGCATGCACAATTCACATCCTCCATACACGTGTATGGAGGGATTTGAACCTTATTTTAGCTTGCTTAGGAAGCTTTGGATTTGCAATTCTATAAGAAGGGAGCTCCTCCTCCCTTCTCAAGGGTTTTGAAAATCTGATATAGGAGTGATATATCTCTCTCTCTCTCTATATATTTGTGTGTGTGTTTGTACTCTAAAGTGTATTTTGTTCACACTTTTGCACTAGAACACCATCCTTGGTTGCTGAGGTGCTAGGGAGTTGGTGTTAGAGTTCTTGAGGTGGTTTAAGCCTAGAAAACCTGCTGGAGCTTTGTTCTTGAAGGTGTTCTTCAAAGGTGAGCAAACTTGCTTTTAAACCCCCACTCTTGCTTAAGTTTTTAGACCCTTTTGCTTATTGTTTTAAGCTCAACTCTTAACTGATAAAAGTTCTGTTTTTTGATGCTTTATATCTTTGTTTAAGGTCATTTTTTGGTTGGGGGTCATCTCCTCCCTCCAAGGCCTTGTTAGGCCTTGTTTTAGGCTATCCCTTTTGGCCCTTGTTTTAGGTTTTGCATGACCTTTCTACCACTGAAATCCAGAGGATTTTCAGTGGTGGAAAGGTGGTTTTGGAGTCCTCAATAGGAGAGGGTCATCCCCTCTCCTTGTTGTCTTGTATGCTAGTATAAATGGCATATATTGATAGCATGTTTGGTTAGCTTGTTTTAGCTTCATTTCAGTATGTATTAGGCTTTCTTTTGCCATGATACAACATCGTTTTTGCTTGGTTTTGTCACTCCATGCATACCTAATACACTTGTAGTGTAAATCACACAAACTAGTCTTATATGTTTCATGTTTGAGCATGTCTTTCTAGCTTATGTTGACTCTATTTAAGTGGGTTTTTGGGCTTATTTTGATATGCCATAACTCTGTTTTTCATTGGATAATTCATGCCATGTTTGGTTTTGATAGGTGTAGTGTAACACCCCTTTGTAGCCTTGCATGCCTCATGCCTTTTGGAGTTGTATTTTAGCTTGTGTTGGCTAGTTTCGAGCATGTTTTTGGTCTTGTCTTGACCTGCCTTGGGACTGTTTTGAGTGCCCTTGGCCCTTTGGGGCTTGCCTTGCATGGCTATGGTTTGAATCCTTTGGCTAGCCTTAAGCTTTGGGCTTTCTTGTATGCTTTGCTTGCTTTATTTGGTTGGTTTGGCACCTTTCCATGCATGATTTCATAACTTACAATGTTAGTCACATGTCTATATTTGTCCCCTTTTAAGTGCTCTTGAAAGTTGCCCTCCTATGCCTAGATGTTGGACCATTTTCATGTGCATGTTTGTTTTGCATTTTCATGCTTCCAATTCATAACTTTGGCCACTGATTTTGGGCATGGCTGAGGTCTGTCCATCTTTAGTTTAAGTCCATCTACCATGTTGTTCAAAGTTGCTACTTTACATCATGCTTACATGCTTGTTGCATGCTTGTCATATTGCATGTTGTCACGTACTTGCTAATTGACATGTTGTTGCATGCTTATCCATCTTGCACACTTGTTGGATTACATGTTGTCACATGCTTGTTGTTGGTATTGTTGTCACATACCTATGCCATGCATCTTTACATGTTTAGGCTGTATGCCTATTGCATATTAGTTGCATTGTATGATATTGTTGCATGTTGTTGCATGCTTGAGTTGTTTGCATGCTTGCTTGCATGCTTAGGTTGCATTGCATTGTGTGTGCATTGCCTTGCCTCTTGATCACACATGATAGAGGTTAAGGTCCCTTATGTGTTTTGTGCATTTCATTTGATATTGAATTGCATACTTGACTCTTTTGGCCATCATGCATTGAAATGCGCGATTGATGGTCCGAGGGTCGAGAACTACACTCCTTTGAGTCTCAAACATGATAAGGGGTGTAGCTGCAAACATTGTCTTGCAAATGTATTGCCATGCTCTATTTGTCCTCTGCTGCAGCAAAACAACATTTTATAGGAAAAGATGGCCGATCGGCTATCTGGTGTGCCGATCGGCTAAAAGTGTTTGGCCGATGACCTCATAAATGGGTGATTGCACCTTTCCTTTGGCCGATGGCTTAACTATTTGGCCGATAGCCTCTCAGCATGTCCATGAAGTGGTTCTAGAGCATCACAGGACTTTTCACAGTTTTCAGAGGTGAAAAGCAGTGCAAATAGAGGCAACATCAGGCATGGCAACGGATTTCCGAGCGAAGCCGACCGAGCATGCATTTGTCCCTCTTCTCGAGGCCTCTTTACTGTCTTTCGTAGCTTAATTAATTTGTTAATTATTTAAGTGTTGTAATAATTAGTTGTAGCTAGTTATTCATTTGATTGTGTAATAATTAATTAGCTTGTTAGTTAGTTAATTAGATGGTTTGTATTATTCTTTCGGTCTCTCCCTCGAGAGAGCCAATTGGTGTAATAAGCATGCGTGTGTGTGATGCATGTCTTCCAACCCCCATTTCTTTCTCCCTTCCCCCATTTCTTTCTCCCTTTTACTTAACCGCTTACAATGGTTAGTTTTAGGGCATATTTTCATTTAGCATACCTTATGCTCGCATGTTTGCATTCATTCATCAGTATTGCATGCACCGGGCTCGGCTCATCATACCAACTACATTGTATTTCAATTCCTACTTTGTCACGTCCCACTTTTTATTACTCGAAGTATTACCAATTTCATTTACTTAATTCCATTTCAGAGATAACATGTGGAAATAAACTCGTATATTCAACTCGTAGAAGTGAATAGCATTGCTCTCATTCGTATGCAAGCAATTACAACATGAGAAAAAGAATAAATTGCCCTTGGGCTTACATCATCAACGAATCAAGAAGAAGGGTGCAACCCTTTTACACATATGGCATTCTGCCAATACAAGAGAGGCCCCGTGGCCAACAGATAAGAAGATTCAAATCTTGCAGCACATTCAGATCAACACCTGAAAAAAAATTCAACAACGTGGGATGAACATATAGTCCAGTAGGGATCTCAACATGGCCCTCAACAATAACAACTTACAGATAGCTATGATCATGAATGCTCAATCTCATACTAGAATAGTAATGTGACGGTTTACACAAAATATACATAAGTATGAACTTTTCTTGAAAACAACCATTTCAATCAACACCAAAGGCGATTCATCTTTCCTTTTTCCTTTTATCAATCCTCATTCCCAATCTTTCATAGCTTTAATAATTTCTTAGGAAATAATTACACTAAGCCCCTTACTTTCTTCCATTTTCCACACCTACAACAGATGTACCTTTTCAAAACATATTTTCAAAGTATTCGATCCTTTTCACACTTTCCAAAAGACAAAATGACGTTTTGGTTCCTTCCCGATACAATCATATCTATACATGCATACCTTATATAAAATGGAGATAACAAATCATCCACATATATAAAATCAACTAATGAGGCAACTCGGCCCTCCAAAATTGTAACTAATCAAGTCCATGATATCCTCAGATACAGTGAAACAACAATAACAAAACTTTGCTCTACCAGCTATGTGCGTGGTAAGCCAAAGATACACCTCTCACAACAACACACCAGTTTACCAGGCGCTAGCTGGAAGGGTATGGTGCCTTCGATTCTCAGCGCAGTCAGTTCTCCAGGCGCTAGCTGGAAGGTAACGGTACCTCTGATTATCAGCGCGGGGTATAAAACCAAATACCACAATACAACCGGGTACAACCAACATGTATAACACATATACATAAACCATCAAGATACAAGCAATGTGTTAAAGTATATGAATACATAATTAATTTCCCCCGAGCGGGTATACATATATAATGTATCTCAGTATTTCATCACATACAATGCCCAATCAACAGTGGTGTAATACATACACGACAATCCAACACAACCATGTCATCCTTCACCGATGACCAAGGACAAAACCTCTAGATGTAAGTATTTAGTACATCTATTAAAAGACCCAATTATCATGAGATCGCAACCCAACAACAACATTAACATGGTAGTTAAAGATACGTTTCTCATTTCTCAAAACAAATTCCATTTCCTTTTGTTTTCACAAAACCAACTCCATCCCTTTTGTTTCCACAAAACCAATTCCATTCTTTTTGTTTTACAAAACCAATTCCGTTGATAATAAAGCCACAACTCACATTAGTCCACTACATTCATTTCAAAACCATTCCAAAGCCAAAGTTAACCCCTTAGGCATTAACACTTTCACCCAACTCACATTAACAATAGAGATTAACAACATAGGTTAACTACTCTCAATTTTAATTTACCAAATCAAAATATAATTTAGGGTTTTTTCCTCTTTCAACTATAACATGCTAATTTACACCCCAATTAGCCCAAAACAACCATCAATGATAAAAAGACCATTTTCAAACAACCAACCCTAGGTTCCTTCTCATGATTTCAAACAAATCCAACGTGGATATTATTTTCATGCAATACAAAACTACCACATGTCTATCTATA
Source organism: Camellia japonica (assembly GCA_030407325.1). Classification (NCBI taxonomy): domain Eukaryota; kingdom Viridiplantae; phylum Streptophyta; class Magnoliopsida; order Ericales; family Theaceae; genus Camellia; species Camellia japonica. The sequence continues at coordinate 24,136,905 of JAPPVO010000003.1, forward strand.
GACGAAGTATTGAAAAAGAACAAGGAAATCCCTACCTCAAATTCGGAGCTCAAATGGAGAAGAAGAAGAATCTCGAAGTTGCTGCAAATCCCAAATTTCTCGGATCAAAACGAAGCCCTCGACGATCAACACAACTTTTACAAAGGCCAAAGAGTAGGAAAACACTCTAGCTAGATCAACCCTAAGAGAGAAGTTAGGTTTTAGAGTGAGGTGCTCTCCAATGGAGGTTTTAAAAAAGTAAGAGAGAGAAAGGAAATCAAAAAGTGATTTCAAAAGTGATTTCACAGACTGATATAAAACAGGTCCGCTCGAGCGTGCAACACCCCGCTCGAGCGTCAGACACAGGTTCACGCTCGAGCGTCCAAAGAGCCGCTCGGGCGCCAGATGCACCCTCCCAGAATTTTCTGCAGACGACCAAAATGCTGAGAGAAGGAAATTCACGCTCGAGCGTCCAAACTGCTGCTCGAGCGGAGAGGCAACAACAAATGCCCGCTCAAGTGTCAAAAGCGCCGCTCGAGCGGATAGACCAAAACCTGGGCAAAATTCTAAGTTTTAAAACACAACCAACTTATTCCCAACTTGCCCAACACAACCCAAAACTCAAACACAAAGAGTAAGGGATAGAAAAAGAATAAGACAACAACATATCTACGGAACCGAGTCCGGATTACAGTTAAACAACGAAAGGGAAAACCGGGATCGCTATATACTTGAATACATGTATCGAGTTGTCGCATCTCATATGCCATCTTAGAATAGCCGAGCCTATTTCTAGTTGCATTTTGCATGTGTTGCATTAGCCATCTTAACATGAGCTAGGATCATGCATTTGATTACTAACTAGTTTTTTTTATTATTTTGGCTCCGAGTACACTGTAAGTGTTTATGCTTTAGCATCTTGCATGTGTGTGAGTGTTAACATGATAGCATGCTTGCCATGAAGCTAATTGTTTATGTGATATAACTGCCTGAATGCCTGTGGGTGAAGGTTGGATTACTTGAATTGGAACGATTCATTGAAATCCGTGTTTTGGCCTACTTGCGAGTAACAAACTTCAAACCATTTCCAAACAAACGGATATGTGATGCTTTGTTCCAAATTAGGCGATCTAGTCTATACTTGTGTGTTGTGCGCATCACATAGTAATTCTAGCTAATTAACTGGAATAAGAACGCATGTGTTTTTAAAAACAAGATATCATGCTTAGTACAGGCCGATCTTTGATCGGGCGAGCAGGGGTGCTCATTGCATGACCTTCCCCTCTCGTACCCAAGTTCCCGAGCCGAGGCAACTTTGGTGATGATAGACACGTGGCCTTCGGCACGAGTTAGGGTTTCCTAAATTTCCCCAAAAATAAAATATTTAGGTGGCAACTCTGTATCTGGCAAAACAGTCCATGTTTGGCACTTCTTTCTTAAAAATCAGTTTTCCAAAACGATTTGCCGGATTTAGACTCTTTGGTGATTTATCGGTCTTGCGTTGCACTTTGCGAGACTAGATTCAGAACCGTGACATTGAGTCCGAACTGTAGTAGCTAGAGAACAAAACGAGATTTTCTCGGGAGTTCTCCGGGAGCACGTCTACAATGCCCCAACCGTCTATGCCACAAGATTGATGATTTATCATTAATTAGACCATGTTTTAAACTAATATTCGAATGTAGAGTTACTAATGATTGTACAAACTCATGATTTAAGGTAATTTTATATAAACCATCACATAAATTACCAGAATCAATCATTATTGAATTAAACATTAAATTGAGTTTTCCACAACTAAATAAAACTGAATATACAACACGATCTGATTTGGATAACGAAACTAAATTCCTAGAAATTGAAGGAACATAAAAAGTGTCTTCTAGATCCGTTTGATGACCCGTCTCTAAGCTCAGTCGATTGGTTCCTACAACTATGACTTCAGCTTTGAGACGGTTCCCCATATAGACAAATCTTTCACTTTCCTCTGATTTTCTAGTTGAGAGGTCTTCTTGCATGGAATTTGTAATGTGGGTCGTGGCCCCAAAGTCAATCCACCAAGTGTTAGAAGGTACTTCAGCAAGATTTGATTCATAACAAACAAAAGAAAATTTCTTACATTTCTTTTCGAACCAAGCCTTTCGCTTGTTATAGTCTTTCTTCACATGTCCCTTCTTGCCACAAAAGTAGCACTTGACAGTGAAACCATTCTAAGCTTGATTTTCTTCCCCAGGCCCATTCTTTTTTTTGGATGGATTTTTCTTTAATTTTACAAAATTACCCTTCTTTTCTTTTATAGCTACATGAGTTACAGCCAATGCAGTTTGGCGTCCTTCCTCCCTCAACCTCACTTCCTCCTGAACACACATATTAGTTAGCTCATTCAAACTCCACTTATCTTTATTGGTGTTATAGTGAATTATGAATGCGTTGAATTGTGATGGAAGTTAGGTGAGAATGAACTGCACGAGGAAAGTTTCATCAACTTGCATCCCTAAAGTTTTAAGCTTTACAACTTTGTCGCCGTATTGAGGATGTGATCCTAAACTCCTCAGTGGCCATTATATTTCATTGTTGTCAATTCAGCCATAATAGTGCCAGCAAGTGGCTTGTCGATCTTTAACAGCCTTTAAGTATTCCAATGCAATAAGATAGAACATGTAACGCCCCAAATTTTATTTTAAGCGTTAGGGTAACGTCACTAAAGAGTCCTTTGGTCAATAACCAAGTAAGATCCTAGGAAGGTCGGATGAGTCAATGTAGCTTCCCTTCTAACTCCAACCACCTTAGATAGCAAGCTATCTTTTTGACAGATCTTAAGAGGTATTAACACAAGATCTCATAAGTAACGCGGAAAAAGGCATAAACAATATACATATTAAAGTTTGAGAATTATAATGATGAATTATTGATATCACATAAGACTTTCCTTTGGGCAAAACTTAGGTATATCTATTATCCACTCGTCAAGAATCACTTATGTAGGTCTAAAGTAATTTATGTAACTTTTCAGTTAGTCATGTTACCATTGGGTATTCAATTCTAATCTGTCAAATTACATAAGTTACCCTACCCAGTTCATAATTATTTGAAAGTGACTCTTCTTTGGGCTGGGCTAGTCTCAATCTCCTAATTATAATTACAATTGAGAATATTATCGACCTTAATGTTACCCTTTTAACAATTCTTTTATGTAGTTCTATATTCATAAGTTTTACAAATCTAGGCCACTTTGGCAGCTACTAAATTAGTAAACCTTATGAATACGGAACTAACCAACAATATTATCTATTCATTAATTTGAGTTATTTAATTATCATTAATTCAATCACTATTTCAATGAAATCACTATTTATGATTTCTAGAATTTCTTTTATGTGATTGCAATTATTAATATAATGATAATAATAACTCTGGGCGAACAAGAATATTTATATATCAAAGTATGTAATATAACAATGATGAATATCTCATATAATGGTCAATAATACACCTAATATGAATTAACCACTCCAATATTTAATATTCAATGTTATAAAATTATATCATGATATCAAATTTAAATCGTGAAAATATATAAATATCAACAATAATAGACAATAAGTGTATATAATCAGATAAGGTAAAATCATATTTCTTTAATAGACCAAATGATTTAACAAATTGCTTTTAATCCATGCCCCAACCGATTATTTAAATAATAATTTTATAATCATTCAATTCTATGGTATACAGGAGGAAGTAATATTCTTCACTAATATTATAATGATTATAAAATAATAAATCGAAGCATGCAATAAACCGAAGCATGTATATTACTTATTCTAAAGGGATATGAACAACATGTTAATAGCATAACAAAATCAAAAGGTGTATTATACCTTTGATCAATTCAAACAAATTGAGAAAATATTTTAAAGTCAATACCGATAATAAAACGAAGGTATTGTTTATTAAAAACAGTATAATAAATATATTATTATTCCAATGTGTATTGATTCACAAAATGAAAACTTTGATACCACATGTAAGTATATGTAACCATAATAATAATGCGGAATTAAAATTTACTGGATCTTGAATTCAATACAACTCAAGAATAAAACGAACATATTTTTATCAGTCATTGAATTAGAAAAGTTGAGAAAATACCCTTAATAGTTGAACCTTTAATTCTTGGCTCACCTTCTCTTCTCTGTCTCTCTTAATTAGGATGACTATAAAACTTAGAGTGATGGAAAAATACTCATGATATGAAAGGGGAGTCACCCATCCTTATATAGAGGAGAGAAGAGGGCCAGATAAACTCTATTAGAAGAATTCTTATCCATCAAGGTTTTTTTTCTTATCTTAAAAGAGTAATTATATTAAAATTCTAATTATTGAACTTTATATCAAATATTGGTTTTGTCTAATTGTGGAGTCCAAATAAATTAAAACACGTAGATATATATAGACTATTGGGCTACACTAGAAAATAAATCCAACAATAGCTTCCAAGTTGGTGTCTTTTTGCGGCGGACATTTCTTCGTCCTCAGAAACATAATCAAACGAGCGCAGGTTGTTGAATATTTAGTGGGGTTTTTACCTGTGATGTTTTTCATCATAGCACAGTTCCCAATTTATATTAAGCTTTTCTCCGCTACAGTATTCAAGGGGGATCCTTAGCATGGCTTCAAGTTACTGCCTGTACGTATATATATAGGTGTTTATTTCCGACCACACAACCAAACGGGGAACTCAGCTGGAGAGCACCGGCAGAATAGATTAAGCCCAAACAGTTGCCAATAAGAATATGAGAATATCGCGGTGGTTCGTCCACCCGGGGGCACTCCGATGATCAAGTCAGTAATCGTATCTCTCACAGATATCAATACAAGTACTTAAACTTCAATAATGAAAGCATAAAAGCGTCTCAAATAAAGCATAACTTAGACCCACGAGGGTGGCTTACTTTTATAATGATCAGTGTCTAACTTCCCCTAGAAATCTTACTTTATGGGACTCTATCTTTTACAAGGATAACATTTATCACAACTCACACTATTCAGATTAAGATGAACTCTCTCAAGAGTCTCATCTCTATCAAAATAGGTAGCTTGATGTCATCTAGGACTCTAGTCCTCTATCGAAATATCTCAAATTCTAGTATTATCGTACCATATCTCGGCAGCATGGTCCGCCCACGTGGCACCTCGGCTAACAACTTCGGTCACGTGGACTACCTAAAAATATGTCCCCACAACTGCCCTCTAGGTTCTATTACCTCGGCAAACTGAGGTGATGGAACCTACACATGTACTTTCCCGACCGAGATCGTGACTCGTTTGCACCAAGAAACAAGGACTCAAATGTCCACTTGTCAAGAATCAAGAATCAAGAACCATGAACCATGAACCATCATGTTCCATTTCATATAGGTCCAACATCTCGACAGAGATCGCACTGCTAACAGAGATCATGACTTGCTAGTTCAAGAACATCAAGATCCTAGTATCAACTCATCAGAAACCAAGAATAAACAAGTTGTGCCCCCATTCAAATTCAATATCGAAACCAAGATCAACATCTCAACTGAAATCATCATGTTAACCAAGATCACCATCTCAACCGAGATCGTCATCTCAACTGAGATCGTTATCTCTACCGAGATCAATATCTCAACTGAGGTCATCATGTCAACCAAGATCACCAACTCAACCGAGATCGCCATCTCAGCCGAGATCGCCATCTTAACCGAGATCAATATCTCAATTGAGATCGTACTTCTCAATCAAGATCATCATGAGATTAGAGCGTACTAATCACGTCCTCATCATGTCGCATCAGTTCTGTCCCCCGCTGTCTGACGTTAGCATGGGCACGTCAGGACTCGAAATCATAATGTTTTTCTAATTCCAGCAAAACCATTTCATCTCCATATTTCGTCTCTATCTGTGTCCCTAGACTCTCTTTCTCTTGGCCTCTGCAAACCATCATCGTTGTTTTTGAAGCATTCATTACTATGAAGACTCCCTTTGTGCCCAAGCTTCAAACTCTACCAGCTGAACCAAACTAATAGCCAAACAATTCATTAGCTGCTCCATACATCAACCCACCATCTCAATGGCAGTGAAAACACCGACATAGCGATAATCTTGCAGCTAGAACCAAGAATAGGAAACACCGAGGTCCTAAGCTCCCAGCCTTAGACCTTGATAATTTTCCAATCGCCTTATTTGTGAGTAACCATCGCCGTAACCAATGACGACATGTCTCACCGAACTCTTGTCGTAGAAGACCTTCTTGTTGACATCCCTGATGTCATAACTGTGCAATCCACTCTATCTCCTTATAGTCAATCCAACATGCTCATGCCTCTAGCAACTTAATATCTCAAAAGAGAAACACATGAAGCAAGTGGACCAAGTTACTGTTGCCAAAGCCGAGGCCATTGCTAAGGCCGAAAAAATAAGTCAACATGGCCTGCAACAACGGCTACTATCTTGACTGGATGACAGCCCTCAAAAAGATGTCTGTCCCCGAGAACTCACCCCTCTGTGATACGGGTCAGCTCAATGTCCCTTTCCTTCCCTCTCCCAATCAATCTGAGGATAAGGCCGAGGAAGTAGAAGAGGCCGACGACGATAAGGTCAGAGACAAGGAAGAGGCTGAGGTTACCGAGAAAGAATCTGAAGCTGTTGCTGAGGCCAAGTCCCAAACTCTGAATAAGCAAGTCCTTGACTTGACTCAGGATGAGGAGGATGAGGTTCAAAAGACCACTTCTGAGGCTGAGGTCGAGACTGCCAACAAGAGCCTAGATGACACACTGCGTGAGATCGACACCGAGGTCCAAGTTGAAAAATCTGCCCAGCTGTCTGCTGAGACTGACACAACGCCAATTACCAAGGCAGGGCAGACTGTCGAAAATGCATGAACTTTGGTTTTTCCTCCTTTTTGTACTTTTCCTTCTTACTTTTGGATAGCTGTAATCTTTTGTTTGAAAAATGTTAGCTTTATATTTGGCAATGTGCCCCTTTTGTCTTTGTAGATGAACAAGTAATCTCTTATGCCAGGCCGAAGTGCCTTTTTTGTATATAAACAAGTTTCTTTTCTGAATGCAAGTCTTATATTTTCTTCCAAGTGTTGAATGTATGCCTTCTTTTCTTCTATGCATGTTTGTTACTTTCTTTCATGCTTTTCATGCTTCCAAACTTAGAATATTTTTGCATTTCTTCAAAGTATACCTTAACTGTATAATAACTCTGGGATACAATATCTCGGATAAACCTTGACTGTTTGCTTTGGCTAACCATTTTCATACCTTGGCTAACATTTTAAGAATAAAAATATTTTTACAAGTGTTATTGTTTTTTTTTACCTCCATACACTATCTTCTATTAAGACTTCACCCTTTCCAAGTTTTGACGACCTGGTTGGTCACCTCGAGCAACATGTACCTCGAATACTTTATTCATCATTGCATCGGCTAACTCCAACTTATAAATTTCTCCGAAATTTCAACAAGTGTTAAGTCCATTTTTGAAAATTTCAACAAGTGTCAAACTCTTAAGTTTGTTCATCACTCTAGCTCCCTGCCCCCTAATATGAACCTAAGTTCCACTTAAGTTCACATTAAACATGTGACTATAGTCTTTTGCCGAAGTCAGATTCAAACAAAAGCTTCCCGAGGTGTTTCAACCTTGGTTTCTCTATTAATGAACTTAGTTCCATTCTGAGTTTGACTCTGCTGATATGGCAAGTCTAGGTTAATTCAATTTAGTTCAACTCTATTATAAGCAAGTATAATTCAACTTTGTCATATAATAAGTCTAAGTTATTCGTCATGTTTCATTTAGAAACATTGCCAACTTAGTTCAACTCTATTATATGCAAGTATAATTCAACTCTGCCATATAATAAGTCTAAGTTATTTGTCATGTTTTGTTCAAAAACATCACCAACTTAATTCAACTCTATTATATGCAAGTATAATTCAACTCTGCCATATAATAAGTCTAAGTTATTCGTCATGTTTTATTCAGAAATATCGCCAACTTAGTTCAACTCTATCATATGCAAGTATAATTCGACTCTACCATATAATAAGTCTAAGTTATTCGTCATGTTTCATTCAGAAACATCGCCAACTTAGTTCAACTCTATCATATGCAAGTATAATTCGATTTTGCCATATAATAAGTCTAAGTTATTCATCATGTTTCATTCAGAAATATCACCAACTTAGTTCAACTCTATTATATGCAAGTATAATTCAACTTTACCATATAATAAGTCTAAGTTATTCGTCATGTTTCATTCAAAAATATCGCCAACTTAGTTCAACTCTATCATATGCAAGTATAATTCGACTCTGCCATATAATAAGTCTAAGTTATTCATCAAGTTTCATTCAGAAACATCGCTAACTTAGTTCAACTCTATCATATGCAAGTATAATTCGACTCTGCTATATAATAAGTCTAAGTTATTTGTTATGTTTCATTCAAAAACATCGCCAACTTAGTTCAACTCTATTATATGGAAGTATAATTCAATTCTACTATATGATAAGTCTAAGTTACTCGTCATGTTCACCATAAGAACATCGCCATAAGACATTTCGGTCTTATTACATAATCATGGATTCCAACAACATTTTCACGCTTTTTTACATAGGCTTCGGCATTCTTTCGCATGTAGGGTCACCAGAATCCCTATAATATAGCTCTGTGAGCAAGGGATTTGCCTCTTGCATAGATCTCGTGTAAAAAGTCTTCAACCTGGGAAGGATGTACACATCGCAATATAGGTCCAGTAAAAGTCCTTCTATATAGATGGCCTTCTGCCGACAGGCAGAACCTGGGTGACTTCAGTTTGATCTTGTGTGATTTTTGTCTTCTGGGATCTGGGATCTGCTCATTTAGAGTGGGCTCTTGTCTTCTCGGACCTACTCATCTAGACGGAGATCTTGTTTTCTGGGATCTGGGATCCGAGATCTGGAATCCGGGATTTGCTCACTTAGGCTGAGCTCTTGTCTTCTCGGACCTAATCATCTAGGTCGAGATCTTGTCTTCTAGGATCTGGGATTTGGAATTTGGAATCTGGGATCTGCTCACTTAGGCTGAGCTCTTGTCTTCTCAGACCTACTCATCTAGGCCGAGATCTAGGATCTGGGATCCGGGATTCGGGATCAGGAATCCGGGATCTGCTCACTTAGGCTGAGCTCTTGTTTTCTCGGACCTAATCATCTAGGTCGAGATCTTGTCTTCTAAGATCTGGGATCCAGGATCTAGAATCCGGGATCTACTCACTTAGGCTGAGATCTTGTCTTCTCAGACCTACTTATCTAAGCCGAGATCTTGTCTTCTAGGATCTGGGATCCAAGATTCAGGATCTGGAATCCGGGATCTGCTCACTTAGGCTGAGTTCTTGTCTTCTTGGACCTAATCATCTAGGCCGAGATCTTGTCTTCTAGGATCTGGGATCCGAGATTCGGGATCTGGAATCTGGGATCTGCTCACTTAGGTTGAGCTCTTGTCTTTTGAGACCTAATCATCTAGGCCGAGATCTTGTCTTCTAGGATCTGGGATCCGAGATCTGCTCACTTAGGCTGAGCTCTTGTCTTCTTGGACCTAGTCATCTAGGCTAAGATCTTGTCTTCTAGGATCTAGGATTTGAGATCTGGAATCTGGGATCTGCTCACTTAGACTGAGCTCTCGTCTTCTCGGACCTAATCATCTAGGCCGAGATCTTGTCTTCTGAGATCTGGGACCTGGGATCCAGGATCTGGAATCCGGGATTTGCTCACTTAGGCTGAGCTCTTTGTCTTGTCGGACCTACTCATCTAGGCCGAGATCTTGTCTTCTAGGCTCTGGGATCCGAGATTTGGAGTTTGGGATCTGGTCACTTAGGCTAAGCTCTTGTCTATTTGAAGGTCGTCTTCATCTCCTCGGGAGCGCTCATGCCCCCTTATATTTGCATTCATCCCTTCTGGAAGGGCCTTCATTCCGTCAATGTTGATGCATTCTCCATCTTTGCTGAACTTGTCGTTGCCGAAACGTTGATCTTGCACGATAATGGCCATTTATTCTAACTAAGTTCCCACAGACGGCGCCAAACTGTGGATGTTGATTTCCGACCACACAACCAAACGGGGAACTCAGCTGGAGAGCACCGGCAGAATATATTAAGCCCAAACACTTGCCAACAAGAATATGAGAATACCGCGGTGGTTCGTCCACCCGGGGGCACTCCGACAATCAAGTCAGTAATCTTATCTCTCACAGATATCAATTCAAGTACTTAAACTTCAATAATGAAAGTATAAAAGCATTTCAAATAAAGCATAACTTAGATTCACGAGGGTGGCTTACATTTATAATGATCAGTGTCTAACTTGCCCTAGAAATCTTACTTCATAGGACTCTATCCTTTACAAGGATAATATTTATCACAACTCACACTATTCAGATTAAGATGAACTCTCTCAAGAGTCTCATCTCTATCCAAATAGGTAGCTTGATGTCATTTAGGACTCTAGTCCTCTATCGAAATATCTCAAATTCCGATATTATCGTACCATATCTCGGCACCATGTTCCGCCTACGTAGCATCTCGGCTAACAATTTCGATCACGTGGACTACCTAAAAATATGTCCCCACAATATATATATATATATATATATATATAATTTTTTGTGTGTTATGTTCTTGGTTCCCAGCTTCATATATATCCTTGAGTTTGATAATGGATAATCATTGTTGTGATTTAATTCCCCATGCTTTGTATTAATAAATGACTCTGCGTTCTCTGTTGTTTTATATCTCTGTGAAATGCAGTGTCAAAGAGTACTCATGATACCAAGCTCATTTCATAAAATGAATTCTACTAACTATTGTTCATTCAGCGTTTGTTAAAGATTAATGATAAAATAATAATAATAATAATGGGTAACGAAATATTTATATTATAAAATTATTCTTTTGGATTGTTAATTAAATATATTTTTGGTGATTTCCCAAATTGTATGAGGTGTCTCTCTATGATTGGATGACTGTAAATCAACGGATGACCCGTAAATAAGTTAATCTCTTTTTGGTTGCATTTCTCCTTCGAGTAATGTTAGGGATGATAAAAAAATATCATGAAGATGATTATAAAAGATTCTTTACATTTGAATTATACATACAATAAAATACCACATTCTAATCAAAAGATGAAAAATTTTTATAATGTATGTCATGTTATTTTTTTCATGATCCCTCGTATTATTCTTCTCCTTCATACCCCAACAGGTAACAGAAATCCTACTTATCAGGGCAAAATGAACTTAATTTTTCAGTATTCACCCCCCCCCCCCAAAAAAAAAAAAAAAAAACCTTAATTTTCAGCGACAATTTAAAAAAAAAAATTTACAAAAAAATATCACTAATTTTTAACTTTTAGAGATAGTTTAAAAAATTCATCAATAATTTATAAAAATCGTGACAAAAAAAAAGTTACAAATTGTTAATTTTTAGCGACATATGCAAAAAATAGTCACAAAAAAAATTATTTTTAACGAAGATTTTATTAGAATTTATTTTCAATAGGGTTTGATGGAAATTAAGTTCAACTATTAAGATCTATTGATAGTTTATCTTTTTTTATTGAGAATATGATTGTATGGTGGAAACTGAAATAATGTTTTGTAGGGTCATTAGAAAGAATATGAACCATAAATTAATAATTTTGAATAAAAATTGTGAGTCTGTACTATTGTAAAGATAGAATTGTAAATGAATAGAGCCGTTCGTAAATAAGTTTGTGTTCGGCTCGGTAAGGATTCGTTTGAACTCGGTTCGTTGATTTTTTATTGCGTTCAAACTGGAATTCAAACTTATTAAAATTTTAATAAACAAGTCCAAACATACTGAAGTTTATCTCATTAAGTCGGCTCGTTAGCTGTTCGTTTAACATTTATTTAAATGATGAAATAACTATATAATTATATGTTATATAATGTAAAAATATGTATAAAAAGTAGGATAAATATGTTATTTATATATTTAAATAATGTAAATAACAACTAAATTTATTTATATGTAAATAATAGCTAACTATAGATAATACGTTTATATAATATTAGTGGTAGATATTGATTTTTCTTTTAATATGTTTTTATATATTGTATATATAATTGTGTAATTAAAATTTCATCAAAATTTTAGTCTCATACATAAGTATAAATTTATAATTTCTTTGGTTTGTTAAAGCTCGTGAACATAGGCTCAAACTTGAGTCAAAGCTTGAGCTAACTCGACTTGAGCTCGATTTGTTAAATTTTTATTGAGCTCAAACTTGAATTTGAACTGATTAAAATCTTAATAAATAAGCCTAACCATACCAAAGTTTAGCTAGTTTGCAGTCCTATGTAAAATAAATTTGCAGTAAACTGGCATCGTTTGGGAAGTGGCCCGTTTAGCTGAAAAGTCAAAAAGTCACTAAAAAAATCAAAAAGCCAACAATCCATTTTTGCACATATTTTCGTGAAAAGCCAAAAAGTCATCCCAAACATACTAATCTTTTTTAGCTCATATTTTAGTCAAATAACAAAAAAATTACTAAATTAACCTTTTCCCAAGACTTCTTGGTAGAAAGAGAAGATTTTTCTCTCTGCCCTCTCTAATTCTACCAAAGTCACTTACATAAACAGCTCAAGGACTCTTTCAAACCATTTACTCAATATGCTGGACAGTTTGACGTGAGAGCAGTTTCTTTTTTATTCAAACTTGAAAATTGTGGGAATTTCATCATGCTTTTCAAACAACTAACGGTAGAGATTTGTGCAGGCCCTAAACGCTGCGTTTTAAAGCAGCTGATAAACAAGAAGGATAAATTACAAATACATCTTTTGAGGTTTGTTTAAAGTACAGGTTACCTTTTGTGGTTTCGAAAATTACAAACCGCTTGTCAGAATTTTTTATTTAACAGAATTAACTAAAAAAATAAAATTCATAATTGCTCTCTAATACAATAATAAAATTACCTAAATTATTAATTGAAATATATTTCTAATATCATTAAAAATTGTTAATTGACTTTTTGATTTATTAATAAAAAAGACAATTTGTTACGAAATTAGAAACTTCAAAAGATGGAATGTAATTTTCAAAATCACAAGGAATGATTCATATTTTAATTAAATCTCAAGGGGTGTATTTATAATTTACCCCCTCCAAATAAAAAAAAAATGCAGAGCAGATTGATGAGAATGAAGAGAGAAGATGGAAGACGAGATGAATGAAGAGGAAGAGAGAAAAAAGAAGGCAGGAAGAGCTTTTACCAAAGACCCATGACCGGAGCCCTCAGAAAGATATCCATCATCGCACTGAATTTATTATCACTCCTCTGCGCTAATCCCGACATCTTCAAAACTCACATCGATTCATTCGTCAATTTTTTCATCAGTGGTGCTACGCGTACCAATTGATATACAAATTAATATATCAATATAGTTATAACATTGTTATTTTAAAACTATGACTCCACCTATTATATAAATTATAAAGATCTAAAATCTCTAAAATTATGTTACATCATCTGTTAATACACTAATTAGTATATCAATTAGTACACACAATATTATTTTTTTTTCCGTTTACCCTCTCCCTTATGAATTTTATTGTCAGATATTGATATATAAAAAATAATAAAAAGCAACCGATCAGTTATATGTATATTCGACTTTATAGATTGAAAAGTGGGGATTCTCAAATTGATATACAAATTGATGATATATTCGTAGAAGCGGATGGAGGCGGCAGGGTGAAGGAAAGGATGGTTGGCCGAAGGAGGGTAGGCGAGCAAGTGGCGGGAGTCAATTGGGGTTGGGAACAAGTGGTTGCCATTGGCGACGGTGGGTTTGGCCCGACCCGATTCTATTTGTCCTAACCCGATTTTAATAAAAAAAAATTGAAAAAATATTAAAAAGGTAAGGTAAATTATTGGATTAAAAATTAAAACTCACTAGATTATAATAAAGTATAAAGTTATATTACAAAAATTGTTAAGTTTAAAATTAAAAATTCGTGCTTAAAATCTGAAAATCCGACCCGTTTTGCGTCTCCTCTTCTCTCTCTCTTTTTTTTTTAAAAAAAATTTATATATATATATATATATATTTTAATTTTTTTTGCCTTTAATTAAAACACCGTCGTTTACAAAATAGCGCCATTTTTTATTCACTCCAAGAAACTGTAGACAGTTTTACTCTAGAGCATCCTTGCGGGTTAGGGCTGAGTAAGGAATCCGTGAAATCCGTAATCCGATCTAGTCCAGTCCAATCTGATAGGTTTGGATTGATTTTTTGAATCTGTGGTTCGGTTCCGGATTGAAGAATTAAAAATCCATAATCTGCGGATTGGTTTCAGATTGAACCCCATGGTTCCGGATTGGAACCGATCTAGACCGTATACAAATAGTCTATATTTTTATTATACATCCTCCCCTATAGTATCTTCTCTTATTCCATATAAAACCTAAACTCAAACTTAAACCAGCATCATATCTTCTTTTATTATTTTTGTTTGTTAGTTTTTAGTTTTAATTTGTAATGGTCTAAATACTTGTGGTGAAACTAATTTTCTTATGGTTATTTAAATTCTAGAACAGTATGTCGCTATTATAGAAAGATATTTGCTATTGTGGAACTAAATAGCGCTATGTTTATATTTTATGAAATTAAAGTGTTATATATATATATATATTTTTGTTATTTAATTATGTGAATCCATGGTCCTAAATCGATCCAATCCGTGTTTAAATGGATTGATTCGGATTTGTTCCATGATTTAAACGGATTGGATTGGTTCTAATTTTTCAGAAACTGTAAATAACGGATTGGTCCTGATTTTATCCCAATTCGGTCCAATCCGGACATGCTCACCCCTATTGCGGGTGTATGAGGTGTCTATCTATGATTGGAGGACGGTAAATCACAAATTTATTGATGATCCTTAAATAAGTTTAGGCCTTGTATGGAACGTATTTGGAGTGGTTGCTGTGGAGTGAAATAAGTTTATTTTGGGGTTCATTTCAATAATTCAAATTATTTATATTTTAAAATATATTAAGTAGAATATGCTTGTAAAAAATTAAATTAATTGGATATCGTTTATCCGTTTATCCACTCACATTTGTATTTATTTTAATATTTTAAATCACAATTATTATTTATTTTTGAAGATACAAATGTGAGTGATGAATGAGTAAATGATATCCGATTAACTTGATTTTTTGTAAATATGTTTTACTTAATGTATTCTAAAATATGAATAATTCGAATTATCGAAATGAGTTCCAAAATGAGCCCATTTTACTACACAACAGTGACTGTTGTGTGAGCTGCACAACAGCCACCCCAAATCCGTATAAAACAGGTCAAATTGGTCAAAAATAAAAAAAGTCAGTCCATTCTTACGCACGACGCTGTATAGCAAGTCATGAGGGTATTTCTATTTCAATATTTTGGATGGTTTATATTATGATATTCGCCAATTAAGTTATTTATGAAAAAATTAAGTTAATTAAATAGGTATAATCCATAATAAGACAATATTTATATTTAAAATAATAAACTATTAACATAATTTTAATATTTTTTAAAAAGACAATTTGTTTTCGATCATGGGTCTACATATATAGTTAATATTATTCGACGAATTTTATAATATGAATAGTTTAAATCATTAAAATAAAATCAAGACAAATCTCAATCCGAGCGTCACAACACAACACAGTAATGTGATAACACCCTTCCCTTATCTATTTTTTACATATATTTTTCGTAAAAATTTAAAAAATCACTGTAAAAGTCAATTTAAGTCTAATATATTTTGTTTGGAAAGCCATTTTTTTTTTTTTTTTTAATACTAAACAAGTTTTGTGGATGGAAGCTCCAATTGTCAACAGTAAATTTAGGGAGACTTATTTATAAGTCATATTTTAGACACTTATGTTAGGTTAAATCATGTGTAATTTCTTATAGAGTTTCAAGTCCTATTTGGATAGGAATGTATTTCACAAGATCCTATGAGTTATAAATAAATGGTATTAATATACTATTATACACTATAATGGAAAAACCATATATAAGAAATTGAATTTAAAAAATAAAAAACTAATAAGTTTGCGAAACGTAACGTGGCACATTACGTTACGTATATGTAGGTGTTACGTTATGTTTATGTAGGTGCCACGTTACGTTACGTTTATGTAGGTGTCACGCCACGTTACGTTTATGTAATGTCCTATCTGATATGGTCACGTTACGTTACGTTACGTTTATGTAGGTGTTACGTTACGTTACGTTCCTATCTGATAAACGCGGAAGCAGCCGAATGAAGGAGACGGATTACAAAATCAAACATGAACCAAATTAAATAATAGAACAACCAACAATAATTCAAATCATTTCAATAAAACTTTTATAATTAAAATACAGAAAATAACTTACAATTGTTGTAGCAACTGCAAGGATCTTAACTAGGGTACAGAACGAGAGAAGCTAAATTTCACTCAGAGCTTTCTGGTTTTTTCTTACAAACTGAGGGGTTGAAGAAGAAGAAGGTGCTGAGTGATTATAATTGAGTACAATATATAGAAAATAAAACTAACTATGCAGCATGTGAATTGGTTGAATGATGAAGGCAGCTGGCAGCATTGGAGACTGAGCAGAGCTGTTGGTTGCTTTCGGTGATGGATTGAACAGTTGAGCAGTTTTAACAAAAGTTGATTGATCAAATAGTGATGGTGAACAGTAAAAGTGAACAGTAGCTTTTACTATTCATCACTTTCGGTGGAACATGTGAATAAAGGAATCAAAATAAATACAAATTGGCAGCTTTTCTCAAAAAAGTATTGATTGAAGCCAATTTGAATTTATAAAGAATCCAATAGTGACTAGGCATATGGATCCTGAGCATCTTGGAACTCGGGTCGACCATATGGAATGGATTGAGTAGTTGAACCTTCAGAAGACTGTTCTGAATTGTTTGAACCTTCTTCTGAACTGGTTGATTGGGCTTGAGCTTGATCTACTAATTGGCGGGCCAGTTAAAGCATTTCATCCCTGGATGACTTGGACTTAACTTTGGGCTTAGCTTTGGGCTGAGCAGGAGGTGAAATGGGCTTTGACTGGGCCTTTGATTTGGACTTTGATTTAGGCTGAATCGGAAGCTGGACTGGTACAACAGGAGCCTTGGCCTTAGACTTGGATGATTTGGGCTTGGAGCCACTAGATGAGGGGCTTCCAAGATTGATTGGAGGAAGACTGGGCTGACTTCCTTGGCTGATTGCAGCAGTTGGGTTCTGCTAGGCTTTGATCATGGATGGAGTTGGAGCACATTGATCAGGAGGAAATTCCTCATAAACAATTTCAATAATTCGGGGCACATTGAATTTAGGCCACCATTTGACTGTGTGTGTCGGATAATTATATTATCAATAATTCCATAATGCCATTTAAATATCCATGGAACTTTGTATTTGGATATAAAAAGAAGCAAAAATGGGAATTGATTTTGATGAGTGGTGAATGGAAAACAGTGGAGAAGTAATTGATGACCTCAATAAGATTATCAGGAAGAATGTCAGAAATGAGGCCATAACGAGTCCACCATCTCAGAAACCAAGTGGGTAATTTAGATTTAAATTTTTGATCAAAGGAGATGAACCAAGAGTGACTAAATGACTCATTTTGGTACATGAAGAGTTTGAACCAAGCATCAATATAATCATGGTAATTATACTGAATAGAGTGACCAGGTAAGTCTCGAAGCTTGTTAGGATTACCCCATTCAGCAAGAGAAACAATGTTATGAATATAAAGTGAATGGTAGAGAACCTTGTAAGCATAGGTTTTATCTTGAATGGGTTTGATCAGAACTGAATGGTGATTGAGCAAAATATCTTTGTAATAGGCAAGTGTTTTCTCTGGATGGGAAAGGAGGAAATGGCATCCAGAGGGGAAATGAAACTTAGCAAGATCATTGATTAATTGACCTTTTGGATAACCAGGTTCTTTATAGAACAAATTGGTAACATGTGATTTGACATAATCAGGTCGAGGAGACCTGACTGGGTTAGCAGGGAATGGAGTAACTGAAATTGATTGACTCGATGAAGCAAAGGGATCAGAGGCTAAAGCCGATGAGTAATTAGGACGGTAAATGTTACCAAGAGTGTGGTAACGATTAACCATATCAAGTGAATAGGAAGGGTTGACTGACTCCAAAGGAGGTGGAACAATTAATTGATTAGGTTTACTGGAGGATGGACCAAAGCCTTGGAAGGGGGCTTGGACGAGACATCTGTGAATAAGAAACAAAGATTAGCAACCAGAAAGAAGATCTAAATAATTCTGGTAATAGAATAAATCATTGTAATAATTATGACGTAAAACACGTCGGGCCTGTAACTGCTGGTGATTGATGTATTGGGCTCTTTTAGTAGTGGGTCTGGTTGATTTAAGATGGCGAATACGACGGTTAACTTGTTTGAGCAAGGTTTGGTAATGGGTAATTTGGGTTTTAATATAGGAAATATGTGGAGTAGCACTCATCCCTTACCCCTCTGTAAAAATTCCCGGGTAAAAAAATCAGGTAGGGAATTTTGACAACCAGGTATATAGGTAATATCAAAATCAAAAATACTTAAAATAGATTGCCAACGGGCAAAAATCTATTTACTAGCAAGATTGTGAACATCTTTTTCCAAAACATATTTAGCGGATTTGCAATCAACACGAAGTAAAAATTTTTGATTTAGAATATCATCCTGAAATTTTTGAATACATAAAACAGTAGATAAAATTTCTTTTTTAATAGTACTATAATTTAATTGTGCTTTATTCCAGACACCAGAATGAAACGAACAATTTGTTCAGATGATTGAGGAGTGACTTTTGAAGCAGAATACCACCATAACCAATATCAGAAGCATCAGTTTGAATAATTTTGAATGAATTCTCAGTAGGAATACCAAGACAAGGAAGGACTTAACATATTGTTTGACTTGTTGAACACAGCAGTATGAGTAGAAGACCAAGGAGGAGGATTATCTTTAACCTATCAAACAGAGGTTGACAGATTTTCCTAAGATCTTTATAGAATTCAGCAATGTAATTGAGGGAACCCAAAACCTTTGTAATTGAGTTTTATCAAGAATTTCATCAGGAACTTGGACGCAAACTCAATAGAGCGACTAATTGGAAGAATAGTATTATGGTGAATGTCATAACCTAAAAACCTAACTTTAGTTTGAAACAATTTAATTTTAGGAGCAGAGATGACTAAACCATGACTCTTAATTGTATAAAAGAATGCAGTTAAATGTTTCCAATGTTCACTAATTGATTTTGAAAAAATTAATATATCATCAATGTAGACAATGGAAAAATGACTAAATGGGTTAAATATGTCATTCATGATATTTTGAAATTCACTAGGAGCATTTTTTAAACCAAATGGCATGACATTCCATTCATATTGACCAAAAGGTGTATTAAAAGCAGTTTTATATCTATCTTTAGGATGAATTTGAATTTGCCAGAAACCACTTTTTAAATCAAATTTACTAAAAATAACAGCTTGACTAAGTCGCTTAATTAAATCTTTTTTATTGGGAATAGGATATCGAATCCATTCTAAAACAGCATTTAATGGTTTGTAATTAATAACTAAGCGAGGAACACCTCGTTCTAATTCAGCATTTTTATTAACATAGAAAGCAGGACAAGACCATGGTGATTTACTTGGACTGATAATTCTATTTTTTAATAATTCATTAATTTCTTTTTTACACATTTCTAATAAGTCATGATTCATTTGAATAGGTCGAGATTTAGTAGGTATTTGTCGTTCATTAAAATCCTTAATATATGGTAAAGTAACTACATGCTTTTTCCTATGCCAAAATGCAGTAGGTAAAGATGAACAAACAGTTGATTCAAGTTTTAATTTAAAATCATTAATTTGAGAGATTAAAATTGGGTCAGTTAACTGCTGATCAATACGTTTATAATTAATTTCTTCTTTAAGAAAATTAATATGTCGAGTTAATCTATTAATAGTATGAGTAATAGAACAATCTTGTAATTGATTTAATTCTAACATTTCAGGTGGAAATAAGAATTTGAATGTGACAGGTTGTCCTAAAACATGAGTGGTTATTCCTTCACTAGAAGTGGTAAAAGGATATAACAAAGATATAAATGGTGTGCCTAAGATAATTCTATCAGTCATGTTTTTAACTAAAACAAATGTGGTTTTAAAACAAACATTGTTTTGACAAACATGCACTTTGGGTAACTTGTATTTAATATGCATTTTACTACCATTAGCAGAGGTTAATTTCTCTTGACATTTTTCATAATATTTAGTAGGAAGTAATCCTTCTTGAATGCAATTTAAATCAGCACCAGTATCAATTAATGCAACTAATTCTAATTCAAAATCTTCAACAATGATTTTAATTTTTGAATACCACTTTTGCATATAGATTTTATTGAGTAAATTTAATCGTTTATCTTCAAGGTTAGTAGCTTGAGATCGATTATCAAATATAAGTTTATCTGGATTAGTGTGATCAGATTCAGGATCAGAATTATGTTCAGATTCATGAGGTGATTGTGGATTAGGTTGAAAATCATTTAAATTTTGTTTAAGTTTTAGATTAATGATTTCATTTTCTAGTTTGTTATCTTTAGATTGGAGATCACGAATATTTTGTTTAATTTGATTAATTTCAGATTGTAAGTCTTGAAAGGTAACTTCTTTAGTTTTAGTTTTAAATTTTTCTAAGGTTTTAGATAAACTAATAATAGGTTTATTAAACTTAGGTTTAGTATCTGATTGAAGTAATAAAGCTTTTAGTTTATTAATATATTGTTGTTTCAATTGAGGATCATCTAATTTACTAATTAGATCAATTAAAGCAGATTCTTCTTGAGTATGTTTGGTAAGAATAGCAATTTGTTTAACTGGTTTACAACAAACATCATTACATCCTAAGGTAATTTGGTTATCAGAATCAGAACGAGCACTATTTGAAGGGGAATCAGATGTAGATGGAGGAACAGAAGAGGAATCATTATCAGATTGATTTAATTGAAAGATTTCAAACAACTGAATTTTGGATTCTTCATTAATTTGGAGTAGATTGACTCTATCTTTGAGTTTTTGTTTTTCTTTACATTTATTAGCATAATGACCTTTTTGACCACAATTATAGCAGGTAATATCTTTATTGGATTTTGGATGTGATTTAGATTTATGGTATTTCTTTTTGGGTTTAGTATAAAATTTATCATTAGATTTGGAAGGTGAATAAGATGTCTTGTTTTTATTATAATGTTTGGATTTATATTTGGGATATTTGGAATATTTATGTGATTTCCTACGAGAGGGTGCAACAGGAGGTAAACCATATTGTTCACAAAAATTTCCTAATTCATATTTAGCTTTGTGTTTATCTTTAGTAGCTTTTTGGCTAAGTTTTAGATCAATATACATTTTTAATCCTTCTTTTTGAATAGTACTAATTATATCGCCATATGTTAAATTATCATATTCGATGACACCAGTAGGTGTACTAAGAACATCTCTAATTTTGTGAGCAAATAAACTAGGTAATCCATTAATAAATTTTTCTTTCCAAAATGATTTAGTACAGTCTTCTCTTAACATAACTCTAGAGGTAAATACATCTTTATACCATCTAAAATCACTTAAAGTAGGACAGGTAAGATTACTAAGTTGATCATGTATGCGAGAATAAATATTAGTTGGGGTACCTATGAAATGTCGAATAATAGTATAGATTAAAACATTAATACCATCAGGGTGGCAACATCCTAAATGTTCATCGAAGATAGGTAAACCATTATCATCAGTTTGATTGGCATAAATAATAGATTCTCGTTCAGTTTCAGTTAAATATTTCTCCCACCATGATTTGAGCATACCAGTAAAACCAGTAGTAATTAAAGTAACAATCTCAGGCTGAGTATATTGGGGATAGTTAGAGAGATAACTGTTGGAGACCATAGAGAGATGATTTAATTTTTGGAGAATTTGATCTTCACTAAGTCCATCAATATTCCATTCGTATAATCGTTTAGCAGAAACAGAAAATTGATTATTAATATTATTTTCTTCAAATTGTAAATCAACAGGAGTGGGTTTGGTATACCAATTTTTAGTATGTTGAGGATTAACTTTGGGATAATGAATTTTCGTAACTTGGAATTGTTGGGCTAATTCGTTTATGTCATTATCAGTGTTAGATTGAGTAGAATTTGGATTAATACCAAATTGTTGATTTAAAACAGTAAGACCTTTATCTTGAGAAGGTGTGGTAGTATCAGTTTTATCAGTGGTAGATAGTTTCGTAAATAATTTTTCAATAGCTTTAACAGTAGAGTGATCGTTAGTGACTAAACTAGTTCTTTTAGAACGATTACTGGGTAAATTAAGCAAAGGTGAATCTAAGGGTTGTTTAGAGGATGAGGTTTGAACAGATTCTAAGTTGGTTTCTATTTTATCTAGCTGTTTACCAATTGTACTTAAACATTGGTTAGTATAATTATTTTGTTCAATAACCTTTTTTATTTCAATATCGGTACCAGGTAATTTGAAAGGCGAAGCAGGAATTTCAGAACCTTGTTGATTAAGGATAATTTGTTCTAAAGGAGGATGACTAGAATTAACAGTAGTGTTTGCAGAAGTTTTCCATTTATGTTTTGTGATTGTATTAAGTTGTTTGTAATATTTTTCAACATATTCTAACAAAGGTAATTCAAAACCATATTGAATCATAAAATCATACCATTCACGAGATATTTGAGACATTTGAACAAAATTATATTTAGCATAATAAGCATGTCGTTGAGTACGATTAGCTTTAGATTTAAAGTCAATAAGTAATTTATCTAAATCAGGTATAAATTCTTTTTTAATTGTCATTAATTGTGGATTGACAGGTGTTGTAAATTCTGCAAAATCAGTTTGAGTTGGAGAATCAGCTGAAGCAACTTCTTCTTCAGGAAAATGAGTATGTGTTGAATAAACAGGTTTACTAATCTGGGATGTGGTAGAATTATCAATACCTTTTAATTTCTGTTGAGTTGAAGGACCAGTAGTTGGGCCTAAATGTATTTGACTATTTTTTCTAAATAGCGGAGTAGTAAATATTTCATCTTCAGATTCAATCTCATTAGGGACACTAGATGTGCTATGTCTAGAGGATTGACTACGATTGAACTTAATATGAACAGAACCATCATTGAATTGTCTAATATCTTTGATATCTTGATCAGAGGATTGTTGCTGACTTGGTTTGTAATTTTCATTGATAGTAATCCATTCATCAGGTAAATCAATATTATTCCATTCAATCATTTGAGGAACATTAATATGTGTATCAGTACTACTACTATGGATGAGCAGGGTTTTATCTTTGGGAGACTTATGTAAAGCATGAACATTTAAATTGGTTTGCATACATTTATAGTGAACACGATAAATTAAAGCAATATTATGAGTTTTATTCATCATGTTGGTAAATGAACCATGTAATTGAATATTTAATGTTAAGGCATGTAAAATATTTGGATCACGTAAACTTAATGTGAAATCAGGAAAACAATTAAAATGTACTGGACCTTTATGAAGACCAGTTTCCATCATACCCATTAAACTGTCATTATAATTAAGGAAACGAGCATCTCTTAAACATAATAAAACAGAAGTATTTTTACCAGTAGGAGTTAATGGATTAAGACCAACTTGAATTAAACCAATATGCATGAAATTGTAACCATTGTCTAAATGTCTTTTAATTAATTTTTTATCAAATAAATGGCAAGTTTCATGAGGTTTTTCCAAAGCATATACTTGTTCAATGGTTTTAACATGTAATGCAACTTTAAAAATATTCTGTATAAACGTTGTTTTATAAATTTCTTTGATTTGTAATTTTGGTATATTCCAGCCTGTATTAATTTGATCATTTTGTATTTCAACATCTTCTTCATTAATTACTAATCCTTGATTAGGTATGGAAGGCAAAGTTGTTGACCTAGAACTGACTGATGAGTTACTTCTAAATAATCGACTCATTGTTCTCAATTAATTAATCAGTTTTACAGTTATCTTAATACATACCCTATTCTTGTCAGGTTATCACAGACCAAGGTGGTTTAGCACAGACCCTATCCTAAATGTCCAACACTGTCTAACCCGAAGGACTTACTCTGGACAGGAAACGGAAATGGGTGACTTAAACCTGGTGGATAGACCTAGACTGATCTCGTGGGTGATTAAGAGCGAACTGAAAACTAGATTAATCAAGTGAACAGATGAAAAGATTAATTGGAAGAAACTGAACAGTTAGAAACAGGATGCAACTATAACTTGGCTCTGAATCACCCACGAGATTGAATGTTACCATAGATCATATCTATATGAATGTGAATTTCAAAATACACGAACAAGTAACATTTTCATATTTAATTTAAAAAATCAAAAATTTAGTAAGTTTGCGAAATGTAATGTGACACGTTACGTTATATTTATGTAGGTGTCACATTACGTTACGTTTATGTAGGTGTCACGTTACGTTTTGCAAACTTATTCTATGGTAACATTCAATTTCCTATATATGGTTTTACCATTATTTATGATATTAACAACTAATATTGAGGGTAAATGTGTCAACAAATTTCACACAAGACTTATGGGAACATAAGTTTTTTAGTATGACCATATGTAACATAAGTCTCCCTAATAGGACTTATAAATAATTTTCCTGTAAATTTATCACTACAAAAAAATATAATTAAACTATTTATACTTTTCACATCATGCTCTAATACAAATCAATATAAACAAACTAAGAATAAATCAAACTCACAAATCAAAATCAAAATATCCTAATAATTTATCAGGCAATGCTATATTCCCTAATTTTTTCCTCCCAAACTCTTCCTGATGACTTGCAAACAATTTTTGTTCATACGTGAATTTGAATCGAGTTCGGGTCGTACTTAAGTTAGGAAATACAAAATCTCTCATGCCCAATACAAGGCTCTGCCCGACTTAGGATCTAAAAGTATTTTCCAATCTCAACCCTATAATGTCATTTTTGGTATAACTTTATTTTATTTATTTTTAAATAATATAAATGGATAGAACTTAAAAAAAACAAAAAATAGCAATATATATATATTTGTAAAATTTTGTTTAATCAACCATTAATAAACATCAATTGGAAATTTAAAAAAAATAAATAAATGTAAGTCATAAAAAATTATTTTTACTTTTTAGAATTTTTTGTAATAGTATAAAGAGTTAAGGGACAAAAACACTAACACAATATTTTGACCAGTAATTTATCTAGACAGAAGGAAAGTGGGAGAGAGTTACCTATTTCAATTTCTTGTGAGAAAAGAGATTTGCCTGAATTATTTATATTGAAAAGTAGCACATATTTTGCATAAAAATTAAACATTTATTAAAATTTTAAATTGATCTTCATTTTTCTATTTAAGTGAAAGCTTTTCATATTTCGTATGAAATATTATATACACTTTCCTTTTAAAAATAATTGAAATTTTATTTTAATGGATAAATGAGAGTCAACCAATAGGAGGATTTTAAAGGGAAAATTATTTATAAGTCCTATTGGGGAGACTTATCTACATATGGTCCTACTAAAAAATTTATGTTCCCATAAGTTCTGTGTGAAGTTTGTTGATACATTTATCCTCAATATTAGTTAATATCATAAATAATGGTAAAACCATATATAGGAAATTGAATGTTACCATAGATTAAGTTTGCGAAACGTAACGTGACACCTACATAAACGAAACGTAACGTAACGTAACGTAATGTGACCATATCAGATGGGATATTACATAAACGTAACGTGACACCTACATAAATGTAACGTAACGTGTCACGTTACGTTTCGCAAACTTATTAGATTTTTGATTTTTTAAATTGAATGTGAAAATATTACTTGTTCGTGTATTTTGAAATTCACATTCATATAGATATGATCTCTAGTAACATTCAATTTCCTATATAGGAAATTGAATGTTACCATAGATTAAGTTTGCGAAACATAACTTGACACTTACATAAACGTAACGTAACGTGACCATATCAGATGGGACATTACATAAACGTAACGTGACGTGACAACTACATAAACGTAATGTACCGTGGCACCTACATAAACGTAACGTAACGTGTCACGTTACGTTTCGCAAACTTACTAGGTTTTTGATTTTTTAAATTGAATGTGAAACTGTTACTTTTTCGTGTATTTTGAAATTCACATTTATATAGATATGATCTATGGTAACATTCAATTTCCTATATATGGTTTTGCCATTATAGTGTATAATAGTATATTAATATCATTTATTTACAACTCATATGATCTTGTGGAATACATTCCTATCTAAATAGGACTTGAAACTTTATAAGAAATTACACAGGAGTTAACATAACATAAGTATCCGAAATAGGACTTATAAATAAGTCTCCCGATTTTAAATTGTTTAAAAATAAGAAAATTACAAAATTTAGAATTGAGTTTTGGAACTCTAGATTAAATTTTTGGTGACGAAACTTTCGGTTGTCAAAGATAAAATATAATTTTTATTTTTCATTCGGCGACTAAATAATTTAGTGGTCAAAATTAACTGTACAACGACTAAAACATATTTTAGTCGTTGAAAATAAATTTTTGACGACTAAACTTTTGATCGCCAAAGATAAAAAAATAAATTTTTATTTTTTATTCGGTAACTAAATAATTTTAGTAGCGAAAACTAACTCTACAGCTACTAAATTTTTTTTTTGTCTTTGAAAATAAATTTTTGGCGACCAAAAGTTTGGTTGCCAAAGATAAAATATAAATTTTTGTTTTTCATTCGGCGAGTAAATAATTTTACTAGCCAAAACTAACTGTACAGTGACTAAAACATATTTTAGTCGCTGAAAATAATTTTTAGCGACCAAACTTTTGGTCGCCAAAGATAAAATATAAATTTTTATTTTTCATTCGGCGACTAAATAATTTTAGTAGTCAAAACTAACTGTACAACGACTAAAACATATTTTAGTTGTTGAAAATAAATTTTTGGCGGCCAAAAAAATATAATTTTTTTTTTTCATTCGGCGACTAAATAATTTTAATACTCAAAATTAACTGTACAGTAGCTAAAAAATTTTTTTATCGCCAATTGTGCCATTTTTAGAGACTAAAAATTTTTTTAGTCACCAATTGTGCCATTTTTAGCGACTAAAATATTTTCAGTCGCCAATAATCAATATACCCCAACTAAAAAAAATTAGTAGCTAAATCTTATACTTTTTTCGACTAATATAATTTTTGATTGTCAATTTCACAATTTTAATGACTAAATTTTTTTTAATCGTCAAAAATATAATTTCCTATAGTCTTACGGATTATCAAAGTCTTATTTTTTAAACTTTTATGAATGAATTTACACGCATTTCTATTACTATTAGAATAATATTACACGTACCATTGGATTTTCCAACTAAGGCGAAGGCAGAGCCATCCAGCTACAGGGCAAGATGGTATTGTGACTGATAGCTCTTCCTTGGATTCCCGAAGGTTAAGGACTTGTCACTCTTGGACTTCAAGAAGACCAGTCGAATACATTGTCAGTAAATAGTCTTCTATCTATCTGTCCAATGTATTGGCATATAGGTTCAAGCAAGTGCTGCCTACTGTTATTGATAATGTTTAGTCTGTTTTTCTGGGTGGGAGAAATATCATAGATGGAGTTCTTATTGCTAATGAGATAGTAGATTGGTGGAAGAAGTCTAAGAAGAAGGGTCTAATTCTAAAGTTGGATTTTGAAAAGGCATATGATTCGATAAATTGAAATTTTTTGATACAAATGTTAGAGAATTTTGGATTTGGATTAAGATGGATTGAGTGGATAAAAGAGTGTATTTCTTCAACAAGAGTATCTGTGTTTGTGAATGGTTCCCCAACTGATAAGTTTTGCCCAAAAAGAGAGTTAAGGCAAGGAGATCCACTCTCACCTTTTCTTTTTAAAGTTGTAGCGGAAGGGCTTAACATCTTAGTGATGAGAACAAAGGAGTTGGGAATTATTAAAGGGGTGAAAGTGGCCTCTGGGAGGATTAGTGAAGTAGAGTGGTCAGAAATTGTGGCAATTAAAAGACAATTAAGATGTTTTGAAGTAATATCTAGTTTAAGAATAAATTTCCATAAAAGTGTACACCACAGGAAATTACACTTTTGGCGACTGAAAAAAATTTAGTCGCCAAAAGTTGTGGAATTGGCGACCAAAAATTATATTAGTCAGCAAAAGTACAAGATTTAACTACTAATATTTTTAGTCGGGGTATATTGATTATTGGCGACCATAAAAAATTTAGTCGCTAAAAATACCACAATTGAAACCTGAAACAATTTTTAGTCGCTAAATATGCCACAATTGGCGACAATTTTTTTTTAGTCGCTGTAGAGTTAGTTTTGGCTACTAAAATTATTTAGTTGCCAAATGAAAAACAAAAAATTACCTTTTATCATTAGCGACCAAAAGTTTAGCCCCAAAAATTTATTTTCAACGACTAAAATATGTTTTAGTTGCTGTAGAGTTAGTTTTTGCTATTAAAATTATTTAGTTGCCGAGTGAAAAAAAATTTACTTTTTATCTTTTGGTGACCAAAAGTTTGGTTGCCAAAAATTTATAATTACAAGTTTTGGGGAGAGAATTTCAAAATTTTGAGGGATTCTAAATTAATTGGTGACTAAAATAGTTAGTCGGGAAAAAATAGGTTGCTAGGGTTTCAAACATCACCGTTTTAATACAATCTTTACCTCTACTTCCCTCTCATGCCTGTCTGTCTCTCTCATAGTGACTCTCTCTCTCTCTCTCTCATGCCTCTGCCCTCTTCCTTCCACGCTATCTCTCTCGCTTTGTCTCCATAGCCGTCGGGTACAAGAGCATCACCACCATCGCACCAACGTCGATCCACCATTGGAGCATTACCCCAGGTATGTCTCTCTCTCTCTCTGTGTTTTCTTCCAGTCACATACCTTCACACAAACCCAACTCCAAATTGACCCATCTACCGCCATTGAGTTTAATCTAGATTCTTCTTCTATCATGAACAACCACCATTAGCCCCATTTTTCCTTTATCCCTGCTTCTCTCTTTCTCTCTCTCTCTCTCTCTATATATATATATATATATACATATATAATTGTTATATGAATTTGGCTATGGTGAGAGTAAGAGCAGGTTTGTGTTTAATGTGCGTTCAGTTTGTAATAAAAGAGAAATCTGTTGTTGATTTGTCCATAGGTCATCTCCATTATCTATGCAGAGCAGATTACTGAATGAGGATTTGTTTCTTGAGCTCAAGTGGTTGGAAATAGCTTTGCTCTGTTTAGTTTATTTTTGGTCATAAGGTCATTGGATGGACATCAGCCTTTGATGACACATTGAATTTTGTATCTCTGCAAAATGAACTCTTCTATCGAAAAATGATGAAAGTATCCCCATTTCTATCTCTACCACGTAATTTCTCAATTTTGAGAAATGAAATGACAAAATTACTCACCTAATCTATCCTCTTAATTCAAGCCATCTACTTATCATTATAACACAAGTTTGACTTGTTACTTCTAAGAGAAAATTAACTAGGTTTTTCAATGCAATTATTCTATTCCCAATCCATTTACAACAGAGTGTATTGTATAGCCTTTCAGTGAAGTCAGTTACTCATAAAATTAAAATGTAGAGGAAATTTCATCAAATTTTATTGGCTCTACCCAATTACTTGACTTTGCTAATAAGTAACTGATTCACTTGGTTTGAAGTAACTGCTTTATGCATTTTTTTATAATATATATTTATTTGTCTCATAGTTATTCTTACAGTTTCCTGATTATCAGTCTGGTAAGAAATTCTACTTTGGCTCTTTAGTTATTTGACAACGAATGGCTTGCCTAGAAAGAAGTGTTAAATCTGATGGTTGAAGTAATATAGACCCATGGTTAGCCCCCTTAGTGTCGGATGGTGAAACTTTATTTCCCTGAATTATTCTGTATTGGTCGACTCCCAAGGGTGGTTGTAAATAAACTAGTTTATAGATATTTGATCAATATACCGGTTGCGATTAGATGAAATGTGAGTATTTACAACCTTTGTTGTCACAATATATATATATTTAAATATCACCTTCTCATCACTTTGCTAATATGTTCTAGGATTATTTTTAGTGATATTGAGTCTATTACTGTTTGTTATATCATTATATGTGTACTCATTGTTCAGAAATATCTTGTACTATTTGTTGTATCATTATGAAGTATCTCTTCGTAGTTTAAACATGGAGTTTATTTGTTAATGTACTAGTTCTTTTGTGAATGTACTAGTTCTTGTAATGCTTCATCTTTGGTTTGATCTGTTTGTTATATGATGATTCCATCTTTTATAAGTTTATTGACTGAAGTTTGTTAACAATTTTCTCTGTTAGAAAGCATTCCTTGAGTGCATGTCCAAAGTTTTGTGCTATTGAAATTAGCCACCAGACTAGACCATTTGTTCACAATTATGACTAGACAGATGTGCAGTTATTGACAGTGGAATCATGACAGTTATTGACAGATGTGCAGTTATTGAAAGGGTGCAAATGTTTTGCAAAGAAAGCGAAGAACAATGAGACAGAGATAGTGGAACAAAGTGGAAAATGTTGAAAATAAGCTTGGTAGGTGATAATGGTAGGTGGCCAACCACCCACCATTATTGAAGCCTCCATTGTTGAAGCCTCCATTGTTGAAGGCTGTAAGCTTTCACACTATCATTTTATGTTTTTTATTCTGTCTAGGCTATCTATAAATAGCCATTGTATTATGAGAGTAAGATGTGTGGGAGAAAAGAAGAAGACAGTGGTCTGTGTTTATAACGACCCCGGTCTTTTCCCTTTTGATTATTGTATCCGGACTTAGGTTCCGTAGAGTCTATCTTTGTGTAATGGTTGTTGTCGTCTTATATTTTCTTATTTGGAGTTATAGGATGTATTGGGCGGGTTTGGAACAGGTTGGTTGAGCTTAGGAACCAAAACTAGTTGCCCAGATTTTGGCTTGTCCGCTCGAGCGGGGGTTTTGGCGCTCGAGCGGGAAAAACACCCATCCAGTATTTTCTTGTGCAGGGTTGGACGCTCGAGCGGGAGTTGGACCGCTCGAGCGGGAGTGTGTGAGTGACGCTCGAGCGGGGACTTGGACGCTCGAGCGGGGACCTGGTTTGTCGAGATGCTGGGAGTGTGCATCCGCCGCTCGAGCGTGGGATTGTCCGCTCGAGCGGGGAGTCTGTGAGTGTACGCTCGAGCGGGGTTTTGTCCGCTCGAGCGGAAATGCTGAGTATAAAATCGTGATTTCGTGTTTTAAAACAGTTTTTCAGCCCCTTTCAGTTTATAAAACCCTAGGTTACGAGTTTTCTCTCTCCCAACTCATCTTCTCTCCTTGATTTGATCTAGTTAGGGTGGGTTTTGCCCTAGTTCTTTTACAAATAAGATAGAGGAGAGTGAGGGCTTCCATTTAATCTGAGCAGTTGTCAGTTTGGAGCACTTTGGAGTTTCGAGCATCTTCTTCATCATCATCTTTCTGGTTCTTGCTTCGAGGTAGGGATTTTCCTACTCCATTTATATGTTTTAATCCTAAGTAGTGGTATTTTGGTATGTGGGGGTAGTTTGGTAATTTTGGAAGAAACCTTAGGGTTTTGGTTTAGATTAATTTGTATAATTAATTTAAAGGAACAATGTGGAATTTGGTTTAATTCATGGAATTGGGTAGTTTAAATATTTACCTTTGGGAATGTTAAATTTACATTCATTGATGTATTTATTTCTTGTTTAGAAATAACTGTTTTGGGCTATCGGTGGAGGATAGCCATTGATTGTTGTAGACCTTGCATGCGGCTTAGGTATAACTGGAATTGAGTCAATTGTTTGACTGTTGAGTTAATACAGAACATTTGTGTATTAATTATGTGTTGTATATGGCAATTGTGTATTTTATTGCATATGCATTTGGTTTTGGAGGAGATAGGGGATGAACTCCACGGTTTAGGGGAAGATAGGGGATGGACCTCTAAACCGAACTTGTTGGGAGGAGATAGGGGATGGACTCCAGTAGCATGACTTATGTATATGCTTATTGATAATAGAAATATTTCTATTCGTTGTTGATATGATACATCACCACCATGTGTATCAGTTGGGAAGTATGGAAGTGAAGTTGATTGAGATTGATATAACACCAGCATGTGTGTTTATTATGTTATAAGAAAGGTTTAGCCTGATTGGTTATCCTTGTTGAGTTGTTTGGCCAGGTTCTGAGCCATGTCTGTGTAAATGGAAAGTAAAAAGGTGTCATAGACCATGTGTCATAGACAATGTAGACATTCGTGTCAATAAACTGTAAATTGATTATCTTGCGTTAACCATGTATCGGGTACTACTGCTTTAGTTAATTCTTATGTTTGGTTTAGTATTTCTCTACTGGGCTGTGGCTCACCCTATATGGGAACTTTATTTTTCAGGTTCAGGTGGTTCACTCCCTCCAAGGACTTAGCTTGTGAGGAATTGAATTTGAAGACTTGTCTTATTTCTATTTGTTTTATTTGAACAATGTAATCTTTCAAGCCTAGGGCTTTATCTGTTTTTGAGTTAGAACTCAGTGAATTGTGTCCAAGTGTTGGCTTGGCAAGATGTAAGCCCGTAGGGCATTTATTCTGATGTTTTATTTCATAATACTCTGATGGATGGATTTATATTATTATTTTAATATAATAATGCATGTTTATATTATTTATTATGGGTTTAATTTTGAGGGCGTTACAGTGTTTGTTGTTCAGAATTTATTTTTGAGTGAAATAAATATCAGTTTGGTTCAGTTTTTAAGCCTCTCATTGTGAATCACCAACAGTGGTTTGCACCCCACTCCCACCAACAGTGGTATCAGAGCCCGAAGGTAGCTTGAATTTGCAGAAATTCTGCAAAACTGCCAAGAACAGAGTGTTCTGCGAAATCAGCCCAGAAATCAAAGTTGTTGAAATTCATTTTTGATCATACCAGTGTGTAGCTCTCATTGAGACGATCACACTAAAAAAAAGAACGCCGAAAACCGAGCACTACAGAGCCCACATGTGCCCCACGCACCTCCCTGACGCTGTTTCCATGCGCCGACACACGCACACGCGTCCCACGCGTCTTCTTCGCCCAGATTGCAGAGTTTGACTCGAAGCACACGATCTGATCCATCAATCCAGATCCGGATCCAAGTTCTGACGTCATTAACGACGTCATCTGCTGACGTCATCCCAGCCGAGCCGCCAAGCCGCCACGCCTAGCCGTTGACCGAGCCGCCGTTGACCTGAGCTGTTTGACCGAGCCGAGCCGCCGTTGACTGAGCCGCACGGAGGAATAATCCAGTGTGCCGCGGCTAAGTTGCAGCCGCAGATCTGAGCCGTTCAACTTGTTTTGGCTTGATTTGAGCCATTCGGAGTCCGTTTCGGGTGATCCAATAGTACTTTCCAACTATTTGGAATATTCCGGACACATCTGTACGGTCAAAATTTGCAAATTCCATTCTAAAAATTTTCAGATTTTTTAAAGACAACCAATGGCTAACACAAACAACTTCTTTCAGCCCCAGTTTCCAAAACTCAGCAAGGAAAACTATGAAAATTGGAGTATTCAAATGCAAGTTCTACTAGCCTCACAAGATTTGTGGGAGTTAGTGGATCGAGGATATGACGAGCCAGCTACTCTCGAAGATGAAGGAAATTTAAATGATACTCAGAAGACGGCATTAAAAGATTCAAGGAGGAGAGATAAAAAGGCCTTGTATCTACTCTATCAAGGCATTGATGAATCAAGTTTTGAGAAGATTTCAGCAGCAACAACCTCTAAAGAGGCATGGAGTATTCTTCGAAATTCACACCGTGGAATTGAGAAGACGATCAGAGTTCGACTACAGGTGTTACGTGGCGAATTCAAGATGTTGCACATGAATGAGAATGAGTCAATTTTTGAGTACTTTAACAGAACATTGACCATTGTTAATCAGATGAGAAGATATGGAGAGAAGATGGAATCTCTTCAAGTGATAGAGAAGATTCTCCGATCACTCAGTTCCAAGTTCGAGCACGTGGTTGTAGCAATAGAAGAGTCCAAAGATCTCAGTGCCATGACCACCGATGAGTTGATGGGCACACTTGAGATTCATGAACAAAGGATCAACAAGAAGACTTCCTCAAGTTCTCTAGAGCAAGCTCTTCAATCAAAGCTATCTTTCAGAGATGACAGAAACGAGCAAGGGGGGACATCACAAAGAAACCAAGGAAGAGGTCGTGGTTACAATAACCGAAGTTCTGGTTTTCGAGGAAGAGGCGGAAGAAGTCCAGCCAGAGGAGGAAGAAGTCAACCACACTTTGCTCCAAGAGAAGAGCAAGCGGTAGAGGAGGTGGTTACAACAACCGACCAGGTTTTGACAAAAGTAATGTTCAGTGTTACCAGTGCACAAGTTCGGGCATTACAGCAATGAATGCCGAAGTAGAGCAACAACAGAAGCCGGCGAGCAAGCAAATTTTGCCGAGCAGGAAACAAACAAAGTTGGACCTACAGTCCTGTTTGTTCACCATGGAGACACTGAAAACCAAAACAATGTTTGGTATCTAGATTCGGAGCCAGTAATCACATGTGTGGTAAAAGAGAGCTGTTCATTGAGCTTGACGAGACTGTACAAGCACAAGTCTCATTTGGTGATTCTTCAAAGACTCCAGTGAAAGGAAGAGGTAATATTCTGATCAAGCTCAAAAATGGAGATCATGATTACATCTCCAATGTTTATTATGTTCCTGCCATGAAGAACAACATTTTGAGTATGGGACAACTCCTAGAGAAAGGATACGACATCAGCATGAAAGATTGTCATCTTACCATCAAAGACAATCCTGGTAATTTGATCGCTCGGGTGAGAATGTCCAAGAATCGGATGTTTGCATTGAACATCCAACATGATGCTGCGAAGTGTTTAAATGCCATCATCAAAGACAAAGACTGGCTATGGCATTTGAGGTTTGGACATCTCAACTTTGGAAGCTTGAAGCTGTTGTCAAGCAAGAATATGGTGAAAGGCTCCCTCATATTGCTCATACTAATGAAGTTTGTGAAAGCTGCATTCTTGGCAAGCATCACAGAACTAGCTTTGCCAAAGAAGTGAAGTGGAGAGCAACAAAGCCGCTGGAGCTAGTGCACACTGATGTGTGTGGTCCATTGAAGCCGATGTCAAATGGACAGAATAGATATTTTCTCACCTTCATTGATGATTATAGCCGGAAGACATGGGTGTACTTTCTTAAAAGAAAGTCGGAGGTGTTCAGCATCTTCAAAGAATTCAAAGCTTTTGTAGAAAAGCAAAGCGGCTACTACATCAAGACATTGCGATCAGATCAAGGATGAGAATATACATCAGATG
This sequence comes from Camellia japonica, assembly GCA_030407325.1. Taxonomy (NCBI): domain Eukaryota; kingdom Viridiplantae; phylum Streptophyta; class Magnoliopsida; order Ericales; family Theaceae; genus Camellia; species Camellia japonica. The sequence goes on from JAPPVO010000003.1 coordinate 24,172,466, forward strand.
CTTTCGAGAAGTATTGCAAAGAGCAGGGAATCAAGCATCAAACAACACCATCATATATGCCACAGCTGAATGGTGTTACTGAAAGGAAGAATCGCACAATCTTAGATATGGCAAGAAGCATGTTGAAAGGAAAGGGACTGCCCAAGCAATTTTGGGCTGAAGCCGTATCATGTGCTGTGTATCTACTAAATAGATGCCCAACCAGGAGCCTTCATTCTATGACTCCAGAAGAAGCTTGGAGTTCACATAAGCCAAGTGTCAATCATCTCAGAATATTTGGGTGTGTTGCGTACACCAAGATTCCAGAAGCAAGAAGAACCAAGCTCGATGATAAGGGAGAAAAATGTATCCTTGTCGGATATGAGATAGAACAATGGGATACAAGTTGTATAATCCCATTACCAGAAAGGTGATCATGAGTAGAGATGTGATATTTAAGAAGAAGAAGCTTGGAACTGGAATCAAGATGAAGTTGTCAAAGATGCAGAACTCATTCTTGACGATGAAACATCAAAAGCTCCTGTTGAAATCACAAGAGAAGTTCAAGATGAGCCACAAACTCCTCCACATAGAATTCCTGCACCTAGATCGCCAGCTTCTCACAGAAGTGCTGCATCATCATCATCATCAGCTTCATCAGATGATAGTTTTTTCAAACAACCAAGACCAATGAGAAATTTGCAGGAAATATATGAAGCTACAGAAGAAGCAAATCTAAATTTGTTCTGCCTACTTGCAGATAGTGATCCACTTACCTTCTCAGAAGCCATCCAGGAAAATAAATGGAAGAAAGCAATGGATGAAGAAATTCATGCCATTGAGAAAAATGACACATGGAAGCTTACCAGTCTACCAGAGGGGCACAAACCCAATGGAGTGAAATGGGTATACAAGACAAAGAGGAATGCACAAGGCGAAGTGCAACGCTACAAGGCAAGGTTAGTAGCAAAAGGTTACAAGCAAAGAGCTGGAATTGACTATGGAGAGGTGTTTGCTCCAGTTGTCCGCTTGGAGACTATCAGGCTAATGATTTCTTTGGCTGTCCAGCACAAGTGGCAGATTTATCAACTTGATGTGAAATCTGCATTTCTTAATGGTTTCCTTGAAAAAGAAATCTATATTGAACAACCTTCGGGGTATGTTCAGAATAGGCATGAAGACAAAGTGTACAAATTGAAGAAAGCACTTTATGGATTGAAGCAAGCTCCGCGTGCATGGAATACTAGAATTGATCAGTATTTTCATGACAATGGTTTTGAAAAATGTCCATATGAGCACGCACTATATTTGAAGAAGGAAGCTGATGGAAGCATGTTGCTTGCTTGTCTTTATGTTGATGATCTAATCTTCACCGGAAACAATCCAGCCATGTTCAAAGACTTTAAAAGAAGCATGGTCCAAGAATTTGAAATGACAGATATTGGATTGATGGCTCATTTTCTCGGCATTGAAGTGGTACAAAGAAAAGATGGAATTTTTATTTCCCAAAGTGGTTATGCCAAGGAAATTCTCAAGAGATATGGAATGGAAAATTGCAATCCAGTGAACACTCCTGTAGACAGTGGAGTGGAGCTCAGAAAAGGTACGAAGGCAGGTGATGTGGATCCAACTTATTTCAAGAGCCTAGTTGGAAGTCTTCGCTATCTTACTTGTACCAGGCCAGACATACTCTATGGAGTAGGACTGATCAGCAGATATATGGAAACACCGAATCAGTCACACCTTTATGCAGCAAAGAGGATTCTTCGCTACATCAAAGGTACAGTCGATGATGGTTTATTCAATAAACCAACTGATAATTTCAGTCTTGTTGGCTACTCAGATAGCGACTGGGGACGTGACTTGGATGAACAGAAAAGTACTACGGGGTTTACTTTCTTTATGGGAGATACAGCTTTCACATGGTCATCCAAGAAGCAAGCCATTGTGACATTATCGACTTGCGAAGCTGAGTATGTTGCAGCTAACTCAGCTGTGTGTCATGCAATATGGTTACGGAACATGCTGAAGCATTTGGGATTTCCACAAGAAAAACCCACTAAGATCTATGTTGATAATCACTCAGCAATTGCATTGGCAAAGAACCCAGTTTATCATGAAAGAAGTAAGCATATTGACACCCGCTATCATTTCATCCGAGAGCATATAAAAAATAAAGAGGTGGAATTATTGCCTTGCAAATCCCAAGATCAGCTTGTAGATATTTTCACGAAGCCGTTAAAAAATGATCTATTCAACAGAATGAAGATAATGCTCGGGATGAAGCAGCATGGAGAATCAAGCTTAAGGGGGGATGTTGAAAATAAGCTTGGTAGGTGATAATGGTAGGTGGCCAACCACCCACCATTGTTGAAGGCTCCATTGTCGAAGGCTGCAAGCTTTCACACTATCATTTTATGTTTTTTATTCTGTCTAGGCTATCTATAAATAGCCATTGTATTATGAGAGTAAGATGTGTGGGAGAAAAGAAGAAGAGAGTGCTCTGTGTTTGTTGTTCAAAATTTATTTTTAAGTGAAATAAATATCAGTTTGGTTCAGTTTTTAAGCCTCTCATTGTGAATCACCAACAGTGGTTTGCACCCCACTCCCACCAACAGAAAAGGGTGTAGCTGAGACACAACCAACTGAAATTGAGAGGATAGATTTCAAGGTAATGTTTTGAGTTCCAACTTAGTTACCTAATATGAAAGCTACTTGACTGAAATTGAAAAGAAATTTATATTGTCATATGAATAGAAAATCTAATCGACCTACACTTTACTTTTGTAGTTATCATAAATTGCTTCCTGTTTGATTTCATCAATAGTTCACATGATGCCTAGTTTTCTAGATAAGCTTCTGCCTTTACCTTCATAAGTGGTTCCTTTAATGTATGCAAGAATGTTAGTTCTCGTTTTTGCTTTCCTGACAACTAATTAATTTAATGTCTACTCCATTCATTTCTTAATTATGTCTGTTAGATTTAGGTGAAAACATGCATTGAATCATTTATCTAGTGGGCAATGTGAGTGAAATAACTTGAATCATTTATCTGAAAACTAAATTAAGAAAACATTGACAGGTATGACAACGCGATATGACAACACTGACAGGTCTGACAACACTAACAGGTATGATCAATTGGCAATCTTTCAGTCTTTCTAGCTACAAGACTTCCTCTACCATCCCTTAGTATTCTAGTAGAAAACCCAAACTTTCCATGGGTGTGTTTGGATTTTGGATTTGGATAGGGGATTTGTGGAGCGAAAAGAAAATAGGAGGGAAATGTGAATGAAATGTAAGTTAAATTTCTTTCACATTTCGCTTCACTTTGCTTTTCTCTCCATGAATCAGGTGTACGAGATAGAGACAAGGGAATTCTAATGATTTGAGATGTAATGGTAGCTTTAAACATAGAGTCTATTGCATTTTTTTCTTTGCCTTGAGGGGATTAAATCTATGGAAGTTCATAATAGTAGATAGTATATATATATATATATAAATTGAAATTGTATTATTTTCATTGTATCTGTCCTTTTACAGTTAAGGAGCCTCTGTTTGTGATCTGTGTTATTGAGATGTTCCAGTTTCATGTGGGCACCTTTCAACTTTGCTTCAGTAATTGCTTTGAGGGTTGGACTGCAGTTGGCTTCATCACTAGTTATTTTATTTTATGGCTTTTACCTTTTTTATGTTATTGGTTTTTTGTTAGTTGGTTTCTTGCCAACTTTTATTTTATTTTATAAATTATTATTATTATTTTTGAAATTGGATCATACTTGGTTTTTTATGGAATTTGTATTGGAAATATTAATTTGATGTTAAATATGAATTTTTTTGATGGTTGAAAGTGAAATGTGTGCATGTTGTGAATTGGTTGCTAATTTTATCAATATATGAATTATTTTATTTATATACGGGGTACAGATTGTACTAAAATGGAATAAATAGGTGGTCAAGAAATTAATTTTAAAAAAATTTATAAAATTTTTGGCGACTAAATATTTTGGTAGCCAAAAATGCAAGTAAAGGTTTTTCATGGCTAAATATTTAGTAGTAAAAAAGAAACAAAAGACTTTTGGCAACCAAATAGTTAGTAGCCAAAATAAATCAAGATGAGGGAAGAAACTTTTGCCGACTAAATATTTTAGTCACGAAAGAACATGGCAATCCTTCGACGACTAAAATGTTTGGTCGTAAAATACTATGAAATGAAAATATCTAATCTTTTGGCGACTAAAATGTTTAATCGTGAAAACTAACAACGACTAAATTATTTGGTCGCTAAATGTATTATTATTAGTGACTAAAATTTTTAGTCGGTAAATGTATTAGTATTAGCGACTAAATATTCTAGTCGCTGAAAGAGAATTTCATTTTGATGCAATTACTTTCGGTGACTAAATATGTTATGTTTGGCGACTAAGTCTGTTTTAGTAGCCGAAGATAAGATAATTAGCGACCAACGTCAATTTAGTCGCCATTGACTATTGCCGACAAGGCTTTGGTGACCAACGGGGCGACGAAGAACTTTAGTCGCCATTGACTTTTGGTGACTAAAAATTTGGTTACCAAAAGTATTTTTTCTTGTAGTGATAGTTTGTGGAGTGGGTGTAGAAGATGAGATGGTGCAGGAGTTTGCCGTTAAATTTAATTGTTTGTGTCAAAAGTTCCCTTTGAAATATTTAGGTTTACTACTTGGTGCCAATCCTAGTAGAAGACAAACTTGGAAACCAATTATTGACAAGGTTAAGAAGAAACTGGCAGGGTGGAAAAGAAGATTATTGTCATTTGCAAGTAGAGTGGTTCTTATAAAATCAATGCTCGCTTCATTACCCATTTATTACATGTCACTATTTAAGATGCCTAAATGTATTGCTAAGGATATTGATAGACTGCAACCAGCGTTCTTGTGGGGGGACAAAAACTAGGAGAAAAGTTCACTTGGTAAAAGGGAAAGAAGTCATAATGAATAAGAAACAAGGGGGACTGGGAATCAGAGATTTAAGGTTGGCAAATCAGTGTATGTTATTAAAATGGTGGTGGAGGTTTGTGTTGGAGAAGGGTGCTTTGTGGAAAGCAGTCGTGTGCAGTATATATGGATCAGTAGGAGGGAGTTGGATGCCACAGATTGTAGAGTCAGGTTATGTATCTAAAATATGGAAGGATATAGTAGGATTAGCACATATTAACCCTGATTTGTTCAACTTTTATTTGGAGAATGTGGAAATCACAATTGGTAATGAGAGAAGGATAATGTTTTGGGTTGATGTTTGGAAGGGGGAATCTAGTCTTAGTCTTCAATTCCCTAGATTGCACCAGTTAAGTGCAAAAAAGGAGATTTCATTCAGTATGATGTTATCAAGGAAAGACTTGTTTAATGAGTGGTGTTTTAGCTTTAGAAGGTCTCTGCATGCCTGGGAAGAAGATGAAATTGCAAGACTTGTTGCTTTGCTGGGTGTTGGTCCTTGTTTACATTTGGAACAAGGTGATTCCATGAGATGGAAGGTAGATCAAACTGGGGTGTTCAAGGTGAGCAATGCTTATAAATGGTGTAAATTGGGGAATGGTACAACATCAAGCTCTACGGGTCAAATCTGGAATACTTTCGCTTTTGCCTAAATCCAAGTTCTTCACCTGGTTAACATGGAAAGACAGATTAAAGACAACTGGGTTTCTGAATAAAATTGGAGTATTGAAAGGCAATGTTGATTCATCTTGTGTCTTCTGTAAAGAGGAAGTGCAGTCTCTAAATCATACCTTTCTTTTCTGTCTTTTTGTATGGGAAGTCTAGTCAAGTATAATGCATTGGTGGGGGTTGCCATGGGTAGTTCCAGGATCAATAGAAGCGTTGTTACAATGGTGGATGGGCTGGAAATTTAAGAATAAGGAAGGTCAAGTTTGGAAAGTAGTTCCTACAGCTATGATTTGGTCAATTTGGAAATAAAGGAATGATTGCTTATTCTCTGGTATACAACCTAACCTGGTGGAATTATGTGATCTCATTAAAGTAAGAGTAGCTCTTTGGTGGAAATCTTTTGATCCAGTTTGCCCATTTTCTATCACTGATGTTACTTTTAATATGCAGTAAGTGAGAAGTTGTCTTTAAGAACATGGCAAGGTTTTGTATGGGAAAAAGCTGGCTGCAAAATCTTGGTGGTTGATAAAAGAGAGAGGTGGATAACCTGATATGTTGGCTGAACTTAGGTGGATGAACTGATATGTTAGACTGCTATGCTGATATGTTAGACTGCCATGCTGTGCAAATGTTGTAAGGGAGTTTCTTCTGTTACTTTGGTTGGTTGCTCACCAACTTTGGGGGTGCTAGCAAATGATAGGATGGGTTTTTTGGTACCAACATAATTGGGATGATTTAACTCATCGTGATGCTTTTGCACTTGCCTTTCTTTATTGATGTATTTTGTTTTGTACTTGTACTTTGCTTTTACATCAATAAAGTTTTATTATTTCTGGTTTTCATCCTATGAAGCAAAGTCAAGCAAGGAAAGCTTTTGGTAATAACACAGTTACAGACTCAGAGGTGAAACACAAAGTCAAGTTCCCTAAGCTTGGCGAAGTAGTATCCGGTGCTCTGTAAAATTAGTAAACATCTTAGATGATCTGATGTCAGTGATTTGACACGCCCCATCGTTAAGATGTTTATTTCATTTAATTAAAACGTGAACTTCATATTCAATAAATTTATTAGTCCATCATTTAATTAAAAAAATATAAGTTAGTGTACTATTTCATGCTTGTGTCTAGGGGTATAAATCTGGCCTAGCCTATGTCCGGCCTCGTGGGCTCTCGCCAAAATTCAAGTCAGGCCGGGCCGACCCACGGGCCAAAAAAATAAGCCTAAGGGTATTTGGGCCTCGGGCTTGGGTGGGCCTGACCATTTTTTTTTATTTTTTAAAATTTTTTCTACCAAAATTTTATTATTTTCCACTAAAAAAGACACTGTGCCTCAGGCGAGCCGGGCTTTCTGGTCGAGCCTTGAGTGGGCCTTAAGTGGGCTGATGGGCTAGGTCACGGGGCCGGGCCATGCTTCAAAATGATTGCTCAGGCCCAAGCCTAGGGGCTCGGGCTCAGGCCCAAATGGGTCAGGCCCACCCGGACCACAGGTGGGTTTCGAGCCACCTACGGGCCGTAGGCCATTTTTACACTCCTACTCGTATCTATCTTTTTAAATTAATAATAAACATTATAGATATTAAAAAGTTAAGTCATACTTTTCAACATTTTGTAAGCTTCGTTTGGCATTGGTTACGGTAGCCAACTTTTTTGTGTTGGGATTTTTTTAGCCTTGTTTGGTTTTTATTTTTGGGCTTTTTTGATTTTTGTGAGAGAAAAAGTGTAATAATTATGGTTTGGATGTGACATTTTATTTTATTGACTTATATAGCCTATTTTATCTTTTTGTGCTTTTTTAGCCCTAAAATAAAAACCAAACGAGGACGTAATTAACTCTTAAAAATTTTCTGACGAGTAATTTTCCCAAAATTCAATGTCAATTCAAAAATAGTAGTGCTTTATTAGTGGAAGAAAGAGTAATATTATATAAATAAATAAATTTTATAAAAATATTAGGGATTTTTTTTTAGGGTCCTAATACTAAGATTTTATAAAATAGTTAATATTTTCATAGTAGTTGGGGTTCTTAAATATTTTCATAGACAAAATTCGACTAACACAAAAAAAAATTAATTTTCACCGAGAAATTTCAAAAATTTCTCTGATTTTACAAAAAAAATTTCAAAATTTCATTTATATGATCACAAAGAAATTTTGATAAATGAAAATTGAAATTTCTTAGCTATGATCACAGAGAAATTTCATCGAGAGACCTTAACTAATTAAAAAAAAATATTAAATCTCTCTTAATATACCCAAAGTTCACTGCAGGAATTCGCACTTTTGCTGACTAAAAATTTAGTCGGCAAAAGTTATCCGCCACTAATTTTTTTGGTCACCACTTTGGTCGCCAATTGAGGGTCGCGGAAAGTAATTAGCGACTAAAAAGTTTTTAGTCGCGAAAAAGTTATATTTGCCAACTAAATTTTTTGTTGCCAAATATATAATTACTACGACTAATCCATTTAGTAGCTAAAACATTTTAGTCGTGAAAAGTCATATTTTCCCGACCAAACATGTTAGTTGCCAATTCGCACGTTTAATGACCAAATAGTTTGGTCGGCAATTGTGGCCCGTTTCCACGACCAACAAATTTGGTCGCCAATTGTCACATTCTACGACCAAAAAGTTTGGTCGGCAAATGGCACATTCCACGACCAAAAAGTTTGGTCGGCAATTGTCATATTCCACCACCAAACATGTTAGTCGTGAAAAAAATGTTTGCACAACTAAAACTTTAGTCAGCAATTGACCTCTAACCGACGAATTCTTTTTTGGTCGCCAAAATTAATGATTTTAACGACTAATTATTTAGTCGGCAAAAGTATTAGTTATTTTTCCCAACTAATCAATTGGTCGCCAAAACAGAAAAAACAAGATCAACATTTGGTTGCCAACATCCAATTAAACTGGGCTCATTTGGTGGTTTTATAGCCTGGTAATATGGCCCTAGAAAAGGCCAAGAAAGTGACACATGTTGAAGACATAATAACCAATTGAACTGCTGTAATATACATAGCTCCTTTGCAACAAGAAAACACCTTGAACTCAAAGCAAACGCTTGAAGCATATACTCTCACAAATCTACATATTGGCAAAACCAAAAAGATAAAAAGAAGCCTGTTTAAAATTGTTTAAGTTGTCATGATACCAAAATAGCAAATTTCATATATACATGGCAGCACCAATAGATACAACACACCACCAGAGCTTACAATACAGGAACAAATACACAAAGACAGCAGCGACAGATAGCAACAAAAATACCAAGACAGCAGCCCGGGTCACTTTAAATCCACCAAAAATACCAAACTAGCAACCACTACAGACCAGACCCCATCAGATACAAACCAAAAAACAGCCCTCAAATTATATCAGGCCTCAGATTCTAGCAAACCCATACATCAATGTATAATAGCAGCCCAGGTCACTCTAAATCCACCCAAAATACCAAACCAGTAACCACTACAGACCAGACCCCATCAGATACAAATCAAATAATAGCCCTCAAATTCTAGCAGACCCAATAGCAGTCCTCAGATTATATCAGACCATACACACCATATATACATCTACATAGTCACCATGGCACAAAGGTAAGCCAGAGACACAGCCAGTACAACCTAACGTGTTATGTTTTACAATGCTTAAGACCTTATAACCCTGCTGCCCCTGTTTCAGAGTCGAGCTAAAAGCACCAAACAATAATTAATATGTAAACCAATAACATCAAAGCTGCCATATAAGCACCACAAATCAGCAGACATATACAATAACCAAACCAGCCCTAAGACAGTAGCAATCATGCCACAACTAGCATCAACACAATGTTAGTATTGGGCCAAACCTCAAAACAAAATGGTGATCAACATTTCAACAAAGCATTCCTAGTTGGAGCCAAAAAAACACAATAACAACATATTCCACAAATTACTTGAGCCCTAAACACAATGGCAACTATTTTTTTTATAGATGTTATCAACTCATTTTCAATGTTTTGGATTGATTAGGTGTATCTGTTGCTTTTTTCAATTCCCACTTAATTAGTTTTTTGATATTGAGTTAAGGATTGGTGATGGGTTAATTTCTTTATGACTAATATCTCTGGTCCATGATGGTTCCGTGAGTTTCATCAAGTTACTTTTATGCATACTAAGCTATTCATACTGATTTTCAAGTATGTACAGCTTGCTATTTTTATGATTTTTCCCTCTAAGTGCTTATTTCCAAGTTCAAGCATTCAATAAATGCAAGTTGGAGCTTAACTTTACACTAATGAGTACCGTGATTATTCTATAAGTTTCTACAAGTTACTTCTACTCCCTTCCAAAATTCATGAAGGACAATCAACTATAGAAGCATGATGCATTATGCAGTTCAGATCCATGGTTATCATATATTTAAACACATTTGAATATTCAATAACACTAATAAGCATATGGAAGTTTGAGATTTCCGAAAGAAATGACTAAAAGGCTACGAGAAATATAAAAACAATTGAAAATTTGGGAAAAAGGGTAGGATTTCAAACCACTTAAAATTTTTCTACATTTAAAAGGCAACAATACCTTAATATGCTATCTATTATACAATTGTTGATGTCATTAACTGCAGCAGTCATCAAATAATTGCATTATTAGTAGTAACGATGATGTTGTTAGCTTTAACATTGTTTTTGTTTTTGTCTCTAGCTATCTCTACAACTACTCTCTTCACTTTGGGCTACTGCATGAAGGGGTGCAAACATGCCTTTGTAGCTTGGAAATAGGGCATATAATAAAACTTATCCTTTAATATGCAGATGTAGAATCTGAAAATCAATTCCCTCAGTAAAGGGTTTTTTCATTAGTCACACACTCAAGTGCACATTATTCAAAACTTATGTAGTTGAGAAGTTTACAATTCCATACGAGACTAATGTATGTGTGTGTTCTGTGTACATAGCATTATTTTGTTTCTGTTCATGTCAATTTGGTAAAGGAAGAAAAAATTATGATGCTACTGTTTCTTATGTTGTTAAATCACAAACAGAATGACAAGACCATGTATCTTATAATTAGTTTACACACTGAAACAATACAATATTCTGGAGCATCTCCATACTAAGAAAAAACCAGATCAACTGGCTGCACCACAACAGGGCCCATCCTTAAATATTAATGTCACAAGTTGAAAAAAATCAATGATGTACTGCAACAAGTACACCTATTTAGTCCCATTCGGGTAATAACCTACAGGTTTGGTATGTAAAGCAAATTTAATTTATTTTTTGCGAAGTGCCTGCGCCTTGGTAGCATATAAGTTGTTGTGCATATGTTTAGGAACTTGGATTTGTTAAGTAAAAAGAAAAGGAAACTGAAAGTGATGATGACATAAAGAAAAGAGAAATGAAACGAAATATCTAAATTCCTTGGTTTTGTTTTGTTGAGGGGTAGTAATTCAAACCACTTAAAAATTTTCTACATTTAAAAGGCAACAACACATTTGACAGATTTATTGTTGGGGCTTCGCCAATTACGCCACACGCCCAATAGATTTATTGTTGGAGATGTGGACTTGTAATGTAAGTTGAATTCAAATATATAATAATGATTTCTAATATATGGAAATGAACAAGATCCTTCAATTTCAATAACAAACCCCAGTGCACACAAGCAAACAAAAGCTAAGCTAAGGTAACCAGAGTAGAATATGATATATGCACATGAAAACTCACCTTATAAGATGATATATTCTCTTTGGAATTTAATACTAAATAGGGCAACTTTACCTCTTGCTAGCCACATATAGCAGAAATATTCCAAGTAATATGAAAGTAACTTGGCAATATCTTAAATGAAATGAATAGTAGGCATGGAAGCTCGATAAAATTTTGAAGCCAGGAGGCTGCAAGGCCTGAGACAGAGTACTGACAAGCAGAGAGGAATAAAACTTGAAAGATACAAAAACAATTCTTAAAAACAAAATAAAAAAGTTCTTATGCTGGCTATCCCAACTTACTTCACAACATAGCACCTTTGAATGGATAGAAATTAGAACCTAATGACATCATAAACTACATTCAAAACTCAACTGTTTAATAGCACCAAAAGATGCAAAACAGAATTTAGAGGCATGGCCAATTAAGGTGAGACATTTCCCATGGTCAAAAGTTGGATTTAAAAGTAAACACGGATGGCGCTTCAATTGGTAATCCAAGACTAGCGGGTGTAGGGGCTTTGATTAGAAATATTGTCGGTTTCTGGGTAGTGGAATTCATTCAGAAAATTGTGTGGGCTCATGCTTTAACGACGGGTTATATGCAGCATGGCAAGGTCTACTTTTTTCTTGGCAAAGAGGATGCAGGGGGATCATCTTGGAGATGGATTGCCAAGATGCAGTGAGTTTGTTGCAAGGTCCAAATTCTTTACATCCTAATTTGAATTTGGTGCTACAGATAAGGGAATTTGTGAAGGAATGAGACTGTAAAATCCAGTATATTTTCCCACAGAAGCAAAAGAGTGTGCAAATCAGTTAGCACATGAGGCACTACAATGAGGTATTCACCGATATTTCTGCTAGTTTTTCTTCTTTGTTTTTTTCCCCCTTGGCTTTGGCCACCATTGTATACCAACACCAACCCAGTCTTTTTGTTGGGGGTTGGCCAATTACCCATCACGTCCGACAGATTTATAATTGAACCATTAGACACTATTAGGTAAATTGCCACCACACATGAAATGGCTTTTCAAGGTAACCATCATCCTAACTCACAAGTCATTTGATTCATAGCCAACAAATAATAGTTAACCTCGATAGTGTATAACCAATTGGATCCCTAAAGAAGTAGGTCCTAATGAAATCACCAAACAAATCCACTATATAAACATACTACGTTTAATCAGATATGCTCAGAATTCACTTGGTGAAAACAATACATAATAAAAAAATTACTCAACCTAAATTATGCAATAAACTAGAAGCATAAAGATACATAAACTTCACAAAAACAAACCAAACAATCGAAATCATTCCAAAGTTCAACGAAAATAAATTCTTTTGATTGAAGCAGAGAAAATAAAGACCTCTAACTCAACTCAACTCAACTTAGCACAGCTTTGTTTATTATTATTATTATTATTATATTCAAGTTCCATTTTTTGTTGCTGCTCCTCCATTTCCTAAAAAAAAAATTTTAGAGAACCAGACAATAGACAATAGAGCTGTATTTGTGTGTGTCAAACTGGTATGATAGAGTTTTGTGGGATATATATGTGGGATCTACAAACAAAAACAACAAGCAATTGCAAGCTCTGACAACTCTCTAGTCACATACACGTTCAATTAATAAGCAACGTTAAAAGATTAAGTATTACAAAACACCAAAGAATATGCCTTTTGGGAGGAGAAAAAAAAATTAATGAACAAGATTCCTGTTCACAGAAAAAAAGATCAAACCTCTTTATATATATATATATATATTGTTATTTAAAAGGCAATCAATGAGATTAAAATTATTGATCATGCTATCCAAGGATAACCATATCATACAAATAGTGATACACAAAATTCCCAACTAATAAGCAAATTATAGAAAGCAAATCTAGTATACGCATGTGGTCTAAATATCCAACCAGAACAAACGACAATATCCATACATATATATATATATATATATATATAAGTTTTCATTTTTGTTCATTGTCTGCAGAGTATGATTTGAAGCCATCCCTTCAAACATTCACTCATTAGGGTTTTGAAAATTAGGGAAAACAAAAAAATTGATTTTCAAAATTAGGGAAAACAAAGGATAATAGAAAAATTGAGCGACAGAGAGAGAGAGAGGACCCATACCTGATCTCGGGTTGTTTCAAGAGAGGCGAACTGGTAGAAGCAGAAAAATGGTGATGGTGGTGTTGTTAAGTGCGAAAAGAGAGAGCAACCATGTGAGTAAGAGGAGTAATGGAACACAAATACAAAGATTGAGACACAAAGAGGGAGAGAGAGAAATAGAGATAAAATACATAGCCAACAATGGAGGCCCAAGTACTTCTCGAAGCGCCGCTGATGTTTGGTCGAAGAAGGGACACAGGTAACTGCGATGATGGAAGAGGAGCGACTTTGGTGACTGCAATCGAGCAGGAGAATTTGGATGAGGTGCGTATGAGGAGTGGAGGGTGGTATATACTTATAAAGAGTTTGAAAATTTTCACTCCGTTGATATAGGGCAATTTTCCCCTACAAAACTGTTTGGTCGGCATTGGCATTCAATTTACTTAAATTACATTCAAAACAACGTCATTTTATTATCTGTGACCAAATTATTTTGGTCGCTAAATTTTTTTTATTTTCCCTATTTTTTTTGGTCTTCCAGATTCAACCTTTGCCGACCAAATTTCAATTTTGGTCACAGAAAGTTCTATTTTGGCAACTACAAAATATTAATCGACAAAACTCCAAACATTTGCCTACCAAATTTTAATTTAGTCACCAAATGAAAAAAAAAATTCAACAAAATAAAAGGTAGTCTGCAAAACTGGTTGGGAAAAATGTAATTTCAGATGAACCTTTCCAACATTTTTCAGGCAAGGAATTCACTCCTCCAAATTTATGAAGCTGCCGCTGCCAGGACGGAGCCAAAGAAGGCCCGGGGAGGAAGGGGGGGTCACGCACCCCCCCTCAATTTTGAATTTTTTTTGTTTTTGTTTTTGTTTTGTGGTCATATACTCCATATTTTGTTCATTTTTTGCTTAACATTTTCTTTGGCTAACATTTTCATTCAAAACACATCATTTATAAGCAATATCATCTCTTTAATATTTTTTGTCAAATACAAATTAAATAGATTTTATAATAATTTGTGCTATAAATGATGTGTTTTTATTTTATAAAATCAGGAATTTGATCCATAATTTGTTGTGGTAAAATTACAAACTTACATCACCATCTCGCACAGAGCTATTATACACTATTATAGAATTTTGTTAGCCTCATATTAATAATGATTTTTAATTTGTCATGCTTAAATTTAGCCTATAAAATTATTATTATCTAAATGTTGATCATATATTTTTTTTAAATAAAAAATTGTAATTAATAAGTGCCCCCTCTAACTTAATTTCCTGGCTACGCCACTGGCCGGTGCAACATCAAGCTCAGCTTGAATGGAAGTGAACAAAGCCGAGAAGCCAGCAGTGGAGGATCCACCAGCTCCAATCCCCAGCCAAAGAAGATCAAGTGTGGTTAGCTTGTTTCCATAGAATGACGGTGGACCGACCATCAAATTAGTCAAACTGGTGGTGGCTCGATCGGTGTGGAGCCCTAGCCTAGCAGCTACAAATGAGTTGCTCTCTGGTATCACCACCACAAGGCTTACAGTCAGATGTGTCGTCAAAGACCGCCGGTGGTGTCGGCGATGGTGGCAAAGACATACAGAGCGGCTTGAGATCGATGACCCACAGATGGGGAAGAGAGTTGCTTAAGAGAAACAAATTCAATTGATGGCAACAAAATGCGGAAAGAAGAATATATATAGTTATTGGCAACCAAAATCGTTTTTTAGTCGCTAAAAATAATTTATAAATCATTCAAAAATTTGAAATGTCTCCCTTCAAATATTTTAGTTCTTTTGCGACTAAAAATTGTTTTAGCCGCTAAAAATGAATATTTGGCGACCAAAAATAAAAAGTTAATTTTTGTTTTTCATTCAGCGACTAAATTATTTTAGTAGCCAAAACTACCAATACAGCGACTACAATATTTTTTTAGTCGCTAAAAATAAATATTTGGCGACCAAACTTTTGATCACCAAAGATAAAAATAAAATTTTGATTTTTCATTTGGCGACTAAATAATTTTAGTAGCCAAAACTAACTATACAACGACTAAAATATTTTTTAGTCACTGAAAATAAATATTTGGCGACCAAACTTTTGGTCGCCGAAGATAAAAAGAAATTTTTGGTTTTTTATTCGGCGACAAAATAATTTTAGTAGCCAAAACTAACTATACAGCGACTAAAATATTTTTTAGTCGCTGAAAATAAATATTTGGCGACCAAACATTTGGTCGCCAAAGATAAAAAGAAATTTTTGGTTTTTCATTCGGCGACAAAATAATTTTAGTAGCCAAAACTAACTATATAGCGACTAAAATATTTTTTAGTCGCTGAAAATAAATATTTGGCGACCAAACTTTTGGTCGCCAAAGATAAAAAGTAAATTTTTGTATTTCATTCGGCGACTAAATAATTTTAGTAGCCAAAACTAACACTACAACGACTAAAATATTTTTTAGTCCCTTAAAATAAATATTTGGGGACCAAACTTTTGGTCGCCAAAAATAAAAAGTTAATTTTTGTTTTTCATTCAGCAACTAAATAATTTTAGTAGCCAAAACTAACTATCCAGCGACTAAACAAATAGTTTAGCTGCCAATCGTGGGAAATTTAGCGACTAAATTTTTTTTAGTAGCCAATTGTGGCATTTTTAGCGACTAAATTTTTTTTTAGTCACCAATAATTAATATACCCCGACTAAAAAATTTTAGTAGCTAAATATTATACTTTTGCCGACTAACATAATTTTTGGTCGCCAATTCCACAACTTTTGGTGACCAAAATTTTTTTAGTCGGCAAAAGTGATCGCCAAAAGTGTTTTTTCTTGTGGTGGTTATATAGATGTTTCACTAATTTTTTTTTGAAAATATTATTAATTAATATGTGACGTTTGTTTTGGTGTTGTCGCGAGTGACATTTCAAATTTTAATTATTATATACAAGAAGAAAAATTAGTAAAATTTTAAAATTTACTTAGTATTTTTCTAGAAGAATTTGTAAAGACACCTTCATCTCTGATGAACCAAATCATATATGAGTTTGACTCCACTAATAGCATTTGTGGGAACATATTTTGAGAGTGACAACACGTGGCTAAGGTGATGCCGAAGTATCAGCCGAGGTGCCACGTGGCCTGGTCACGTTGCTGAGATGATCTCGGCTAGGCCGAGGTCATCTGTGAAGATACTGGAATCCGAGATAAGCAGATACGGGACAAAAGTCCCAAAATAGGGGAAGATCTCAATCTGGATAGAGATAAGGCTCAAGAAGAGTTTATCTCTATCTAGATGAGGGTCTAGGATAAGCATGGAGCCTAAGTCCATTGAAGTAAGGCTTCTAAAGGGATCAGGTCATGGCTGATTATAAAAGCAAAGCACCCTTGTGGGTCAGAGGTAAGTTCTTTCTTGTGAGATTAAGCACAATTTGCTATCTTTGGGAGATATTTATTACTGACTTGATCGTCGGAGTGCCCTCGGGTGGAAGAATCACGGTCGGATTCTTATCTTTCTGTGATAGGTTGTTCAGGCTTAATCTATTATGCTGGTGCTCTCCGGCTGAGTTCCCTATTTGGTTGTGTGGTCGAAAATCAACACCCACAATTTGGCGCCATTTATGGGAACTTAAGTAGAATAGATGGCCAACAACATGTAGGAAGAAAAGATCGGGGACAACGTCCTAGGTAGGAGTGGTAAACATGCCGATCCTAACATAGAGGAAGAAAACCATAATGGAAGAGCATGGGATCAGAATCCTAGGGAGAAGGACGTTGGCACAAAGGGAGACGCCTCGAAGAAAGCATGCCGAGATGAGTATTACAATGAAAGTGACCTCTAGGTATGAAAGGACAGAAGCCTGAGGAGGGACGGCCAGATGAAGAGAGTGGAAAACAAGTTGGAAGACCTACAATCGGTTGTTAACTTCATGATGCAGAACAATGTAATGTAACCACCATACCCATTACAAGACACGCCGATACCAGCGGCCAAGACCGACACCTAGAAAAGAGGGCAAAAAGCGATCCCAGTAATTCCTCAGCATGACAAGGAGAAAGAAAGTTCACATCGGCCTTCACAGGATGTCGGGCGAGCAGAGTCAATGAAAGATGAGTCTCACAAAACGCCTCATACCAAGGGAACTTATGTCAAAGAACATCGACACGTCCAGGGGAAGGGATTTTGCTTTGATACAGTAAATGAAGAAAAATCCAAGAGGACACACTACGACGCCAAAAGTAGCGTGCCAAAAAGGCTGAAATCTATTGATAGCCAAGCTCTCGGACGAATGAAGGAGGATTTGAGGGACTACCTCCAGAAAAAGTGACAAAACGCCGAGGTCACATCCCTCGTCAAGTCGAGAACGCCATTCTCAATGGAGTTGGATAGGTTTGAGGCCCCAAAGAGTTTCCATATGCTGAGGTTCCAGATTTATGACGGTAAATCTGATCCGAACTTTCATATCGGCTTATATCTGAACTCAATGGCTTTGTATACCGAGAATGAGCAGTTGCTGTTCAAGGTATTCCCCTCATCCTTTGGGGAAATTGTATGGGATTGGTTCCGCAAGTTGTCGAAAGGAACTGTAAAGAGTTGGGAAGGCCTGACCGAGATGTTTGTGGCCAGGTTTGTTACGAACAAATTGCAGCCATTAAGGGTAGACTCCCTGATGGCTTTGAAAATTGGTGAGGGTGAAAGCCTCAGGGCATATGCCAAAAGGTATTATAAGGTGTTTAACCGAATACCGAGATGCAACCAGGAGCTGGCGGTTGTGTCTTTTAAGAACGGCCTGGAGGATGAATGCCCTCTCCGGAAGTCACTGGCGAAAACTCTACCAAAAAGTATGGAGGAGCTTATGGCTCAAATTGAAAAATACGCCAGAGCAGAAAAGGATACACCGGGAATAAAGGCGCCAAAACAAGGGAAGAGAAACAACTCACCGAAGCAAGGCCAAGGTAAGACTGGTTTTAATAGACATAAGACAGGGTTGAGGGCTGCACAGGCAGTCACCACTGTATTCCGGATCCTGGTTTACAAAGTTCTAGAAAGAATCAAGAACCAGCTGTATTATAGAGCGCCAGAGAAGGTCCTTGGCGAGTTTATGGGAAGGAACCTTGGGAAGCACTATGCCTACCATAATGAGGATGGACACTTGACTTAGGGGTGCAGGGCTCTGAAGAGGCACTTAGAGGATCTGGTCAGACAGGGTCATCTGCGAGACCTAGTAGATGAGGCCAGAACAAGGGAAGAGCAGGCAAGACTGCCCTAGGCACCGGCAACTCCACCACTGCCACCGCCACCGCCACTGCCACCGCCACCAAAGCAAGCAGATGGACCTTGGGTGATCAATGTTGTTCACTCAAAGGTTAATGAGAATGAGGTGCGTGGGGAGACTTAGAGAGTGAGGCACCTGCAGCATGTGTATCAGGTCCAGTAGAAGAAGCCTAGGACCAATGAGTACCAGGGACCAATGGTCTCTTTTATCGAGGCTAACTTGGATATGGTGCAGTATCCATACAATGATGCCTTGGTGATAACATTGAAGATTGGGGACTGCCAGGTAAGGTGCATACTGGTTGATCAAGGCAGTTCTTGTGACATCATGTATGTTAGATGTTACAAGGAACTTGGCCTTTACCCAGATGATTAGGAACAATCCAACAGCCCGATGGTTAGATTCAATAGAATGCCGACGTGGCCTCTAGGAGCCACGAATTTGGAGGTGCAGGCAGACACGAAGAAGGTAAGCACAGAGTTTATAGTAATTGACACCCCCTCCATTTACAATGCTATCTTGGGAAGACCATGGTTGCAAACAATGAGGGTTATTCCCTCAACATTGCACCAGCTGTTGTGGTTTCCAACGGAGCATGGAATTGAGGAGGTCAGAGCGGATCAGGTATAGGCAAAGAACTACTCCATGGCAGCAATGAAATCCACCTGCAACATGCGAGAAGTAGAAACAGTAGAAATTGAGGATGAGGACATGGAGGTCCTGGATGACGTCGGGAAAAAGCCGGCCGACAAGAGTGAGGAAGCCTTGAAGAAGATTCTGGTAAAATAAGGTGATGTAGAGCGCTTCTTCCTTCTTGGCTCGAGCTTAGCCGAGAAAGAGGAGAGGGAGTTGGAGGCTTTCTTACGAGCAAACATATAAGTGTTCGCCTGGACGCCATATGAGATGTCTGACATTGACCCCGAGGTCACTTGCCATAGGCTCAATGTAGACAGGTTAGCTAAGCCTTTCATTCAGCGGGCAAGGAGGCCGACATTGATTCATGTATAGGCAATAGAGGAGGAATTAGACAAGCTGTTGGAAGCCAAGGCTATTCGGGAGGTGAACTACCCAACCTAGCTGTTTAACACAGTAGTTGTAAAAAAGAAGAATGAAAAATGGAGGGTCTGCGAGGACTTCACCAGCCTGAATAAGGCTTGTCCAAAAGACAGCTTCCCTCTGCCTAAAATTGATCAGCTGGTGGATGCTACTTCAGGGCATAGGAGGATGAGCTTCCTAGATGTTTACATGGGATACCATCATATAGCAATATATCCCCCTAGCGAGGAGAAGACTGCATTTATCACTCTAAAAGGATTGTACTACTACAGAGTGATGCCTTTTAGGTTGAAAAATACAGGAGCAACTTACCAGAGGTTGGTGACCAAGATGTTCAGACATTTGATTGGCAAAACAGTAGAAATGTACATTGATGACGTGGTCGTGAAGACCAAAGAACCTGGGAATCATCTGGCCAACTTGAAGGCAGTTTTTGATATCCTAAGAACATACCGACTTCGACTTAATGCTTCGAAATGAGCATTTGGAGTCGGGTCTAGTAAGTTCCTAGGATACTCTTGGTTACCAGAAGGGCATTGAGGCAAGCTCAAATCAAATCAAGGCCATTCTTGACTTAAAGAGCCCAACGTCAGCCAAGTAGGTCCAAATTTTGACTGGCAAAGCGGCAGCCTTGAATAGGTTTATTAGCCGAAGTTCTGATAAGTGTAAACCATTTTTTACTTTGTTAAAGAAGGCCATAGATTTTTTGTGGACGGAAGAGTGCGAAGTCGCTTTAGCTAACTTGAAAAAGTACCTAACAATAGCTCCAGTTCTGTCAAATCCAGTACCTGGAGAAAAATTGTTCCTATACTTGGCAGTTTCAGAACACGCAATAAGCGCGGTAGTAATCCGAGAGGAAGAAGAAAAACAAAAGGCGGTATACTATGTAAGTAAAACCCTAGTAAGTGTAGAAACCAGGTACCTACCCTTAGAGAAACTAGCACTGGCCCGGTGATGGCTTCGAAAAAAATGAATCACTACTTCCAAGCCCACAAGATTGTGGTGTTGATTAAGCATCCTTCGAAGTCCCTGTTGCAACAAGGAGATCTGGCGGGCAAGGTAGCTAGATGGGTAGTAATGCTAGGCCAATATGACTTGGAATTTAGGCCCAAAACAGCAATTAAAGGCTAGGTTCTGGCCGACTTTGTGGCCGAGTTCACCCTTGGTTCCGTCCTGTGTCGGACTCTAGTGAGCTGCGGCTTGGGATGCCCAGGGAAACAAGAAGAAACCCAACAGGGGCCCAAGAACCCCACTCTAGCAAAACAGAAGAAAGAAGATAAACCAAAGCCCTATGACATCTACATCGGCAACTCATTCCGTCTGCTTGTTGATGGAAGTTCAAACCGTTAAGGAGCGGGGCTAGGAGTAGTGTTAGTATCACCAGATGGGCAAATGTTAGAGCAGTCTATTTGTTTGGGGTTCAAGGCATCAAACAATGAAACAGAGTATGAGGCACTGATTGCAGGGTTAAAGTTAGCAGCAACAATGGAAGCCGATGAGGTGGTAGTCTTCTGTGACTCCCAACTCATTGTGAATCAGGCAACAGGCGAGTATGCAGCCTGAGATAAAAGAATGATAGCCTATGTCAAAGAAGTTGTTAGACTGCTAGCATTGTTCCAGGATTACCGGCTACAGCAGGTTAGCCGACTATAGCAGGTTAGCCGAGATGATAACAATCATGCCGATGCCTTAGCTAACCTGGCTAGTGCAATGAAATCAGGGGAGGTAAGGACAATAATGGTCGAATATTTGTTAGGCCCAAGTGTAAAACCACTGATCACAGAGTACGAAGTAATGTGTGTGGAGATGGGTCTAAGTTGGATGGATGCAATAGTGATGTTCCTCAGGGATGGCAAGCTGCCAGATGACCGAAAAGAGGCGCACAAGACAAGATTGAGGTCGGCTAGATTTAGCCTAACAGTAGAAGGCCATCTCTACAGAAGGTCCTTTACTGGGCCCCTTTTGAGATGTGTGCATTCCTTCCAGGTTGAGGACTTCTTGTATGAAATTCATGAAGGTGTATGTGGAAACCATGCTGAGGGTAGATCACTGGCCCATAGACCCATATCCCAAGGGTACTGGTGGCCATACATGCAGAAAGATGCTGAAGCTTATGTGAGAAAATGTGAGAAGTGTCAAAGGTTTGCACCTTTAATACATCAGCTAGCAGTAGATCCGAACCTAGTGTCCAGTCCTTGGTCGTTTGCCCAGTGGGGCATGGACCTAGTAGGGCAACTACCCCAGGAAACTGGATAGAGAAAGTTCTTGTTAGTAGCCACAGACTACTTCACAAAGTGGGTAGAGACAGAACCCTTGGCCAAGATCAGAGATATGGATGTAAAGAATTTCATTTGAAAGAACATAATCACCAAGTTTGGAATTTCGAGAGCCATTGTGGCAGACAATGACACCCAATTTGATAGTAAATTGATCAAGAGCTTTTGTGCTAAATACAAAATTAAGAACTACTACTCTACTCCTAGTTTTCCCTAGAGTAATGGTCAAGCAGAAGCATCTAACAAGACCATTTTGGATAGGATCAAGAGGAGGCTGGAAGCAACCAAGCGCAAGTGGATGGAAGAATTGCCTAATGTTTTGTGGGCATATCGGACTACGTCGAGAAGATCAACTGGAGAGTCTCCATTTGCCATGGCTTATGGCACTAAAACAGTCATCGCACTAGAAATCGGCATCCCTGGAATTAGAACCCAAGGGGTGGAGAATGGATCTAATGAGGCATTCTTGGCCCGAGATTTGGACCTGTTGGAAGAAAAAATAGAGAGAGCAGCAATTCGGCTGGGGGCATACTAACAGCAGCTTACTAGGGCTTACAACAAGGTCAACCCAAGAGAGTTCAAGGTTGGGACCTCGTCTTAAGGAAAATTGTTGGTAATAAGAAGGATCCTAGGGAGGGAAAACTTGGCATAAACTGGAAGGGGCCTTATAAAATCATCTTGGTTGCCAGCAATGAGGCATATCGGCTGGAAGACAGTGATGGCAAGGAGTTGCCCAGACCATAGAACACTTGCAATCTGAAGTTTTTTTTATCATTAGTTTTTATCTTCTTGAGATTTATGTCATGATTTTATTAGCCAAAGTTTTAATAAAATGCTAGTTTGATTTTACTTTTATGAATTTGTGCGATAAGACTAAAATAGTCTTATGACGATTTCCGAATAAAACATGACGAATAACTTAGACTGATCATATGGTAGAGTTGAATTATACTTGCCATATGATAGAGTTGAACTAAGTTTGTGATTCCAAATTAAATATAACAAATAACTTAGACTTATCATATGGTAGAGTTGAATTATACTTGCCATATGATAGAGTTGAACTAAGTTTGCGATGTTTCCGAATGAAACATGACGAATAACTTAGACTTATCATATGGTAGAGTTGAATTATACTTGCCATATGATAGAGTTGAACTAAGTTTGCAATGTTTCAGATTGAAACATGACGGGTAACTTGGACTTGCCACTGTGGCAGAGTTGAACTAAGTTTGATCTAGTTAGATTGACAGAGATACCAAGGTCGCAACACTCGGTTAAATTTTGTTTGAATCAGACATCGGCAAAAACTGGAGTTGCTTACTTAATATGAATATAAGTGGTATTTAAATTCACATTAGAGGGCAGGAAGCAGGAATAGGCTTGACACTTGTTGAAATTTTTGAGAAAATTTACAAGTTGGAGTCAGCCATGGTATCTAGATGAGGGGACACTCGAGTTGTTAGTTACTCAAGATCACTAACCAGGTCGTTAGACCTGGAAATGTGGGAATGGTGAAGTATTGATAAACGACAGCAAATACAAGTGGAGGAAGAACACTTGCAAACATGTTTGAATCAAATATTTTTACAGTGTTGGTCGAGAAAAACAGCTAAGGTTGTATCCGAGGTAATAATTGTCCAAGGTATTCCAACCCGAAGTGAATATACTTTGAAGAAGTAGAAAACTATTCTAAGTATGGAATCATGCAAGGCATAGAAGAAAAACAGTAAAGCTTAAAACGAGCATACATTCAACACTTAGGAAAGAAGGAAGAAGGCATGCATTCATTCAAAAGAAAACTTGTTCATTTACAAGGACACATCGGCCAAAAGAAAACTGAAATTGTTCAGATGACAAACTGTTACAACTATTCAAAAGTAAAAGAAAGAAGTACAAAGCAAGAAAATTTCCTAAAGTAAACTATCATGCTTCGGCTGTGGAAGGTGTTTTAGCCTCGGCAGACAGCTGGGAGGACTTCTTAGCCATCTTCTTGGCTTCAATCTCGGCGTCAATCTCGAGTAGAGTCTAGTCAAGACTCTTCTCGGCGGACTGGATCTCGGCCTCTTGGGGAGCCTTCTTTGAAGAAGAATGTTTGGAGACCTCATCATCTTCCTCATCTTGAGTCAAGTTTAGGACTTGCTCATTTAGAGTAGGGGACTTGGCCCCAGCGGCAGCATCCAATCCTTCGTCGACATCCTCAGCTTCGGTTTCCTCTTCTTCGGCTTCGTTGTTAGAGTCTTTGGGAGAGGGAGTGAATGGCATGCTGAGATGATTAATGTCTCGGAGAGGAGAGTCCATAGCGACAGATAGTTTGTTAAGGGCTACAGTCCAGCCGAGGTAATAATCCGAGTTGCTGGCTTGGTTGACCTTGGCTTTATAGGTGTCACGAACGTCGGCTTGACCTTAAGCGCAAGCCTTTTCATCAACCGCCTTGATCTCAGCCTCTTTGTTATCCAAGGCCTTCTTCAGTTTTTCCTCAACTTGAACAGCTTTGGTCTCGGTGGCTTTAGCCTCAGCTTTGGCAGCTTCGGCAGCAGCTCTTGCTTCTTCGGTCGTGTTCTCAGCCTCGGTTTGCGCATCTCTTGTAGCCTTGGCTTTGTCCATGAGGTGATTGTTGCTGGCCTCGGCTTGATTGAGATAGAAGAGGAGATTGGTTGCTTCTTGAGTCTTTTTCACCAATTCCTTCCTCGTCATCTTGGTCTTAATCGCATATGAATACGCATATTGGATGGCCTGCAAGAAATGAAACAAATTAGTAAAAATTTGGCTAAGTGTTGGAAAAACTTTAAGAGATAAAGTAAAGAGACTTAGCAAGATAGAGTGTTGCATCATGAGATCAAAGTTCTCATATTCGTGAAGATCGGCCATATGATTCATATTGATGGGAAGGAGCACGACAGTCGACAGAGTATCACCGACCTCCATGCTCTCGATTGTACTATCGCTGGCTGTCAATGGACGATCTCCTACAATGACCTTGGGTGCCCAAGTCTGATCGCGGGGAAAGCTGTTGCTACCCTCTGGGCGTTCGGACCTCGGCTTCTTTGGTGGAGGGGCATCGAAAGTAGCAGCCTTAGCAGGCCTCTTTTCAGCAATAGAGGCACTTTTCTCGACCTCGGCCAGTTTTGAGATTGACAAGGTGTCATCAGTATCAACTTGGGTAACAGAGGCTTTTGCGTTAGCCCTCTTCACCGTTTTGGTTTCTGCTTGGATTGGGTTTGAGATGGGGAAGAAGACTGAACAATTACCACCCCTGGCGAGTTAGCTAGAAAGTCTTTTACAACGGCTTTGCTGCGGCCCATGTCGTCGGCAGTGGAGGCAATAGTAACTCGAGTGTCGAAATGAATGGCAGGCAAAACAATTAGAGGATTGGCTGGATCATATGCCGATGGCTCAGAATCTCCGCGTTTGCGACTACGAGTTTTGCCTGCAAGCGCGTTTGGTAGGGCTTGACGTCAGCGTTGGCGCTGAGATGTCGGGATAAGCTGGGGGGCAGATGTGGATGGTTATTCTACTGGGTCTAAAAAGAGGCCTGGTCTGGCCTCGGTGAGGAAGCAAATGTTGAAGTTGATGTAGATGGGGGAGTCTTGCTTCGACAGGGAACTTTAGGCAAAGCAAACTTATAGGTAGGGATATAATTAAGCAGCAAAGGGGCCTTGCGCTTATTGATATCCAAACCTAGAAGCCTTTTCAGATTGAGACTGGGGAATAAGGTTTGGCGGAAATCCTTCACTGGCTGAGGCAGAGCTGCAAAGAACAAAAAGCACAAAACATTTAGTACAGATGAAAGAGTTGGCAGGTCTTAGCAGAAATAGGGTTATGGGATGACTCAGTTCTTACAATCACCATCTTTAAACACTGCTCGGTGCAAAGGAAAGAGATGAAGATCATCATCAGGTGCAAACTCCAAGTTACCCGAGACAATCAAGTAATCATCTCCAGTACCCTTGTTGGAGTTTGGGAGGTCGGCTATGAGTTTGTAGGCAGTGGATCTGCACTTGAGGTAATATATGTAGCCTTTTTCTAACTTAAGGCCACACATTGTGTAACAAAATTGGATATCAGCTAGTGTAATCCTAGCCTTTTCTCGACGTGCTAGGGCGATTATACCATTGATAACCCTATATGAATTGATGGCTAGCTCATAGGGTTGAGCTTGTAGTAATGAAGGATTTCCCTAAAGAGGGTGTCTAGGGGAAACCGAAATCCACACTCAATGAATGCAACAGCAGGGAAGGGCATGGAGTCGCCATCAAGCACAATAGAGTCCTCCTCCCTAGCTAACCTCAAGTGGATGTCGGCTGGGATAGAGAATTCCCGAAGTGCTCAAGTTTTTCTGGGGTGTCTACCCTCCACCTGAACATACCCATGATGTCGGCTTAGTGAAGTTGGAGCAAGATTTCAGGAAAGAGTGACTGGTATGGATTTAAAGGCCTCGGCTAAATCCTAAACAAGCACTAGAGTTAGGGTTTTTGAAGATCTAAGGAGATTTTGTTTCAATTTTACCTAAGTGTTTGGTTTCTAGGCAAATCCCAAACCTAAAAACTAAACACAAAAACAAAGTTGCAAGGGTGAGATATGGAGATAAGTAAGAAATGTATATTAAAGTATATTATATAATAAAAAGTGATAAAAATAATGTTGAATTTTTTGTGCTAAGAATTTGTTAATTTATAAAGGGAGTGTGCGCTCTAATGATGACAGTAAAGTGTGTTAGGTAAATCCACTTAAATGTGTGTGTGTATATATATATATATATAGGGGTTTTTAGTTTAACGCCTATGATATTAAGATTTTAGAAAATAAAATATATATATAACATTTTCAAAATAGTGGAGATCAGTTAACAATTTTAGAGAGAAATTTTTTCTGTGACGAGTTAAAATTTCTCTAATAATATTATTAAAAGAGCTTAACTAATAAGAAAAAATATATTAAACCCCCCCAATTACCAAAAGTTATACAGGAATGTTTCACTAATTTTTCTATATACATATATATGGGTTAGGCTTATCTTTAGTCCACTTTGTAGACTGGACGATATTGTTGGGCTCGTGAGGCCTACTAGGAGTTCTGTTTCGATTATCCGAATTGTTTAATATGTAAATTTCGTCGAATACTTTATGTCTGTATCATGATTAAAAAATGCGTATTCCAATTAAATTGACACGTGAAAATTAAGAAGTCATATATAAATATCATAGCCACCACCATTGCAGTTTTGCGAGATACCAACACAATGCAAACACCTAATCAAAGATTGTAAGCAAAATAAAAATGAACCGAGTCAAAAAAATAAAAAATAAAACAATAAAGTCCCCTTAGCCCAAGAAATGTTAATTAACAACTCATACTTCAATTCTTTTATAAGAAACCTAAAATCATGGAGAAATATCAAATAATAATATTATTAATGGATTTTAACTAATAAGAAAAAAAATTAGACTAGACCCCTCTTAGTATCAAAAATTATAGATGAATGTTTTATTAATTTCTCTCTCTATATATATATATATATAATTTTATGATTATAATCTTTGTAGAATCAGCAGTACCACTTGGATGATTAAAAAAATGAAAAAAATTATATGGTACAACGCTGATTAAAAAAAGTATACGGCACAAAAATATCATAAAATGATAAATATAATATGATTATCATAATATTATTGTTTCATAAAATGATAAATAAAATATAATCATCATAATATAATTGTTGATACATATATCTATCAGTTACAGTAGTATTCTTGTACTCATGTTTTTACACCATTAAAACAAAAAAAATCTTTTATTTGTTGATAAAAATTTTTTTAAAAAGAAGACGAATATAATGCATTGTTTTTTCAGAACTGGTAGAGGGCCCGAAAGAAATTCGAGCCAAACGGCTCGAATTTCAGAAGGAGGAGAGGAGCGGAAGGAGAGGAGGAAGAAGAAGAAGAAGGAGAGGAGGAAGAAGAAGGAGGAGAGGAGGAACTGGAGGGGCCATTAAAATCGGGCGAGGTAGAGGCGGCAGAGGCGGCGGAGGCGGGCGGGGGCAGAGCGGAAGCCGTCGGAGGCAGAGGCGGAGGCGGCGATGCGACGATCGGCCGACGAACGACGAGCTGCGACGCCGACGACGAGCTGCGTTCTCTGTCTCGCCGGTGTTCTCTCTCTCTCGCCTCTGTGTTGAACTCAACGAAGAAGAAGAAAGAAAAGGAAGAAAAGGAAGAAAAGAAAAGAAAGAAAAAAAAAAAAAAAATCAAAACCCCAAAATGACGTCGTTTTGGGGTTTTGAGCCAATTCGAGCCTCCATTTTCGGGCCCTCAAACATTATTCTTGTTTTTTACTATAGATACGCAAAGAATTGCATATGTTACACGTGAGAATCAAACACTAGAGAAGGTATTAAGTGTTCTTGGAGGAAGAAGAAAAGATTATTGATGTAAAAGAAGTTCAATATTAAACTGATAAGAACAGATACTACACTTGATCCTCTCTAGTTTTTGAAACTCTCTCCTTCTCTCTCAAAAAACCTCCTTCCAGGCCTCATTTTGGGGCCGGCCGGCCGCCGCCTTTGGCTATGGAGGTCGGCTGGCCCAGTTCTTTTTTGGTGTTTGTTTGTTAGTTTTCCAGTTAATAAACTTGTTCCCCCTTTTTATTTCCCACCGGCGCTGTGTGAGATGCCGTAGATTCTGCTTGGTTCTTTGGGTGGTTTGGTGATCGTTATGGATGTTCATTGGGTCGGCTACGAGGACGATCCAGATCTGGTAAGGTTGTTCATTCGAGCGCTTCTTGGCGTGTGGAAGTTTGAGGGGTGTTCTCCGTTCAGATCTGCGAGGTGTTTCGGTGTTTTGGTCGGGAGGTAGCATTAGTGTCGAAGATGATCCAGATCTGTGTAGGATTTCATTCGAGCGCTCCTATGCGTTTGGGAGTTAGAGGGGTGAACGTCGTCCAGATGTGTAGTGGTGTCTCAGCAGAGAAGTGGAGTAGTAACAGCAGTGGGTGTGTTTTCGGTGTTTGGGCTGTTTCAACCTTAGGAGTGGAGAAGTGGAGATAGCAGTGGGTCTTGTTCGGCTGTGGTCTCGGTCGGTTCAGCAGCATAGGTGAGGTGTGGAGGTGGTGTTTCGGCTTGTGGAGGAGGTATTTCTGTCCTTGGGAGTGATTGTTTGGCCAAAGGAGAATTCGTGGGTGAAGGTATTTTCCGGTGAAGCCCGTGGGAGAAGGCTGTTGGAGAAGGCGTGGGTGAAGGTATTTTCTGGCGCGGGAGAAGGCTGGGTGAAGCCCGATGGAAGCTTTTATTTTTTGGTGATGGCTATGGAGTTTTTCCGGCCGTGGGAGAAGGTTGTTGGAGAAGCCTGGTGCGGGAGAAGGCTGGGTGAAGCCCGATGGAGAAGGCTGGGGAGTGCAGCAGTTTGTTTTAAATTTTTGGGTTGATTAGAGGTGTGCAGGAGTAGGCTGGTGGTAGGAGGGCATGCGTCTTGGGGGTGCAGCTGCTTTTGATTTAATTATTTGGATTGTGTAGAGGTGTGCAGAAGTCTGGTTTTTTTGGGATGAGGGGTCACTGCTGTGCGTGAAGCACAGCAGTGACTGTGGTGCCTTTATTTGAGGTGTAATTTGGTCTTATTTTTATGATCCAAACCGTCCATTTTGTAGGGTTTGTTGAGTACTTCATGCCTACCAAAAATCATATTAATCGGATATCAAAAACTATATGATCGATTTGCATATTATTTATGTTATTTCTCAAAATAAAACTTATTATTTATTTTTTTGGTTATCGATCATATAGTTGTTGATATCCGATTAATATGATTTTTGGTAGGCATGAAGTACTCAACAAACCCTACAAAATAGACGGTTTGGATCATAAAAATAAGGTCAAATTACACCTCAAATGGCGGCACCACAGTCACTGCTGTGCTTCACGCACAGCAGTGACCCCTCATCCGTTTTTTTGTGGGTTATTTCATGGGGTTCATGTTTTTTATTTTATTTTATTTTATTTTTATTTTATTTTTTTTAGTTAAGTCCTTCTTAATTTTTTTATTTTTTAAAAAAAAAAAATCGTGAGGCCAAGGGGTTGGTTGTATGGTTGCGAGTAGCAGTAGTAGGGGTATTTTATACTTTCCGAATCTCTCTCGATGCAAGTCATCTTCCTGTACCTTTAATTTCATGCTATTAATGAAATTTTTCTTTGCTGATAAAAAAAAAAAAGTAAAAGAAGTTCAATAAATCCAACTAAATTTACATCAAAAAAGAAAAAAAAGAAAAAGACAATGAAGTTATAAACTGTATCATGATTAAGAAATATGCATTCCAATTAGATTGACACATGAAAGCTAAGAAATCATATATAAATACTATAGCCACCACCATATATCAACAAGATACAAACACCCAATCAAAGATCGTAAGCGAAATAAAACTGACCGAGTCAAAACAAAAAAAAAAAAAAAAAAAAAAATCAAAGAAATGTTAGTTATATGAAACATAAAATCATGGGAAAAAATCAGATAATATTATAATTGAGGGATCTTAATTAATAAGAAACAAAATATATTAAACTCCTACTACTACTACTAAAAATTATAGATGAATGTTTCACTAAACATGTATGTATATATATATTTTATGATTATAATCTCTGTAGAATCAACAGTAGCAATTGGATGATTAAAAAAAAGGAAGAAAAGTACACGGTACAATGCTGATAAAAAAAAGAATAAGCCGTAATGATAGAGATTCTCATAAAATACAATCTTACAACTTCTAAAATGATTTAAATCATTCATGTCACTATCAGAGATAGAGAAGAAAAAAAATTCAAGTACATCAATGTCAATACATCAGTAAGGATTGTGGGGGTCTTCCTTTGTGGGGGTCCCAAATATTTTCCAAAGTTATAAGGTACAACAATACCATAAAATGATAAATATAATATAGGTTTCGTTTGGCATACAAACCTTAGGCTAAAATAGTTACAAAAAGACAAAATAGATTAAAAAGTCAATAAAACAAAATCCAAACCATAATCATTTCATTTTTTCTCTCACAAAGTCAAAAAAGTCAAAAAACTTATCTCAAATGAAGACTTTTAGCCCTAAACTAAAATAGTCAAAAAATTAAAAAATCAACTCACATCCCAAACGAAGACATAATATAATTATTATGATATTATTGTGATACTTATATCTATCCGTTACAGTAGTATTCTTGTACTCATGTTTTTACATCATTAGAACAAAAAAAAATCTTTTATTTGTTGATAAAATTTTTTTTTTAAAAAGAAGACGAATATATTGCACTGTTTTTTACGCAAAGAATTGCATATGTTACACGTGAGAATCAAACACTAGAGAAGGTATGAGTGCTCTTGGAGGAAGAAGAAAAGATTATTGATGTAAAAGAAGTTCAATAAATCCAACTAAATTTACATTTAAAAAAAAAAAAACGATGTTATAAACTGTATCATGATTATGAAATATGCATTCTAATTAGATTGATACATGAAAGTTATGAAATCATATATAAATACCGTAGCCACCACCATTATAGTTTGGCGAGATACCAACAAGATACAAACACTCAATCAAAGATCGTAAGAGAAATAAAACTGAACCGGGTAAAAAAAAATAAAAAATAAATAAAGTCCCCGTAGCCCAAGAAATGTTAATTAACAACTCATATTTCAATTATTCTATATGAAACATAAAATCATAGAAAAATATTAGATAATAATATTATTGAGGGATCCTAATTAATAAGAAAAAAACATATTAAACTCCTACTATTATTAAAAATTATAGAAGAATGTTTCACTAATTTTTCTCTCTTTATATTTATATATATATATATATTTATGATTATAATCTTTGTAGAGTCAACAGTGGCAATTGGATGATTAAAAAAAAGGAAGAAAAGTACAAGGTACAATGCTGATAAAAAAATTACAAGGTACAACAATACCATAAAATGATAAATATAATATAATAAAATTATCATAATATTATTGTTGATATGTATATCCAGTAATGATAGAAATCTCCACAAAATACAACTTTCACAACCTCCAAAATGATCTGAACTGTCAGACACAACTCCTTAAAAAATTCAAACATATCAATGGTCAATACATTAGTGGAGGTCATGAGGGTCCTTTGTGGGGTCCAAATATTTTCATATGTATATCTAGCAGTTACCGTAGTATTCTTGTACTCATGTTTTTACATCATTAAAACAAAAAAATCTTTTATTTGTTGATAAATTTTTTTTTAGAAAAGAAGAGGAATATATTGCACTGTTTTTATTGAATAGATACGCAAAGAATTGCATATGATACACGTGAGAATCAAACACTAGAGAAGGTATTGAGTGTTCTTGGAGGAAGAAGAAAAGATTATTGATGTAAAAGAAGTTCAATAAATCCAACTAATTTACATCCCAAAAAAAAAAAAAAAAAAAAAAAAAAAAAAAAATAGAGAAAAGAAAAGAAAAGATAATGATATTATCAACTGTACCATCATTAAGAAATACCTATTTCAATTAGATTGACACATGAAAGTTAAGAAATCATATATAAATACTATAGAAACCACCATTACAGTTTGGCGAGATACCAACAAGATAGAAATACCCAATCAAAGTTTGTAAGCGAAATAAAACTGAACCGAGTCAAAAAATTAAAAAAATAAAGTCCCCTTAGCGTAAGAAATATTAATTAACAACTCATATTTCAATTCTTCTATATGAAACATAAAATCATGAAAAAATATCAGATAATAATATTATTGAGAGATTTTAATTAATAAAAAAAATATATTAAACTTTAACTACTTCTAAAAATTATAAAAGAATGTTTTACTAATTTTTCTATATATATATATATATATATATGTGTGTATGTATATATGTTTTATGATTTTAATCTTTGTAGAATCAACTGTGGCAATTGGATAATTAAAAAAAGGAAGAAAAGTACACGGTACAATGCTGATAAAAAAAAAGTACAAGCTACAACAATGTCATAAATTGATAAATAGGTAAGTGATACAGAGTTTTAAATTTAAAACTTTAGTGATGTAACAAAGAAAAAGAAAAAGTAAAAATAAAAATAAAACACAGACACAAATTATATCACAAATGAAACTAACCTTTTCCGTTCAAAAAAAAAAAAAATGAAACTCACCTTTTTAGAGCTCTACAATTGGAGTTCCAAATTATTTTTCTATACATATAATATAATTATCATAATATTATTGTTGAGATGTATATCTATCAGTTAGTTGTATTCTTGTACTCATGTTTTTACATCATTAAAACAAAAAAAAAAATCTTTTATTTGTTGATAAAAAAAATTTAAAAAGAAGACGAAAATATTGCACAACTTTTTACTAAATAGATATGCAAAGAGGCCCGTTTGTTTTCAGAGGTAGAATAGAGGGGATTCATAGTGAGGGAATTGATAGTAAGAGAGTTAAGTAAAATTGTGTTTGTTTTGATAATAGTTGTTAGTGTAAGAATTGTTAAATTATTTTTATATAAAATAATGAAACAAATAAAAAATACAAAAATATTAAACATTAATGTTAAAAAAAAATGCCCAACATGTAAAAAAAAAAATAAAACAAATAAAATTTAAAAAAAACATTAAAAAAAATTTATAGAAAAAAATAAAACAAATAAAACAATGATTTTTTACTTAACAAAAAATACAAAAAATTAAATATTAATGTTCAAAAAAAAATGCCCAACATGGAAAAAATTAAAAATTTCTAATCCGTCGGACTATTTTTCTAATACTACCTCCACTTCTTCCATCCCAATCCCCCTTTCAAGGTCCAACCTAATTCCCTCATCCATCTCAATCTCTTCCCCAAATTTATAAACAAACACAACATTAAATGCGTCTCACCCCTATCCTAATCCCATCCTTCCCTCTATATCTTAAAACAAACGGGCTAGAATTGCATATGTTACACTTGAGAATCAAACACTAGAGAAGGTATTGAGTGTTATTGGAGGAAGAAGAAAATATTATTGTTGTAAAAGAAGTTCAATAAATACAAAATTTACATCAAAAAAAAAAAAAAAAAGCAATGATGTTATAAACTGTATCATGATTAAGAAATACACATTGCAATTAGATTGACACATGAAAGTTAAGAAATCATATATAAATACCATAGCCACCACCATTATTACAATTTGGCGAGATAACAACACAAGATACAAACACCCAATCATAGATTGTAAGCGAAATAAAACTGAACCGAGCCAAAAAAATAAAAAATAAAAAAATAAGGTCCCCTTAGCCCAAGAAATGTTAATTAACAACTCATATTTCAATTCTTCTATATGAAACAAAAAATCGTGGAGAAATATCAGATAAGTGAATATTTCAAAAAGTAATTACAAATCAATAAAAAAATTTATAACTATTAATAATTAAATTTATAAATTTTTTCATATATTTATATGTATATATATATATTTGCAGTCGACTGGGGTGTAATTAACCTAATTAACACTTACTGAGAAAGCAAATAGAGATTTGACCTAACAAACGATTTGTTGGTGAGACTTGAATTAAAAAAAGAAAGAAATAAATAAAGAGAATAAATAAAGAATTGTCTAGTTTGTTTTGATGCTTTGACACTTGCCTCCTTTTATTAATGTTCATCTTTATATTTTGTACATCTGATTTTTATCAATAAAATTTTTTTGCTGATCAAAAAAAAAAATATATATATATATAAAGTAATAAATTGACCGATTGCTATAAATAATTTTGTTTACATGCGTTAAATATATATAATTTAAAATGTTATTAAATAAAAACTTGAGTTAAAAAATTAAAATTAGATTGTGGTAATTTTATGATAATAAATTAAGGTGTTTAGGTTAATTATGATTTTATTTGTTAAATATGTGATTAAGATATAAAATTATATGTATTAAAAAATAGAGAAAAAGAATACGACATAGGAGTATTCCCGTAATTTTGCTAATTTTGTTAACAGAGTTTAGGGTGTTTGGCATATGCTAAATTTGTATATTTTTTAATTTTTTACGAAAAAACGTAAAATATGGATTGCGTTTAAAGTGATATGATAAAGAGGTGATGTGTCCTAAATGAGATGATTGTGACCCAAATTGTAGTCTATTCAAAATCATAAGCGGCTCATATTTGAATCATATGAGAGTAAAGTCACATAGATGTAAATTAAATTTTATCCTAATTAAAATATTAAACTATTTCATGAATTTGTAATTATTTTATGGGTAGATTACACTGACACCCCCTGAGGTTTATGTTTATTACAGTTTTCTCCCTCACCTTTTGAAAATTACATCTCCCTCCCCGAGATTTAAAGTTTCATTACAGATTCCCTCCTCAGCAATTTAATTTTTTTAAATACCAATTTTTCTCTCACTGGATAAATTACATTGACACCCCTCACATTTTTGAAATTACAATCCCCTCCCTAAGGTTTAAAGTAGTATTACTAATTGCTTCATCGGTTAGTATTAGTTGGAAAAAAAAATTCATTGAAAAAAAAATTAATTAGAAAAAAAATTATTTGAAAAAAAAAAATTGTTAGTAAAATTTTTAAATTTTTGTTTAAAACCAACGTAAACTCATTTTTTGAATTTACATTTTTTTTCTCAAATTTACAAACTGAGACAACAATTTATAAACTAAAAAAAAATTATCAAACAAGTTTTTATGACAGTTTTTTAAATTTTTATAAATATAAATTGAAAAATGAAAACGAAATGGTTAGGTGCCGTTTGGTAACACTTACGTTTTCAGTTTTCTATTTATATTTACAAAAAATTAAAAAACTTAAATAAAAATTTGTTTGGTAAAATTTTTGATTTATAAATCAATGGTCTCAGTTTATAAATTTGGCCAAAAAATGAAAATACAAAAAATGTGTTTCTATTTTGAGTTTTCAATTTTTTTTTTACCACCTAACACTAGCCACCACCCGCCACCATTTTCCACCACCGTCTTCCGCCACCACCACCCACCTGCCACCACCACCTGCCACCACCACTCACCACCCACCACCCGCCACCACTACCCACCAGTCACCACCCACCTGCCACCCACTTGCCACCACCACCCACCCCTCGCCGCCGCCACTACCACCACCACCCACCTGCCATCCACCCGCCACCACCCACCTCTCGCCACTACCATCCACCGCCCGCTACCACCACCTGCCACCTACTTGCCACCACCACTCACCACCCACCTGCCACCACCAGCCACCACTACCCACCACCCACCACCCACCACCACCACCATCACCCACCACTCACTCGCCACACACCTGCCACCACCACCACCACCACCACCATCCACTTGCTACCACCTACCACCCGTCACCGTCACCCATCCACCCATCTACCACCACCATCACCCACCACCCACCTGCCATCACCACCCACACCCACCCCCCCACCACCACCACCACCACCCACCACCACCTGCTACCCACCTGCCACCACCACCCACCACCCACCCCCGCCACTACCACCTACTCGCTACCACCTACCACTCGTCACCGTCACCCACCCACCCATCCACCCACCAACCACCACCACCACCGCCACCACCCACACCACCCGCCATCCGCCACCTACCTGCCACTGCCACCCACCATCCGCCACCACCACCACCACCACTACCATCCGCTCGTTACACCCGCCACCGTCACCCACCTACCCACCATCACCACCCACTACCCACCTGTCATCCGCCATCCGCCATCCGCCTGCCACCACCACCCACCACCCCACCACACCACCACCCGCCACCACCACCACCACCCGCCATCCGCAACCCACCACCTGCCACCACCATCCACTCGCTACCACCCGCCACCGTCACCCACCCACCACCACCACTCACCCGCCACCACCCACCACCACCAGCTACCCACCACCCACCGTCACCACTTGCCACCACCGTCTTCCGCCACCACTTGCCATTTCTCATTCTTTTTTATATTTTTAAATTTTTTTAAACATTTTGTCAATTATCAAACACGTTTGTAGTTTATGTTTTTCTAAAAATAAACAAAAAATAAACAAAAATCAGTTTATAAAATTTTTGTAAATATAAACTGAAAACGTAAACGTTACCAAACACAACCTTACTAAACAGGCTTCAGATGATAAAAATGTCATAAAATTAACAAATAATTAAATAAGTTACCAACGTAAGAAATAACTTATCAAAAGATTCTTAGGCTATGTATGGTTTGATTTTTAGAATTTTTTTTAAAAATTAAAAATTAATTTGGTTAAGAAATAAAAAATAAAAAATAATTATCATTTAAGGGTAAAAAATAATTATAATTTTAACTTTTTGGCAGGTTATATACATACGTATGGTTGTTTTAATTTAATTTGTAAAAAATTATTTCTAACCACTCGAAAGATAAAAATTATATAAAAATGATAATTATTTTTTATTTTATATTTCTTAACCAAATTAATTTTTAATTTTAAAAAAAAAATTTCTAAAAATCAAACCATACATTGCCTAAGAATTTTTTGATAAGTCATTTCTTATGTTGGTAAATTATTTAATTATTTGTTAATTTTACGATATTTTTACCATCTGAAGCCTGTTTGGTAACCATTTTATTTTTAGTTTTCAATTTATATTTACAAAAATTTAAAAAACTGTCATAAAAACTTATTTGATAATTTTTTGGTTTATAAATGGTTGTCTCAGTTTGTAAATTTGAGAAAAAAAACGTAAATTCAAAAAATGAGTTTACGTTAGTTTTTAAACAGAAATTAAAAAATTTTATTAACAAAATTTTTTTTCAAATAATTTTTTTTCCAATTAAAATTTTTTTTTCAATGAATTTTTTTTCCCAACTAATACTAACTGGGGGGGGAATTGGTAATGCTACTGTAAATCTTAGAGAGGGGATTGTGTTTTCTAAAATGTGAGGGGTGTCAATGTAATTTACCCAATGAAGGCAAAATTGGTATTTAAAAAAATTAAATTGCTAAGGGGGAAATTTGTAATGAAATTTTAAACCTCAGGGAGGGAGATGTAATTTTCAAAAGGTGAAGGGGAAACTGTAATAAACGTAAACCTCAGGGGCGTCAGTGTAATTTACCCTTATTTTATTTATGATAGTACCACCAAATGGTAATTTCCTGTAAATCAATCTTTCTTGTGATTAAAGCAATACAAATTCTCTATCCCAGATTTCCTTAGCTATATATAGATACAGATATGGTTACTACACTACATTGTTCTTATTAAACAGTTAAGTAACTTCATTTTTTGTTACTACACTAAGGAATGGAGAAAATATGGGACCACGCCATCCTGGAAACATTTGCAATAGGGATTCCAGACTCAGGGTTGGAGGATGAGCGTTTGCAGGAAATCGATGCACGTACAGAGCATTACGGCAATATGATGTTCATCATCGAAAATGTGAAGAATAAAAATTGGGATGGCGTTCTGACTTTCTATAAGAATAAAGATGGTCCAGTAAACGTGAGGATCACTAGTACAGGAGAGACGGTATTACATATGGCTGTCCGCGATCGTGAGTTGGAAGCTTTGGAGAAGCTGACCGAGAAGGTGGAGATGGAACTAGCCGATAACAGAGGGAACACTTGTCTACATCTCGCAGCTAAAATGGGGTACACGGACGGGTGTATTTTTTTGGCTAAGAATAAACCTGATCGTATTCGTAATTGCAATTCTGATAACGAGACTCCTCTCTTTTTGGCTGCTCTCTATGGTCGGGAAGAAACCTTCTCTGTTCTCGCCCAAATCTGTGACAACGTTTATGGCCACGACATTACCTACGAATATGGCAGAAGAGGCAGCGATGGCAGCACTGTCCTACACTGTGCCATCAATGAAGACTTCTTGGGTAATATTTATATATATATATTATTTTTTAATTAATTAAATGCATATATACCTATTGGTATATATATTCTCCTTTATTTATATGGTTTTGATTTTATATATACAAAAATGTTTGGCAGATTTGGCATGTAGTATAATGTATCGGTACCCAGATTTTGTTCACCGCGTGGACCAGCGAGGATATTCCCCTCTTCATCTTTTAGCCTGCAAGACCTCTTCATTCAGAAGCTGTAGTCGCTTTACTTGGCTGCAACAAATCATTGATTCTAGTAAGCAAGCATCCTTGACAACCAAAACTGTGTTTTTTTAATTTTCTGGAAATCATAACTATTTCACAACTACTATGATTCTGTCTCCCAAAAGGCAGGGTTTAACATTTACCATTAACGTTGAACATGTCTTAAATTTGACTCTTAGACTGTGTTTGATTAGGAGATTTGTGGTAGAATTTGGAAAAGAAAAGATAAAAGCTATTTGAAATTAGATGAAATGTAAGTATACTTTATTTATATTTTTACTTACATTTTCTCTTTCAAAATTCTTTCTCAAATTTTTCAATCAAACACGACCTTAAATTCACTTACCACACACTGACCTAGTAAAGGGGACTGGGTTCTAGTTACTTACATTTCTAAACTAATTAGTAACTTAAATGAAATAGTCTACCCAATTGAAATAAATTTACACAAGCAGTAGAAAAATTCGAATCTGACTACTTAGCCTTCGTTTGACAATGACTTTTTTAGTTAGCTTTTTGACTTTTTTAACCTGAGACTTTTTTGTTCGTTTGGTATTCTTGATTAGCTTTTTGGCTTTTTAGCTTTGGAATAGTGGATTTTGTTTTTTGTCCTTTTGTGATTTTTGACTTTTTGTGATTTTTTGATTTTTTTTTTGTCCTTTTGTGATTATTTAGCCCAACTCAAAAATCAAACAACCCCTTAGCAGACAATACACTCTCACATGGTCTG
The DNA here is from genome assembly GCA_030407325.1 of Camellia japonica. Taxonomy (NCBI): domain Eukaryota; kingdom Viridiplantae; phylum Streptophyta; class Magnoliopsida; order Ericales; family Theaceae; genus Camellia; species Camellia japonica. The sequence continues at coordinate 24,212,369 of JAPPVO010000003.1, forward strand.
AGACTCATTAATTATGTAGATCTCACCTTATTTGAGAGAATTATGTCGCTTTTGTAATCACATTCTGTTGTACATATTGTGTAATTAAATAAACAAATAAATTCATATTTAGGAATTACAATTGCAGAAACAGAATACATGCTGGAAATTACAAACAGAACAGAAATACATAACAAAATAAAATAGGAAAAAGAAAGCAAACCGAAACCTACACTAGACAGTGTTCTTAAAACAGATTCGTCGCCTTACCGGTTGGGTGCTGGAGGTTGTTCGACGTCTGTCTCCCAAGATACGACGGTTGGACCAGCTACATCAATGCATCGATTGAGTAGTTTCAACGAACAGAACTTTGTAGCACACTCTCTCTAGGAAGAATATAAAATTGGAGGACAACTTTTGAAGACAAGAAGAATAACAATTCTTGGTCATGAAAAAGAAGGAGAGGGCCTCTTTTTATACATATGGAGGGAGAGAGGAAAGGACTCTTGCAACAAATGTAAGAGATTTAATTTTGTAAAACTCCCAATTGATGGCTTTAATCCATCATCAGTATAGAGGAGTTACACCCATTTTATACACGTGTGTAATGTGTATAATTTTGCAGCCACCTTTTCCAACACCTTTTTTCACGAAGCCAACTTAATGAGTCAATTTCTCGTTCAAATTTTAATAGTTTTTGGTCATTTTTTTTTTTTTTTTGTGGTGTAAAGATTTCATTACAAAGAATCTAAACCTACTTTACTCCACCTCAATTGAGGATTGGCACCACTTTAATATTGCATTAAAGTTATCAAAAAATCATTATTTTTCCAACACATTTTATAAATGTATAAAAGGTGATTCAATTATCAAAATTCGGAGAAGAGGTTATTGTTGGGGAAGGATGTTATAAGCTTATAATTGTTGTCATTGGATTGGGAGGAGAGATTATTTTGTGATTTTGGGTCTTGGCTAACAAGTGCTTTTAGAATACAAAGTAAAAAACAAAAAATTAAAAAAATATAAAATATTTTTCATTAAATTCAATATATTTTTACTGAAATCAATACTTTCTTTTAACATTTTTACATGTTTTGAAAAGACTTTTTGCACACTTCTTAACATTAAACAATACCCATTGTTAGCATTTGCCTTAAAGTAATATCCATACTATTTGTTAAATTATTTTAAAAACTCAACAAAAAATTTTGTATGTAACTACGGCCAGGCTCCTCTCCAATCCGAGATTGGAATTGAGCGTGCTGATGGGCTATAGGCTCACTACGGATCCTGTTTCGATAATCCGAATCGTTGAATGTATAGATCTTGTCAAGTACTTCATTCATGCAAAAAATCATGTTAATCAGATATCGATAGACACTTGATCAAATTCTGTTAACGGTGAATATGATTTTCAAAATAAATTGTTGACATGAATCTGATTCGATCAAATAATTATCGATATCCGAATAATATAATTTTTTACAGAAATAAAATGCTCGATGAGATTCACACATTATACGATTTAAATTATCGAAACAAGAGCCATGATGGACTCCCACAACTAAAGAATCTGATTCTATTTAACTACTAATAAGGCCAAGTTTGGCAACACTAAAATAATTCATATTTTTATCTTTTTATTTTTTTTTCATCACATCATCTCTCTACTTTTCTGCACATCTTTTAATAAAAAGACAAAAAATACACTTATTTAGGACATCCCAAACAACCCCTAAATATCAACTTGGACACCACGTAGACATGCGCGAATACCATTAAACAATTATTTGGATCGGGAGCAGACTAATAATGATTTAGACATGGGTTGAGTTTTTGACTTTTGTAGTTTAGGGTTAAAGAGTGTTATTTGTGATGGATTTTTTTTGACTTTTTTAATTTTTGTAAGAGAAAAAATTGAAATAATTATAATTTAGATGTAGTATTTTATTTTATTAATTTTTTAACCTTTTTTTTTTTAATATTTTTTTATAACTAAAATAGTTAAAAAAAACCTTATGCCAAACGACGCCTTAGTTTTTTTATTATTATTATCTATTTTTGCAAGGTGTACCAGATGGGAATTCGTGGGTAAGAAAAGTAGTGGAGTCACGACTCGATCGTACTGCTAATTCAAACGGTAAGTATATATATATACATATATTTGTTGATCTACTAAAACAGAGGAGTAAACATGCTTATTTCATTCGGATCTGAAAAAATACGTATTTGGATTCTTGAAGGGTTTGGGATCACTGCTGTGAGGAAAATGGACGTAGTTTCAAGGTTTTTTTTTAATTTGTTTTTCATTGTTTCTTTAAATTAAATTGTGCACCCCTTATCATCCTCTCTACCGGCAACTCTCATTCTTGTTCTCTTCTCCGCCAGTGCACCACAACTGCAATATATCTAAAATTCTCTTTCTTGTGGATGCTTTCAAGTCCTTAAAGAAGAAATCTATCATTGTTAAAATTATTGTTGAATTGATTTGGTCATTAAAATCCCCTTTTTTTGGCATTGATTTGGAATTTGATGAGTGCAGTGGTGGAGGAGGGTGGTGGTGATGAAGGTTGTGAGGGAGGTGATGAGGGATGGGATTAGGGTTAGGGCTTGGGAAATTAGGATTAGAAGATTATGGGTGAGGGTAAAAGTGAAATTTTCTGTTGGGACATAACTGGAATTAAAAAATAATAAAGAAAGTGAGGGGGTGCCTCTATTTACACATCACATTTTATCTTAAGACACATCATTAATTAGTTTATTTGTTATTACAATATTAACCTAATATAAAATGACCACAAAGAATAAAGAGTTATGATACACACCTTACGTAATACACACCAATTACTCATTGCACACCATACCCAAGTTTGATTTTTTATTTTCCACTCAATACACACTATCAATTTTCAAATATTCCCAAAATATCCTCATCTTCTCTAACCCTAACCATAACCATAACCATAACCCTACCCCTAACTATACCCCCAGCCGCAATCGCAATCGCAGCCGCAGTCGCCGCAACTACCGCCATCATTAACCGTTATCGTCAGCTATCCTACCTCTTTCTACCGCCGCTACCCTCCGACAGACACCATTACCTTTTCTGTTTCCATCCCCAGTTCATTTGTGCTCCTGCCATGGCAGCAACTCGCGCTACCATTTCTTTCACTTCTAACATTGCAACTCGTATCTCCCTCACCCCCATCACCCCTTTCCAGCCCCGTTGGCCACCTTCTGCCGCTTCCCATCATCTAGATCCCCTCCATAGCATGACTTAGTTCCTTTACTCCATCATTCGATCTACAGTTGCCACAGAGAGAGAGAGATATTTGGGTTTCCAAATCTAGGGTTTGAAGAGAAGAAGAAGAAAAAGAAGAAGAAGAAAGGGCTATGGGCGGAAATAGAAGGAGAGAGGAGTTGCAACGGGGGAGGAAATAGCAGTGAAGCGGGGATTTGCAGAGAAGAAGCGCTGACTGAAGGGGGTTTGGAGGGGCAACGCTAGCTTAGCAGCGGTGGTAGTGAGGAGATGTTAGGGTTTTGGATTAAAGTTGAGATGGAGATGGCAGGGGATGGCTCGCCGGAGCTAGGGATGGTGGAGGAGGTGTGGCCTAAGCTGTAATGACTGCGACGATGACGGGTAGTGAGCGGGTGGCGACGATGGCAGTTAGGGTTAGGGTTAGGGCTGGTGGGGGTGGGTTGTGTGGATTGAGAAATTTGTGTAAAGGTTAAAAATGTAATTGACTAGAAGGATAAAGATGTAATAATTTTTTTTAAGAAAATGGAAGATTGAAGATTGTGGGTGAAATGTGTGAGTAAGGGTAAAGATGGAAGATTAAGGTATGTATTGAGCAAATTTCTTATTTATCAAATTACTAAAAGTGTGTGTTGAGTCATGATTTGCCTTAAGATGAAATGTATTGTGTAAATAGAGGCACCTGAAGTGAGGGGGTAATTATATTTCCACACACTATTCTCCTCAGTACACACTCTTAATGAATACTTTCTCAATACACACATTATAAAAATATAAATTCTCAGTACACATCTCTATATTCTAATATTACCCTCATTTTCAATTTTAAAACCCTAAGGTTATATTTGGTTTCAATTTTTGAATCAAATTTTTGACATTTTGATGAGAAAAATATAAATTAATTTGACAAAAACAAATACCAAAAAAATATTTTTTTAATTTTTAAATTTGTTTGCCCCTAAAAAGATGAAACCATATTGAAATAAAAAGTTTTTTTTTTTTTTTTTTATATTTATTTTTGAAAACATATTCTAAAACTATACTAAACAGAATCTAATTTTATTTTATTTTTTTCCATTCATCCACTCATCTTTTACTATCGTTGCCGTCACTTTCAACCCTCTATCGCCACTTCTAGCTAATCCCCCTCAATCCTAGACCTCCATAGTCAACATTAAGTGATTCGTGGTAAGAGACTTGTGGGAATGTATAGTTCATGACAGAAAGTAATCGCAGGCGGATAAGAAAAGAAGTGACGGGAAGGGATGAGGGATGAGGGATGAGAGAGGTGACGCTGGCGATAGAAGATGGTTGGAGCATTTTAGAAATACGGTTTGAGTAGAAAAAGATGACGGTATTATGGTATTTTTATTTTAGGATAAAATTGTAATAATGAAAATTTTCATGGACGTGTGAACTAAGTGAAATTAGTGTGTGGAAATAGAATTATCCGAAGTAAGGGTTCTAAGAGAAAGATAGAGGTTTAGAGTAGCGCTCGAAAAAAAGTAATTTAATCATTTAATCAAAAATTAAATCAAAGGTTTATGCTTTTCAACAAATTGCACTAAATAAGGAACCCTATTGTCCTATCTATTTGTTAATTATTCATAATACATAGTAGTCTCTCTCTGTATATTGGGCTTTATTCCATGCAAGAAATTGAATGTTTATAAAATAGTTTGTCACATGTTTGTAATTCTTATTATTAGCATAACGAGTAACAAAAACATCGTTATTATTTTGTGAATATAAAATTTTACATATCAATTGAAATATTTTTGATAAGTTAAATTTGTAAAATAAAAATATATGAATCTTATGAATAAAACAAGTAAGGATTAGCATTGGTCAATTGCTTAGTTATCATAATAGCATTTACAAATAATTTTTTTTTTTTCATAAAAAAAATGACAAATAAAATTTTACTCTACATGTTTAGGAGTTTGGAAGAGAATGGGTTTTTTGCTGATACAAATTGTGGAGGTTCTAGAAATGAAAGAAAGGGAACAGAAGTCTATTAAGATCATGGAATTTATTCTTCGGGAATTCAAGCGTTATAATTATACAAGTACTGGATGCAAACCCTCAAGTGACTCCAAGAGTGATGATGCTTTTAACATCAACCAAATTTGGTATGAAAGCTTAGATAATGAAGAGAAGAAAGGTAATCATATTTGTTTCTTTTCCTCTCTCTCTCTCTCTCTCTCTCTCTCTCTCTCTCTCTCTCTCTCTCTCTTTTTATATAAAATTATTGGTTAGTTTAGAGATGTCACATGATGATGGTGTTTCTCACCAATCATAGATTACTATGTTTCCTTATATTTTTCAATCACCCAAAATAAAATCGTAAACCTCCCTTCCTCCATCAATCATAATATATATAAAGCATCATAAAATCGTAAACCTCCCTTTCTCCATCAATCATAATATATATAAAGCATCATGTGATAATGTCCTGAACCAACCAATAACTTATTCCCTTTTTTTCCTTTCTGTATAACAATCATGCCATTGATGTGACAATGTTACTAAAATTTGGTGCCAGATACTCGTGTGTCTTTGGAAACCAGCCAAAAGAACAGAACAGAGCAAGGTACTGACTGTCCAAGTTGTTTATTTCATTTCAATTTGCAAGAGTTTATTATTATTATTTATTTGGACAAATTATTTGGATAGGTCGGTCCAATTAAGGAAGATGATTAATCCCCATAAAAATCTCTCACAAAAGCACTCCTTTATAGATCCTGACAGGAAAGAATCTAGCACTACAGTGTAAATAAATAGTTTTTTTGGGTCAAAATCTATGAAATAGTATTTTTGTGAGAGATTTTTGTAGAGATGTGACATGACTGTCTTATTAATATGAATAAGGTAGTATTTAGAAAGGGATTATTTTAATTAAAAATTAATATGTTTGACATGTTTTTTAAAAAAGTTGAATTATATCTATCTAAAAAGATTAATATATCCTCATATTAACTTTTTTATACAACTAAAATAAGGGAAAATGAGAATTTTAGACAAAAAATAAAATATCATGCCAATTTTTTTATTTTTTATATTTTCTATACAACTAAAAAATTTAGAAAGAAAAAAATATTTATAAATACGTTAACTTATTCAACTCATAAAAGTCTCCCATTCCACAATGAGACCCACGGCCAGTCCCACAACCCCACACTCAACTAGTTCATTTATGCATTGAGCAATTAGGGGTCCAGTCCTGGTGAGATTGGGTTGTCGATGTGGGGGAATAGGGTTTCGTTGCAGAAATTGATGATTCTGGATGGTAACCTGCTTTGTCCCATTTGTGGAGCCATTCTTTGGATGAATTTGGGAGCCAACAGGTTTGGTTTGGCAAAAGTATTTTATTGAATTTCTGAAAATTATTTTATTTTAATTTTGTTGTTGTTGCAGAGACACCAATACTAGTTGCATCAAAGAATGGTATCACTGAAATAGTTAGAGGAATCCTGGAAGAATTTTCTGAGGCAATATATGACGTGAACTCAGAGGGAAAGAATGTGATGCTCTTAGCTGTGGAACACAGGCAACCTCATGTTTACGGAACGTTGCTAAAACATGTCGAAAAATCCACAAAAGATTTGTTATACCATAATGACAATGACGGAAACAATGCTTTGCATCTTGCTGCAATTGCCAATACTTATCGCTCTTGGTTTGCCTCAAATGCTGTGCTTCAAATGCAATGGGAAATCAATTGGTTCGAGGTAATAAGAATGATTCATCATTTCTCCAAACCATCATCTACTACTTTTAATGTTAAAAAAGTTTTTAAAGATTTTTTCCCACTAATCTCTAATAATGCAGTTTGTTAAGAAAGATATGCCAAAAAATATGTTAACCCACCAAAATAAGGAGGGCAAGACCCCTGAACAGAGCTTTATGGAGACCCACACTGATCTTATGAGAAATGACGTTGACTGGCTTTTGAAAACCTCAGACTCTTGCACCATTGTTGCAGCACTAATTGCAACCGTCGCCTTTGCCACGTCAGCCGCCTTGCCTGGCGGCGTCCAAGGAAAAAACGGGGAACCAGTTCTCCAAGGACAGGGGATGTTTGAGATCTTTGCCATCTCATCACTCGTGGCGCTTTGCTTTTCACTCATGGCAGTGATCATGTTCCTTTCCATTCTCACCTCTCGACACCAAGTTATGGATTTTCATGTTAGGGTGCCCCTCAAACTCCTCATTGGTTTGACTTCACTTTTTATATCCATTGCTTCCATGTTGATATCTTTTTGCGGCGGACATTTCTTCGTCGTCAGAAATATACTCAATAATGCAAAGATTGCTGAATATTTGGTGGCGTTTCTACCTGTGACATTTTTTGTCATTGCGCAGTGTCCACTCTACTATAAGCTTTTCAAGGCCACAATACTTAAGACGGATCCTTAGCGTGGCTATATAATTTCATGTGTGCCCTTTTTTTTTTTTTTGTGTGGAGAATATGTGCGTATATTTATGTTCTTAACGAATAAACGTTTATTTCATAACGAATGACTGAATTCGTTATGAAATAAACGAAATAACATTTATTTCTTAACGGATAAATGTTGATGTCATTCAACTCCCAATGCTTTGTATTAATAAATAATAAAGATTTGTGTGTTCTCCGTTATTTTGAAAAAGTTATTTGGTGACCTCAAAACATTTCTATAATGCATGTTATATATATTAGGACACTTGTTTGGTTATCTTTTCTTTTTTCTTTTTGATCAGCAAAACAAAAATTTATTGATGAAAAAAAGCAAGTTCTTTTTAAAAATAATGTGACTTAAAATGAATTTATTTAAATTTTGAAATTAAAGGATCATTTAGAAATTGACCTTTTAATATTTATTTTTACCAAATTAATTTCTAATTTAAAAAAAAAAATTCAAAAACTGATTCTAAGATTAAAACCGAACAGAGCCGACACTGGAATTGTTTGTTTCAATTATTTAATTTTAGTAAGTCCATTTTAAATTCTACTTCTTTGTTATTGTTATTGGAAGCCAACTCAATTCATAAATAAAATTTTGTTTATTCAAACATTTTTCCTTGGGCAAAATGACTCCAGCTCCAACCCCTCTCCTCGTTCACCCTGGGATAAATACACATGTTATAGACTGCATGTAGTGGTTATTGTAATTTCACATCGGAAAATACATTCTCATATCCACCCACCACATGATTTTTTTTCACAGGCAGGGGGGAGAGAGTATTGAACTGGATACAGAAGAATAAAAGAATGAATTGGCTTAATCTCAATTGAGGTCAGCCCATGGATATATATAGATCAATATGTTTAATATTAGGAAACTGTACAAAATAGAAAATAACATAGAAAATGAAATAAAATCAAGGCCTAAATAATGGCCATAACAAAAAAGGGTCATAGTTTAGAATATTCTGTGTATTATATTTCAACACTCCCCCTCAAGCTGGCGTAAGGATATTTGATAAACGCAGCTTGGCAATGGATGACTGAAGCAAAGATGGTCCCACGGACTTGGTAAACATGTCTACTAACTGGTGTGAAGAAGAGACAAAGGATAGGCTCACAATACTAGTCCGAACATTTTCTCTAATGAAATGTATGTCAACCTCAATATGCTTGGTACACTCGTGAAGCATAGAATCAAAGAATAACATAATGGCAGACTTGTTATCACAAAATAAAGAGGAATGAGCAGTCTCAGTAAAACCCAACTCTATCAAAATAGAGTGAAGTCAAAGAAGCTCACATGTTCCTTGTGCCATAGCTCGATACTCAACCTCTGTAGACGACCTAGACACAACTGCTTGCTTTTTACTTTTCCATAGAAAGTACAGAAGCCAAATGTGGAACGTCGATCAGTTCTAGATCTCGCATAATTGGCATCGGTGAAACACGAGAGTCTAGATTGAAGACTAGTTGTGAAAAATAGTCCCAAGCCAGGATAAGTCTTCAAATACCTCAAAATATGACGAACCGCGTCAAGATGCTTTGTATAAGGTGCATGCATAAATTGACTCACAACACTAACTGCAAATGTCAAGTCAGGTCTAGTGTTGGTCAAATAAATGAGACGCCCTACAAGACGCTGATACATGCCAAGGTCATCCAACAACTAACCAGACTTTGATGTGAGCTTGACATTAGGATCCATAGGAGTAGAAATAGGTTTACACCCTAACATACCAGTATCTTTAAGCAAGTCAAGAGTATACTTTCTTTAAGACAAAGAAATTCCCTATTTCGAGTGTACAACCTCAATCCCCAAAAAATACTTGAGACTTCCTAAGTCCTTGATATCAAAAGTTTGACCCAAGTTCTCCTTTACTTGACCAATGCCGATAGAGTCATCACCTGTGAGAATAATGTCATCTACATAAACCAACAAGATAATACACTGTACCGCAGAATTACGCTTGATGAAACAAGTATGATTTGAATGGCACTAAACAATACCCATGGAGATGATAACAGAACTGAAGCGACCAAACCATGCTCGTGGAGACTGTTTCAGACCATATAGTGATTTGTGTAATCGACACACTTTCTCCGAATACTCCCATTCAGCTCGAAAACCAGGTAGAGGATTCACAAAAATCGTCTCAAGTAGATCCCCATAAAGGAACGCATTCTTGATGTCAAGCTGATGAAAAGGCCAAGAATGTGATGCTACAAGAGAGGTGATGAGACACATAGAAGTAAGCTTGGCAACAGGGGCAAAGGTGGCGGCAAAATCTTTGCCAAGAATCTGTGTGAAACCTTTGGCCACCAAGCGGGCCCTGTAACGGTCAACTGAGCCATTTGCAAGGTATTTGATAGTAAATGCCCACTTACAACCAATGATGCTTTCCTCAAGAGGTAAAAGGACAAGATCCCAAGTATGGTTCTATTCTAAGCCTGCAATCTCAGTCAGCATAGCCACTACCTATTTTGGATTCTGAAGAGCCTCTGACACAGAATGAGGAATAGACTCCGAGTCAAGTTTGCCAAGGAAAGAGAGATAAGAGTCGGAAGCCCTATCATAGAAAAGATACTGGGAAATGGGATGATTAGTACTACTCAAATAACTCAAACGAGCTGGAGGGTGTCGAACTCAAGGTGGGTTAATTACGACGAGGAGGTGGAGGAGATAGAGAAGAGTTACCTGACCAGAGAGCGGAGATGCGGTTAGGGGCAGCTGAGAGCATGGGTGACAAGAGTATACCAGCAGTAGAGAAGGGAAAGGTTAAGGAGAATAAAAGGGAACAACCTCAGCCTCAACCTCAACCTCATCCAAAATTAGCACCGGACGAACACCAGAAGAAACGGGTGTAAGAGCCTGCAAAGGAGGGTTAGTACTAAAGTATAGAACATCTCTACAAAAAGTAATATTCAAAGTATGATGAAAACGATGAGACACAGGATCATAGCATCTATACCCCTTGGACATGAAAGAGTACAAGAAAATACACCAAATGGACGTGTCAGCTAATTTAGTGCGAGTGGGACTCTGATTTTGAACAAAACAGGTACATCCAACGACACGAGGTAATATAGGAAATAGAGTTGTAGTGGGCATAAGAATATGGAACAGAGTAAGACCATGCAACACACGACTGGGTGTCCTATTAATGAGGTAAACAGCAGTGAGGATAGCCATATGCCAATAAGATTTGGGAACATGCATTCCCCGAAGGAGACAATGGACAACAGACATAATGTGACAGTTTTTGCGTTCAGCAACACCATTTTGTTCAGGAGTCCGAGGACAAGTAAGTTGCTGAAGAATACCAGTTTGATTAAGATGGGAATGAAATTCATTAAAAATATATTCCCCACCATTATCAGAATGGATATTCCTAACAATTATCCGAAATAGAGTTTTAATCATTTGTAAAAACTGAACAAAAATTGAGAACACTTCGGACTTACAACGAAAAAGATAGACCCAAGTGCACCGAGTGTAATCATTAATAAAGGTTACATAATATCTATAACCAGAAAAGGTAGTAACTGGGGAAGGCCCCCACACATCATAATGTATAAGGTCAAAGGCAGTAGGAGCATGAGTCATGTGAGGGATATAGCCAGTACGAGTATGTTTAGACAACTCACAAACCACGCAATGAAATTTAATATCCTTGCAAGCCTTATTAAAACGGGGAAAAAGCTGACATAAATACTGAAAATTAACATGACCTATACAAGTATGCCAAAGTTTTAAATTGTGAAGATTAAAAACACAAGACAAAGAAACAGGCAAATTAGAGGCCTGGAAACTAGCCAAAGAAGAAGTAGAAGGCTCATCCAATGGGTTCCCAAAGTAGTAAAGACCATCACGCTCATAGCCCTTGCCAAAAATCCTCTTCGAACTCAGGTCTTATAAAAAACAAGAAGAGGATAAGAAGATGACAACATAATTAAACTGTTTGGCAAGATGACTAACAGATAAGAGATTATATGCAAAATTGGGGATATGTAAAACAGATGATAAGGTAAGGGTAGGAGATAAAGACACAGCACCTTTATGATGAACAAAAGTTGAAGAACCATCAGCGAGGCAAACAGATTGGGCTATGGTAGTAGGGATTGGAAAATAAAGAAAGGAAAGCTCACCCGTCATATGATCATTAGCTCCAGAATCCAGAACCCATAAGGGACTAGCAAGTCGAACATGAAAAGCAATAGATGTACTTGTAGCAAGGGTGGCAGTAGTGGAAGGTGATGGGCCATGAGAACTAGCAAGGAATCCAAGTTGAGCCTGAAGGTGACCAAGCTGAGTCTGTAACTCTTGCAAGTTAGGGATAACAGAAGGTGCAGGGGCAGAAGCAGCTTCCACTAAAGCAGCTGTGTGAAGGCTACCAGGACCACGAGAACAAGTAGAATGTTGCCTCAACTCAGGATGAAGTTTGAAGCAATGCGCCTTGACATGCCCAAAAGTGCTACAATGATGGCAAGTAATGGAACCCAAAGAACCCCGAGAGCCAGATTTAGCAACAAGGGCCATCTGATCAGATAAAACTAGAGAGATTGAATGAGAGCTCGGCTGAACCAAATGCCGGTGACGCTCATCACTATCAATGGTAACGAATACCTCATAGAGGGACATCATAGGAGATGCGTTTAAAATTTAAGTTCGAAGATATTCAAACTCAGAGTTTAAACCCATCAAAAACTGGTAAGTGTGCTAGCGATCAAGACGGTTGGACACAAGAGAAACAGCAGTAGTAGGTAAATCAGTCAAGGGTTCATATTAAGCCAATTCTTCCCAACGAGCCTGAAGGTATCCACAGAACTCGGACACAGAAAGGCCCAAGGCAGACTATGAGGCACGGGCAATATCCTAATAAAGCTCAAAGATGCGAGCATCATTATAAGCAAGGGCATACATCTGGAACAAGGCACACCAGAGGCTAAGGATTGTGTCGCAATAAAGAAACATGTGATAGATACGATCCTCCATAGAATTAAACATCCAACCCAAAATAGTGCAATTATCAGTATCTCACAGGGTTCGTTTAGGGTTTGTCTCATAGGGCTGGGTAGTAGAAGGCAAGGGCCAATGAGCTTTGCCCTTGCCCCCTAAATAGAGTTTAAGCGAATGACTTCAAGCGGCAAAATATTTCTTACTTAGCACCACACTCGTAATGCGATGAACAGGAGTGTGATGAGAAAGAGAAAAATCAAAACTCATGGGAATAGGTTTAATGGTCTTAGCAGAAGGAGCAGCAGGAGGTGTCTCATTAGTCATGGTGATAGGTTTGAAAGTCACACAAAGTCATAGTAATACAATCTAAAAAAAAAAAAAGAAAAAGCAAGAGGCCAGAAAAAACTCAATGGCTTATCTAATTAAATGCGACCAAATAAAGCCAGGAGCCAACTCCAAAAACATAAGGGGAAAAAAATGCTCAACACATTAACTTGGAGCACCCAAACAAGGAAAAAGGGTATAACAAACCCTAGGGACAAAACCAAACCAATCTCATTCACACAAGAGATTGGTCGGCACTCATATAGCCCTCGACGAGGGTTTCTAGGGACTGTCGAGGGTCAAGGGTTAAGAAAGAGGGGCTGTTGGCTAGTGGGCAGCGGTTGGGAAGGAGTTTCAACTAGCTAGGAAAAGAGGAGAGAGGTTATCGGCTGGTGGATGGTGGCTGGAAAGGGGTGTAGACACCCCATTTTTGACCGCCCTTAAGACTTGGGCGCCATCGATTGATCACCCAATGATGAATGTGCACGCTTGTCCAAATGCTCAAATTCCTCAGCATGAAACCTCAGTTTTGTGCCTCAAAAACCTAGTACATAAGCATTAGTGGCCTACCGCCCACTTGTGTAAAATTTCAGATCTTTTTGCCAGCTGTGCCAGTTGTCTATACAGATGCATGCGCTGCACCAGTTGTGTCTGTATGAATATTTCTGAGATGGTCTGATATATTTCTATATATAGAGGACTTCCTCTCATATTTTTAGGGTTAGAAAAATTTAAGGAGCAAAAGTTTTGAAAAATATTTCTCTCTACATTTCTCTCTCTCTCTCTTGCAACTTCTATACCCTTTGCCTAGACACTCCAAACCAAATCTTGAGGATTCTTTGCTAAGGTGTTTAAGCTTGCATTTTAAGCTTTTGAGGGTGTGAAATTAGTGGTTTGTGATTCAAGGGTCATTCCTCTTCAAGAGGTATAACTCCAAGTTTCTTTCCCTTATTCATTTACCATTATTTATTGCTGTTTTTGTACTATTTTTTACCTGTATTGATGGGCTGAAACTTGTGGTTTAAGGCCATTAAGGGTAGAGGAGTGGACCACCCCTCTTTGACCCTTGCTTTCTAGGCCTTTACCCTTGTGTTTCCCACATTGTCATCAACTTTGTTTGAACTTTTTACCACTAATTTCAGATGTTTCTAGAGGCTAAAAAATTGGTTTTGAAGTCCTAAAAATGGAGGGGTTAGCCACCCCTCCTTATGCTTATGTACTAGCTTAATTTCTCTATTGTTATATCTAACTTTTTCACGCCTTTCCATATGAATTTCAGTGCTATTTTTTGACTATTTTGGGACTATTTTAGGCTGTTAGTTTCATTTGAGCTTTGTTTAGCATGCTTGTAGTGTAATAGTTCTCATAAATTCGGTATTTTAGGCATTAGATACCAACTTATTTGAGTTGATAGCATTTATTTCAAGTTTTCCATACTTGTGTTCATCTCTAATCACCTCTGTACTTCTCTCGTTTATTAGCTTTTTCCTTTGCTTTGAGAGTCGTTTCAAACCGATTGTTTGTTTAAACTTAAGATCGAGATCGTTGTGCTTAATGGTTTAATCTCTTCGGAGGTTTATTACCAACGGCATGAAATCTCTCTCATGCCCAAAACAACCCTTTGTTTGACACTTCCCTCCTTTAGTGAACTTAATGCTCATTTTGGACTAAAATGATTAATGAATGGAAAGGTAATTAAAAGGGGTAATCAATGGAGTAAAATGAAACAAGACAATAATATGGTTTGGGTTCAATCAGATGTTAATTGAACCCGTTGAGTCTTGAAGCATTTCATACTAACTAGTGATGAAAATGGTTCAAGTTTCAACGTCAACCGCTTCCCTTGGTCAATATCATAATAGGGAGGAGGTTCGTGAGTCTTTGATTGTGCATTTATTGAAATTGTATCCCTTGGTTCATAAGTCATCACGCAATGAATTTGCGCCGATTGATAGCTTGCGAATCGAGCCTACCACTCATTTGAGCTGTTTGATGATAAGGAGGGGTAGGGTGGACAAACATTCCCTGAGGATGCTTTGTTTGTGCTCTGTTTGTTGTCTGTTACAGCAAGAGAAACCTAACATTAGTGGCCAGCAAGCCACCTTTACTAGGCGGCAGGCCACTACTTTTGGCCTGCCAACCACTTTTGTTTTTCAGCCAAGAATTTTCCTTTTTCTGTAGAACAGAGCAGAGGCAGAGGTGAAAAAACAGTGCAATTCCCTGACTGCAAAACAGAAGCATTTTGGCAGCCAAACGGAGGCATTTTCGGGTGGAAATCCGCGTTCATGCATGAGCCATCCCTATCATTTTGGCTCGGGACCCGTTACATTTGTTTTTAGTAGTATGTTGTACTTAAAGTAGTGAACTTGTAATTCTGGAATAGTTTAATTAGTTAATCTATATTAATTAGTTAGAGTGTATTGTAATTATTTAATTAGCTAGGATAGTTAGTTAAATTCGGTGTTGTAATTAATTAACTAGCTTAGCTAAGACATTCATTCGGACCCTCTTGCATGAGGGCAAACATGTAATATCGTGTATGTTTTCCAATCCCACGTCTTTGTCCCTTTTATTTACTTGCTTATAATGGGTAGTTTAGAACATCACGTTTCTTTTAGCATTTTTCATGTTTGCATCCTTTTGTCTTGCATGAATCGAGACTCGGTTCATCATTCTAACAAGCATTTTCGTTTATTATTTCGTTGAATACGTGTTTAAAACCGCATTCTATCAAATTGATTCACATGTCGTAATTACTAGCCGAGCCTATTGTAGATCGCCCCAAACTCCGCTCCGCGCGCGAAGGCTCGAATGGTAGTTCTAGCTACTACAGTTCGGACTCCTGTCACGGTTCTGAATCTAATCTCACAAAGTGCAATGTAAGACTGATAAATCACCAAAGAGTCCAAATCCGGCAATTGGTTTTGAAAAATCAATTTTGAATCAAAAAGCGCCAAACATGGACTGCTTTGCTAGATTTCAGAGTCGCCACCTAAATATTTTGTTTTGGGAAATTTAGGAAACCCTGACTCGTGCCTAAGGCCACGTGTCCGTCATCACCAAAGTTGCCTCGGCTCGGGAACTTGGGTACGAGAGGGGAAGGTCCTGAAATAAGCACCCTTGCTCCCCCGATCAAAGATCGGCCTCTACTAACATGATATGTTGTTTTTGAAAACACATGCGTTCTTATTCCAGTTTATTGGCTAACTTACTATGTGATGCGCACAACATACAAGTATAGACTCAATCGCAAGAATTTGAACAAAACATCTCGGGTAGGTTTGGTTTGTGTTTCTGAAAAAAATTTCAGAAATTTTCTCTACAAACAAATTTCAGAAATTTTCTCTACCAAACAAATTTTCCCAAAAAAATTTCCCAAAACACACAAACCAAACAAGTTTTCCAAACAAATCTCTCTCACACACACATCAAATCAATCACTTTTTCCAAAACTCTCTCTCAAAACAATTTTCCAAAACAAATTTCCCAAAAAACCAAACCAAACATGTTTTCGTACTTTTTATCTCTAAAACACATCTCTCAAACACAAACCAAACATACCCCTCATGTTTGTTTTTCGAAAATGGTTTGAAAGTGCTACTCGCAAGTAGGCTAAGACGTGGATTTGCCACCCTCAAGTGGGCTTAAAACAACATGATTTGCCACTCTGCAAAGTGGGCTTAAAACTCACATTTTGATGAATTGTTCCAATTCAAGTAATGAAGCCTTCATCCACAGGCATTCATGCAGTTCAACAGTTAAGCAAATAGCCTCATGGCAAGCATGCTGTCATGGCAACATTCACACTCATGCAAGGATGCTAAAGCGTAAACACTTACAGTGTACTCCGAGCCAAAACAAAAGCTAGTTAGAAATCAATGCATGATCCTAGCTATGTTAAGATGCCTAATGCAACACATGCAAAATACAACTAAATAGGTTCGGCTACCTAAAATGGCATATGAATGCAACACTTGATACATGTATTCAAATAGGAATTGAAATACAATGCAGCTTGAATGATGCGCCGAGCCCGGTGCATGCAGGACAAATGAATGATGCATGCATGCAAAGCATAATTATGCTAATTGAAACATGCCCTAAAACTAACCATTGAAAGCTGGTAAATAAAAGGGAGAAAGACGTGGGGTTGGAAGACATTCACACACATAGGTACACTTATTACAACATTTGCCCTCTCGACGGAGGGTCCGAAAGAATAAGCTAAGCTAGCTACACTAAGCTAAGCTACTTAACTAATATAATAATCTAATTAGACTAATTATTACACAACACAAATTGAATAACTAGCTACAACTAATTATTACAATACTTTAATTAATTAACAAATTAACTAATCATGGTAACTAACTAAGCATGTGAGGTATGTGACCTAGGCTGCCACAGCTCTGCCTTGAACAATGAAGGATGCATGCTCTCGATTGCCTCGCTCGGAAATCCATTACCATGCCCAGAATTGCCTCTGTTTGCATTTGATTTGATCTCTGAGAAGTGCACAAACTTCCAGATTGCTTCTGCTCCAACATAGGAACCTCCTAGTGCATTGCCAACCAGAAAAGGAGGCTGTAGACCACTTGTAGACTAGAAAAACTTGCTGTAGACCAGAAAAAGTGGTCGGTCGACCACCTTTACTGGTCTGCCGACCAGAAAATCTGCCAAACTCCAGTTTTGCTGCAACAGAGGACAAAAAAGGGCATAGCAGTGTATTTGCAAGATATGTGTGCATAACCACCCTCCCTATCATTTCTAAAGCTCAAGGGAGTGCGGTACTCGACTCTCAGGCCACCAACTGAGCATCGCAATGCACGACGGCCGAGAAGCCAAGCTTGAACAAGTCAATGTCAATGAATGCACAAATAACACATAAGGGCGTCCACCTCTATCATGCTTAATCAAGAGGGTCGGCGATCAAGAAATGCTACACGTTTCATCACTTTAAGTATGAAACGTGCGACATTCCTTGTGTTTGGATTAACATCCGATCAAACACAATGCAATGCAAACAACATGCTTATCTTTCACATGTTTTACTTGGTCTCATTTTGTTTACTCATTTTAAGCTTACCAATTAATCCTTTAATTGATTTATCCAAATGTGATTGTCCTCTAATGCGAAAGATGGTCTAAACCACAAGTACCTTAAGCTTGAAAGAAGCCTCATGCTTTTGGTTAGTAGAAGCCCTCAAGAGAAGGCTAAAACCATTAGGCATGAGAGCCTCAATTCCATGCTCAAGCCAACAAGGGGCTCAAGACCTCTTTCAAAACAAATGAAGGAGCAAACAATGGAGTGCAATGGCATAATTTCAGCACTGAAATGACATGCTAAATGATGCTAAAACATGCTAACGACTCATGCAATGCATGCTAGAAGCCAAGAATACCGAGGCTAGTGAAGGACACAACACTAGAGGTATGCAATACAATGCACAAAGGACTAAACCAACGCTAAACAGACCTCATGCATGCCAAAATAGTGGCTAAAATGGACTAAAATGATAGCATGAAAAGCAAGAAAATGCATGCGCAAATGATGGCTCGCAAGCAAGGCATGAAGCTTAACTCTCAAGAGCACTCAAAGAGTGAAAAATATGGAAGTGTGGCAGATATATATGCTTTGAAATAATATGCCAAATGATGCCAAATCACATAAACACCACAAATAAGACATGCTAGAAGGCCAAAGGCACAAGGCTACTAAAGGGGACTACACAAGAGGCATGGAATGCATGGCACAAATGATTGAACCAACCATAGATAGAGCTCAATTAAGTCAAAACAAAGACCAAAACATGCTGGGATGGGAGCTCAAAAGTCTAGGCAAGCATGCATACGCATTGGCCCATAAACGAGGCGCAAAGGCACAACTCTTAAAAGCACTCAAAGAGTGAAAGAAGTGAGAACATGGCAATGCTATATGCTCTGAAATAACATGTTAAATGATGCCATGTGTAGACGCGCCCGCGTGGGCCTTAATGCTACAGTTCAGACTCGATTTGTGTCGGTTCTTAATCTGATCTCGCAAAGTGCAATGCGAGATTGATAAATCACCAAAGAATCCAAATCCGGCAAATCATTTTGGAAAATAGATTTTTTGAAAGAAGTGCCAAACATGGACTGCTTTGCCAGATACAGAGTCGCCACCTAAATATTTTTTATGGGGGAATTTAGGAAACCCTGACTTGTTTACCTAAGGCCACGTGTCCGTCATCACCAAAGTTGCCCCGGCTCAGGAACTTGGGTACGATTGGGGAAGGTCAGCTATGAGCACCCCCGCTCGCCCGATCAAAGATCGGCTTCTACTAATCATGATTAGGGGTGGGCGCGGGTCAGTTGCGGCCACGAAACCTCCAATCCGCCATCCGTCCGCCAGATTGGCGGATTGGAGAAAATCAAACCGTATCCGTCCGCCAATCCGGCGAATGTGGATTGAGCGGATTGGCTGTTTGGCGGATGGATGCGAATTGGTTTGGCGGTTTAAGATTTTATAAATTTTCAACATAATTCAACTTGTGCAATTCCTCAAAAAAAAAAAAAAAAGTATTACAGTCAACAACTTAAAAAACTATTACAATCACTGTATGTCTCATCCAAAAAAAGAAAGTTTGAAACTTTAGAATATCACAATCACTGCATGGCTCATCTATATATTACAATAACAGCATGATTCATCCACATAAAGTATTACAATCTGTGATTCTTAAAATATAATAACAATTCAAACCATCAAAACCATGAACAGGGCAGTAGTAGAGATTGTATGTCTCTGTATTGTTACATCTATATATGTTTTTGAAAATAAAAACCAACCAGCATATATCATATTTTCTATTTATTATTTTTACAGTTAAATTTAAAAACTAAAAAATATAGATAAACAATACGTTTATTTTTTTAAATTCAAAAAATATATTCAAGTTGAAAACTTTTTTTCAACTGAATATTTAAACTCTTTTTCAATTGAAAACACAAACAAAATATTTAAACAAATTGAAAACATAAAGTCTTATAATTATTAGGGGTGTTCGCGGTTTGGCGGTTCGGTTGCGGCCAAAAGAATCTCAAATCCGCCATCCGTCCGCCAAATTGGCGGATTGGAGAAAATCAATCCGCAACCGTCTGCTCGTCATGACACATTCGTCCAAAATGTGGCGGATCGGTTCGGTTCGGTTCGGTCGGTTTTGGCGGATCGGTATATCCGCTGCTCACCCCTAATCATGATATCTAGTTTTGAAAACATTATGTGCTCTTATTCCGGTTAATCAGCTAATCTTACTATGTGATGCGCACAACACAAAAGTATAGACTAGATCACCTAATTTGGAACAAAGCATTGCATATCCGCCCGTTTGGAAAATGGTTTGAAATTTGCTACTCGTAAGTAGGCTAAAACACGGATTTCAATGAGTTGTTCGAACTCAAACAATCCAACCTTCACCCATAGGCATTCAGGCAGTTTATATCACATAAGCATATAGCCACATGGTAAGCGTGCTGTCATGTTAACATTCACACTCATGCAAGATGCTAAAGCATAAAAAGCTTACCGAGTACTCCGAGCCAAAACAAAGAACTTGTTAGCAATCAATGTATGATCCAAGTCCATGTTAAGTGGCTAATGCATCGCATACAAAATGCAACTAGAATAGGCTTGGCTAATCCTAGTATGGCATGTGGAATACAACAAATAACACGTATTCAAGTTAGATTTGAAATACTATGCAGTTAGCATGATGCGCCGAGCCCGGTGCATGCAATACAAATGAATGGATGCACGCATGCATAGCATAAGGATGCTAAATTAAATATGCCCTAATACTAACCATTAAAAGCAGGTAAGTAAAAGAGAGAAAGAATTAGGGATTGGAAGACATGCACACACGCACCCACACTTATTACAAATTCGCCCTCGCTCAGAGGGACCGAAAGAATAACACAATTTAATCAACTAACAAGCTAATTAAATAGTTACAGACCAATTAACTAGTTAAGCAAATTAACTAAGCTAATAAAGCGGTAAAACAGCCTCGGGAAGAGGGTCCAACGCATACGCGTTCGGTTTTCGCTCGGAAATTCACTACCATGCACAAGTTGCCTCTGTTTTCACTGTTTTCCTCCTCTAAAGACTGCAAAAGTCCCAAGGTACACTCTCTGAACACTGGGGGATGCCACCGGCCATGAGGAATGGTCACCGGCCATAGGGGGTCATCGACTATTTGTATAGCTCTCGGCCAAAAATGTTTGGTCGGTCAGCAGTAGAGATGGTCGGCCGACCATGTATGCCTGCAGAAACCTGTTTTGACAGCAGAAGAGGGCAAAACATGGCATGGCAATGCATTTCAAGCAATGTTTGCACCAACCACACTCCTTATCATATTCATGACTCAAAGGAGTTTGGTACTCGGCCCTCGGACCACCAATCGCGCATTCCAATGCGTGATGGCCAAAGAGGCCAAGTTGTGCATTTTGATTTCAAATGTAATGCAAACCGAACAAACACATAAAGATCCAACCTCTATCATGGTGATTCAAGAGGCAAGGCATGCGTGCAAGATGCAATGCAACCTAGGCATGCAAGATGCAATGCAAGCTAAGTATGCACTATGAACATGAGGGCAAGCAATGCAAACATGCAACATGGACAACACACAAACATGTAACAACATGTTAAGTGGCTAAAAAAAAGGGAATACATGCCAAATGTATTACAACCTAATCATGCAACAACATGTCATGTAACTCAAGCAATGCAACAAGATGCAATTACACATGGCATGCGACACAAGGTAAAATGGAGCAAGCATGCGGTGATATGCAAGGCCTGCATGCAATAACATGGTGGGATGGACTTACACTAACATGGGTAGCTCTCAAGCATGCCAAAATCAGTGGCCAAATGCCAAGGAAATGAGGGCCAAAACACATACAAACATGCATGCAAACATGGTCCAACACTTAGGCATAAAGAAGCAACTTTTAAGCACACTTAAAAGGGATAAACAAGGGCAAATAGCATGCATATAACGCTCTGAAAATCATGTTAGAAAAGGGTGCCAAACCAACTTAACAAGACAAGCATAGCATGCAATAATGTCCAAAACTCAAGGCAAGCCAAGGGGCTTAAACCATGGCCATGCCAACCAAGCCTCAAAGGGCCAAGGGGACTCAAAACCACCCCAAGGCAGACCAAAACAAGGTCAAGGGCACACCTAGATGGCATCTAAATGGCCTAAATCTAAAGGCATGCAAAATGAACCAATCATGGAGCATAACACACAAACCTTTTGAAACATCAAAGGAGCCATAAATGCAAGTATACAAGCATGCTATATGGACTGAAATGACATGGTAAGTGGTTCCAAACCACTGAAACAAAGCAAGTAAAGCATGCTAGAAGGGTCAACACTCAAGGCTCACAAGGGGGATTACATGGTAGCTATACAAAGCAAAACATGGATGACCCAAGCAACCAAAAACATACCTTAAGCATACTAAAACATGCATAAAAGCTTCACAAAGCTAAGCCAAAACAAGCAAGCATAGTGGTCTAAATGCTAGACACATGTTAAGGCAATTCATGGCATTACAAGACAAGTATGCAAAGCAAGCATGGTGTGTCTAAACCAACTAAAAACAGTGCTATATCATGGCAAAATAAGCACAAATAACACTTAAGACATGGTCAACATGCACTTAAACAAGATGCTCACACATGAGGCTAAAATGGCCAACATTGAAGGCAACAAGGAGAGGGGATTAGGACCTCAAACCACCATCCTCACCACTGAAATCCCTCAAGATTTCAGTGGTGAGGAGGCCCAAATAAGGTGGTCCCGGAGCTCACCAAAATAGCACAAAATGGGGGCCAAACAAGGCCTAAGAGGGGTCAAAAAACCCCAAACACCAAAACAACCTTAAACAACTATTTTAAGCAAGCAAAAGCAAGACTTTTATATGTTATGCACTAAGCTCAAAAACAGAGCTGCTTTCCTTAGGCCAAAACCAGCTCAAAACTCTGAAAGCCACTCCTTAGTACCTCAGTAGCTAAAAGAAAGTGTAACACTAGGTGTTTGTGTGCAAAACTATGAACAAACACACACTTAGACACAAAGAGAGGAAGATATAGAGATAGATAGATATAATATGCTAACCCTAATCTCAGACCTCTCTCTTGAACTTCTGGAACCTTAGAGGAGGGAGGAGAGGCCCTCCCTTTATAGAGGATCACTCTTGCAAAGCTTACAGAACAAGCTAAGTAAGAGTGAAATCCCTCCATACACGTGTATGGAGGGGGTGCAAAGTGTATGCCAGCTAGCACAGCTGGCATAAAAATATCTGCAAAAGCAGATGCACAGTGGTCAGCCAGCCAAAGATGCCAAATTGACCAAAATAATGGTCGGCCGACCACAAAGAGTGCCGGCCGACCAAACATTTGGCCGATGGCAACAAAACAGTGGCCGGTGGCTTCAAGCCATGGCCGGTGAGGTGTGGGGATGGCCAACAAGCCATTCCCTGCCCCTCAAAAGCAAAACACAAGTGTTTGGTGCAAAACCAAACACAAAACAGTCAAGTCGAGAGGTCTTGAGGCAAGGCGCGTGGCCGAGACCTCCGGGAACTCAAGACGAACACAAACAAGGATGATCATCGAGTGTTCAAACGGTGACGTCCAAGTCTCAAGGACGGTCAAAAATGGGGTGTCTACAGTTGCCCCTTTTTGACAGAACTCGAAAGTCATAACAATGACGGGAGTGAATGTCAAAGCCCAGAGACGACCCATTTTTGACAAGGCCGAAGACTTAGACAAAGCATGCAAGACAAATAAAGATATGCGCCCGAAGGCGGGGGCAAAATGCAACTGACAATGCACAAAGCCGAGCATAACTTATGATCATGCAAAGAAAGCTATAACGAAGCATAACAATGCAACAGTTTTAAGCTAGCACAAACCAAACTACACTACAATGCAGAGAGGGTGCAAGAGAATTACGTGATTCTCGTTGCGTTTCACGCGGAGAATACAATACCTGTGCGGTTTGTCTGGTCGCTCCAGCTTCAGATGAACCGTACATACAATATCGTGCCTGAAAGAGAAAGAAAACTCAACAAGTACAATATTGTTAGCAACATGCATAACGATGCAATCAAGAGCTGCGTGACAACGCAAGTGTAGGAGTGCATAACAATGCAACCTATGTGTGACAACGCAGAATAATGCGGAATGGATGCAAAATGATATGCAACATTTACAAATCTACGTATAAACAATGCAAATGATATGCAATGCAATTAAATCATAATCAAATCATGAGCGGTTCAAAAACCACACAAATGTCATAAAGATGATGGGGATGCAAAGTCCGTCTACCATAGAAAAGGTGCCGCAACCCTCAAACCACAATACCAGTAGTGGAATAGGCGCGTACACATGCAGAACTATGAGTGATGTAGACGGAACACAAGAACAAGTAATTGGGTGGAATGACATAAGTGAGGCATGCTCTCCTCAGAAAAGCTCATGATCCTAAATGCTGGATGCAATCGAACTACACTACAATGTAGTATATACAGTGGATATGGCGCGCGACCAAAACATATCTTGCCTAGGAAAAGCATGGACATATACAAACCGTGTTTAACACAGAAACGGTGCCGTCACCCACAACTCTAGGTGCGTACACATAATATCATAATTGTGCTTCAACACGCGAAGTATGGGCACATACCAGACCAATGCTCAACATGGAAAGACGCAAGCCATTGATGAATGATGCAAATGTATGCAAGCTAAAACTATGTACAATACAATGAATGCATGACAATGCAAGCTATGTACAATGCAATATTTACAAGCTAGAATGCAATGGATGCAGTGGATAAGGCCTGCGGCCAAAACACATCTTGCCTAGGAAAGGCATGGACACATACAAACCATGTCTAACACAGAAACGGTGTCGTCACCCACAACACTAGGTGCGTACACATAATATCATAATTGTGCTTCGACGTGAAAAATATGGGCACATACCAGACCAAGCTCAACATGGAAAGGCGCAAGCCATAAATGGAGGTGATGCAGTAAATGCATGCAATCTACGATGCAATATATACAATATACAATGTATGTGTACAATGCGATGTACAATGAATGTATGTAAATGCCATATTTATAGTGATGCATGACATATGCACTATTTACAATGTATGCATGACATATGCAATATATGTACAATGGAATGCACGACATATGCATGTTGTTTTTGTTTTTGTTTTTTTTTTTTGAAATGTTTGACAATGCAAAAGGAAGAAAAAAATGCATGACAATGCATGTTTTTTTTTTTTTGTTTTGAAATGAATGAAAAGTGCATGATGATGTATATATTTTTTTGTTTTTTGAAATGCATGCAAAGTGCGAATGATGCATGTTTTTTTTTTTTTGTTTTTTGAAATGCATGAAAAGTGCATGATGATGTATATATTTTTTTGTTTTTTGAAATGCATGCAAAGTGCGAATGATGCATGTTTTTTTTGTTTTTTGAAATGCATGAAAAGTGCATGATGATGTATATATATTTTTGTTTTTTGAAATTCATGCAAAGTGCGAATGATGCATGACAATGCACATGAGGTTGAATGCGTGACAATGCATGTGATCTTAAATGCACGACAACGCATGTCGCTTGGGATGCATGACAATGCATGTGAACTCGAATGCATGATAACACGCGTCGCTTGATATGCATGACAATACATGTGAGGTGCGCATGACGATGCGACCTAAAGAATGTGCATACTAATGCAAGTATGACATGCGCATGACAATGCGAGATGTGTGCATAACGATGCGAGTGAAATGACGTATAACCAACGCGCGTTTCACGACAAAACGTTGTAACGTATGCATGTGGGGCAACTTTCGAATCTCGTAAGAGACAAAAAGGATACAAAAGGGATACACCTCGCACGTATTCGAGTGCTACGCACAGAAGACACGGTACAGAGACCGGTTAAGCTTCGGAAAAGCATTTTCTTGCACTGTTTTGAGCAATGGAGGCACTATCTTGAGCAATGAAGGCCCCAAACCATATCAAAGACCCAAACAAAGGTATAGGAGGTTCATCGGCCATCGTGGGAGGTCACCGGCCATCCATCGGCCATCAAAAAAGTCCATCGGCCATATATTTGGCCGACCGGCCAACAATGTGGCCGGCCGGCCAAATATGCCTGAATCGGGGCAGTTTGGTCAAATCGGCACGGGTCTTTAAGCCCTATATTTCTCACTTCCTCTTGCTCGAAAATTCTTCCCTTCTCTCCCTAGGTCATTTTCCTCCTTCCTATCGTCCGTTTTCCTCGGTTTTAGGGCCCATTTCATCGTTCGATTCGCGAATACCTTCGTGTTTCGAACATTTTGAACCGAACAAAACTTCGTTTCGGTGTCTTTTCCTCGATTTCCATCACTCGAGGTTTGTTTCCCCCGAGTTGACCTCGATCTCTGTGCCTTTTCCGCATCTCGACCTTTCCGGCCATTTTTCACCCTCCTAGGGTTGACTTTTCGGTTGACTTTCCACATTCTCGTCCGGTTTTCACTTTTTCGGCCATTTTCGCACCATTCTTGAGATGGCGGACGATATTCCATGAGGCGGGACTCCTCCGGAGCAGGAGATGGACCCCGAGGCCGAGCTCTTGCCTCTCAGCGTCCGTCTGTTCGATCCGGCGACCTACAGGCCGGCGATTCACGAGCTGCCTCCTGACGGACTTTGCTAGTTCAGGAGTTTTGACAAGAGGGTACCACCAGAGCTGCTTCTGTGCGAGCCAGAGACGCACCTTTCATACGGCGCTTCCGAGGTATACTCTTCCCCGTTTCATTTTCTGCAAAGTAGAACACTCAACTGCAATAGTCGACTCTGCCTTTAACTTTTGATCCGGATACACCGATATACTATATGTTGTAGTTGACTGTGAACACACCTGCATTCGGTATCTGTTTGAATTGGAACACGCGTACACACTATATTTGCCCTGAACCACTCAAACACCCTGACACATCATACACTGTAATTCACTGCGAGCACACCGGCACCCGATGTCTGTTTGAATCTGAACACGTGCACACACGCTGTATTGTTACCAATTCTGAATGCTCTTCAAAACTGTACATTGAATATTGCTTCGCAACTGTTTGGTTTTGAATACAGGGGGATTCCCATGCCTTCCGGGGGTATGGGAATGTTGCTGCCCGTGGATGGTACATGGAGCTATCGGACGCAGTCCGCCACATTGTCGACCAGGCCGGCTTCGGCGCCTTCTGCAGGGGACTCTCACGCTTTACCGTGAGCAGGCCTCTTCTTGCCGCTCTGGTGGAGAGGTGGTGGGACACCACCGACTCCTTCCATTTCTCTGCCACGGGAGACATGATGATGACTCCCTATGACTTCTCGATGCTCACCGGCATCGGGGTAGGGGGTGATCCGATCCCCTTTGACACAGACATGGATGAGTGGGAGGCCGCTCAGATATATTTGCTCGGCGAGCTGCCGCCTCTCGCTCGTCTAGGCTTTGTCAGATACTCGTGGTTCGAGGACCACTTCCGGATTCAGCCAGCTTTAGCTGAGGAGGCACCGATGGCTCAGGAGGAGGTGGAGCAGTACGCACTCGGTTTCCTCATGTTTTTACTAGGGACGACCATCTTCGCCGACCGAGCGAACATCGTGCCCCTCTGTTTGCTGAGCGCTCTGGTGGATGTCACACGGATCCTACGCTACGACTGGGGTGGGGCAGCCTTGGCCACACTCTATGGATAGATGAGGTCATCCTCCCGTTACAGCGGACAGTTGCTCGGGGGCTACTGGCGAGCTTGGGAGGTACATCTTCTTTTCTGTTTTACATTATCTGTACTCTATACACTGCACACACTGCGGTCTGCTTCACGCTGACTGTATACTGCACACACGGCACACATATAATCTGCTTTACACTGACTGTACACTGCACACACTGTACATTCTGTACAATACATTGCGCAACACACGGTTCTGCCATTTCTGCTTTATTCTGCATTCTTCTTTATCTGATAAGCATACTAATATCTGCTCTGCAGTTGTGGGTCTACGCCTACTTCCTGGGGCTTGCGCCAGTACCCGACGGGGAGACCCCTCTCGGCGTTCCTTTCTCCCGCCGCTTCGATGTGAGGTGTGTGCGGAGACCTTGAGAGACATTCATATTCTTCTGTCGCTACTTTGATACCATTACCGCCGCAGAGGTATTTTCAACTTTAGAGTTTATTTCAAGCTTCGCTTTGCACTGTATTTTCAATAACAGTAGATATTTGACTGCATATCATTTTCAGATCACCTGGCGCCCTAGGCTCCATTGCCAGCTGCGATTCGGGAGCGGTTTGCCGGTGCTGAGGAGACCGCCCGGTTCAGGATCTTGCTGGAGGGCCCGGTCTGTTGGGCTTGGTACCTGGGTGAGCGCTTCCTGCGCCAGACATTGGGTTTACCAGAGCAGATAGTTCCAGGTCCACCTCCTACCCACATGAGGGACACAGAGAGGTTCACTCCCGAGCAGATGGCTGATTACACGATCGGCTGGGACGTGGAGGGCTTCAGGGGCGAGGGCGACTACGTAGAGTACGTCCAGACCTACATCATGCGGCCTTTGAGCAGTGGCCGTCGAGTTGAGAGAGAGAGACCCGCGACGCCAGTGGCTAGGGCAGGAGCGGGAGCAGGAGCATCGAGGACGTCTCAGGTCCGTGGCAGGAGTGGGGCCCGGAGAGGGCGGGGGGCTAGTTGGCCAGCACTGCCCACGACAATGACATACCGAGGGCAGGGTGGGGAGACCTATCAGATCCCCTTCGCTCCCCCTCCGGCTGATCACGAGTTAGTCGGGTTCTACGACTTGCCCCCGGTATGTACTACTGCATTTTACATCTTGCATTGTCATTCCATTTCATTTGATATTCCGCAGAATATTGATGCTTCTAACACTTTTGCAGGCTTCCTCCGAGTACACTCGTCAGTCCCTGGAGCTAACCGCTTCTATGATGGGGATGCTCCAGCGGAGCCTCGATCTTCTAGCCATTTACAGTATTCCGGTATGTTCTTCTGATCACAGTCTCAAACCATACATAGACTGTTTCGCATGATCTGATGCATTGCACTGTCAACACAACACTTGATACATGGCCCTTACGGCATCTGATACACTGTATCCTACAGACTGTTCACAGCATTACTCATGGCATTTATACATTGCACTCAGTCACTGCATTCTGTACCGACACACTGTTCACAGCATTCATACTCTGTACTCAAACACTGTATCCTGTACTGACACACTATTCACAGCACTGTTCATAGTATTCATACTTTGTACTCAAACACTGTATTCTGTACTGATACCCTGCTTTGCGTAGTATACTGATGCGTTTACCATTCGTGCTTTTCAGCCTCCATTCCAGATTCCTGCTGCAGGAGGTGCTCCAGCTGGGCCTTCTGTTCCTGCTCGAGGAGGAGGGCGAGATGGCAGAGTATATCCCCGCACCAAAGCGGGGCGCACTCATGTTGGGAGTAGCTTACGGGCTCCAGTTCCCGATGATGATGAGTCCAAGGTCGAGGCAGAAACGGAGGCAGAGTCGTCCGAAGAGGAGACCGGAAATGGCTCGGGCTCAGATGACGGTGTTGATGATGATGCTCCTGGACCTTCGTCCAGGAAGAGGACGAGGACAGACCCGTAGGCCCGAGACCACTGAGGCTGATCTAGATTTTGCTGCTTTTCTTCTTTTTGTTTTGCTTTTCTTTTTGTTGGTAGCTTGAGTACCTTGTACTGCCGTAGACAGGTTTTTGTTTTCTCCAAAACTTTGTACTTGAAAAGATGATGAAATGAAACAAACTTTTTATCTGAAAAAGTGTTACATTGATACATTTCATACACTGCATCGTATTGCTTCATATTACGCCTCAATGTAAATGAGATTGATTTCCTGTCTGAAAATCAAACACTTGTATTGTAATAACTAGATAATGAACCGGCCAACAGCAAAACAACTCAAACAAACCACTGCTCATTCTGAACTCTCAGCTCGTAACACAGTGCTTGGTTTAATCTGCATACAGCCCACACAGCTCACAACTGATTTTGGACACTGCTCATTCTGAACTCATGGCCCACAACAGCATATTGCTCATTCTGAATACACGGTTCATTTTGAACTTGTAGAAGTTGAAGCACACTCAGATGCTCCAAAATTTCTTGCTTCGCAATCTGGAACCCAAAAGCTTCAGATAGGTCCAGGTTTTTCTGTTCACACTTTATCGGGGGTGGACCCTGCAGTTTTATGAAAGAACCAAATCATGCTTCGCATAAATGTGGAGAATAGCACAACACTCTGAGAACAAAACGATTTGAGAAAAGGGTTTTCCACCGGGTATTGAGCCTACGACTGAACACAGCAAAAAGACTCAACAACGGAAAACAAAAGGTAAACAACCTAAAACACGACGAGACACGCTCGGAACGACTCCAAATAAAATAAAAAATGAGACAAAACAAAAGACACGACACACAGACGTGTTACAAAGACGTGAGACCTCAGATCACAAGGAGCCAGTTTCTTCGGGTATTATTCCCACCCTTTCTTATTTGTGATTCTCACATCACTCGGCCTCAGGCTCGGTTTTTCACTCAAACCTTTTTGCTCACTTTTCTCTCAACTTACATCTCTCTATTCTTTAATCTCTCATTTTATATCCCTCCCCTGGATGGTTGATGGATAAATTGAAGGTCGTGGGTTCATGCCCAACACTGTTAGCTCACGGCTATTTCTTCTGGTGACATTTAGTCGATGCCCTGGATGAGGGAGTGGAGTGTCTTGATCCACCCCAATTTTGTGCTTCGCACTCGTCTTGTTACCTCGTTGCTTGGAGGATGTTGAGAGCTTTCAGCCCTTTACAGACAGCTCCAGTTGTGCCCTTGTTGACAGGTAGAGTGCCCTTCTGGCAAGTATGTTGACGATGGGGGAAAAGGCAGGAAGCCTGACTCAACTGTGTCCCTAGTTCATCATTTTGACCATTTTTGTTTTGGCTTTCTACTAAAACAATTTTAACCAAAATGAGAGTCAGATTAACATGCTTGTTCGATTTTTGATTTGAAATCATGCAAGTCAGGCTATGTGCACTGAAAATTTTCCTTTTTTGGGTCCAAGAAAATGGTCCAGTTTTGGAAAAATGGAATAATTTTCGAGAGAATTAGTCAACCTCAGTAAAAAATTTCAAAAACTATTTTTACAAACGGTCAATGCTCAACGAGCGCAGAACTTACTCTCGAGATGCACAACCTCGGATCGGAGGCAATGGAAAATTGCCCCTTGTCTGGATGGCACTGCACGGCAACGGAAAGTTGCCCCTGGTTTGAATGGCAACTCATGGCAACGGAAAGTTGCCCCTTGTCTGGATAGCGCCGCGGCATTTTGTAGTCAATCCTCATTAGCGATGATCACGACCGAACTCTCGGATACAGAGAAGACGAAGATGGTCAAAACCAATATATGGACACAGTCACTTTGAAAGTGTTGGTGGCTGGACTTCAGGATGAAGTTGCCTACATATCCCAAACATGGGAATCAAGCCTTACGTAGTTCCGGTTAAGGTATACTTGTGTATTAACCCTCACTACGCTCTAACTTTTGCCAAGGTCGCCCTTCTGGGTTTTCAACCTTGCGAGCTATGTTTTTCTTTTCTTTTTTTCATTTCTTTTCTTCCTTTTTTTCATCTTTTCTTTTTTTTGCGTTTTTTTGTATTTTTTTCTTTTCTTTTTTGCGTTTTTTTGTATTTTTTTCTTTTCTTTTCTTTTTTGCATTTTTTCTTGCTCTAACTTTTGCCTGGGTCGCCCTTCCGGGTTTTCGGCTCAGCGAGCCTCTCAAGGGTAAAAGTGTAGCTGTGTCCATGCCAAATGGTTTTTTGAGTTTTGAAGCCATCCGTAACCAGGAGAGTGGCTGTTGCATTGATTTACAGAAGGATCCATCTTCGACTCTTCGAGCACATCGGACATTTTTGCCCCTAGTTTGAGGGGTGCTTTTGATTTAGCTTTGCAATCTTCTCTTGGCGACATCTGATCTTCTTGGTCTGACTTTGGTGCCTCTTGTTCGAGGGCTGCTTCAAATCTGGCCACACAGGCCTTACATTGCGGTTGACTGTTGATCATTTTGAATTCAAGGTCAAGGCTTTGAGAACAAAGGTATTGAATCTTGAGGCTGAGAGCGATCCTAAGCTGCACAATCTCAAGAGCAATTCCACACAGGTCTCCGCAGGACTGCGCAAAACATTTTGTTTTTGAAAGTTTTTAAGAAAGCGACAAATCGCTCGCGCTGAAGATAGTGTGGAACCAATCTGGATCAAGCCAGGGTCCTTCTCAGTACTCATGTTAACAAACATGATTTCATTCATTAAGGGCTTAGCATGTCTCTCTTTCTCTAATTGATCAAATTTTGCAAAACCCGAGGAATTCCTTCATCTTCGTTTTCACCATTGTGTTAAAAAAGTTTTGAAAAACTTAGGTCAATGCAATGATTTCGAGGCACAGAAGAGAAGGTAAAATGCGCTGCCGTTTCATTCTAAACTTGCTGGCACAACAGGCTCAAAGTAGCAATAGGCACGGAAACATGATAGCCGCAGCTGTTTCATTCAGATTTCCTAGGTTGCAACTGGCTCCACAGCAGAGACAGACTCAAAAGAAAGCAAAAGATAATTACAAAAACATGATATCCGAGGCAACAACCTTGGAATCACCTGATTTCTATACAATGGGACTGACTCGATACAATAATACAGACCCTTAAGCAAAAAGACTGACTCAAGACAATGAGACAGACTCAAAACAAAACCAAAGAACTGGCTCAACACCCAAGCCAGAAATTACAAAAAAAAAAAAAAACAACATTCGCAAATGCTCAAAACAGTGCATGCCAGACGCCACATCTGAGATACACCGAGTGCCGCCCGCAGGTGGTCCAACTTCTGATCACATACTCGCAGTATCCTCAAAATCTAACAACTCAGTAGTGACAGACTTTGCTGAGGTGGGTGGGAGGATGACCTCATTGTCGATCAAATCTTGCACTTCGTGACGAAGACGAAAACAGTTGTCGGTGCAATGAACGGTTTGCTGGTGGTACGCACAGTACAAGGCAGCATCATGTGTGGGAGGGAGATTCTTCGGGAGAGGCCTAGGCTCAAGGGGTTTAAGGTGCCCCCTTTCGGCAAGGATCTGGAGCGCCCTAGACAAAGGCATGTAGAGTGCGTGGAAGATTCTGTGCCCTCGGGGTAGATACTTCGAAGTTTGCTAACTTTTGCCGGATGCACTGGCAAAAGGATCGGCAGGTGCCGCTTTGACTTTCTGATCCTTTCCCGGTGCAGGGTTGGGATTGGAGGGAACTGTTCTGGCATGACGGGGCCTATCCCGATTTTCTATCCGGTTGGAACTCCCCTCGGTTGGAGTGGGGAAAGCATCATCCACAGTTTTGGCCACCACTGCGAATATTTGTTGTTTACTTAATCCCTCGGCTTTCAAAGCCTCGACTGCCCACAGTAGTTGTTCAACGGGATCAACACCTGTTCCCACTTTGTTCTTACCTCTAGCCTCAGCTTGATCGAGGGTTTGGGTTTCTATATCAGAGCGAAACCTGGTTGTTGTTGACACGTCATTGCCATAGCTCGGGGCAACCTCAGGTTGGCTGAGCTCGATCACAATGCGCCCCAGTAGCGGGGGCTCCTGCGATACAAAATTCCCGGCGTAGGATGTGGTTGGTGGTGAAGCCGACATTCCGTAGGCGAGATCAGCCATAGATTGCTGAAGATCACCAATCATTCCCATTAACTCGAACGTGGTGGGCTCACGAGCTTGATACAACTGGGGTTCCCAGATCGGGCGCGCGACAGGCGACTTGGGCGGATGCGATACATCAACATTGGTTTCATCCCGCAAGATGTTCCCTTGATCCAATGCGGCTGTCATAACCACTATTTCCTCTAAACTTTGCGTCATCATAAGTCTGCTGTACTGAACAATGACTGACGGATCAGATCTCTGTCTCGCCTCAGCAAAGAAGAACACTGGCTATTCTGTACTAACTCTCTGAATTGAAAGAGAAAACACGCAGCATTTCGGCCCAATCAGAACATACACGAGCATAATTGAATAACTGTACTCTACTACTAATCACTGTTCCCCAAAAATCACTGCCCCCAAAAACTGAATCTGATACCCGCAGATATAACTGATTCTTCAAAACACTGATACTGATGCCCTCAGGCCTGATACCCAAACTTGCAAACTGATATATGCATTCCCCGTGGAGGTCAACTCAAAAAGCACATAACAAACAAGCAAGAGCCAAAACACCCCTATGTTGGGGTAGGGTTTCCCTATCTTATTTTGTCAGGAGCTGGGGTTTCACTACGCACGCAGTGGTTTCAAACAACCTATAATCGGGTAAGCAACCTGTCCTAGCTTGGAATGGTCACTATGGATTCCGAATATGCACTAGGTCGAATGGTCAAAAGGGTGCCCCGGTGTCAATCGGGGTTTGTGTTCCCATCGTGGCAGAGCCCGTAATTGGTCAGCCTTATGGCACGCTTCTCGAAGCGAGCCTTCGGCAAACCGTTCAGGAATAGTAGACGGCAAACACTGTGACTTAGGCGCACCAATGCACATGCAATGCAAAGAAACACATGAGTGTAATCAAAACAAGATATCACGAGTTCGAGTCAAGCTCTCTAAACTCCCCAGCAGAGTCGCCAGAAACTGTAGACACGCCCGCGTGGGCCTCAATGCTACAGTTCGGACTCGATTTGTGTCGGTTCTTAATCTGATCTCGCAAAGTGCAATGCGAGATTGATAAATCACCAAAGAGTCCAAATCCGGCAAATCGTTTTGGAAAACAGATTTTTTGAAAGAAGTGCCAAACATGGACTGCTTTGCCAGATACAGAGTCGCCACCTAAATATTTTTTATGGGGAATTTAGGAAACCCTGACTCGTTTCCTAAGGCCACGTGTCCGTCATCACCAAAGTTGCCTCGGCTCGGGAACTTGGGTACGATTGGGGAAGGTCAGCTATGAGCACCCCGCTCGCCCGATCAAAGATCGGCCTCTACTAACCATGATATCTAGTTTTGAAAACATTATGTGTCTTATTCTGGTTAATTAGCTAATCTTACTATGTGATGCGCACAACACAAAAGTATAGACTAGATCGCCTAATTTGGAACAAAGCATTGCATATCCGCTCGTTTGGAAAATGGTTTGAAATTTGCTACTCGCAAGTAGGCTAAAACACGGATTTCAATGAGTTGTTCCAACTCAAACAATCCAACCTTCACCCACAGGCATTCAGGCAGTTTATATCACATAAGCATATAGCCACATGGTAAGCATGCTGTCATGTTAACATTCACACTCATGCAAGATGCTAAAGCATAAAAAGCTTACCGAGTACTCCGAGCCAAAACAAAGAACTTGTTAGCAATCAATGTATGATCCAAGTCCATGTTAAGTGGCTAATGCATCGCATACAAAATGCAACTAGAATAGGCTCGGCTAATCCTAGGATGGCATGTGGAATGCAACAAATAACACGTATTCAAGTTAGATTTGAAATACTATGCAGTTAGCATGATGCGCCGAGCCCGGTGCATGCAATACAAATGAATGGATGCACGCATGCATAGCATAAGGATGCTAAATTAAATATGCCCTAATACTAACCATTAAAAGCAGGTAAGTAAAAGGGAGAAAGAAGTGGGGATTGGAAGACATGCACACACGCACCCACACTTATTACAAATTCGCCCTCGCTCGGAGGGACCAAAAGAATAATACAATTTAATCAACTAACAAGCTAATTAAATAGTTACAGACCAATTAACTAGTTAAGCAAATTAACTAAGCTAATAAAGCGGTAAAACAGCCTCGGGAAGAGGGTCCAACGCATACGCATTCGGTTTTCGCTCGGAAATTCACTACCATGCACAAGTTGCCTCTGTTTTCACTGTTTTCCTCCTCTAAAGACTGCAAAAGTCCCAAGGTACACTCTCTGAACACTGGGGGATGCCACCGGCCATGAGGAATGGTCACCGGCCATAGGGGAGTGGTCATCGACCATTTGTATAGCTCTCGGCCAAAAATGTTTGGTCGGTCGGCAGTAGAGATGTCGGCCGACCATGTATGCCTGCAGAAACCTGTTTTGACAGCAGCAGAGGGCAAAACATGGCATGGCAATGCATTTCAAGCAATGTTTGCACCAACACACTCCTTATCATATTCATGACTCAAAGGAGTTTGGTACTCGGCCCTCGGACCACCAATCGCGCATTCCAATGCGTGATGGCCAAAGAGGCCAAGTTGTGCATTTTGATTTCAAATGTAATGCAAACCACACAAACACATAAAGATCCAACCTCTATCATGGTGATTCAAGAGGCAAGGCATGCATGCAAGATGCAATGCAACCTAGGCATGCAAGCTAAGTATGCACTATGAACATGAGGGCAAGCAATGCAAACATGCAACATGGACAACACACAAACATGTAACAACATGTTAAGTGGCTAAAAAAAAGGGAATACATGCCAAATGTATTACAACCTAATCATGCAACAACATGTCATGTAACTCAAGCAATGCAACAAGATGCAATTACACATAGCATGCGACACAAGGTAAAATGGAGCAAGCATGCGACGATATGCAAGGCATGCATGCAATAACATGGTGGGATGGACTTACACTAACATGGGTAGCTCTCAAGCATGCCAAAATCAGTGGCCAAATGCCAAGGAAATGAGGGCCAAAACACATACAAACATGCATGCAAACATGGTCCAACACTTAGGCATAAAGAAGCAACTTTTAAGCACACTTAAAAAGGATAAACAAGGGCAAATAGCATGCATATAATGCTCTGAAAATCATGTTAGAAAAGGGTGCCAAACCAACTTAACAAGACAAGCATAGCATGCAATAATGTCCAAAACTCAAGGCAAGCCAAGGGGCTTAAACCATGGCCATGCCAACCAAGCCTCAAAGGGCCAAGGGGACTCAAAACCACCCCAAGGCAGACCAAAACAAGGTCAAGGGCACACCTAGATGGCATCTAAATGGCCTAAATCTAAAGGCATGCAAAATGAACCAATCATGGAGCATAACACACAAACCTTTTGAAACATCAAAGGAGCCATAAATGCAAGTATACAAGCATGCTATATGGACTGAAATGACATGGTAAGTGGTTCCAAACCACTGAAACAAAGCAAGTAAAGCATGCTAGAGGGGTCAACACTCAAGGCTCACAAGGGGATTACATGGTAGCTATACAAAGCAAAACATGGATGGCCCAAGCAACCAAAAACAGACCTTAAGCATACTAAAACATGCATAAAAGCTTCACAAAGCTAAGCCAAAACAAGCAAGCATAGTGGTCTAAATGCTAGACACATGTTAAGGCAATTCATGGCATTACAAGACAAGTATGCAAAGCAAGCATGGTGTGTCTAAACCAACTAAAAATAGTGCTATATCATGGCAAAATAAGCACAAATAACACTTAAGACATGGCCAACATGCACTTAAACAAGATGCTCACACATGAGGCTAAAATGGCCAACATTGAAGGCAACAAGGAGAGGGGATTAGGACCTCAAACCACCATCCTCACCACTGAAATCCCTCAAGATTTCAGTGGTGAGGAGGCCCAAACAAGGTGGTCCCGGAGTTCACCAAAATAGCACAAAATGGGGGCCAAACAAGGCCTAAGAGGGGTCAAAAAACCCCAAACACCAAAACAACCTTAAACAACTATTTTAAGCAAGTAAAAACAAGACTTTTATATGTTATGCACTAAGCTCAAAAACAGATGCAAGGTAGGCAAAAGGACTATGCAAAAATGGGGAATTTAAAGGTAAAGTTCTTACCCTTGTAGACCCCTTCAAGAACAGCACTCCAGCTGCTTTCCTTAGGCCAAAACCAGCTCAAAACTCTGAAAACCACTCCTTAGTACCTCAGTAGCTAAATGAAAGTGTAACACTAGGTGTTTGTGTGCAAAACTATGAACAAACACACACTTAGACACAAAGAGAGGAAGATATAGAGATAGATAGATATAATATGCTAACCCTAATCTCAAACCTCTCTCTTGAACTTCTGGAACCTTGGAGGAGGGAGGAGAGGCCCTCCCTTTATAGAGGATCACTCTTGCAAAGCTTACAAAACAAGCTAAGTAAGAGTGAAATCCCTCCATACACGTGTATGGAGGGGGTGCAAAGTGTATGCCAGCTAGCACAGCTGGCATAAAAATATCTGCAAAAGCAGATGCACAGTGGTCGGCCAGCTAAAGATGCCAAATTGACCAAAATAATGGTCGGCCGACCACAAAGAGTGCCGGCCGGCCAAACATTTGGCCGATGGCAACAAAACAGTGGCCGGTGGCCTCAAGCCATGGCCGGTGAGGTGTGGGGATGGCCAACAAGCCATTCCCTGCCCCTCAAAAGCAAAACACAAGTGTTTGGTGCAAAACCAAACACAAAACAGTCGAGTCAAGAGGTCTTGAGGCAAGGCGCGTGGCCGAGACCTCCGGGAACTCAAGACAAACACAAACAAGGATGATCACCGAGTGTTCAAACGGTGACGTCCAAGTCTCAAGGACGGTCAAAAATGGGGTGTCTACACCATGACATGCAACTATCACAAGTATGGCATGCTATGGTGCTCAAAACTCAAGACTACCAAAGGCACTTGCACCATAGCCATATTAAACATGCCCCAAAGGACCAAGATGACCCAAAACAGTCCTAAAGCATGTCAAAACAATGCAAGAAACATGCATGGAGTAGAGCTAACACATGCTAGAATGGAAGGCTAAAGCATGACGCATGCAAGGCCAATGAGCATGATTACACTACAAGTGTAAGAAGCAAATGAGGTATGCTCTAACCAACCAAAAATAGAGTTGTATCATGGAAAAATAAGACCAAAAACACACTGAGATGGTAGCCCAAAAGCCTAGGCATGCATGCATACAAGTTGGCTCATGATTGAGGCATAAAGCATAACCCTCCAAAAGCATTGAAAGAGTGAAACATGAGTGAGTATGACTACACTACACACACTGAAATCATGTTAGAAATGAGGCTAAAGCATGCAAACACCTCAAGTAATGCATGCTAGAGACTTTGAAACTCAAAGCTAGTGAGCAAGATTTGCACTATGGCTATACAAAGCAAGGCATGCATGACCAAAACCACTTGAAACAGAGCTTAAGCATGGCAAAACATGAGTAAAAGCTTGCTGGAGTAGAGCCAAAAACATGCTAAAATGATCGTCCAAAGCATGATGCATGTTAAGGCTATAGAGAGGATTGCACTACAAGGGTATGAAGCATGCAAGAGGCAATCAAACCGACCCAAAACAGAGCTAAGGCATGCTAAAACAACACCAAAAACATGCTGAGATAAAACCAAGATAGGCTAGCATGATGGATCAAAGCATTGAGCACACAAGGCTAAATGGCAAGATTACACTACAAGTGTAAAAAAGCATGCATGAGGTGATCAAACCAAGCCAAAACAGAGTTATGCCATGCTGAAATAATGCCAAAAATAGGCTGAGAACAAGCCAACACATGCTAGAAAAACATGCTCAAACATGAGGCCATCAACACAAGCAACAAGGTACAAGGAGAGGGGATGACCCCCTTCTATTTGGGGCCTCAAAACACACTTTCCACCACTGAAATTCCTCTGGAATTCAGTGGTTAAAAGGCTAAGAGAAGGTGATCTCAAAGGCTTAAAGTGGTGGCACAAAACAAAGCAAAATAAGGCACAAAAGGAGGTAGACCACCCCCAACACCAAAGAGGCCTCAAACAAACACTTTAAGCACTTGAAAATGAAGCTTTTTACAGTTAAAAGCTAAGCCAAAAGAAGCATGCAAAGTTAGGCCAAATAAGCAATAAAAATAAAGCCTAAAAGGGGGTATAGACTCACCCTTGAAGAACAACTTCAAAGCAGCAACTTCAGAGGCAAAAACCAAGCTTTTAAGCTTCAAACAAACCTCCAAGAACCTCAGCTCAAGAGTGAATGTGTTTCACTAGGTGTTTAGTGCAAAAGTATGAACAAAACTCACTTTTAGGCACAAAATAACACAAATATATATATATATAGAGAGAGAGAGAGAGGGAGAGGGAGAAATCAAGATAGAGATAGATATGTATAGCCCTAAACAAAATTTCTGAACCTAAAGCAAGAGGGAGGAGGCTCCCTTATATAGAATTTCATGCCTCAAGCTTGTTAGATAAGTTAGAGGCTTGAAGCAATCCCTCCATACACGTGTATGGAGGATGCCTTCTGTGCCCAACAGCTGGCACAGCTGGCAAGAAAAATATCTGCAGAAAAAGCAGAAAGGCTGCCGACCAGTTGAAGTGGTCGACCGACCACTCCCACTAGTCGACCGACCACAAAAAGTGGTCTACAGGGACAAAAAGTGGTCGACAGGGGGGGAAATGTGGTCTACACAAAGAGAAGAAGGTGGTGGCAGGCTGCCGACCACCTTAGGTGGTCCACAGACCACCCACCCTAGCTGGCCGACCACAAAAAGTGGCTGGTAGGGAAGAAAAGTGGTCTACAGGGGGAGAAACTGGTCTACACCCCTGTTCCACCCTCCAGGCAAAGGATAACAAGGTTTGGTTCAAAAACAAATAAAAAAGGAAGCAAGACAAGAGTCCGCAAGGCGAGGCACTCAGCCGGAAGCCTCGAAAACTAGTCTACGGGTACAAAAAGTGGCCTACGAGAGGAAAATGTAGTCTACAGCTACAAAAAGTGGCCTACAGGCCTCTGTTTCCCTCTAGGCAAAGGCAACAAGGCATAGCCCAAAACCAGGCCAATAGGAGAAAGTTAAGAGGTACCGAGACAAGGCGCTCAACCGAAGGCTCTAGAAACTCAAAATGAGCACAAACATACACAATCATCGAGCGCTCAAACGATGACGTCTGAGTCTTAAGGTCGGTCAAAAATGGGGTGTCTACACCTATTAATTGCATTTTTGCATGTGTCACATTAGGCATATTTCATTAGTTAGGATCATGCATTTTTCTAACTAGTTTCTCTTTTGGCTCGCCTCAGGAATTGGGGTAAGCTTTTATTTGCTTTAGCATATCGCATGCATGTGATTGTTACCATGACAAAGCATGATACCATGATGCTAAGTTCCTAATTGACATACTTGCTTGAATGCCTATGGATGAAAGGCTAATTGCTTGAAATGGGATGATTTGATCAAATGTACATGCGCGCTCACTTTTTCAAGTGGTACATATTCAAACACCTTTAAAAACATACATGAAATCGAAGTGTTCCAATTTTTGCAAATTAGTCTATACTTGTGTGCGTCACATAGTAACGTAGCCTAATAATTGGAGCAAGAGCATATTATGTAAATAAGAATCACATCATAATTAGTAGAGACCGATCTTTGATCGAGCGAGTGGAGTGCTCAATTCATGACCTTCCCCTCTCGTACCTAAGTTCCTGAGCCAAGACACTTTAGTGATAACGGATAAGTGGTCTTTGGCACAAGTCTTGGGTTTTCTAAATTTTTCAAAAATATTTAGGTGACGACTCTAGAATCTGGCAAAGCAGTCAATTTTGGCATTTTGATTCAAAATCAATTTTCCAAAAGATTTGTCAGATTTGGACTCTTTTGTGTTTATCTATTTCACATTGCAGTTGTGAGATCAGATTCAAAACCACGAGAGTCCGAACTGTAGGGCTAATCGTATCCAAAGGGAGCACGAAAAGCAAGCTATAGTTTCTGGCAACTTTGCTGGGGAAAGATAGAGAACTTGACTCAAACTTCATGATGTGAAATGTTATTTACATATATATGTTCTGTGCATTGCATTTGCATTGGTGCGCTTAAGTCACTGTGTTTGCCATCTTTTATCCAAGACGGTTTGCCAGAGGCTTGCCCAAAAAATTGCCAAAA
Organism: Camellia japonica; assembly: GCA_030407325.1. Taxonomy (NCBI): domain Eukaryota; kingdom Viridiplantae; phylum Streptophyta; class Magnoliopsida; order Ericales; family Theaceae; genus Camellia; species Camellia japonica. The sequence continues at coordinate 24,254,377 of JAPPVO010000003.1, forward strand.
GGCTGACCGGTTGTAGGCTCTGTTATGTTGATAACACAACCCTTGGATCTAGACTATTGCTGTATCGTTTGATCCTCCTTTCACTTCTCGGTGTTAGGTGTGAAAAGTATATTAGGTAGTCTTGCTAAGGCACCCATTTTGACCATTTGGCCTAGTTGTATATAGAAAAGCCATAGTGATTGATCCAAATTAGGACAAGATGCTCACCCTTATGCAGGATGGGGTGAAACCGCTAGTGAATCCTAGTTCATGACAAAAACTAGGATAGGGTAACCCTACCCCCGTCATAGGGGTATTTTTTTGGCTCTCTCTTAACTGGTATGTGCTTTATAGTGAAACTGTGCAGAAATGTGCATATTAGTGGTACAGTTGGTATCTGTTTTGGGCAGAATTCAGTATGGAGTGCAATCCTATAGCTTTAATCATGTTTGTGTTGATAACATCTTAGCTAAGGTGTTGTGCGGTTTCTGATTGCTACTCTTTTGCTTTATTTCTTTTGCTAGGTAGTTTAAAACCATAGCTTCAGAAAGTTTGGATATCCCCCAAGTACTGTGGACCCGAGTCAAAAGACTTTGCAAGGCCGGGGATCTTGTTCGGAGACAACCTGTGTTTACCTCACTACCACCAGTTACAAGGCAAAGGAGGATTAGACAGAGTTCGCTAGTCCAGTTCCTACAACAGTCACCCCTCAGCTCACCTATCTCCAGTCTGGTTCGGGAACAGTCATCTACTTCCAACTCAGCACGAGACCAATCACATATTCCAATGGCACAGTATCCCCCGGCCAGTATGGAGGAACTGATACACCATTTGCAATAGACATTCGAGACACTGCAGCATGACACGGTCTGTCAAGCCGAGGTTATGGCTAATCAGGCCAAGGTTATAACCAGGCTACAACAATAGCAACCGCAGCTAGCAGCAGCAACAACCTTTGCATCACATGTGCCCACCGTAGCTATCCCTGTACCTGGTGCCACTGCTAATACTGCCAATGTTCAAGAAAACCAGGGCAATCCAATAGAGCCAATCCTAATACAAGCTTCCAAAGCACCGATTTATCAGATCGAGGCATCATTCGAATTCAAAGTCGATCCAACTACGCTCAAAGTCAACAAATTGAAGAAGCTGTTTAAGAGAGCACAAGGGGTTAACTCTATCCCGGACATAGATGATGGATACACTGATTCTGTGGTTACATTACCAGAGCGGTTCAAGATACCGCACATTGATCGTTTTAACGGTTTCGGGGATCCGATGGTTCACTTGTGACTGTTTTATGATATCTTACAACTGATGGGCTTAACTAGACTACAGAAGCTCTCTCTCTTTGGTCGCACCATGTCAGGTATATCGACCATTTGGTATGCTAAATTAGAAGATTCCATCAAACAGAATTGGGAGGAGATGGCCGAAGCCTTCATTGATCAGTACTCTTACAATACTTAAATCGAGGTCACAACTTGTGATCTCGAGGCAGCACGTCAAGAGCCGAAGGAGGGTTTCTCTGAGTTTGTAACAAGATGGAGGGCCAAAGTCTCGATGGTGACCACTCGACCTTCAGAAAAGGATCAAATCAGAATGGTTGTCCGGAATCTGCATGGCAAGTTGCTGCAAAAGATGATTGTTCCACCTCTATTTACATTCACAGAGCTTCATGAAATAAGGGTTCAAAATGAGGATGCCATGAAACGAGGACTTATTACTGAGGATAAAAACCAACCAAGAGGTCGTTTGTTCGTAGTTTCAATGCTGCCAGTGGTAGCATAGCTGTGAGGCCTTCGGATGTAAGTGTTGTCACCACAACAAAAATCGTCGACCTCTTTGCCAACATAGGCCCACAAACACTATCCAACCGTATCCGAACTCAGAGTAGGACTTTTAACCAACTGTACATGACCCTATCCAAAACTATACAGGTGCTAGTCAAGAGAGGGCACCTAAAAACCTTAGATCCTCGCCCACTTCCTGATCCTCTTCTACCTAAGCATAACCCCGCAAAATACTGTGCTTTTCACCAGCAGCCCGGTCATGACACCGACCAGTGCTTTCGATTGCATCATGAGATTTAGGATCTCATTAACAAAAAGGTGATCGCTCCACCTCAGAAACCAAATGTAACCACAAATCCACTCCCAGCCCATAATTAAGTCCCCCCACCTCGAAATCTTAACCCGACTCATATGACGTCCGCCATATATGACCCCAGCATATACATTGCTCCCTCACACCTACCGAAATCGACGTTGTTCATTCCTAAGGGCATGGACTTGTGCATGATGGACACGTCTAACTTACTACCTAAGCTTTCTAGACCAGTGGCGACAACGCCCTTCATAAAAGAGATTTTGACCTCGGAACGTCTAGGGGACCGTAAAAAAGCATATGATCCGAGTTGTTACATCATGCCAACCACTCAATCCAAGCCCGTAGTGGTATTACCAACCTCGATAGAAATTAATGTGGTCAGGGAAGATGGCCTAAATCAGGGGTTGGATGATCTTGCAGATCTTGAAGAAGATCTAGACAACCTGCAATTCGTTGCTGAGCATGATTGGGAAGATGTACAGATCGGATGGTTCGACCTGAATGGATCGACTGAGAACACCAGATGGTTGAGTGATGAGTCAGACAAGGAAGAAGAAACTGGAGTAAAACCAGAGGGAATAGAAGTGGGGGTAGTTGCAGTGGCCAGAAAGGCTGATGAGAAAGAAAAACTGCGGGAGAACACATACATGAGAAACCCAGGTCAAGAAGTAGGAGTTGTGAACACTACAGACACTGAACATGAAGCTGCACTGAGACAGCTTGAAGGAAAAAGAGAAAGAATTGAAGACAGTCGGGAAACCGTAATTGCATGGCATCCTGTAGGGGACACTTATGATGTGAAAATGGTCCAAGTAGAGCCTGACAACTGCTTGTCGACAGTTGACGGCGAGTGGTGGGATGACAATGATTTGTGTCTGGCCCATTGTAGACACCCCATTTTTGACCGACCTTAAGACTCAGATGTCATCGATTGAGTGCACGATGATTGTGCATATTTGTGCTCATTTTGAGTTTTCGGAGCCTTTGGCTGAGCGCCTTGTCTCAGGACCTCTTAACCTTCTCCTTTTGGCCTGGTTTTTGGACCATGCCTTGCTGCCTTTGCCTAGAGGGAGACAGAGGCCTGTAGGCCACTTTTTGTAGCCGTAGGCTACCTTTCCCTCTTGTAGGCCACTTGTAATGGCCCGTAGACTAGTTTTCGGGGCTTCCGGCTGAGTGTCTTACCTTGCGGACTCTTGTCTTTCTTCCTTTTTGGTTTGTTTTTGACCCAAACCTTGTTACCCTTTGCTTGGAGGGTGAAACATGGGTGTAGACCAGTTTCCCTCCCTGTAGACCACTTTTATTTCCTGCCAGCCACTTTTGGTGGTCGGTCAGCTAGGGTGGGTGGTCTGTGGACCACCTAAGGTGGTCGGCAGCCTGCCACCACCTTCTACTCTCTCTGTAGACCCTCTTCCTCTCTTGCCGACCAATTTTATTCCTTGTAGACCACTTTTTATGGTCGGTCGACTAGGGGAGGTGGTTGGTCGACCACTCTAACTGGTCGGCAGCCTTTCTGCACTTTCTGTAGATATTTTCCTTGCCAGCTGTGCCAGCTGTTGGGCACAGAAGGCATCCTTTATACACGTGTATAGAGGAATTGCACCAACCCTCTAGCTTGTCTAACAAGCTTGAGGCATGAAATTCTATATAAGGGAGCTTCCTCCCTCTTGTTCAAGGTTCAGAAATTTGGATTAGGGCTAAACATATCTCTCTCTCTCTTGATTTCTCCCTCTCTCTCTCTCTCTCTCTATATATATATATATATATATTTGTGCTATTTTGTGCCTTAAAGTGAGTTTTGTTCACACTTTTGCACTAAACACCTAGTGAAACACCTTTACTCTTGAGCTGAGGTTCTTGGAGGTTGCATTTGAGTGATTTTGGCTTGGTTTTGCCTTAGAGGTGGCTGTTCTTGTTGTTCTTCAAGGGTGAGTCCTATTTCTCCCTTTTAAAGCTTTGTTTTGATTGCATACTTAGCCACCTTTGCAAGCTTCTTTTGGCTTAACTTTCAACTGCAAAAACTCCTGTTTTTAAGTGTTTGAAATGTTTGTTTGAGGCTTTGTTTGAGTTACGGGTGGTTTACCCCCTTTGGTGGCTTATTTTCCTTTGCTTTGTTCTATCCCTTGAGGCCTTTCAAACCACCTTGTTTTGGCCTTTTAACCACTGAATTCCAGAGGAATTTTAGTGGTGGAAAGTGGGTTTTGAGACCCAAAATGGATGGGGGTGGTCCCCCCCCTTTTGTGTTTTGTTTGCATGTGTTGTTGGCTTAACACTTTGGCATGCTTTTCTACCTTCATAAGGCTCTATCTTAGCATGTTTTAGGCCTTATTCTAACATGATATAAATTTGTTTTAGGTTAGTTTGGTTGCTTCTTACATGCTTCATGTACTTGTAGTGCAATCCTCTTAGTTAGCCTAACATGCTCTATGCTTTGAACCACCATTTTAGCATGTTTTTGGCTCCACTCCAGCAAGCTTTTACTTATGTTTTTCCATGCTTAAGCTTTGTTTTAAGTGGTTTTGGTCATGCATGCCTTGCTTTGTATAGCCATAGTGCAATCTTGCTCACTAGCTTTAAGTTTCAAAGTCTCTAGCATGCTTTACTTGAGTTGTTTGCATGCTTTGGCCTCATCTCTCACATGATTTCAGTGCATGTAATGTAGACATACTCTCACATGTTTCACTCTTTCAATACTTTTTGAGGTTTGAGCCTTATGCTTCACTTATGAGCCAATACGTATGCATGTTTGCTTAAGCTTTTGGGCTACCATCTCAGCATATTTTTGGTGTTATTTTACCATGTTACAACTCTAATTTTTGTTGGTGAAGTCACCTCATGGTTTTGGTATGTGTAGCGTAATCCCATTCATTGGTCTTGCATGCGTCATGCTTTATACCTCCCATTCTAACATGTGTTAGCTTTACTTCATGCATGTTTTGGCATTATTTTGACCTGCCTTAGGACTGTTTTGAGTCATCTTGGTCCTTTGGGGCTTGCTTGATATGGCTATGGTGCAAGTGCCTTTGCTAGCCTTAAGCTTTGAGCCTCCTAGCATGCCTTATTTGTGATGTGTGCATGATATGGCATCATTTGGAATGTAATTTCAGAGCTTATGTCTTTGCTATACTCCCATGTTTATCACTCTTTCATTGCTCTTGAGGGTTATGCATTATGCCTTATTTGTGAGCCAATGAATGAGCATGCTTTTCTTTCCTTTTGAGCCTGTGTTTTAGCATGCCTTTGGCCTTGATTTAGCATGCCTCAACTCTGTTTTGAGTAGTTTGGGTCATATGGGACTTGTTATGCGTGGTTGTAATGCAATAGCTTTGACTAGCCTAATGATTGAAGGTCCTAACATGCTATACTTGTGTTGTTTGCATGATATGTCATCATTTGAGTATGATTTCAGTGTTTGTACCTCTGTCATGCTCCCATATATGTCACTCTATTGATGTGTTTGAAAGTTAAGCTTGATGACTTGCTTGAGAGCAAATGAATGAGCATGCATTTCTCACCTTTTGTGCCTAAGTTTTGGTGTGTTGGCCACTGTTTTGGAGCATCTTAGGTCTGTCCATATGTGGTTTGACCACTTGAGCATTGTAGTTCATGCCTCATGTGTAATGTACTTCATTAGCCTTGATGCCTTAGCTTCTAAACATGTCTTGCATGCATTGTTCACATGATAGAACCTTGTGCATGCCACATTAACATTAATAGATAGGCATGTTGTATGTGTTGCATTGTGTTTGGATTGGACATTAATCCACACACGAGGAATGTCGCATGTTTCATACTCAAAGTGATGAAACGTGTAGCATTTCTTGGTCGCCGACCCTCTTGATCAAGCATGATAGAGGTGGAGGCCCTTATGTGTTATTTGTGCATTCATTGACATTGACTTGTGCAAACTTGGCTTCTCGGCCATCGTGCATTGCGATGCTCGGTTGATGGCCCGAGAGTCGACTACCGCACTCCCTTGAGCTTGAGAAATGATAGGGGGAGTGGTTGTGCACACATATCTTGCAAATACATTGCTATGCCCCTTGTTGTTCTCTGTTGTAGCAAGACTGGAGATTGGCAAATTTTCTGGTCGGCCGACTAGTAGGGGTGGTCGACCGACCACTTTTTCCGGTCTATAACCAGTTTTTCTAGTCTACAGCCCCCTTTTCTGGTCGGCAGCCCACCAGGAGGTCCCCATGTTGGAGCAGAAGCAATCTGGAAGTTAGTGCACTTTTCAGTGATCAAATCAAATGCAAACAGAGGCAATTCTGGGCATAGCAATGGATTTCCGAGCGAGGTGATTGAGCATGCATGCACCCCTCGCCCCGAGGACCTCTTTTAACTGCTTTAGCTGCTTTACTTAGTTAGCTAATTCGTCGGTTTTGTACTTAATTAGTTAATGTGCTTAATTAATCAATTTTTTTTGTAATAATTAATTAGTTAGATAGTTAATTAATTTTGGTTTGTAATAATTAGTTTAATTAGCGTAGCTAGTTAGCTTTTTATTCGAACCCTCCGTCGAGAGGGCAAATGTTGTAATAAGTGTGCGTGCGTGTGTGCATGTCTTCCAACCCCACGTTTTTCTCTCTTTTACTTATTAGCTTTCGATGGTTAGTTTAGGGCATGTTTCAATTAGCATACTTATGCTTTGCATGCGTGTATCATTCATTCGTCTTGCATGCACCGGGCTCGGCGCATCATTCAAACTGCATTGTACTTTAATACACTTTCTTGAATACGTGTTTCAAAGCATGTTATTAAGTGTTGTATCCATATGCCATTCTAGATAGCCGAGCCTATTTTAGTTCTATTTTTGCATGTGTTGCATTAGGCATCTTGACGTAGCTAGGATCATGCATGATTTCTAACTAGCTTCTGTTTTGGCTCGGAGTACACTGTGAGTGTTTATGCTTTAGCATCCTTGCATGTGTGTAAGTGATTGCCATGATAGCATGCTTGCCATGAGGCTATGTGCTTATGTGTTTAAATGCATGAATGCCTGTGGATGAAGGTTTGATTGCCTGAATTGGAACAATTCATCAAAATGTGAGTTTCAAGCCCACTTGTTTGTGACAAATCATGTTTTAAGCCCACTTGAGGGTGGCAAATCTGCATTTTAGCCTACTTGAGGGTAGCAACTTCAAACCATTTTCGAAAAACAAGCATGAAATGTTTTGTTCCAAATTGAGTGATTTAGTCTATACTTGTGTGCTATGCGCATCACATAGTAAGCTAGCTAATAACTGAAATAAGAACACATGTGTTTTCAAAAATAACATATCATGTTTAGTAGAGGCCGCTCTTTGATCGGGCGAGCTTGGGTGCTCATTTTAGGACCTTCCCCTCTCATACCCAAGTTCCCGAGCCGAGGCAACTTTGGTGATGACGGACACGTGGCCTTAGGCACGAGTCAGGATTTCCTAAATTTTCCAAAATAAAATATTTAGGTGGCGACTCTGAAATCTGGCAAAGCAGTCCATGTTTGGCGCTTTTATTAAAATCGATTTTCCAAAATGATTTGCCGGATTTGGACTCTTTGGTGATTTATCAGTCTTACATTGCACATTGTGAGATTAGATTCAGAACCGTGATAGGAGTCCGAACTGTAGTAGCTAGAACACAATTCGCGCCCTCTCCGAAAGGAGGGCGCGCGGAGGGAGTTCGGGGAGGTCTACACCCATACCGACGAAGATTGGGGAGGCTACCTCTCGGATAATACATGGTATGCCGAGGAGATAGACTATCTTACCCGCAGTTGGCGGTATTTTAAACCGCCACACCTGGATCAAGTAGAGCCATCAGGAAAAGTCAAGGAGATTGAGAAACAGAAAGAGAAACAACTAGAAGAAGAATCAGTATTGAAACAGCTCAAGAAAATCCAAGCTAACATCTCTATCTAGGGTTTTCTCATGGCCTTATGAGTGCACTGGCAAGCAGTGTTGTCGGCAATGGACAAGGCTAAATTGTCCATTGATACCACGCCCGAGCAGCTTGTGGGTTTCGTCTTTCCCGGTGGTGCCAAGCCAATGCTTATTTTCTCTTACAAAGTGCTGATGCCGGAAGGGTCGGTTCACAACAAACCGTTGTACATATCTGTGGAATGTAGAGAGAAGTGGGTACCGGTGGTGTTAGTAGATACCGGTTCGGCCATCAATGTCTATCTGTCCTGTACTGCCTACACGGTTGGCCTTAAACCGGCAGACTTTATCCTCACAACCCAAGTGATACGGGCATATGACAACACAAGCCGAGAGGCCATGGGTACGGTAAAGGTGCGAGTCCAGGTTGGCCTGTCAGAACAAGAGATCGAGTTTCATGTCTTGGATATACTGGCTACTTTTAACCTCCTGTTGAGGAGGCCTTGGTTACATCACGTGAAGGCTGTTTCCTTCACCCTCCATCAAATGTTGAAGTATCCTCATGAGGGAGGAGTAGCTATTGTTTTGGGGAACTCATCCATCCATCCACCTCTGGAGGTGACCACGCCAGTGCTAGAGATCAATCATGGCGACGATGATGTCTTCCTCTCGGGATTCACTCTGGCTGAAACCCGAGTCGTACAAACCATTCTGGCCACGGACAAAAGCATGTACGTCAGTGCCCAGTCCATTTACTTCATGAACAAACTACGACACGTTCCAGGAATTGGGCTTGGAAAGAGTGGTCGGAAAGGTGTTGCAGCACTGGCATATGTGCCACACAATCCACATGCCTTTGGACTGGGCTATGTGCCTACTAGAGAAGATTGGATTAGAAAAATGGAAGAAATGAGAGGCAGAGCCAAAGCCAAGAGAGTTGGGAAGCACTATGAACTCGTTCATAGGCCAATTCGAGGTATGCTAAATAGCCGTTTTTTTCGGGAGGGAGAGGATTTCCTCTTTTGCAGCTTTCCTAAGCCTTGGGTAAATTCCTCGAAAAAGCGTGTCCCTGGGTTCATGATCTTTTTTGATCTACAGTTACAGTATAGTGATGAGGAAATGGCTGAACCAAACATCAGAGCTAGCCAGAGCACAGAAGATGACTCATACGACAATGAGCTTGGAGTAGGGGCAGCACTAGCCAATCTCCTTACAGATCCCGCGGCTGACCTAGAGGACTTAGGGGATAACTTTACTGTCTCCATGATCGTGGAAGAACCGGGTGTGGACCTATCCACTGGGATTTTGGATGCATTGAGGGCACCACATCTTACTTGGCAGCTGGAGGAGGGCTCTCTTTCTAGTTTTGAATTATGTGATGAGCCAGAATTTGATTCCACTGAGTCTGTGGGACCGGGATCAGATTCAAGTCAGTTTGGGGAGTCTGAGTCTGACATTCCTAAGGGTGGTAACCCGAATGCCAAAGTCCTATCTAGGTCTTCATTCAGCTTTTCTTTTGAGTCTGTAATCGAAGATTTGGACCTTTTGAATGAAAATGCTGCAGATTCTGAGTATTTCTCTATGCCACTGGTTTATTGTATTGACCAAGATTTTTAGAATTTTAACGAAAACGAAGAGGAAGGAATTCCTCTGACTTTGAAAAACTTGATTAATCGAAAGGAGGAGAGGTTTGCTAAGCCTTGTTTCAATAAAATCATTTCCATTAATGTGGGCACTGAGAAGGATCCACACTTGGTCCATATTGGGTCCACGTTGTCTTCGGAGCAATGCGAACGTTTAATCGCTTTGTTAAAAAAATTTTAAAGATGTTTTTGCGTGGTCCTATGAAGACATGTCTGGAATCGACCTTGAGATCATAAAGCACCGGATCCTTCTTGACCTTAAGGCCCGTCCAGTGAAGCAAAAGCTGCGCAGAATTCATCCGAATTGGGCGCTGAAAATCAAGGAAGAGGCCACCAAGCAAATTGATACAAGATTCTTGTTAGTATCCAACCTAGTTGACCAATATCGTCCTAGTGCCGAAGAAGGATGGTAGAATCCGGGTTTGTGTCGACTTTCGAGACCTAAACAAAGCGAGCCCGAATGACGACTTCCCTCTGCTACATATTGATGAGTTGGTAGACTTCACCGCAGGCCATGCCTTGTTTTCCTTTATAGATGGGTTTTCTGGGTACAATCAGATTCTGATGGCACCCGAGGACAGAGAAAAGACCGCCTTCACTACACCGTGGGGTATGTACTGCTACCGAGTCATGCCGTTTGGGTTGAAAAATGCTAGGGCCACCTATCAGAGGGTTGCGACCACCATTTTACATGATGTGATCCACAAAGAGGTTGAGGTGTACGTGGACGACATGATTGCCAAATCCAAAGAGTAGGAAGGCCACTACACCGCACTCAAAAAATTCTTTCAACAGATCAGGGAATACAGATTGAGGTTAAACCCACAAAAATGCACTTTCGGCATAACGGTAAGGAAAATGCTGGGCTTTTTTATCACACAGAGGGGCATTGAAGTAGATCCTTCCAAAATCAAGGCCATCTTGGAAATGCCACCACCAAGGACTGAAAAGGAGGTATGCAGCTTTTTGGGTAAAGTGCAATTCATAAGACAGTTTATCTCCAAATTAACCTTGACTTGTGAACCACTATTTGGTCTCCTAAAGAAAGGGAAGAAGTTCCGATGGGACGATCGATGTTAGTTTGCCTTTGAGCAAGTCAAGCAGTACCTACAGAATTAGCTTGTGTTGTCGCCACCAAAGCCGGGGAAGCCTCTGATTCTGTATTTGTCAGTAACGGACTTGACCATGGGGTGCATGTTAGCTCAAGAATCTGAGGATAGGGTGGAGAAGGCAGTCTATTACTTGAGCAAGAAAATGCTAGACTACAAGACTCGTTACACTCCCTTGGAGAAAGCTTGTTTAGCCTTGGTATGGGCTACTAGGAAGTTGAGGCACTACTTGTTAGCTCACTCTGTAATCTTGGTTTCGAGATTAGATCCCATCAAATATCTCTTTGAGAAACCAACGCTTACGGGTAGGTTAGCTCATTGGCTGCTTCTTCTTTCCAAATTTGAGCTCAAATATGTTACATGCAAGTCAATTAAAGGAAGAGTTGTAGCAGAATTCCTGGATGACTGCCCAGTAGAGGGCGATGAGGCGGTGAAATATTTGTTCCCAGATGAAGACATTCTACAAGTTGAAGAGAAAATTTGGACGATATACTTTGACGGAGCATCCAATCAATATGGTTACGGGATAAGCGTGTTACTGATAGCACCCGATGATTCCCATATACCTTTAGCCTTCAAACTCCAGTTCAAAGTGTCAAACAGTGAAGCGGAATATGAAGCGTGTATTGCTGGTCTAGAAGCTACCCTAGAACTAGGGGCAATAAGGTTGGATATCATTGGGGACTCAAACATGGTTGTTTCTCAAGCAAACAAAGACTCGAAAGTCAAAGAAGAGAAGATGAAGGTTTACCATCAGGCCTTGAATATTCTGATTCTAAGGTTTGAAAAGTTGATATTCGCGCATCTACTGAGATAGAACAATAGGTTCGCTGATGCTTTGGCAACTCTATCTTCTATGGTAGATATCCCGTTGGAAATAAAGATGCGTCCAATCATTATTGAACAGAAATACGCGCCGACCTACAAGACTGTTGCCATAATAGATGAAGTGCAAGAGAAAAACCCCTAGTATTACGATACTTGGAACTTTCTAGAAAAAGAGGCGTATCCACCAGGGGCAAATGTCAAGGACAAATGGGGAATACGGCGTCTGGCTGTTCAATTTATCATCTGCGAGGGCAAGCTGTATAAAAGGGGTAATCTGGGAATGCACAAGTTGTGTGTGGAGGAAGAGGAATCAAAGCGTCTTATGGAGGCTATCCACGGAGAGAAGTGCGAGGCGCACATAAATGGTGTGATGCTAGCTTGGAAGATTCTCAGACAAGGTTATTACTGGTCAACCATGGAGGAAGATTGTATTGGCTTTGTAGAGCGATGCCATAAATGCCAAATTCATGCCAATCGCATGAATATACCTTCGTTTAAGCTTTACAATATGACTTTACCACGGCTTTTCTCAGTTTGGGGAATCGACGTTATCGGTGCGGTCTCGCCAAAGGGGTCAAATGGACACGAGTTCATCCTGGTGGTGATTGACTACTTCATAAAGTGGGTGGAAGCTCAGTCCTATGCTATATTGAAAGCGTCGCATGTAGCCAAATTCATCAGAAATAATATCATCTATTGGTATGAAGTTCCGAATGAAATTATATCAGATAACGACTCACACTTCAAGAAAAAGGTGGTCGATCTGCTTGAGAAATACAATATGGCTTTTCATAAGTCATCGACATACAGACCACAGACTAATGGAGCTATTGAAGCCACTAACAAGAATATTAAGAATATCTTGCAGAAGATGATGGAAACCTACAGGGACTGGCCAGATAAACTGCCATTTGCGCTCTGGGGCTACAGGACCTCAATCCGAACATCTACAGGGGCAAACCCCTATTCTCTCGTCTATGGGATTGTAGACACCCCATTTTTGACCGTCCTCAAGACCTGGACGTCACCGCTTGAACACTCGGTGATTATCCATGTTCGTGTTCGTTTGGAGTTCCCGGAGTTCTCGGCTACGTGCCTTGCCTCAGGATCCTCGAACTTGACCATTTGTGTCTGGTTTTGCACCAAACACTTGTGCTTTGCCTTGGAGGGGCAAGGAATGCCTTGTGAGGCATCCCCACACACCACCGGCAGTGGCTAGAGGCCACCGGCTGGTTGGTGTTGCCATCGGCACTATATTGTGCCGGTCGGCACTCTTTTGTGCCGATCGGCAGTCAATTTTGGCAAAATGACCATTTTGCCCTGCCGACTACTTTACAGCTGTTTTTGGAGATATTTTCAGACAGCTTTATAGCATTTGTTTCCCCTCCATACACGTGTATGAAGGGATGAGCCTCTTGGTTAGCTTAACTTGTAAGTTTAGTTGCCTATAAGAGGACCCTTCCTCCTCTTGGCTCAAGGTTGGAAGAAGTTTGGATTTTTAGACATTTTAGACAGAGAAGAAGCTCTGGTTTTAGGTTAGAAGTTTTGTATCTATCCCATCTCTCTTCTTCCCTCTTATTTGTACACTAGGTGTTTGTGACTTACTATTGCTCATCAACACCTAGTGTTTCACCTTCCTTTGGTTACTGAGGTTCTAAGGTCTGGTTCTTGAAGTTTTTGGTTGGATTTGAGCTCAAGGAAGCAACAACATCAACCTTTGTGAAGGTGGTCTTCAAGGGTAAGAAACTACCCCTTTTTACCCCATTTTTGCACTCCATTTTTACATAGCTTAGAACTGTTTTTGTGCTTGGTGATCAACACATAAAAGTTCTATTTTTTGGTCCTCTTTATTGTTGGTTAAGAGTGTTTTGTGCTTTGGGAGGGTTTGACCACCCTTAGGCCTCGAAAAGACCTCATTTTGTGCTATTTTGTGAGAGCTCCGGGATTTTGGTGTTGAGGTCTCTTCACCACTGAAATCTCGAGGGATTTCAGTGGTGAAGATGATGCTTTGAAGTCCCAAGAAGGAGAGGGCCACCCCCTCTCCTTGATGTCCTTGAAAAGGGCAAGTTTTGGCCTCTTAGGGAGCCTTATGTTCAAGTGTGTGTTGAGCATGCCATGGCTGTATTTTATGCTTATATTGCCATGTTATAACTTTGTGTTAAGTTGGTTTTAGTACTCCTTGCATGTTTTGCATACATGCCATGTAATGCCACTTTGATGCCTTAATATGCTTTAGGATGTAAGCCCTTGTTCAAGCATGATTTAGGCCTAGCTTTGTGAAGCTTTTGTGTTTGTTTTGCCATGATTAAGCTCTGTTTTTGGTTGTTTTGGTCGACCATCACTTGCTTAGTATAGCTCCTTTGTATTTTGGCTTGTTGGCCTCAAGTATGTGAATGTGTAGCATGCGTTGCTTGCATTATTTTGATGGTTTGGGACCACCCTACATGCTATATCAGTCCCTTTGGCATGCCCATACGCTTGCCTAAGTCTCTTCTTTATTGCTTTGAAAGCATGTGTTACATGCCCTTTGTTTTGGTCATTGTGCATGCCTTTTAATTTAAACCATATAGATGCCATCTAAGTGGTCTTTTGGACTTAGTTTTATGTGTTAAAACTCTGTTTTTGGTCGCCCAATGCATGCCATGTATGGTTGTGTTAAGTGTAGTCCATTACCTCTTTGGCTTGCCTTAAGTGCTTGGACCTTAATTGCATATTTAGCTTGCTTTGTTGCTTGGTTTGGCACCATGTTTAGCATGAATTTCAGAGCTTTACAATGCATGTTAGTTGTCCACACTTAGCCTCTTTTAAGTGCGCTTGATAGTCGCTTGCTTAATACTTAGGTTTGTGCCTTGACATGTGCATGCGTGTACGTGTGTTTGGTCTCATTTCCTTTGCATTATTGGCCACTGATTTTAGGTCTATTTAGAGTTGCCTAGATTACGTCTAAGACCATTATTTACTTGCTTGCATTGCCTCATGTTTGCTTGCATGCTTACATAAGTGTCTTCACATGCTCATGTTGCATATTAGCTAACATGCTTAGGTTGCATTGCATCTTGCATGCATGCCTTGTTCCTTGACTTGGTGATAGGAATTGGGCCTTGTTTTGTTTGGCTTGCATGCATTTGACATGAAAGTTGCACACTTGGTTCTTTAGGCCATCATGCATGAAAATGCATGATTGGTGGCCCGAGAATCGAGGCACATGTCCCTTTGAATCACAAATATGATAAGGGGCATGATTGGTGCACACATTGTTGGAATTACATTGCCATGCAAGTTTCTGCCCTCTGCTGCTGTGAGTTGCAGGTTCTGCAGACATTCAGTGCCGGCCGGCAGTATTTAGTGCCGACCGGCAGTCTATTGATGGCCGATGGATGAATTCAGTGCCGGTGGCCACGTACTTCAGCCGATGGTGTTTCCCCTCAGCCGGTGGTATCCCCTAGTGCCTTGAGGAGTAGTTCTGAGACTTTGGCAATTTTCAGAGGAACAAAGCAGGGAAAACAGAGGCAGGCTAGGCATGACAGTGCAATTCCGAGCGAAATCCGAGTGCGCATGCATTGAGCCCTCGCCCCGAGGTGGTTTACTGTTTTAATTAGATTAATTAATTAATTTGTTAATTTAATTGGTTTGTAATATTTAATTAGCTTGCGTAGTTAATTATTTGTATTATTCTTTTGGTCCCTCCATGCGAGGGCGAATCTGTAATAAGTGTGGGTGAGTGGTTTGTATGTCTTCCAACCCCCACTTCTTTCTTCCCTTTTATTTACCTGCTTACGATGGTAGATTAGGACATATTTAAAATTAGCATACCATATGCAATGCATGCGTGCATCCATGCATTTGTTAACATACATCAGGCTTGGCACATCATGCAAACTACATCGTATTTTCAATTCCAACTTGAATACGTGCATCAAAATAAAGTGCATCTCACATGCCATTTTAGGGTTAGCCGAGCCTATCCTAATCACACGTTGTATGTGTTGCATTAGTCACTCTAACATGAACTAAAGCATGCATGTTTGCTAACTAGTTTCTTGTTTTTGGCACGGAGTACGATGTAAGTATTTTACGCTTTAGCATACCACATGCGTGTGAATGTTGCCATGACAGTATGCTTACCATGCGGCTAAGTGCTTATGTGAGATAAACTGTTTGAATGCCTGTGGGTGGAGGTTGGATTATCTGAGTTGGGAAAACTCATTGAAATCCGTGCTTTAGCCTACTTGCGGGTAGCGAATTTCAAAACGTTTTTCAAAACAAACGGATATGCAATGTTTGTTTCCAAATTAGACAATCTGGTCTATACTTGTTTGCTGCGCGCATAACATAGTAAATTCTAGGCTAATAACCGGAATAAGAACACGTAACGTTTTCAAAATCGAATATCACGGTTAGTAGAGGCCGGTCTTCGGACCGGGCGAAAGGGGGTGCTCATAGCTGACCTTCCCCGATCGTACCCAAGCTCCCGAGCCAAGACATTTGGTGATGACGGACACGTGGCCTTCGGCACCGAGTCAGGGTTTCCTAAATTCCCCATTTTAAAATATTTAGGTGGCGACTCTGTAATCTGGCAAAGCAGTCCATGTTTGGCACTACTTTTCAAAAAAATCTGTTTTTCTTCAAAACGATTTGCCAGAGTTGGACTCTTTGGTTCAGATTTAGAACCGCAGCAACACAAAAGGAGAGTCCGAGCTGTAGCGAGGTTCCCCCGCGGGCGTTGTTACAGGGATGGAGGTTGTTTTGCCAATAGAAATTGAAGTGTCGTAACTGTAAGTTATGGCCGAGTGTCACATAGTGGAGGCGGATTGGCAACAGAGTAGATTTGATGAACTAATGTTGTTTGATAAGAGAACACTGAAGGCATTGTATCATGTCCAGGGCTACCAACGCAGAATTGCCAGGGCTTTTAACAAGAAAGTTAAGTCCAGGAATCTTAAGGTGGGAGACATGGTACTGAAAGACAACCAGGCTCTCATCCACGACCCTAGGGACAAGTTCAGACCCAATTTGACTGGCCCTTATATCATCAAGTCAATCTGGTCAGGAGGGGCGGTTATTCTTATGGACTTAGATGGCCTGGAGTTTTCACAGCCGATCAACATGGACAAGTTAAAAAAATATTACCCCTGAGAGGCTCGCTAGGCCGAAAACCCGAAAAGGCGACCTAGGCAAAAGTTAGAGCATCAAAAATTAGAAATAAAGAAAAACTGAGCTCGTAAGGTTGAAAACCCTAAAGGGTGACTTTGGCAAAAATTAGAGCGTAAAAGGAGAGAGTTAATACTCGAGTGAACCTAAACCGAACTACGTAAGGCCTGATTCCCCATCCTTGGTATACGCAGGCGACTTCATCTCGAAGTTCGGCCGTAACCATCTCCAATTCAACTGTCATATTTATGCATTTGTCTAATTGGGCCATCTTTGTCCATCGTCTGTGCTCGGTTATGTGATCTCTAGTATAGCAGCAGAAGGATCGATATAATACATACAGTTATGAACAGTTGTGATCTTTCAATTCGAGGCTGTGCATCTTGAGGGCTAATTCCGTGTGTGTCAGGCAGTGATCATTTTTTTAAATGGTTATGAAAAGTTTTAATAAAAGTTGATTTTGCTCAAAATTTACCTTTTACAACTTAAACCATTTTGGGACCAAAAGGAAAATTTTTAATGCTCACAACTTTAATTCTATTGATTTCAACACAAGTACATTATCCAACTCTATGATTAATTAAAGGTGCTTTACATCATAAAACTGGAAAAGAAAGGTCAAAGTAATAAACTAGGGGCATAGGTGAGATCAGGTGTTCCTGCGTCCTCTGCCCGTGCTTGTGGAAGCCACTGTTGCCAAAGTTGGCCCAACCTATGCCTCCTCTTCACGCCAAGCCAAGCACTCGCTGGAAAGAGCATAACTGAAACTAGGGGTAGGGGCTCTCTCGTCCTCCAAGCAGCAAGGTACCGAGTCAAATGTAAACCATGAAGTGGAAATGGGGCCGGGTATTCTACCTCCTCATATGGATGGGCCTGATCATGTCCAAACTGGAGTCTGAACCAAAAAAGAAAGTAGAACACACAGTGCGTGAGGCCAATCAACTAAATACCCAACTGTCGGGACATGCCGTAGCTCATCTCGGTCAAATTAAGCTAGGGGCAATGCCTAGCTATGTCAGTTGCAGATTTGCTGCACATCCAGTTGTACCACCACCCCTCATTGGGAAAGTCCACTAGTCACTGGCGAAAAAAGTAAGCTTGGGCTGAATACTCGAGGCAAAGGTCCACTACTTTCAGCTTATCCATGAGCCATATATGTGAAGAAAAAAAAGAGAGAGAGATTAAAGAATAGAGAGATAGACGTTGAGAGAAAAGTAAAGAAAAGGGTTTTGCGAGAAAATAGAGTGTGAGTGCCAAGTGATGTGAGAATTATATATAAGAAATGGTGGGAAACAATACCTGGAGCAGTAGTGGGCTTCCTACAAACCTGGTGGTCTCTCGCCAATGAAAAGCATCTAACCCCATCAGGGTCTCGGCCAGTGCCAAACCAATGCAACTTTTACCCTCTTTCAGGCATTGGCCTACCTCGATCAACTTAATGTTGGCTCCACCATAACTAGGGGCAAGAAGAAAATGCACGAGCATACATAAACAAAGGGCATATTGCAGAAAGCTTCGCCAGAGAAGGTCACCTGTATCTCCAATATCGAAAAATCAGTGAATCAAGCCGGGTATATCTAACTCCCCGTCATGAGCCAAAGCTCGAGCTTCATGTAAAGTAAGCTCGCGCATCCGTCCCAAAGCTTGGGCATGGCCAAAACAAGGCTGAGGTATGATTTCCTCGTCGCGTCAAGATTCTAGCAGCGCTTGAAATTCTTCAAGAATTGGACATATTTCCTAGGCGCCGAAGCGAAATACATGTGTAATTAGGTCCCAACATCGGGCCGCAACATGAAGGAATGGAAAACAAAGTGGAGTATGGCTCAATGGAAAAACGGCGTTTATGCTAAAACCTCATAAATTTACCTTTTCCGTGTCGTCTAAAGCAGCCATCCAATCTGTGAGCTTCTCGGCAAAGAAGCTCTCCATTTTCAAAGAAAACAGCAGCCAAAATGAGGTTCTAGTGAATAAATTGTGAAAAATGACCATTTGTAAAAGATAGAGCTGTGAGTGTCGGCCAACTATCGGCCATCTGGTGGTTCACCACAAATGGCCGGCCGTCTACTTTTTGTGGCTTGCCGCCCACCTTTTGTGGCCTGCCACCCACTTTGTGGCCTGGCTGTTTGGCATTTTGGTTTTGTCCTGGTCCTTGTGTTTTGGGGTCTTGTTTTGAGACTTTTGTTTTGAGCAAATGTGCGTAGTTGTGTTTGAGTTGTTTTTTACTTTATTTTCCATTTATCGAGTTGTATTTTGTATTTTGATTGTTGGTCGGCTCATTATTCGATTAAGAACATCGTTCCAATACAAGCATTCTCGGTTTCAAATTCAAATCCATTGTCATTCTATGTAAATGTGGTGCTCATGAGGCAAAAACAAGAACTTTTTTTTATAAACTGTAGGGTTTCCCCCGATCATAGTTTTTTTTTTTTTTTTTTTTTTACAAAAGAGAGTACAAGTCTTTTCAAAAGCAAAAGTAAAACCTATCTGAAGCTATACATATGCTAAGCTACCAAAACAAAAAGAAACTAAGCAAAGAGTACAAAAATCAGCACCAGTCGGGTCAAGCTCGAGAGGCCCTCTTCGTTCTCTTCCTCAGAGAGGGCTCAGGGGCACTGTCTCCATCGGCACCACTACTAGAATCGGACTCTGAGCCAGAGCTAGTATCAGCATCTCCACTCCCTGGCTCAGAACCAGCCTCGACATTCTCCCTGCTCTCAAACCCAAAGTGTCAACTCACTGCCTCCTCGGAGTCGTTAGTCTTAGTATCATCCCCACTCAACACCAGTTCTGAGCTGTTTCGACTCCGAGCACCTCTGCTCTTACCTCGACCTCGACACTCGTCTCGGCTGCGCGTTGGGGCCTGTCTACCTCTCCTCCCTGCCACTAGAGGGGGTGTCGCCGGTGCTGGTACTGCCGCTGCCGCTGGTGTCCTCGGCGCAAGTGGAACCTGGAAAGCAAATATCGAAATATTAGATACAGTGTTTGCAGATTGGAGTATGCAGTATGCGTATGATACAGAAAATGGGTGCAGTGTGTCAGTATAATGTGAAGTAGTATCCGGATGTGCGTCAGTATGTAGTGTGTCACGGTGAGTGTTGCATGGTATGAGTATCATGTATTCGTAGGAATACGGCATGTCAGTATAGTGTGGGAAGCAATGCAATGCAGAAAGGGAAAGGAAGTATACCTGGATACCGTGCAGAGCGAGCAATATCTCCCTCTTCTGCACCATGTGAACTAGGGAGGCAACCAGCTGAAGAAGGCTCTCCGTATACTCTGTGAGTGCCTGCAAAGAAAGTTGACTACATAGTATCTAGAAAAGGGAAAGCACGGAATGCAATGTGTCAAGTATGGTCCATACCTAAGATGCACCCGTGGCTCTGACATACCCGTGCCCCACCTCCGGTGGCTCTATCGGGAGCTAATAGACCGTCCCGCTTGGCCGCCCACAAGGAATTGTGGTGGGAATCACCAGCCAACCGGTAGCTTGCACATCAGAAGGAACCTCTCCAGTACCCGCCTCAACCTACTGAAGAGCACCTACTGCATCGCTGACGCGAACTCCAATCAGTGGTGGCATAAAATGAGTCCGGATGAAGGCTGTATAGTCGCCCTCCCCTTTGAAGTAGTCAGCATCCAGCCCTACCATATACTGGATAATGGCCTCAGCTGAGAGGCTATCAACTGTCCTCATGGATACTAGGGGCAGCATAGGAACAACTAGAGCTGGCATGCCTAGTGTCTGGCATACAAACCTCTTACCCAAGAACTAGGCCCGGCAGAATGGGCCCTCCAGCAGGATCCAGTATCAGGAAGTAGCCCAGGCTCCAGCATACTGGTCCTTAACCTCGGTTGGCATCATCGCTCATGGTTGCCAGGTGATCTGCAAGTATAGAATGTATAAGTTATTAGTTGCTGTCAGTTGCAGAATATGAATCAGAATAGTAGCAATGGAAATAAAGAAGAAATGACTGTGAGTTTTGGATTACCTCGCGGGTAACCACTGTATCGAATTAGCGATGATAAAAGGTAAAGGTCACGTCTCTGCGGCTCCGACGGCGATATCTACCATCATATCGCTGTGAATTGGGGATGATTGGAACGATCTCATCTATCGGCTGTGAGGCAAGGGCCAGGAAATAGGCCTAAACCCATAGCTGCAAGAAAGGGTCGGCAATGTGAATCAAATAGTGTATGAACAGATATAAAGTAGAAAGTGCAAAGCAGAAGGCACAATGCATGGCAAACAGATATAAAACAGAAAGTGCAAAGCAAAAGGCACAATGCATGAACAAATATAAAGGTAGAAAATGCAAAACAGAAAGCATAAAAAGAAACAGAATTGAAAGTGCAGTGCACACCTCCTAGGCTCTCCAGTAGCCTTCGACTCTATCTCTCTTCATGCGAGAACTTGAGCTCATGTATTCGTAGAGTGTCGCGAGACCGGCTCCACCCCAATCATAAAACCGGACCCGGGACAGGGTCACAAGGGCGCTCAACAAGTACAAACCTACGATATTCCACCTGTTCGCGAACAAGGTGGTACTGAGAAGGTACATCAGGAAACCCCGGGTGTATTGCTCCACCTCCTCTTGTGTCTTAGGCTGACTCCCACGGAAGCACTCGAGGAACCAATTGTACCGCACCATAGTTGGCCTGTGTAGAAGCGGGCTTGCTCCGAGCAGGTAGATCCAGGCCACCTCTCACTTGCCTATGTCCATGTTGAAAGAGATCGGATCACCCCCTACTCTCAAGCTTGTGATCATCGAAAAGTCATAAGGGGTCATCGTCATCTCCCCAACAAAAGAAAAGTGAAAAAAGTTAGTGGTATCCCACCACCTCTCCACTAATGCTTTGAGTAGGGCTCGACTAGCCATGTGACGTGTAAGTTCGGCACAGAGTAAGCTAAAGCATATCTCATCGACAAAGTCGTGGACCTGAGGGGGGAACTCGTGATACCAATCCCTGGCTATCACTACCCCGTAACCCCTACAGAAGCGAGAGTCCCCCTGTAGCAAAGAAAGAGTGAATCAGATGAAAGACAATGATAAAAAAGAGTCAGGTAAAAGATAGTGCATGACAGTCAAATAAAAGGCAGTAAAGTGTAAAGGTTGTATCTCAGTAGTGCCGTGGGAAAGGTGGGAGTCTGGTTCCCTCAGCAAAATATCCTCTGGCACGCCATCAATAAAGTCATCAAAGCGCATTATGCCTCTAGGGGCCATCATGTGCGTGCGGGGGTGGTATGTGGTCGGATCAAAGAGCCTTACCCTCAAGGGTGGTAACTGAAGCTCAGGCCTTGGCGTAAAGACCTCGGCCTCTGCCTCGAAATTGGTAACAATGTCCTCCGCTGCCTCGCTAGCCACAGCAGCTATAGCTCTACAACCCCGACAGTAGGTGGAAACATAGGGACCTCGGGACGGGCACCATCATGAGAAATATCGTCTGCCATTTGAAAAGTGGGTGGAAAGTGGGTGAAAATTGAAGAAAAATGGAGAAAAGAGAGAAAACTTGAAAAAAGTCAACCCTAGGAGAGAGAAAATGGGAGAAAAAGTCAAAACCTGGGAAAGTTCACAAAACCTAAGAAAAACTCAAGGAAAACAAGCCCAAAGTGTTGAAAACTCGAAAAAATCAACGAAAACAAAATCTGATCGGTTCAAAGTGAAGAGGATCAAAAGGGTTTTACGAATAAAGTTTGCGTGGGGCATTGGAAAACGTGTACAAAGCACAAATCTAGAGAGAGGGAAAGATTTCAGACATGTGGGTGTGAGGAAATGAGGCTTGGTTTTGTGTTTAAATAGACCCGAGCCGAAATGCCCAAATTGCCCCCGAATTTGCATTAGTGGCCGGCAGGCCCCTTTTGTGGCCCAATGTTGGTTTTTTTCCCCTTTTTCCCTAACAGTGTATAGGAGGTCCTATGTTGGGTCTGGAAAGAAAGATTGAGGTATTTGACTTGGATTTGATTTCCGAGGAGCCCGGAACTGTGTTTTGGTTGCGCCGTTTCAAGGCCTGCCACACTCCGGCGCGCGAACGTGCCCCAATTTCAAATATCAACAAGTTGTATCCTTTTGACTATCTTGCAAAGCCTTTGGGCGGTAAGTTGGAGTTTTTTGTCAAACATTGCTTTTGTTCATTTTGCCGGTTTACATTTCTCTTGCAAAGAACATGCTTTTGAGTTTCTTGCATAAAACATGCTTTCAATTCTTTCGCATAGAACATGCTTTCCGATTCTTGCATAGAACATGCATTACATCTTATGTTGGTTGTCTATTATGTTGCATGGAACATGTGTTGTCCTCATACTGATTTTCAAATATGTCGCATTGTGTCATATTCACGTGCGTCGTGGTGTTCCCCCCTTGTCATGCGATTTGGGTTCTCTTCCTTTTATCCTCTCTACGCGGTAGGGTGGCTTGGCTTGCTTTTATCCTCTCTACGCGGAAGTGTAGATAGGATCACTTTGCTACGCGGTATTGTAGCTTGGTTGTTCATGTTCCTCGCCACGCGGTAGGGTGGCTTAGTTTGCTCTTATCCTCTCTACGCGGAAGTGTAGATAGGATCACTTCGCTGCGCGGTAGTGTAGCTTGTTTGTTCTTGTTCCTCGCCATGCGGTAGGGTGGCTTGGTTTGTTTTTGTCCTCTCTACGCGAAAGTGTAATTAGGATCACTTCGCTACGCGGTAGTGTAGCTTGGTTGTTCTTGTTCCTCACCACGCGGTAGAGTGGTTTGGTTTTCTTTCGTCGTCTCTACGCGGAAGTGTAGTTAGGATCACTTCGCTACGCGGTAGTGTAGCTTGGTTGTTCTTGTTCCTCGCCATGCGGTAGTGTGGCTTGGTTTCCTTTTGTCCTCTCTACGTGGAAGTGTAGTTAGGATCACCTCGCTACGTAGTAGTGTAGCTTGTTTGTTCTTGTTCTTCGCCACGTGATAGTGTGGCTTGGTTTCCTTTTTTCCTCTCTACGCGGAAGTGTAGTTAGGATCACCTCGTTACGCGGTAGTATATCTTATTTGTTCTTGTTCCTCGCCATATGGTAGTGTGGCTTGGTTTGCTCTTCTCCTTTCTATGCGGAAGTGTAGTTAGGATTGCTTCATTGTTACACGGAAGTGTAGTTAGGCTTGTTTCGCCTCGCGGTAATGCGGTTTGGTTGCTTTTGTTCCTCGTTATGCGGAAGTGTAGCTTAGTTTGTTCTTGTACTCCTCTATGCGGTGTCGTATTGGGGTTGTTTTTTCCTTTTCCATGCGGGAGGGTTGTTAAGATTGTTTCTTGTTGATCAAACCACTTGTTGCGGTGGTGTCGTTTGGTTTGTTGTTTCTCACCTCTTTACGCAGAAGCGTAGTTTGGCTCGTTTCTTGTTAAATTTTCCTACACAGAAGTGTTTGTTTCTTATACGCAGAAGCGTAGTTAAAGTTATTTACTGTTATTGTTGCATTGCCTTGCATCTTATTTTCATAAGTTCCAAGCGGTACACTCGTTTGTATTTTTAATTGTCGCATCGTATCATATGTATTGTTTTGCATCTTGCCCTTGAACTATGCTAGTTTGATTCCTTGCAAAGAGATACATAGGCAACTTTCGAGCTTAGCCAATTTAATTTATGTCTTGATTGTTGGCCCAAGTCTTACAGCCTTGTCAAAATGGGTCATATCTGGGCTTTGACATTCACTCACGTCATTTCATGACTTCGAGCTCTGTCAAAGAGGGGCAATTGTAGACACCCTATTTTTGACCGCCTTTAAGACTTGGGTGCCACCTATTAATCACCCAATGATGAATGTGCACGCTTGTCCAAATGCTCGAATTCCTCAGCAAGAAACCTCAGTTTTGAGCCTCAAAAACCTACAAGCCCTGTGCCTTGTTTTTAAACCAAAATAGTAGTTTTTCAAGCTTGACCATCCTAGTGGCCAGCCGCCCATTATTAGTGGCCGGCCGCCCACTTGCGTAAAATCTCAAATCTTTTTGCCAACTGTGCCAACTGTCTATACAGATGCATGCACTACACCAGCTGTGTCTGTATGGATATTTCCGAGATGGTCCAATATATTTTTATATATAGAGGACTCCCTCTCATATTTTTAGGGTTAGAAAAATTTAAGGAGCAAAAGT
Source organism: Camellia japonica (assembly GCA_030407325.1). Classification (NCBI taxonomy): domain Eukaryota; kingdom Viridiplantae; phylum Streptophyta; class Magnoliopsida; order Ericales; family Theaceae; genus Camellia; species Camellia japonica. The sequence goes on from JAPPVO010000003.1 coordinate 24,279,148, forward strand.
TTTGGAAAATATTTTTCTCTCTCTCTTGCAACTTCCATACCCTTCGCCTAGACACTCCAAACCAAACCTTGAGGGTTCTTTGCTGAGGTGTTTAAGCTTGCATTTTAAGCTCTTGAGGGTGTGAAATTAGTGGTTTGTGATTCAAAGGGTCATTCCTCTTCAAGAGGTATAACTCCAAGCTTCTTTCCCTTATTCATTTACCATCATTTATTGCTGTTTTTGCACTGTTTTTTACCTGTATTGATGGGCTGAAACTTGTGGTTTAAGGCCATCAAGGGTAGAGGAGTGGACCACCCCTATTTGACCCTTGCTTTCTAGGCTTTTACCCTTGTGTTTCCCACCTTGTCATCAACTTTTTTTGAGCTTTTTACCACTGATTTTTAGAGGTTTTCAAATGCTAAAAAAGTGGTTTTGAAGTCCCAAAAATGGAGGGGTTAGCCACCCCTCCTTATGCTTATTTACTAGCTTAATTTCTCTATTGTTGTAGCTAACTTTTTCACGCCTTTCCATATGAATTTCAGTGCTATTTTTGACTATTTTAGGCTGTTAGTTTCATTTGAGCTTTATTTAGCATGCTTGTAGTGTAATAGTCCTCATAGGTTTGGTGTTTTAGGCATTAGATATCAACCTATTTGAGTTGATAGCATTTATTTCAAGCTTTCCATACTTGTGTTCATCTCTAATCACCTATGTACTTCTCTCATTTATTGACTTTTTTTCCTTTGCTTTGAGAGTCGTTTAAAATCGATTGTTTGTTTAAGCTTGAGATCGAGATCGTTGTGTTTAATGGTTTAATCTCTTCGGAGGTTCATTACAAACAGCATAACATCTCTCTCATGCCCAAAACAACCCTTTGTTTGACACTTCCCTCCTTTAGTGGACTTAATGCTCATTTTTGACTAAAATGACTAATGAATGGAAAGGTAATTAAAAGGGGTAATCAATGGAGTAAAACGGAGCAAAATAATAAAATGGTTTGGGTTCAATCGGACATTAATTGAACCCGTTGAGTCTTGAAGCATTTTATACTAACTAGTGATGAAAATGGTTCAAGTTTCAAAGTCAACCGCTTCCCTTGATCAATATCATGATAGAAGAAGGTTCGTGAGTCTTTAATTGTGCATTTATTAAAATTGTATCCCTTGGTTCATAAGTCATCACGCAATGAATTTGCACCAATTAATGGCTTGCGAATCGAGCCTACCACTCCTTTGAGTTGTTTGAAGATAAAGAAGGGTAGGGTAGACAAACATCCTTTGAGGATGCTCTGTTTGTGCTCAGTTTGTTGTCTGTTGCAATAGGAGAAACCCAACATTAGTGGCCGGCAGGGCACTATTAATGGGCGGCCGGCCACTACTTCTGGCCTACCGGCCACTTTTGTTTTTCAGCCAGGCAGTTTCCTTTTTCTACAAAACAGAGCAGAGGCAGAGGTGAAAAAATAGTGCAATTCCCTGATTGCAAAACAGAAGCATTTTGATAGCCAAGCGGAGGCATTTTCGGGTTGAAATCCGCTTTCATGCATGAGCCATCCTTAGCATTTCGGCTCAGGACTCGTTACATTTGTTTTTAGTAGTATGTTGTACTTAAAGTAGTGAACTTGTAATTCCATAATAGTTTAATTTGTTAATCTGTATTAATTAGTTAGAGTGTGTTGTAATTATTAAATTAGCTAGGATAGTTAGTTAAATTCGGTGTTGTAATTAATTAACTAGCTTAGCTAAGACATTCATTCGGACCCTCTTGCATGAGGGCAAACATGTAATATTGTGTATGTCTTCCGATCCTACATCTTTCTCCCTTTTATTTACTTGCTTATAATGGGTAGTTTAAAACATCACGTTTTTTTTAGCATTTCCCATGTTTGCATCTATTTGTTTTGCATGAATTGAGGCTCGGTTTATCATTCTAACAAGCATTGTCGTTTATTACTTCGTTGAATACGTGTTTAAAACCGCATTCTATTAAATTGATTCACATGTCATAATTAGTGGTCGAGCCTATTAATTGCATTTTTGCATGTGTCGCATTAGGCATATTTCATTAGTTAGGATCATGCATTTTTCTAACTATTTTCTCTTTTGGCTCGCCTCGAGAATTGGGATAAGCTTTTATTTGCTTTAGCATATCACATACATGTGATTGTTGCCATGACAAAGCATGATACCATGAGGCTAAGTGCTTAATTGATATACTTGCTTGAATGCCTGTGGATGAAAGGCTAATTGCTTGAATTGGGATGATTTGATCAAATGTACATGTGCGCTCACTTTTTCAAGTGGTACATATTCAAGCACCTTTCAAAACATACATGAAATCAAAATGTTCTAATTTTTTCAAATTAGTCTATACTTGTGTGCATCATATAGTAACGTAGCCTAATAATTGGAGCAAGAGCATATAATGTAAATAAGAATTACATCATAATTAGCAGAGGCCGATCTTTGATCGGACGAGTGGGGTGCTCAATTCGTGACATTCCTCTCTCGTACCTAAGTTCCCAACCCAAGATACTTTGGTGATAACGGATAAGTGGCCTTTGGCACGAGTCTCGGGTTTCTTAAATTTTTCAAAAATATTTAGGTGGCGACTCTGTAATCTGGCAAAGCAGTTCATTTTTGGCATTTTTATTCAAAATCGATTTTCTAAAAGATTTGCCGGATTTGGACTCTTTTGTTTTTATCTATTTCACATTGCACTTGTGAGATCAGATTCAGAACCACAGGAGTCCGAACTGTAGGGCTAATCGTATCCGAAATGAGCACAAAAAGTAAGCTACAAGGGGTTTCGGTGGTGGCTGGTTAAGAGAGAAAGGAAAACAGGGTGGCTAGGGTTTTTTAGGCTCTGATACCAAGAAGAATAAAAAAAATGAATTGGCTTAATCTCAATTGAGGTTAGCCCATGAATATATATAGATCGATATGCACAATATTAGGAAACTATACAAGATAAGAAATAACATAAAAAAAGGAAATAAAATCAAAGCCTAAATAATGGCCATAACAAAAAAAGGTCCTATTCTAGAATATTCTGTGTACTATATTTCAACAGATACTTCATTACACTTTGAGCAAAACATCTCATTTTATCAGCTATTCACCAGTATAAAAGCAACACGATATGAACATCTCATGCCTTCAATCTTATGTAATTTGCAACAAATAGTACAAAAAGAGCGGGGAAAATGGGAAAAGACTCAGAGGATTACGGGATCTCTCTAACTATTCAGTATCTTAGAAAACAGTTAACAATGACAAGAAGAGATTGTTGATGTCCAGATACAGCGATACAGAAACCCAAATGTACTCATCATAGGGATAACACTTGATCAATTCCTTAACACTGTGTTTGGTTGGGAAATTTGGGAAAGAAAAGGAAAAATATAGGCGAAATGTGAATAAAATATACCTACATTTCACTTAGGTTCACACACCTTTTTCCTTACATTTTACCTAGTTTTACACACTTTTTCACTTTCTCTTTTTAAATTCCTTCCCAAGCCTCAACTAAATTTGAATGTATGACATAGATTTGCCCCTAATTTCTGTTGTAGCTTATCAAGGAACATCTGCCAAAAAGTATGTTGGCTTACCAAAATAAGGAGGGCATGACCCCAGATCTAATTTTTATGGACACAGGCTGAACTAGTGCAAAACGATATCGACTGGCTAATTAAAACTTTGGACTCTTGCAACATTGTGGCAGCACTCATTGCAACCTTCGCTTTTGCCATGTCAGCCAGTTTACCAGGTGGCCTTGGTGGAGTCCACACCAATTCTGAAATGAGAGGGCATGTTTGAGGTCCTTGACATCTCATCACTCATGGCGCTCTTCTTTTCACTCACGGCAGTGTTTATGTTCCTTTCCATTCTCACCTCTCGACACCAAGCCGTGGACTTTCATGTTTACTTGCCCAGAAAGCTCGTGATAGGTTTGATGGCACTTTTTATATCAATAGCTTCCATGTCGGTGTCTTTTTGCAGGGGACATTTCTTCGTCCTCTGAAACATAATCAAACGAGCACAGGTTGTTGAATGTTTAGTGGGGTTTCTACCTGTGATGTTTTTGTCATAGCACAGTGCCCACTCTACATTAAGCTTTTCTCGACTACAGTATTCAAGAGGGATCCTTAGCGTGGCTCCAAGTTACTGTCTATATATATATATATAATTTCAAGTCTGTTATGTTCTTGTTTCCCATCTTCATATATATGCTTTAGTTTGATAATGAATAATCCTTGATATAATTTAATTCCCCATGCTTTGTATTAGTAAATGACTCAGATTTGTGTGTTCTCTATTGTTTTATAATTCTGTGAAAGGCAGTGTCAAAAGCACTCATGTTATCAAGCACATGTTAAAAAAAATAATGATAATAATTTTCTCTACATGTTTCACATATTCTCATACAAACTAGACTGACCACCATCTCTGAAAAATACATATAACCCCCTAACAAAGATGGGTTAGTATTGTCCTAGTTGTGGAATACTACATAGAGAAGGGACAGAGAGTATTGAACTTGGAACTTCATTACACTTTGAGCAAAACATTCCATTCAATTAGCTATTCACTAATATAAAGCAACATAATATGAACATGTTATGCCTTCAATCTTTACGTATTTCGCAATAAACTTTACAAAAAAGAAGGGAGAAAGACTCGAAAACTGAGGGATCTCTCCCTAACTATTCAGCAGCTCGGAAAACAGTCAACAATGACAGAAAGAGATTGATGATATCCAGATACAGAGCCACAGAAGCAAAAATGCACTCGTCGTAGGAATAACGCTTGATCAGGTTGTCTGTATCGTATATGATGTACCCACAAAATATGATCGACGCCAGACACCCATAGATCATAACAGAGATCTTACCCAATGGAAAGAGCACCTGCAAGAAGTGAAAGCAAGAATTGAGATTTTGAAACCCAACAACCAAGAAATGCAAACTCATCAGATCAGTGACAAAAGAAAGACACGGCAAAGACATATCTGTATATACCTGAATCAGGGCAAAGATAATGAGCACAAATATAGCCCCAAACAAGAAAGGCCCCAGAAAGTTGAAATCATGGCCTCTCCTTGCGGCCCAAAATGTGTACAACGTAAGACTTATAACCACCGCAGCCGTTAAGATTACAGATTCCAAAATAACCTTTTCTGTTACCAAATGAAATTACACAATTTGAACAATCAAACAACCGACATAACCAACGAAAGAAATGAAATACCCTCCGCGTTTGTTACTTCTTCCAAATCATTCAAGTAATGGAAAACCAATATTTTACAATATACAAGCCAAAAAACATCCAAGAAATCAGAACCTATGTTACCTAGAACGTGGATCGTTCCGGTACGTGGAACGGGAACGGGAACGGGAACGTGGTACGCTACATGTTCTAAAATGTGGTACGATAAGGATAGACTTCTATATATTATACTTAAGAATTTAAGATACTTAAGAATTTAAGATACTTCTAGAGTAATTTTTTTTTTTTTTTTTTTTAACTATTAGATGTCCAATAAAATGTAATATTTCTATGAGCATTATGACCCATTTTTTGATATTTATCTTGTCAAATTTAACTCACCTTAAATTTTAGTTCATTATATTTGAATTTTTTCCTCCTAAGATAACATTTAAGGATATATATTGAAAAAAAAATTTGGAATCGGTTTGGATCACTAAATTTACCGTTTTGGAACGAAGGTATACCATGTTTCGAAACGTGCATACCAATACGTAATTCACTAGCGTTTTCTAGTAATACAAATCAAAACAACCGTAGCATGAATAAGAAAGCACCTAGACTTTTGATAGTTGTACTACTTTCAAAACAAGAATGAAAGATTTTACAATTAGGTTTATTTCAACGTTCAATTAAACTCCATTACTCTGTAGTAGCCAATTGTTTCATCATGATGTAAGTAAGAGATTAATAACCATATATACTTTATCCTAAGATCACACACCACAAAGAGTGCGCAAAAATCCTAATAAAGCAACAAGTCCATACAATATCTGTTTTCTTGGATGATCAATTCACGCCTAGCTGAAGATTCTTAGCAAAACCTATTACTCAAGTTATCCTATATCCGCTTCTTACATTAGAATTCCCTCTTTGAAAACACCTCAATTATCTAGTTAATTTGAAAATTATTATGGGATTAAAAAAATAAAAAAAAAAACCCTCAACCACAAAACAAATTATGAAACTTAATTCAGGGTGTTACCAAATTGGGTTCCACTTCACACCCAATTTGGATAAACTTGAAGACAATGAGACGAAGGTTGATTGAGTTAGGAACAATTGCATATTAAAAAAAGAAAGCAAAAGATTAAAATGGAGATTGCTTACCATTGGTAAAAGCACAGGTCAAGCCCACTATAAAGGCAAGACTAACAGTAAACAACCCAAGGAGAAAATAGTTCACAGGATGTGTCTGGTGATAGTAATACAAAGGGCACAACACTGCAACCACAAAAATCAAAACACCTATAAGCACTATTAAATTCCCAAGATTAGAACAAGTAAATTCTGATAAGGAAAAAAAAAACAAAGAAGAGTACCTATGAAGGGGGTGATGATGATTATGATATAGAGGGCGAGGCCGGCGGCGGTGGTGGAGAAGAAGAGAGCGACAGGGCGGACGGTGACGACGACGGCGGCGACGGCGATGGTGATGAGCAATTGGAGAGACAAAATTGAATAAATCTTGCGAATGAAGGCCCACCGTAGCTCCGGATTCTCCAGCATCGTTGGGTACAGCGGGCTCGCCCCCGCTTCCACGTCATTTTTCCGGTGAGGCGGTGTTTGCCACATATTCTAAACAAACAAGTTTAACCCTGTCTGTGAGAAAAAGAATCAGAGAGTGTGTGCATGGGATTGTTGTTTACTGGGTTTGGAGGTTTGGGTTGCTTAATGGATGGAAAGGGTGAGGGTTGTGGGGGATTAATTAAAGAGGGAAGTTGTTCGGTGCTTGAAACTTCTTGATTCGCCTACACGCGTGAGGAACACGTGCCTAAATATTTTCATAAACTTGTATTTTATGTATGTCTCCAGCTAACCAATGCCCCCACAACCCTCCACCAGCAAACTTTTTCTTATTTTCTGATAATGTTCTTTCTTACACTTTCTAGTACTTTCTTTCCTCTTCACATCTTGATCTTACTAGAGTTTCTCGAATTTGGGGATGCTGCTGCGCGGGCTGCGCCGCAGCATCTGTTGTGCGGCGAAATAGACATATTTTGAGGCTCATTTTGATAATTCGAACCGTCACATTTTAGAATACATCAAGTAGAACATGCTTGCAAAAAATCAAATTAATCGGATATCATTTGCCTATTCATCCACTCACATTTGTATTCATTTTAATACTTTAAATCACATTTATTATTTATTTTTGTAAATAGAAATGTGAGTGGATGCATGGGTAAACGATATCCGATTAACTTGATTTTTTACAGGCATATTCTACTTGATGTATTCTAAAATATGAACGGTTCGAATTATCAAAATGAGTCCCGAAATGAACCCATTTCGCCGCATAACAGATGCTGCTGCACACCCTGCGCAGCAGCATCCCCCATCCCAAGTTTCTCTCTTTCTTTTGTTTTCTTTTCCTCAATTTTTTTTTTTCTTCTTTTTTTTCTTGGGATGGAACAATGAAAGCAATGACTCCATGAGAAGTTATTCGGTGGTACGATTATGTGGTGCTTCGAATATATTTTGATTAGTAAAAAATATAAGATTTATAATTTTGTAATAAATGATTAGCAAGTAATAGGAATGTAGTAACTTATGAATGATTAAGAGTATGTCCACGTAATATCCTTAGGATTCGTTTGGAAAGTGAGTTGATTTTTTGATTTTTTGACTTTTTTAGCTTAGGGCTAAAAAATTTCGTTTGGGAAGAATTTTTTGACTTTTTTGACTTTTTGTAAAAGAAAGAATATAATAATTATGAGTTGGATGTGATATTTTATCTTATTAGACTAAAATAATATATTTTATCTTATATGACTATTTTAGCTCAACCCTCCCGTCCCAAACAGAGGCTTACACTAAAAAATAACTTTTCTGACATCATCCATTTGTACCACCCAAAAAAAAAAAAAAATGACTTCATTCTTTCACAACAACATGCATACTACTTTTGACTTGCAAGGTAAAGTGTAGAGAAATATGGATAACAATATGATTTCTATTTTTATTTTTTTTATCAGGACTCAAATTAACTTGTGGCATTTAAAAAAAGTGTACAAGTTAACTTGAGTGGGCTGTTCACTTCCCATTTAAAATTTATCAATTTATTTGTATGTGTATACAAATTACATTACACTTGCTTTATACACAATCTATCCCAAATGCCACCCTTCTCAATTTTGTTGCATATTTTTCTTAGATTAATTGTTTTTATATCAATTTATGAAAAATGATTTGAATAACATCTGTCATTTGATTAGTTTGTGAGTTTTGTATTGAGAATTGAAATAAATAATATATTCTTTTAATAGAAATTGTGGAAAAAAAAATTAGTGAAACATCTCTCTTTAATTTTGGATAGTAGGAGAGGTGCAATATGCTTTTTTTATTAGATAAGGTCTTTCAAAAAAATTTCTTTATGATCATATTAGAGAAATTTCAAATTTTTTTTGTGAAAATTGAAATTTGAAATTTCTATGTTGGGGTGAAATTTTTCGAATTTTCTCTATGAAAATATTAAAAGTCCCCAATTATTATGAAAATATTATATATTCTTTATCTTATAAAATTTTAATGTTAGAAACCTTGAAAAATTATCAATCCATCAAGTATCATTGGGTTGATTTTTTTTTCCTTCCAAAATGACCTTGCACCTTTTTTCCCTTCTGTGGTGTGTTAAAGCACATGCAAAAATTAAAATTTTACTAGACTTGCTCAAAAAATATTTTCCATTAATGTGTCAATTCTCTTGTCAAATTTGATACTAACGTGACAAATGCGAAAACTAGACAATGCTTGCTTTTCTTCTCTTCTTCTTTTTTTTTTTTTGGCTAGATGAATACGGGAAAAAAAGAAAGGAAACAAAAAACCAACAATATCCAACCAAAATTACAAAATAACAAAAAAGAAGGGCTACTCCACAATACAGTAACGCTGTTAGTCCAACTCTACAGCTATATGGACCGAGACTGGAATACCCTAACCACAGAAAGAGATCCAGAGAAATTGACTTAGAAAGCCCAACTAGGCCCAATCCAATGGCCCACGAAGCAATGGTTCAAATCTAAAACCCATAGTTGGCCCACTTGGAAACACAATGAAATCCAAGATTAGGAAAAATATTTTTACATCCAATTTTTTTCTTTTTCTTTTTTTAAAATAGAAAATATTTATTTTAAAATTCAGAAGTGATAAGAAAATTGAAAACATGAGCTGCCATTCTTAACTGTTCAAATTTTATTTTTATTTTTTTTTTGGTTTTTTTTTTAAATATAGAAACATTTTGTAATTTCTAAGCTATTTGGATGTAACTTGACAATCAAAATGTTTAAAATAAACTCAAGCTTTATTCATTTCTTCAGAATACATTTTATAGCAAATTCAAGAGAATTTTAAAAAATATGAGAATTTTATTTAGCCTTCATGATGTTATATTAGTTTCAAACCTGAGCAACAATTTAGAAATAAACACCACGATATTACTCGGCTACAAAATTTAATGGCATCATGAAATAATTCGCTTAGCTACAAATTGCTTCATATGTAGAGTCAAGTGAAGCCCATATGAGGCCATATTGGGCTTGTCATGATAAAATATGGTGACTTGAAAACATAATGATGAATTCAAATTAATCCTATACTTGGAAAGAAATATTCAGCATCCAAGTAATTTTTTTTGTCAGAAATCACTGCCGAAAATAACACTAGTAATATAAAAACTTAGGATAAATTTTTTTAGGAAGAAAACCCAACGAAAATAACACTAGTAATATAAAAACTTAGGGTAAATTTTTTTAGGAAGAAAACCCAACAAGATATGTAAATAAATAACAAATAAAAACTGAGTTAATGTGAGTTGTCATTCTGATTTGTTCACAATAATTTGAGGTTTGTTCACAAAAATTGCAGAAATAACATAGTATTTAGGCTATTCAAAATTAACTTAGGTATGACTAAATCCAAGCAATATTCATTAATCTGATGATGTATGCACCTGAAACATTTTCAAAGTATCTCTCTGAAAATGTAGAGAGAGAATTTTCATACAAATCGTAAATTTGACAGAGATTTCTTGGGACTAATCGTATCTGTTGATTAATAAATTCTAATTGCTGATTAATATATGGTTGTAAATACCAATCCTGTAGCTGGTTTGAGTGTGAGTTACGACGTTGAATTTAAAATTCTAATACTTTATGTAATTCAACAAGTAAATTCACGGACATGCATAAATATGAAAGAAAAAAAGAAAATACTTACAATCAAAGTCTTCAAAACAACATAGTTCTTCGATACTTAATTTATATATCATAAACTAAGAAAATTTACAAGAGAGGAAGAGAGATACACTTCAAAGCACTCTGAAAGAGGAAATTTTAAAGCTAAAACTCTTTCTCAACAAGGGTGAGGGTATCCCTTAAATAGAAAACAATAATAAAGATAAGATAAGGTAGAGGACAGGTGGCGTGTCCTGGATAGCTAGGAGTCAATCAGCCTTATCCTCATGGCTGAGTGGTTTTACTTTTGACTTAGCATCCTTATCTTCGTTGAGCTGGATTGAGACAGCTGGATAAAGCTGGATAGTCCTGTGCCAGATGGCAGATCAAGTATTTGCTTTTTTTAAAATATCTTCACTGTTGGTTGTCATTTTATACTGACACTCCTGGTGAATCTTACTAGTGGAGGACAAAGGCTCACACTTTGCCTTTTCCTTTTTTTTTTTTGGTTTTATCTTTTTCCTTGTTAATCTTTTCTGTAATCATGCTGGTAAGTGAATCCCAAAAATCACTAAAGTTGGGTTCATCACCTACAGGGTCTTGTGATTTCCCGGCTAGAACAGCAAATTCATTTTTATCCTGGTCTAGATCTTCTTGGTCTTGACTACTAGTTACGGATTTCATGGAAGTGTCATCACTGGAAATAGTTTGGAAAAATTGTTCCTTCATGAAATCCATGCTTTTGATAACTAGTTCTGTTTCTGACAAATTCAGATTTTTTGGCGTAATTCTGTTTGGATTTGTTAAAAAAGGGTTTTGAATAACCGGTTGGCAAGGAATTGTTTTGGGAACAACATCCCAGCAAGCTTGAAAGTGTGCCTTAATCTTCTAGACAGTTTCTGGTAGAGTGAGATTCATAACCTTGTCCCACCATCTCACAAAGAAAACTCTTTTGAGACGTGGAATTTTATTCTGTAATCACACTGGAAATCCCATTTCCATATCCATTGAATACTAAAACGAATGGTAAACTGAACCAAGGATTTGGTCATAGAAATATCTGTATGTCCTGGTAAATGAGAATAAACAATTTGCCATTCATTAAAAGCTTCGCGGATGGATACTGGTAAAACTCCAAGTTGTAATCCAAATTTATCTCACCAAACGATAAACCAATTAGGTAAATCGTTTTTGAGAACATCAGGACAAATACTGATAAACCAAGAGTGATTGTGAATGGGATTCTGGTAATAAAAAGAATAAGTAAATACATCGATATAGTCCCAATAACTATAATGAGTTTCCCTATTACGAATATCAAGTTGGCGAGTAGTGTGCGGATGAATGCCCCATGTAGAAATGGGCATGATATTGCGGATTGTCGTTTTCCTGAATTGGATGGGACTAGCAGTCTTGGAAGGATCATGCAGAGTATGCTTGATTTCCATGTCAGCAATCTCAATGAGTATCTATTCATATATATATATATATATATATAACAGTACTGGACAAAATGGGGAGGAAATTGTTAAGTCGTAAGATAACGACGTTTAATTTCCCATGGATCAATCATCCATTTTTCATTTGCTAGTTCGACATAAAGAACTGTTTCTTCAGTAATACTGTTAGGAATGTACTATTCAAGAGTAAGGAGGGCATCCTTAGTAGATTGACTAGGGGATTCCCCTATATTACTGTTAGAGGCTTGTAGCCGTAGAAATTCTGCTGTATATAGATCATGGTAAGGGTTGCTCCTGCCTTGGCCCGACGATTTGGGCCACGGCCACCTCTACTGGTCATGATCCCTGCAAATATTCTAGGGTTAAAAAGTCTGGTAGAGAGTTCTGTTCACCTTTGATATATTCAATATCAAAGTCAAATACTGGTAATTGCCGATTTGCAAATATTTGTTTATGAGTAGGATTAAGAACATCTTTTTTAAATATCTATTTGGCTGCTGAACAATCAACACGAATTAAAAATTGTTGATTTAATAAATCGTCCTGAAATTTTAAGACACATTTAACAATTGCTAAACATTCTTGTTTAATCGTTGGATAATTTAAAGCAACTTTAGTCCAGTTTCCTGATGTAAATCTTAGTAATTCTTCTTTTTGGTTGGTAGGGTTAAACTGTTTTAGAATACCCAGAGTTAGAGGCGTCAATTTCCACTATTTGCTTCCATTCTGGATTTGGTAAAGTAAGACAGGGGAGTTGTTTTACTTTAGCTTTAATTTTCTATACTGCAATAGTGTGTGCATCCGTCCATGGAGAAGGATTTTTCTTTGATCTAGTGTAGAGGATAGCAGCATCCTTGGATAACTGATGATAGTAGTCTCTAATATAATTTAGACTACCAAGAAATCTCTGTAATTAAGTTTTATCTTTTTTTTCATCTGGAAATTTAGAAGCAAACTCTATGCTTTGGTCAATTGGTATAATAGTTTCATTATGAATATTATGACCCAAAAAACATACAGTTGTTTGAAAAAGTTTCATTTTTGCTGCAGATATGACTAAACCATTTCTGATAATAACGTGCTTAAAAATATTAAGATGTTTAAAATGATGGTCGATTGATGAGGAGAAAATAAGAACATTATCAATATAATAGATAGAAAATTATGTATAAGGAGTAAATATATCATTCATAATATGCTGGAATTCTGATGGTGCATTTTTTAAACCAAAGAGCATAACATTTCATTCATAATGCTCAAAAGGTACAGTAAAAGCAGTTTTATACCTATCCTGTTCTGCAATTTGTACTTGCCAATATCTTGATTTTAGGTCAAATTTAGAAAATATGATTGCATCCTGTAGCATATCAAGAAGATCTTTTTTATTCGGTATGGGATATCTGATCCATTTTAAGGCCTCATTAAGAGGTTTATAATTACTAACTAATCTTGGCACACCTCTTTCAATTTCTATATTTTTATTAACATAAAATGCTGTACAACTCCAAGGAGAAAGGCTTGTTCTAATCAACTTCTTTTGGAGAAGATTTTGAATTTCTGTTTTGCACATTTCTAAGTATTCCTTTTTCATTTGACTAGGGCGAGCTTTGGTTAGGATGAATCGTTCATCAAAGTCTGGTTCGTACGGAAGAGAAACTATGTGTTTCTTTCTTTCCCAAAAAGTATTGGGAACATCACTGCAAATTTTTGTTCGAAATTCTTGTTCAATTAATTTAACATTATTCTGTAAAGACGACTGTTGTAATCTTTGCTCAATAGTGAGGAAATTAATTTCTGTTTGAAGAAAATTAATTTGTTTTTCCTTGAAATTAACTAGATCTTTGATTTGATTTAGTTCTTTAGTATAAGGTTTGGTTATGAATTCAAAAATAATAGATTGATTACTGATGGTTGTGTGAATGCCTATGGAGTCTATCTTGGTGATAGGCATTAGTAAACACAGGAATGGAGTCTCTAAGATAATGTTTTGGGACATGTTTCGGATAAGAACAAAAGCAGTGGGAAAACATATACCTTGATTACAGATGAAAGCTTCTGGTACTTTGAATTTAATTTTCATAGAATTACCACTTGAACTGGTTAACGATTGAGTGGCTTTATGGAAATATTTAGTAGAAATTAATCCTTCTTGAATACTGTTAGAAATGGGCGCCCATGTGGCATGACCATTTGAATGCTTTGAACCTTATCCAAATAGGTTTTGAATTCAAATTCAAACCTATTTGGATAACAACTCAGGATATATATATATCTATCATATAATTGATATGGATAGATGATATATCTTATATTATCTCATATAACTAATATGGATAAATGAGAAAAACATATTATATATCTGATATATGGGATATGGGTGATTAAGAGAAAAACAACGTATGTTTGAGCTTTTTCCCATATACTGACTCTCTCCCAAAAACAACGATCAAAGCCATTTGCACTGTGATTTGTGTGAGTGATATTCACTATTGTAATATCACTCCATTGCTGGGTTGATTGACCAGATTTAGGAAGCACGTGATTTACCCACGAGATCCTTCAATTCAGATTATATCAGAAAGGTATGACCATAATTTTTATTCCGCTGCGTTATACTTTGTTTTACATTGGTATCAGAGCGTGAATGGGTATTTTCGTGTTTTTCTTTAATCATGTGTATATTTTTATATGTATATGTATACAATATATACATAAATGTTTATAAAGGAGGAAAAATGTCTACTTTCATTAGATTAAGAGCATAAATACTTATTTTTTATATTCATTAATGTCTTTTTTAATACCATAAATTATTTTATTTTAAAAAATGGAGTCTGACAGTACAATAATTAGCCGGAAAACACCCTGGAAGGCGGCGCGTGGGCCTCATGCGCCACCTGACGCTGTGAGCCGCTTCCACGCGCCAGACGCCCTGCCGATGTGCCTACACGCGCCCTCACGCGCACGTCAGCGGCGCTGTCCACGCGCGCGCCGTCCGCGTCACGCACTCGAGCCGCATGCTGGAGCCGCGCGCTGAGCCGCGTTGAGCCGAGCGTTGAGCCGCGCGGTGAGCCGTTCTGAGCCGCGCGCTGAGCCGCACCGTTTTCCTCCGCCGACTTGGCTGGCTTGGCTGCTGATGCATAAGGCACTGTTTGTTTTGTTTTTAATTCTATATCGCGTTAAATGGTCATAATTAATTCATTACATATTTGTTTTATGCGTGGTTTGTACTGTTAGACTCAGAATTAATTTTTTTATATTCTATAAAATTTTGAAAATTTTACGAAAATAAAAAATATTTTTTCTGTGTTAATAATTTATTTTTTATGCTTTAAAATGATTCTAGTATTGCATAAATAATTTTCTGGGGTTGAAATTTTTATTGTAGACTTCTGAAATGTTTTACTATTTACTGGAATAATTTTTTTTTAGTTTATCAGTTTCTGGATTTTTTATTTCTAATTTTATGTGTGTTTATTAGTTATTTAAAATTCCAGAAAATTTCAGAAATATTCCAGAAAATTTCCGAATGATGTACATTTTAATTATGGCATAATCAGAATATTGTTTCAGTTTATCAGTTTCTAGATTTTTTATTTCTAATTTTATGTGTGTTTATTAGTTATTTAAAATTCCAGAAAATTTCAAAAATATTCCAGAAAATTTCAAAATGATGTACTTTTTATAGTGGCATAATCTGAATATTGTATTCAGCATATTTTTTGGGTTTGTAATATGTTGTAATTAGAGAAGCATGATTAATTATTTATTTATTTATTTCAATTCCATTATTAAATGTATATAGCATGAATTGTTTGTAAATTTACATTAAGATACTATTGTATGGAATTTATCATGCTTTGTATATGCCATAAGTAGTGCAAGATTGATTGATTGTTTTTTGCGCATGAAATTAAATTAAATTTTGATAATTATCACTAAAGGCGCAAGAGATGATTACGAGCATAGCAAATTTTCGATCATGAGACATGTGTAAAATTATCATTATTTAATTTAGATTTTTTTTTGCTGCAAAATAATTTTTGTGTTGCTATCATTAATATCCCCTGCGCATTTGTTTACTCTGTATGTAGAAATGGCTGCTACGACAGTGGTGGCAGACTTAACTAAGGGAGAGAAATTGGATGGCGAAAATTATGACATATGGCGCCGTAAGATCCAATACCTCCTCAATGAGCAAGAAGTGTTGACCACACTTGAACAAGTGATGGTTGAGCCAGAGCAGGGCAATACAGCTCAACATCGTCGTGATCTTGAAGCCTTTCAGACTTGGCGTAACAAAGATCGGTGTGCGCGCTTTACTATGTTGAGCAGCATGCACAACGACTTGATTAGTGAGTTTGAGCATTGCCCGACTGCATTTGAGATGTGGGAAGCTCTCAAGCAAAAGTTTGGTATTACCTCTTTGGCAAAGCTACGTGGGCTGACTATGAAGTTTGACTCATATCAGAAAAGGGCGCATCACTCGATGAAGCAGCATTTGAGGGTCATGTCAGCCATGATACGTGAGCTTTGCGCCTGCTGGGCACAATTTGACTCAAGAGCAGCAAGTACAAGCTGTGATTCGCTCTCTGCCAAATTCTTGGAAGCAGATGAAGCAGAACATGATGCATAATGAGAGTGTGAAAACATTCGAAGACATATCGCGTCATTTGGAGCTAGAGGCTGAGCGCCTTGAGGCGGCTAAGTCTGATGGTTCTGCTATGGTGTTTGAGTCAAGCTCACGTAGGACTTCTTAGTTCAAACGTAGAAAAGCAAAAGGTGCCCCTAAGAAGCAAGCAGCAGCTGCGCTTAAGCCCAATGGCGCTAGAAATTTCAAGCGTAGGGGCAAGAGAGGTGGTAAGAAGGCAAATGCTAAATTGACATGCTTTAACTGTAACAAAGAAGGACACTTCGCTCGGGATTGCCCTGAGCAGAAGAAGGTACTCCCTTACTTAATTTCTCGCATTCAATGCTCTGTGTCTAGTCAAGCATTAATTGCTCATTCTCCTCATTTTTGGGTTGTAGACTCCGGAGCAACAGACCACATCGTGAGGGACAGAGTAGGGTTCGTTGAGTATTGCCGAGTACCTGCTGGGAGCAGAAAAGTTTACATGGGAAACGAGTCCAGTGTGGAGGTGCTTGGCATTGGCACATTCAAGTTGGAAATGCGACGAGGGCGCACCTTGTATCTTCATGATGTTCTTTATGCTCTGGATATTCGGCGAAACTTAGTTTCAGTTATTAGCATGATGAGCCTTGGTTTTAGCTTTCGTTTTGAGAATAATGGTGTTAGCATTTATTTGGGAACAATTTTTTATGGTTTTGGTTATCTTTCAGATGGTTTTTTAGTTTTGGATGTGGATGATTCTAGTCTTAATAAAAATGCCAATGGCTCTGTTTCTAATATTGCATCTTTTTGTGATAATGATTCTATGAGATGGCATGCTAGATTAGGCCACATAGGGCAAGACAGGATGACTAGATTGGCTAGAGAAGGTTTTTTAGGCCCACTCGCTAGAGTCACTTTGCCTACTTGTGAGCATTGTCTTGCTGGTAAGGCAACAAGGAAATCATTTGGGAAAGCCATAAGGGCATCAGTCCCATTGCAACTTATTCATTCTGATATATATGGACCAATGAATGTAAGGGCAAGGCATGGAGCCCCTTATTTTATCACATTTATAGATGATTGCACCGTTTTGGTCATGTTTATTTGATTTCTCACAAGTCAGAAGCATTGGATTGCTTTAGACGGTATGTTAACGAGGTTGAGAATCAATTAGACAAGAGCATTAAGGCTCTAAGGACTGACCAAGGACGTGAGTATCTATCTGAGCAATTTAAAGTGCTCTGTGAGGAAAAAGGAGTCATCAGGCAATTGACAATTCCTAGGACTCCGCAGCAAAATGGTGTAGCGGAGAGAAGGAATCGCACATTGCTTGACATAGTTAGATCAATGATGGCGCAAGCTAATCTTCCCATTTCTTATTGGGGAGATGCTTTGTTGACTGCTGCCTACGTCCTTAACCGTGTGCCCTCCAAATCAGTTCCTTCCACCCCATATGAGATGTGGGTTGGCAAAAGCCTAATTTGGGCAATTTGCAGCCTTGGGGTTCGGCAGCTTACATACACAACGCTTCTCATAAGTTTGGGAAGTTGGGCCCTAAAGGAAAGAAGTATATCTTCATTCGCTATAGTGAGCATTCTAAGGGCTATGTGTTTGTTGGGGAGCATCCGGATGGAAGTGTGACTAAAATTGAGTCACGAGATGTGGATTTCCTAGAGGAGGATTTCCCTAGCAGAGGTGAGGTAACTAGAGAAGTAGAACTCTATGAGATGGAGGATCTACTTGAAGGCGCACCTAGTAGCCTAGTAAAGAATGAGGAGATAATTCCTCAAGCTCCTAGGGACAGTAGGAGCGATCTACCTGCCCATGGATTAGATCCAATGGATGAGGATTCTCAGGATTCTCAACTACGTAGAAGCAAACGTGGAGCTATACCCCGTCGTCGTTTTGAGATTGAAGGGGAAGCATTCATGATTGCTCTGACTGATGAGATGGAGCCTAAGAATCTCAAAGAGGCTCTATCATCCTCTGTTAGTAAAGAATGGAGTACTGCAATGGATGAAGAAATAGAGTCTATGAAGAAAAATCATGTCTGGGACTTGGTTAATTTGCCGCCAGAACGCAAGACTATTGGGAACAAATGGGTTCTCAAAATCAAGCGCAAGGCGGATGGTTCCATAGAAAGGTATAAGGCTCGCCTAGTGGCGAAAGGTTACACCCAACGAGAGGGTGTGGACTATGAGGAAACTTTTTCACCAGTTGTAAGGTTTGCCTCTATTCGCCTAATCCTGGCCATAGTAGCTCAGTTGGACTTAGAGCTATATCAGATGGACGTTAAGACTGCATTTCTCAATGGAGAATTGGATGAAGAGATCTATATGGATCAACCAGAAGGCTTTGTGGTAGTAGGTCAGGAGCGCAAAGTTTGCAAGCTTCAACGATCTATTTATGGCTTAAAGCAATCATCCAGACAGTGGAATCTGAGATTTCATCGAGCCATTGTTTCTAATGGGTTTACGATGATTGATGAAGATCACTGTGTGTACGTTAAGCGGTCCAAGGACATTTTTCTGATATTGTCATTATATGTAGATGACATATTATTGGCTGGAAATGACAAGGAGATGATTGTCGCCACTAAAATGTGGTTGTTCTCTACATTTGAGATGAAGGACATGGGTGAGGCAAGCTATGTGCTCGGTGTTAAGATCCTTAGGGATCGCTCTAGGAGACTTCTTGGTTTGTCTCAAGAGACTTACATTAAGACTATCCTAGAGCGATTCCAGATGCAGAGCTGCAAACCCATTGACACTCCTGTTGCAAAAGGCGAGAGCCTAAGCCTTGATATGGGTCCTAAGACTCAAGAAGAAAATGAAAAGATGGCCCGTGTTTCCTATGCAAATGCTGTTGGAAGCTTGATGTATGCTATGATGTGTACGCGTCCTGACATTTGTTATGCAGTCGGATTGGTGAGTCGTTACCAATCCAACCCAGGACCAGCTCATTGGAAAGCAGTTAAGAGGATATTACGATATCTTAGAGGGACTGCAGATTACACACTTTGCTACCAGAGTTCAGATCTACATCTAGTTGGCTATTGTGATGCTGACTGGGGAGGAGACTTAGATGAGCGTAAGTCTACTTCAGGATATACTTTCATGCTTAGCGATGGTACTATTTCTTGGAGCAGTAAAAAGCAATCCTGTATCGCCTTATCGACTATAAAGGCTGAGTTTGTGGCTTGTTCATCTGCCGTTCAGGAAGCCGTGTGGTTGAGGAGATTCCTTCAGCATTTGGATGTTGTTACACACACTTCAGACCCTGTGACTATCCATTGTGACAGCATGGCTGCACTCGCTTACGCTAAGGATCCTAAATACCACGGCAGAACCAAACACATTGATGTGAGGTTCAACTTTATCAGAGACATTTTGGCGTAGAAAGAAGTGATCCTGGAGCACATCCCTACGAGTCATATGGTTGCGGACCCTTTGACTAAGCCCATTGCTAGAGATGTTTATCTTACTCATGTTAGGGCTTTAGGACTACGTAGGTGGTGATTTTTTTTATGTGTATTCAGTTGAACTCATATTTTTTAGGGATATTTATGCCATTAGTATTCATATTTGTTTCTATTACACATTTATGTTTACTACCTTTTGCAATGGTTTGTGAATTAACATACACAAAATAATTAAATTGATGTTAGCAGGCAAGATTGGCTCACTCACACGAGCAATCGCCCTAGCGCTAGGTAGCGAGTAAGGATGAGACTAGTGGCTTATTGTATTTGGAGCAAATAGAGAAGCTAAAATTATCCACTAGCTATGTCGCTTTGGTTGGAGCCAAGATGATGTTGGGTATACCTCCTTATTGGAGTGTGGGACCCAATGGGTTTTGAAAAAGAGTTTTAATTTGGCTTGGTTTAGGTATAATATTTTTATATATTATATTTGTGGAGGCCCAATTCAATTTGGGGTACAATTAGGGTTTGATTTCAAAACCCAAGATTTAATATATTATTTTTGGTTTTAACACAACAAAAGATAGCAAGGTGGACGGCGGCTACTCCATACTTCGGTAACAGTGCCGAAGTTGTAGATATTGGTTCAATTTTGGTTTTTGAAGCTTGTTTTTGGAGCATCTTCGGTTGGTGTTTGGTTCGTTATTTTGGATCTTCTTCAACTCAGGTTTTGAAGATTTTGGTTCATCTATTTGGTGAGGTCTTTCCTCTTGTTTATTTGTGATTATTAGAATTCACCTAAGGGTGGTTTTGTGAGACCATTAGTGTCTCGTTTGTAATCGTTTGGAACTTATTTGGTTGATAGTGGAATCGGATTTCGATCCCGTGGACGTACCTCACATTGAGGGAACCACGTAAAAATTTTTGTGTTGCCTTCTGATTTAATTTTTCCGCATTAGTTTTTATTCCCATTGATTGATTTACTTGTGGGGAATCACATCGATTTTCCCTAACAACTGGTATCAGAGCTTACGGTTTATTTGGGTCTATTTATTTGTGTAAATCAATGGAGGGGAATGTGGGTCGCATGTCTAGCTTCAATGGAAGTAATTGGGTAACTTGGAAAACTAAAATGGAGGACCTATTATTTTGTAAAAACTTGTATGGACCCATTGAGGGTGATAGTGGCAAACCTGCTGATATGAAAGATGATGAGTGGAAGAGGCTTAATCGAAAAGCCGTTGGTGTTATCCGTCAATGGATTGATGACAGTGTGTTTCATCATGTTGCTACTGAAACTTCAGCACATGATTTATGGAAAAAATTAGAGAGTCTTTATGATAGAAAATCAGCCACAAATAAAGCCTTTCTGTTTCGTAAGTTGGTTAATTTAAAATATAAAGAGGGCAGCCCTATTCCGGAACATCTGAATGAAATAAAGAGTATTGTTAACCAACTTGCTTCTATGAAAATTATTTTTGATGATGAGTTGCAGGCTTTGATGCTACTTAGTTCCTTACCCGAAAGTTGGGAGACTTTGGTTGTGACAGTTAGTAATTCGGCACCCGATGGAGTTGTCACAATGGGCCAAGTCACTAGTAGCTTGTTGAATGAAGAAACTAGAAGAAAATCAGCCGGTTCCTCTCATTCGGAAGCATTTGTTGTGAGAGGCCGAAGCAAAACAAGGGGGAGGAGTAAGACTCCTCATGGTCGTGATCAAAGCCGTGACAAGTCAAGAGATGGTTCTTTTTCAAAGAAAGACGTTGAGTGTTATTATTGCCATGAGAAAGGGCACATGAAGCGGGAATGCCGAAAGCTCAAGAACAAGGAGAAAAGGCGTGACAAAAGTGTGGATAAGAAGCAAGAAGACACAACGGCAGTTACTACCGATGATCTCATGGTCGTTTGTGAAGATGATTGTATCAATTTTGTGGGCCAAGAGAGCAGTTGGGTGATTGATTCTGGTGCTTCTTTTCATGTGACTTCTCGAGTTGATTTCTTCACTACCTACACTGCAGGAGATTATGGTTCTGTTCGAATGGGTAATGAAGGTTTGTCCAAGATTATCGGCATGGGTGATGTTTGCTTGGAAACAAATTTGGGCTGCAAGTTGTTGCTTAAAGATGTGAGGCATGTTCCCGACATTCGCCTCAATTTGATCTCTACTGGGAAGCTAGATGATGAAGGCTTCAACAACAAATTTGGTGATGGAATATGGAAGCTCACAAAGGGTTCTTTGGTGGTGGCTAAGTGCAAGAAGACTCATACACTTTATTCGATGCAAGGAAAAATTTGTAAAGGTGTTGTCAATGCACTTGAAGATGATACTTCTACCGAATTGTGGCACAAGCGGCTTGGCCACATGAGTGAAAAGGGCTACAAGTTTTGTTCAAGAAAGAGCTTCTACCCGGTTTGAAAGGTACACATCTTAAAACTTGTGTTCATTGTTTGGCGGGTAAACAACATAGAGTTTCTTTTCATAAAAATGTTGCTTCTAGAAAAGAAAATGTTTTGGAGTTGATTCATTCGGATGTTTGTGGTCCTTTAAAAGTTAGAACACATGGTGGTGCACTTTATTTTGTTACTTTCATTGATGATTATTCAAGGAAAGTTTGGGCTTTTCTACTAAAAACTAAAGATCAAGTTCTAGAAGTATTTAAGCATTTTCAGGCCATGGTTGAAAGAGAAACAGGGCAGAAATTGAAGTGCATCCGAACAGACAATGGTGGTGAATACATTGGGCCATTTGATGAGTATTGTCGCAGCCAAGGTATTCGGCACCAAAAGACAGTTAAGAAGACTCCTCAACAAAATGGCGTTGCCGAGAGGATGAACCGCACCATTGTGGAAAGAACAAGGTGTTTGCTTTCACAAGCTAAATTGCCAAGATCCTTTTGGGGTGAGGCAATGAGTACAGCGGTTGACGTGATCAATTTATCTCCTTGCTATCCTTTGAATGGTGATGTTCCTGAAAGAGTTTGGACTGGCAAAGATGTGTCTTATGAGCACTTGAGAGTGTTTGGTTGCCGAGCTTTTGTTCACATTCCAAAGGATGAGAGGTCCAAGCTTGATAGTAAGTCAAGACAATGTATTTTTCTTGGCTATAGGCGTGATGAATTCGGGTATAGATTGTGGGATCCGGTCGACAAGAAAGTCATTCGAAGCCGTGATGTTGTGTTTCTTGAAGACCAAACAATTGAAGACTTTGGCAAAGGTGATCAACCGGAGCCAAAAACTAGTGATCTCATTGACATGATCCATCTCCTTCATCTTCAGTTGATGATGAAAATGGGGGAGATGTGCAGCCACCTATTGAAGATGTAGAAGATGATGCTAATCCTAATGAAGTTGAGCCAGAAATTGAGGAAGAGCATCTAACTCAAGAACCGCCACCACAACTTGAGTTGAGGAAATCTACAAGGGACCGACAACCTTCAAGAAAGTATCCTCCCAATGAATTTGTGTTGATTTCTGATCAAGGGGAGCCTGAGAGCTACCAAGAAGCAATTGAGCATGCAAAGAAAGATGATTGGAAAAAGGCCATGGAAGAGGAGATGAATTCCTTACTTGAAAATCACACTTATGATTTAGTGAAGTTGCCTAAGGGAAGGAAAATTCTGAAAAATAAGTGGGTTTTCAAATTGAAGAATGATAGGAAGAATCTAAGGTACAAAGCACATCTTGTTGTGAAAGGCTTTGGGCAAAAGAAAGGTATTGACTTTGATGAGATTTTCTCACCGGTTGTGAAGATGTCTTCTATTCGGGTTGTACTTGGCATGGCTGCCAGTATGAACCTTGAAGTTGAGCAACTTGATGTGAAGACCGCATTTCTTCATGGTGATCTTGAAGAAGAAATTTACATGGAGCAACCGGAAGGTTTTGTAGAGAAAGGGAAAGAGAAATTTGTTTGCAAATTGAAGAAAAGTTTGTATGGCCTCAAGCAAGCTCCGCGGCAATGGTACAAAAAATTTGACTCTTTCATGATGAATAATGGTTTTTCTAAAACCACTTCGGACCATTGTGTGTTTGTGAAAAATTTTCCGGATGGCAAATTTATTATTCTTTTGCTTTATGTTGATGACATGTTAATTGTGGGTCAAGATTCTACCATGATAAACAGGTTGAAGTTAGAGTTGAGTAAATCTTTTGCTATGAAAGATTTGGGACCGGCAAAGCAAATACTTGGTATGAAAATTGTTCGTGATCGCAAAGAGGGACTGATTTGGTTGTCTCAAGAAAGCTACATTGAGAAAGTTCTTGAGAGGTTCAACATGAATAAAGCAAAGCCGGTTGGTTGTCCACTTGCGGGTCACTTCAAACTTAGTTCGAATCAATGTCCTACAAGTGAGAAAGACAAAGAAGAGATGTTGAAAGTTCCTTATGCTTCAGCAGTTGGTTCTTTGATGTACGCCATGGTTTGTACAAGGCCGGATATTGCTCACGCCGTTGGTGTGGTGAGTCGTTTTCTCTCTAATCCGGGTAAAGAACATTGGGCAGCGGTAAAATGGATTCTAAGATATCTTCGAGGGACTTCGAAGGTGTGTTTGTGTTTTGGGGATGGTAAGCCGATGCTTGATGGGTTCACAGATTCTGACATGGCTGGTGATGTTGATTCTAGGAAATCTACTTCGGGGTATTTGATGACTTTTGCAGGGGGAGCTGTGGCATGGCAATCTAAATTACAAAAATGTGTTGCTCTCTCAACTACCGAAGCTGAATTTATTGCCATTACAGAAGCTTGCAAAGAAGAGTTATGGTTGAAGAAATTTTTGCAAGAGTTGGGTTTGAAGCAAGAAAAGTATGTGCTTTATTGTGATAGTCAAAGTGCTATTCACTTGAGTAAAAATTCTACTTTTCATTCGAGATCGAAACACATTGATGTGAGATACCATTGGATTCGTGATGTGTTAGATTCGAAATTGTTACAACTCGAAAAGGTTCACACGATGATAATATTTCGAATATGTTGACTAAGACTTTGTCGAGGGACAAACATTTGAAGTGTCGAACTTTGGCGGGTATGGTTGATGTCTCCACCTAAGTCGGTAGGGGGAGAATTGTTGGGTATACCTCCTTATTGGAGTGTGGGACCCAATGGGTTTTGAAAAAGAGTTTTAATTTGGCTTGGTTTAGGTATAATATTTTTATATATTATATTTGTGGAGGCCCAATTCAATTTGGGTACAATTAGGGTTTGATTTCAAAACCCAAGATTTAATAATATATATATCTAATATATATATTATTTTTGGTCCAACACAAAAGATAGCAAGGTGGACGGCGGCTGCTCCATACTTCGGTAACAGTGCCGAAGTTGTAGATATTGGTTCAAATTTGGTTTTTGAAGCTTGGTTTTGGAGCATCTTCGGTTGGTGTTTGGTTCGTTATTTTGGATCTTCTTCAACTCAGGTTTTGAAGATTTTGGTTCATCTATTTGGTGAGGTCTTTCCTCTTGTTTATTTGTGATTATTGGAATTCACCTAAGGGTGGTTTTGTGAGACCATTAGTGTCTCGTTTGTAATCGTTTGGAACTTATTTGGTTGATAGTGGAATCGGATTTCGATCCCGTGGACGTACCTCACATTGAGGGAACCACGTAAAATTTTTTGTGTTGCCTTCTGATTTAATTTTTCCGCATTAGTTTTTATTCCCATTGATTGATTTACTTGTGGGGAATCACATCGATTTTCCCTAACAGATGAGGTCTTGTTGGAGACCGACCATGGATATGAAAGTACCCACTTTTCCATGATGTGCCTTTTATGGATAGCCAGATGCGAGATCTCATTTGATGCCTGAGAGGCGAGCAAATAGAGAATTCGAGTTAGACGCTAGGAAGCGACTTGTGCACTTAAGAGCGACTAGACTAAGATCTGTATGGTGTGTGAGTTTAAACATCACTCTTTGGAAGAGTTACTCCACTATAACATGCATTCGTACTGCATGTGCTTATCGACCTGTTAGCGAGGTGAAAGAATGGATCCCTACTTCTTCACCGTGTGAGTCCTAAAAGTCATTTTTCCCTAAATGACTTCACTTTGTGCCTTTTGTGACCTTTGACTATGTCATAAGATGAGGAGTTGATGTTCGACTACTTTGGTATGTTGCCTGCGGTCATGTATGATTCGGCTTTAAGGGACATTACTGGGAAAACGGTCAATTTCAAATTGAATGATATGAGGGTGAAGGGAAAATCATCTAGTTCTACATCTCTGCTCTATATTCACTGTCGACAACTCACACCGCTCTTTATAGGATGCTGATTGGGAGTGAATATAATGCGGGACCTAGGAGAGTCAAACATGCTCTTTGAGGGATTAGAGATGTTTTTGGACTGATGTAGCTAGATGGGTCTGGGTACATAAGACACTATTTCTGTTCTTTTTGGGTTGATGTCTCTATGCTGACTCATATTGAGTTTCTACTATAGAGCTCTCACATGCAGGTGTTCTCAGCGGTCGCACCGTGCATTGGCTAGTATGAGATTGTTCATTTTTTGGGAAATTGAGATAGAGATGTGGCAGTGTCATGCCAACTCATGTGCGAGTGGGAGATGTTAGAAATGGGCACCCATGTGGCATGACCATTTGAATGCTTTGAACCTTATCCAAATAGGTTTTGAATTCAAATTCAAACCTATTTGGATAACCACTCAGGATATATATATCTATCATATAATTGATATGGATAGATGATATATCTTATATTATCTCATATAACTGATATGGATAAATGAGAAAAACATATTATATATCTGATATATGGGATATGGGTGATTAAGAAAAAAACAACGTATGTTTGAGCTTTTTCCCATATACTGACTCTCTCCCAAAAACAACGATCAAAGCCATTTGCACTGTGATTTGTGTGGGTGATATTCACTATTGTAATATTACTCCATTGCTGGGTTGATTGACCAGATTTAGGAAGCACGTGATTTACCCACGAGATCCTTCAATTCAGATTATATCAAAAAAGTATGACCATAATTTTTATTCCGTTGCGTTATACTTTGTTTTACAAATACAGTTCATGTTAGCACCACTATCAATAAGGGCGATGACATCTGTAATAAAAAAGGATTAATTCCTACAAAATATTTCCAGAAACCCACTTAATCGTTAACCAGTGCAAGTGGTAATTCTATGAAAATTAAATTCAAAGTACCAGAAGCTTCCATCTATAATCAAGATATATGTCTTCCCACTTCTCTGTTTAAGAGTGAAAAGTGTAATTTATTACCCTTTTATAAACAAAATGTTTCTTTTTTGGAAGCCAAATATAATTAAATTAAGTGGCTACAATTATTAAATCAATCTAACAGGAAGATAATCTCCACACAAAAATTTAAAAGTAAGTGATCAAATTATTAAAATAGAGCTAGTGGTGTAACTATACGTATGCACAAACTAAACCTTCTAGTCCTGATGGAACGGGACAAAAATGACACAATTTGAATCGTCGAAACAAAATCTGTTATAAGCTTTATAAACTGGACAACGGTCCTATTTTATGCCACCTTGCGTTACTTTTATCTCCAAGTACAATTCTTTGCCTTCCGATGGGGGAAAGAATAAGCAAAGGAAAATTGTATATAGTTTATTTGAGCTAATATGGGTTGATTCTGATTACCAACTTTCCTAAAGCAGTAGAAATAAATTAAAAATTAAAAAGATAAAAAGAAAAGAAAGCTAGCCCTGAACAAAGTAGTTGCTTCAAGGCCATACAAAAGTATAATGTATAGTAATTAATATAGCTAACATGAGCTTTGTCTGTATTTATCAAATGCTCTAAAAATTTAAGCTAGTTTTGAAAACTTCCCTAACACCCCTGAAATTAAGGATAGTGAAATCGAAGACCTTTTATGAGTCCCAAAATTATAAATATTATCTTAACCACCCACTAATCTAAACAAAAAGCAAAAACTTGAAAAAATCAAATCAAATATTTCATCGGTTAGAGAGGTAGACAGATTTACCCGACAAGCACCGACCTCTGTTTGCTTGCACTTTCTTTTTTTTTTTTTTTTTTCTTTGAATGCAGAGATTAAATGGAGTTCAAAATAATAAGATTACATAGTTGAAACGGATATTATTGTAATCAAGTTTGATTATGCAATATTTATTAGTAATTTTTAATTTATAATTTGCTGCAGAGTTTTAGATTTTTTTTATTTTTTTTTGGTGATTTATTTCTTCTTGTAAATTGAATTTTGCTAAACAAGAAGATCACTTTTTATCTCTTTGAATTATTGTAATGATTTTTTAGATCTTAATTTATGTAAATACATTTTTGGTATGTATATATTCAAACAAACTTTATGTAGATACTAGAAAATTAAAAAGAACAAAAACATAAAGTACTTAACATTTCATCCTTTATTTGTTTTAATTTTTTTTTTCCCGTAAATATGTAAAGTATCCTTCATTTAGTGATTTTTTAATTTTTTTTTTTTTTAACACTTTAGACTTTTAGAATTTGTTTGACTAGACCAATCAGAAAAGTGTTTTTTTTTTTTTGGTTGTGTGAATAAAGTTCACTAGAGGCCAAAAAAAAAAAAATCAAAAAACAGTTTTTATTTTTATTTTTTTTATTTTCATGATTTTTTTATAAATTTTTATTTTTAACTTTTTAGATTATTCTATAATAGATAAATTGGAAAGTAAAAAAATTTGACCCAAAAAAATCATTAAAAACACAAAAAATTTAAAAATATAACTTTCTTAGCGGAATGAAATGAAGGGATCATTAATTTTGAACATGGACCCTCTCGATTAGATTACACTTGAGTCTTGTTTGGAAAGTAAGGTTTTAAATTTCTAATGATATGTAAGGGTGGGTTTGGGAAGTGGGTTGGCTTTTTGGCTTTTTGGCTTTTTTGGCTATTTTAGCCTGGGCTTAAAAGCTTGGTTTGGGAAGGGCTTTTTGGCTTTTTGGCTTTTTTGAGTTTTTTTGTGAGAGAAGAGTGTAATGATTATGGGTTGGATGTGATGTTTTGTTTTTTTGGGGCTAAAATAGCCTGTTTTGTCTTTAGTGGGCTAAAATAGCCCAACCTTCTTCCCAAACGGGGCCTAAGAGCATCTTCAAAGATATCTTGAGGTATTTTTTGCTAGTGCATTTGATTTTTTCCTCTTCCAAAAGGCTCTCCATTAGAAGAGATAAATATCCATTTTGACTCTCCACGACTAGCTAACCTTCATTGAGAGACAAAATGATTTCCTGCTAAAATTACTTATTCCCTCAATCTAAAATTGCTCCTTTTATCGTTTGAAAATATTTTATTAAGTATAATTTAATATATATATATATTTTTAAATAATTTAATTATTTATATATTTTTAAAAAAAATTGTAAATGTCACATCAACATATGCAGCATATCATAAAAAATTTATTTATTCATTTATATATGTTTATAATATTTTTTTTAAAAATTAATTAAATTAGTTTAATTGATTGGTTAAAATAAAAAGTATGGTTAAAATGCATACTAACTAAATTGATTAGGCAAAATAAAAAAGATACTTTTCTGTATATTTTTGCAAGGCATTCTCTCTTACTCATGGAGTTGCCCTAACAGAGTGAGTTGGCTCATAAAGATAAAAGGGCATGTTTGATTCGATAGATTAGAGTATGGGATTGGGATTATTAATCCGTAAGTCTATGTTTGTTTTAACATTTTGGTTTAAGATTATTAATTCAATGGATAATTAATCCAATAAATTTGTAGGATTATTAGTAATGGGGTAGGGGTGAGATTATTAATCCAATAGATAATTTATCCTATTAATCCAATTGGATAATGAATATCATACTAAATTAATAGGATTATTAATACCTCACTATTAATCTTGTGAATCAAACATAACCAAAGAGTATTAATTTGAAAATCTTTCTTGACATGCCAGCAACAATAAATTCTCTCTGATTCCCAAATAATTATTCGGTTATCTGAAAGTGTGGTGCTTCATATTAGTACCATTGGTAGAGAATATGGATAGTATAATTTTATGTTGAGTGATTGAAAAAAAAAGAGTCTAAGCCATATTGTATTTTTTCCTATGTGATCATAAAGTGAACCCAACCATATAGTAATTTAGGCCCCGTTTGTTTCCAGAGATAGAATGAAGGGGATTGATAGTGAGGGGATTAATAGTGAGGGGATTGTTAGTGAGGGTCGTTTGTTTTCAGAGATAGAATGGAGGGGATTGATAGTGAGGGGATTAATAGTGAGGGGATTGTTAGTGAAGGGATTGAATAGTGAGGGGATTAATAGTGAGGGGATTAATAGTGAGGAATTGTTAAATTATTTTTATATAAAATAATAAAACAAATAAAAAAATATAAAAATTAAACATTAATATTTTAAAAAAAATTCCCAATATATAAAAAAATAAAAAAAAAACAAAAAATTTCTAATCCCCTCACTATTTTTCTAATACCATCTCTACCTCCTCACTATGAATCCCCTCCCCAAGGGTATTAGTAATACCAAGGTATTAGTAGTACCCTCCCATCTCTCAAAACAAACAAGGTATTAGTTAGTCCCAAGGTATTAGTAGACCCAAGGCTATCTCTCAAAACAAACACCCCATATACTAGTCCCAAGGTATTAGTAATCCTAATCCCCTTGCTATATTAGCCTCCAAGTCCATAGTTGGCCCACTTGGAAACACAATGAAAATATTTATTTTAAAGTGATAATAAAATTGAAAACATGAGCTTCCATTCTTAACTGTTCAAAATAATTTGAATTTTTTGAAACATAGAAACGTTTTGTAATTAATTCCTAAGCTATTTGGATGTAACTTGATAATCAAAAAGTTTAAAATAAACTCAGGCTTTATTCATTTGTTCATAACATATATCATAGCAAATTCAACAAAATTTGAAAATATATATATATATATATGAGAATTTTATTTAGCTTTCATGATCTTACCTTAGTTTTTGTTTTTTAGATGGGGACTTCAGTTGTCATCACTAGCATAATCTCTTCAAACCATTTTTTTTTTTTCCTTAAAAAAAAAAAGAAAAGAAAAGGAAGCAGTTTGAAACCTGAACAAGAAGTTAGAAATAGACACCATGATATTACTAGGCCACAGAATTTAATGGTATCATGAATTATAAATAATACTTGAGACCTTCAAAATTTGTGGCCCTTACAACCCCTAATTGATTTATGACCCTTCATTATTTATTTATTATTATTATTTTTTTTTTCCTCTCTCTCCCCTCCCTCTCTTTCACAAATGTGTGTGGGGATGTGGGGTTCCCTATCAATGGATTATTTGCTGGGTTACAAACCAAAATGCTCGGGACCCCTACTGGGGAGACCCCCAAGACCCCCAGTGGGCATTGATTGGCCAAAATTTTTTTCTTTTTTTCTTTTTCTCTTCAATCACTAACCCTCATGTGTGTGTGGGAGTAATGGGGATGGGGGATGGTGGAGGTCCGTATCATAATTGGGGTTACAAATTATTACTACAACATGTGTAGAGTCAAATGAAGCCCACACGGCTACTGTATACCAGACTACCAACTCAAGTCTACAGGCCCATGTCGGGGCTTGTGATGAGAAACTATGATAACGACTCTGGTTGGAGTACACACTTTTTTTATAACATTTTTTTACAGCTTACATACAATGAAAGTAGGCTTCACATCATCACATGATATGAAATTTGTTTTTGCTTGAAATCTATTTTTGTTGTGAGTATGCGATGAAAAATATTGTAAAAAAGTATGTCAAATTCAATGTATAAAGAGAGAAATACAGAGAGAATAATGTATCTATTGATGTATTGAATGTAATATATTACATCTGTGTTGCGAGCTCATTTATAGATGAGTTACAAGCCAAAACACTAATTATTAAAGCATTACTAACATATATATATTTAAATCTATCTAACAACCGAAAGCACAAACAGCATACACTAACGTGAGTGGAGTGTACATTAACAGCCCCCCTCAAACTCAAGGAGGATAGGTACCAACCAACTTGAGTTTGGAGAGAGTGACACAACGTGAAAATAAACTGATAAATAAAATAAAATAGGATAGGAGACACTGTATGGTCGTATCAGACCGTTGTAGAAGACACTGGAATCAATGTCGGGACAGTTTACGGGGTCATGTTGGACCGTTGTAGCAGACAATGTTGTGACAGTTTACGGGGTCATGCCGGACTGATGTAGAAGCTAACCGGAATCAATG
The DNA here is from genome assembly GCA_030407325.1 of Camellia japonica. Classification (NCBI taxonomy): domain Eukaryota; kingdom Viridiplantae; phylum Streptophyta; class Magnoliopsida; order Ericales; family Theaceae; genus Camellia; species Camellia japonica. The sequence continues at coordinate 24,311,279 of JAPPVO010000003.1, forward strand.
TCGGGATAGTTTACGGGGTCATGTCGGACCGATGTAGAAGCTAACCGGAATCAATGTCGGGACAGTTTACGGGGTCATGCCGGACCGATGTAGAAGCTAACCGGAATCAATGTCGGGACAGTTTATGGGGTCATGCCGGACCGATGTAGCAGACACTGTGTGGTCGTGTCAGACCGTGGGAGCCCAAAAGATATATATATATATATATATCGCACCCTCAAAAGTCGTGCCTAATCTATCAAAAGGCGTGCCATCAAAAGGCGTGCCCGACAGAAATCTTCGAGTAGTGAGCCATCAAAAGGCGCGCCGGACACGCGGCGATGCACGTGATCGACAGAGTGTCGTGTTGTCCTCTTCGTCATTGTCTATATAAACCGAAGCGAAGGCTGAGGCTTGTAAGCATAACAAACCAATTAAAACCTCTTCGTTCTCTGAGAGCTTTTCTCTAAGAGCTGCAAACCCTGAAACACTCTGTAACATCTGAAACACTCAGCAACCCATAACATGGCCTCTTCTTCCCGTTCAGCTGCCCAGAACATGACCTCTTCTTCCCGTGGTCTACTCACTCTCTTTCCCGACCTCAACGAGTCCACAAGAGAGATAACCGGTGCGGTTGCCCTTGAACCTCAACCAGGCGCCCCTGGTTTTGCTCCGTTGAACTTTCCTATGTTGTCTGTGGAGCAACTAATGGCAGTGCAACCGGATATTGAGGCCAATCATTATACATTGAAGTCATGTATGGAGACCATGACTGCGGTCACAAACTTGTCGCCGGCTTCAGAGTAGGAAAAATGAGGTGCAGCAGTTAAACGCCCAACTGGCTCTACTCCAGCGCATGTATAAGGATGCGCGAGCAGAGATATGTGTGCTGAAGGCGGAAAATAAGGAGCTGAAGCGGAAGGCCACCGTGATGTTCCGATTCGGAGGTCCGCCATATGTGGCATTTGAGGAGCAACGGGAAGTGAACGTGCTCGGCGGCGTGGGAAACACGGAGGCAGTGCCGTCAAGGGACACCCAAGACCGAGGCAAGAAGAAGAGACCGGCGGCAGAGTAGAGAAGGAAAAGAAAAATCCCGCCTGTGGGTGTGGTTGTTTTGTTTTTGTTTGTGTGTTTGTTTGTTTGTTTTTTTTTTTTTTGGTGTAAAATGGTGATCGGGTTTGATCCCCGGCATGAAAAAATGACAAGTTTGTGGAATGTTTTTGGTGTTGTTTTGTGTTGTTGTTTTGTTTAATAACAAAAATAAAATAAAATAAAAAATAGATAAAGAAAATAGATAAAAAATATTTTTGGATGGGTTATATGAAAAAGATCGGTGTGAGGTGGATGATTCAAAATAAAGTTGGGGGTAGTGCCCCTGCAAAAAAAATATATTATTGTAGAGTGGGTATTTGAAAGAGATTAAAAGTGGTTTGGAGAAAATAAATAAAAATAATTGATTTTGAAATCAAACGGAGGAGAGAGAGGGGACAAGCCCATGTGATAAAGTGGAGAGAGAGGGTGTTGGGTTTGGAAAGAAAGAGATAAAAAATGGAGCATCTCTACTATGCTACCCCATCATCAGTCTCACACAACAAAGGAGGAGAGAGAAAGAGCCCCTGAGAGAGAGAGAGCATCAGTGCGAATCTTCAAGTGGTGCAGACCACCCTTTCTTTGGTTCTGGTAGGGACCCACTTGTTTCACTGAGCCAAAGCTTCCTCCATGTTTTGGAAGTGGAAGCTTCTCAGAAAACCCATGTTTTGGAAGTTGGTTGGTTCGTTTGGCCAACCTGAGTGTGGCCAGATTGCTACCTGAAAACCCATTGTTCTGCAAGAAAAGTCCCGTCAAGTGGGTCAGCTTGTTCACGGCAAATGGGATTGAACCTGTGAAGTTGTTGTTGGAGAGATCTAATCGAGTCAAGCGCTCTAACTCGGGATCAAAGCTGCTATCAAGGTAGCGTTGTTGATGAAACCAAATTGTTGCTTCTGTTGAGAGAGAGAGAGATGGTGATGATCTTCAATGGCCTTTGAGAGAGATGGTGTGAGACAGGTGGTGCGACAATGGCAATGGCAGTCTCCACCAAGTTGGTTTCTCTGTGATCGTTGCTTCTTCTCGCGCTCATCGTCGGAGCTATAGCGAGAGTACCAAGGTTGGAGCATGGTGGTGTGGAAGATGTGGCAAGACCACCCCGATGATAGGATTTGCGGCAGAGGAAGCTGGGCAGTATTTGGATCCAATGGCAGTTCCAGAAGCAAAAGCCAAAAAGAGAATGAAAAATGTAGCACATGTCTTTAACCCCATTACGGACAATGAAGTGTCTGACGAAGCTGCTTTTGAGAAGTCTGGTGGCGTGAGTTTGAGCACTAGTGAGTTGATCAGTGCAAAACAGATGGTCATCGAAGGATTTAAGGCACAAAGCAAGATGTTTCTGGGTTTCTTGCCGGCGGCGGAGTTCTGCTATGGAATTTGTGGCAGCGGAGTGAAGGTATGTGTAGAGATCCGGCGGGCGGCCAAGGCGAGGCTGCCGCCCGCCAGTGAAGCGGAATTACTAGGATGTTAACCTAGCTCTGATACCATGTCAAATTCAATGTATAAAGAGAGAAATACAGAGAGAATAATGTATCTATTGATGTATTGAATGTAATATATTACATCTGTGTTGCGAGCTCATTTATAGATGAGTTACAAGCCAAAACACTAATTATTAAAGCATTACTAACATATATATTTAAATCTATCTAACAACCGAAAGCACAAACAGCATACACTAACGTGAGTGGAGTGTACATTAACAAAGTATGTGGCTGTAATATTACTCTTCAAGTAATTTGTTTGACATGCTCCATATCTTTCTTTTGATACCTATCGTTTCGAAACAAAAACAAAAATAAAAATGAAGTGTAATGATAATATCAGCCTATATGATGTCATTAAAAATTAAAGGGCAAATTACAAACACCCCCCACGAGATTTGTTGAAAATACAGATTCCCCCCTGAGGTTTGCGAAATTACAAATTGCCCCTGAAGGTCAAATTTGCATAACAAATTAGGGGGGAATCTGTATGAAAATAAAAATCTCATGGGGCAATTTGTTATGAAAATATAAATCTCAAGGGGTGGGATGTAATTTCTCAAACCTTAGGGGGGAATCTGTATTTTCACCAAACCTCGAGGGGGGTGTTTGTAATTTGCCCAAAATTAAAAAAACCATAAATGAGGTTAGGTAGACAATTTTGTTGATCACTAATCTAACCTTGTTGTGGTGCAAAGTAAAATTTCTCAAATTCAATATTTATTACAATGATCGAATCCTAACTCTAACCTGAAAGTGTATTGCTTAAATCTTTGATATTTTCAATGTCAGGTTTAAAGTGTTTGATAAAAATTTAAGTATTAAATTAAAAATAAGTTGTTTGATATGTATAAAATGAAATTTGAAATTTATTATTTTCAAATTGTATATTTCAATTTTTATTTTATATTGTGATGGTCATGGTGGTCATGGTGGTAATGGTAATGGTGGCAGTAGATGTGGCATGGTGGTGGTGGTGGTGGTGGTGGTGGTGGTGGTGGTGGTAGCAATGGTGGTAGTAAAATGATAGTGGTGCTTATGAAAATAATGACAATAGTAATAAATGAGGTGGTATTCTTAGAAATGGTTTTGAAAAATCAGATTTTTCCTCAACTTTGGTCTATTTTTTAGGTGGGACTTATGCGTCAAAGTTGGCGGGTCTAAGTAGTAACGCGTTCTATGCCGCGTTGTGATTCACATAGTATATTTGGTTGCTCAAAACCATTATTGGGTGAATGGGAAATTGAAGCCAAAATGAGCTCCATGGAAATGGAGTTTTTGGTGAAAATTCCTTAAGGTTTGAATTAAAGGCTTGTCCTACATTGGTTTGGTGGGAAAACTTTTACGGGTTTAAAAGGCTTGAGTTTGCAACTTGGGAAGGGCACCCCAAGTTTGTAGAAGAAAGAGGTTATGGGCAAAGTGGGCTAGACCTATTGGACCCAAAAATAAACACACGCGCGCGTACCGCCACCGCTGTCGTCCGTCTAGTCGGTCAGGTGGGATGGGCTGGGCCTAGGCTTGGGCGCGGGTGCATGGTGTGAGGTTGGGTTGGGCTTGTCCGACCGAATACTAATTCCTTTTGGGCCAAAAACATTTGAATTTAATTTTATTTTTTGGTAAAATAAAATCTGTCTAGTTTTAATTTCAAATTTTGATTGAAAAAAATTCAAATTTGCTTGCACATCTTAAGAATTTCGGTACAGGTTCCAAAAAGATTTATATCTATTTAAATTCTATCCGCACAGATTCAAACCTGTTTAAATTCAAAACCCAAACAGTGCCATATCTGTTGGATTCAAACCGAATAAATCTTGTACCTATTCAAACAGGTTTTGTACCTATTCAATTCAAACCGAACAGTCACCTTTCCATCTATAAATAGGCAGTCCCTCATTTGGATTTAGCATTCAATTTTCGTTCTTCTCTACTGCCATTAATTTCTGCATTTTGCTACATTAATTTTCTGTGAGAAAGAGTGTATACATAAAGTGTGTTCGTTGTGAGAATAATTTGTAGTGCTGCTATTATTCGTTGTTGATCATTTTACCCTGGGAGATAGACGTCCACAATCTAAAAGCACCATGGAAATGACAAATCTGTCTTAAGGACATAGTGTTAAACACTGGACTTGATCAAAAATTTGTTCAATAAATCAATAAGGTAAGTAATTAATTTACTTTTTTGTTTTATTATTTTTCTATTTTAGATTTTGATTTTGTTTTGGTAACAAAATAGAAATCTGTTTTTATTTATTTATTTTATATTCTACTTTGATTTTTGTAATCAAACAATCTCTCTCATTTCCTTTATTTCTTTTGTGTTCTGTTTGTTGTTGAGTACACAAACAAAATTTATTCATAATACAATTAAGATTGTCCTACAATCTTAAGACAGATCATTTTTTGGTGTCTTCATTGTATTTATTTTCTGTGCTTTTTATAAAGTGATATTCTGGTTGAAAAATACAAATAGTAGTCATATACTGTTTGACAAATAGTAGTAATATACTATTTATTTTCTTTGACAACTAGTAGTAATATTCTAGTGTTATTAACAATTTCAGAATATTAATTTGTGTAGTAGTGTTACAGAAAATTATTGTGTAGCATTTTATTTTCCTGGTTTTAGTAACTAGAAAAAAAAAATTATTTTGCGTTATAATTTATTTTCTGGTTTGAGTTAATAAAAAATTAATTTATGTTTTGGTTTTTTCTGATTTTTGTAATCAGATATTATAGCTGCTGAAAGTAGTATTCCAAATCTGATTGTTACAACGACTCCAGTCCCTATCCAGAACCATGTTCAAGTTCTAATAAATCATGGAGAAAAACCAGAAAAATTTAATGGCACTGAGTTTAAAAGATGGCAGTAGAAAATGATGTTCTATCTTACAACTATAAATCTGGCCCAGTTTCTCCGTAAAGAGGCTCCAGTATTGAAAGAGGATGAAAGTGATCGGCAAGTTGTTACCACTGTAGACGCTTGGAAACATTCTGATTTTCTATGCAGAAACTACATCCTCAATGACCCTGACAACATGCTGTATAATGTTTACAATCCTTTGAAAACAGCAAAAGAATTGTGAGATTCTTTGGAGAAAAAATACAAGACAGAGGATGCCGATACAAAGAAATTTGTTGTCGGTAAATTTCTGGACTTCGTTATGGTAGACTCCCAAATAGTAATTTCTCAAGTTCAAAATTTTCAATTAATTTTACATGATATTCATGCTGAGGGTATGTCTCTGAGGGAGTCTTTCCAAGTCATGGCGTTAGTGGAAAAATTACCACCGACTTGGAAAATTTTCAAAAATTATTTAAAACATAAACGCAAGGACCCGAACATGGATGAATTGATTGTAAGACTAAGAATTGAGGAAGATAACCGTAAGGCTGAAAAGAGGAATGGTAAAAATCTCATTGAGTCCAAGGCTAATGTGGTTCAACAATTGCCCAAACCACATAACAAAAAGAGGAAGTTTGTTGGAGATGGTGCTAAACAAGGTCACAATAATGGCAATAAAAAGTTCAAAGGTAAATGCTATAACTGTGGCAAGACCGGACATCGAGCCTTTGATTGCCACCGCCCTAAGAAGGATTGTGGAAATACAAGCAAGAAGACTATCAATCAAGCCAATGTGACAGAACATGGTTACATCTCTGACAGGGTAAATGACATCAATCTCTCTGTTGTGGTGCCTGAAGCTAATTTGGTTGGAAATCCCAAAGAATGGTGGGTTGACACTGGGGCAACTCGACACATTTGCGCGGACAAGAAGATGTTCACTACCTATAATGAGGCTACAAATGGTGAGCAATTATTCATAGGAACTTCATCAATTTCTGCTGTGGCTGGACAAAGGAAAGTAGTCTTGAAGATGACATCAAGGAAGGAACTGACCCTCAACAACGTGCTACATGTACCAGACATCCGAAAGAATTTAGTTTCTGGTTCTTTGTTAAGTAAAAATGGCTTTAAGCTTGTATTTGAGTCTGATAAATTTGTATTAACAAAGAGTGGTATGTATGTTGGTAAGGGATACATGAGTGATGGTCTTTTCAAGTTGAATGTAATAACGGTTGTACCAAAACTTGCTATTAATAAGAATAACACATCTTTTGCTTATATTCTTGAGTCAAATTTATGGCATGGTAGATTCGGATATGTAAATTTTGATGCTTTGCGTAGATTAATTGGTTTGGATTATATACCAAAGTTTGAAATTAATCCTAGTCACAAATGTGAGATTTGTGTCGAAGCGAAACTAACTAAGGCTTCATTTAAATCGGTTAAAAGAAAAACCGAACCTCTAGAATTAATTCATACTGATGTGTGTGATCTTAAATTTGTTCAAATTAGAGGAAGCAAGAAGTATTTCATAACATTTATCGATGATTGCACAAGATATTGTTATGTATACTTACTTAGAAGAAAAGATGAAGCCTTAGAAATGTTTAAAAACAAAACTGAAATTGAAAATCAACTTGGTAAAACCATTAAAATGGTTAAAAGTGATAGGGGTGGTGAATATGATGCACCATTAAATGAATTTTGTACACAATATGGCATTATTCACCAAACTACAGTATCCTATTCTCCACAGTAAAATGGAATTGCTGAAAGGAAGAATATAACCCTTAAAGAAATGATGAATGTCATGTTACTAAGTTTAAACTTACCGCAAAACTTGTGAGGCGGAAGCAATATTGTCTGCTAATTATGTTCTTAACAGAATACCCCACAAGAAAACCAATAGAACTCTTTATGAATTGTAGAAAAGTCGACCACATTCCTACAAATACTTAAAAGTGTGAGGGTGTTTGGCAAAAGTTAAAGTTCTTGTTTTGAAAAAGACTAAGGTAGGACCAAAAACAGTGGATTGTGTGTTTACTGGTTATGCTCAGAATAGTAGTGCATATCGGTTTCTGACTTATAAATCATAAATACCTGATATAAATGTGAACACTATTACAGAGTCAAGGAATGTTGTGTTTTTTGAACATGTTTTTCCTTACAAGAAAGGATAGGAATTAAGTTCACATAAAAGAACTTATGATTGTACACAAAGTCCAGAGATTAATGACAATCAAACACAAGAGACTAGTAATGGTCTCAACCAACATAATTTAACTGATGATGAGCCAAGACGAAGTAAAAGAGCAAGAACGTCAAAATCCTTTGATCTAGATTTTCTGACATACCTGCTAGAGAATGAACCTCAAAGCTTTAAGGAAGTAATGGCAGGTCCTGAAACACCTTTGTGGAAAGAGATTGTTAATAATGAAATTGAATCCATTATGCAAAATCATATTTGGGAATTGGTGGGTCTTCCACCTGGTTCTAAACCTCTTGGATATAAATGGATATTTAAGAGAAAAATGAAAGCAGATTGTAACAACCCCGACCCATAGTTAACGTTAATCCATGTTTAATTATACCTAAAAAGAGATTAAAATGAAATTTTGCATCATATATTGCATTATATGTGTTTATATCTGTTTAACATAGAAAGATCCGTTCATGTTTCCGTTTCGGATTACGAATTGAAGGCCTTATCGGCATCCGAATCAAAAATTGACTTGAGTTATGTGTTAACTAGAATTTTTAGAATTTTATGGTAGGTTTAATTGAAATTCGGTTCGGAACGATTAAATTAACATAATTTATTGTTTACTTGATTAACTTGATCAACAAATAATTACACTTTTGCCCAAACCTATATAAGGCAAATTGTTGATTCAAGACTATTAAGAATACAATTTCAATCCCTCATCTTGTGACTCAAATGTGAGAGAGTAGTGAGAGACTAAGAAAGGGTTTGGGATCAAGCAAGAAAGGGAAAACTTGCAAGAATTGTTGAGAGATTGAAGAGAATTTTGAGAGTTACAGCTTCAATACTTGTGAACTCAAGTCTCTAGGTAAGAATTTTATCCTTAAGCCTTGAAATCTAGACTATAATGCATGAACACAAGAGAATTATGTTGATTAAAGTAAGAATTGAGTTAGAAATGAAGAGTATTGAGCCATACCATGCATGCATGCATATTTTCTCATATTTTGAGTTTAATTGCCAAGAATTTCCTCATGCATATCTTGAATTCACCTTAATGTTGGGAAATCATCAAGTTTCATGTTGTTTTGTAGCATTTGATCATGTTTTGAGAAGCTTAAGTTCAAAGAAATTCATGCATGTCATGTTCATGGAACATTCATAAATTTTAAGCTAAATTTTTGCATAATTGGCAAGCTATTGGGCCATGATTTCTTGAAATGATCCTTAATTCATGATGTTTTATGAGTTTCTAAGTGTTTCCTCAAGTTATGGCCCAGAAAAATCGAGTTTTGATGCTTTAAGATTGAGTTTTGGATCATGGGAGCAAATTTGGAAATTCCAAAATTTGCACCCTCCGTTCGAGCGAAGCATTGTACGCTCAAGCGACCACCTTTGGTTTTGCACCTCCGCTCGAGCTACCAGAAGTCCACTCAAGCGTGAAATGCATGTTCCCAGAAGTTCATGTGTTTTTGGAAATCGCTCGAGCGACAAAAGTCACGCTCGAGCGAAGGTCTGAGTCTCGAGCGTGCGTCGAGCATAAAAATCAAGCAACCAGTACTTTTTCCAAAGTTTTCAAACCGCTCAAGCGGACCCTCACATTTTGCATGTCCACTCGAGCGAAGAAAGCCGCGCTCGAGCGTGGACCCTGTTTTCAGCAAGTTTTGACAAATGTTTTCAAGTACATTTTTGCATTCTCATTTCATCCTAGGCATCCCTAGGCCAAGGTTAAAATAGTATAATGAGGATAAAGGCTAGAAACACACTAAGGACAAATGAAGTAAGTTATGTACAATTCGAGCGTGTGTTTCAACGTATGTATCTGTCATGTTATGTAGGTCACACGCCTCAAGTTAAGTGAATTACCTACTCTACTCGTCTATTTGGAGCCACCGGTTATCTGTGAGTAATAACTTTGTAAAGGTATGTTTGACTTTAATTATTTTTTAATGATATGAAATTATCAATTTTCTGAAATGCTATGTTTTGTATGAATGAATGATTATCCAAGTTTCTTGAAAAGTAATTGTGGTATCCTTAGCAGAGGCCCTCGCCCAGGGGACATAATACTGTAGCTTATGGTCATGAGGCCCTCGCCCGAGGGAGATAATACCGTGGCACATCCTCGCCCGGGGAAAACAATACTGTGGCTCATGTAGGAGATATGTTACCCGGTACCGGAGGTGCCTTTTTGGAACTTGAAATGCTTGACCAAAGAGACATGTTTATGCTATGGATGTACCACACATGATTTGAATATGAACAAGACTTTGACTCTGTTTCTGTTATAAACCTGCTTATGATTCTGATTTACTATGAGATTTAAAATCTGTTCTGGACATCATTCATTAAAATCTTTACTCTGTTATTATTCACTGGGCTTCGCTCACTATTTATATTATGTATGTAAGTGAGCAGGCGCGTGACCAGACCCAAAGTTGACGATCTGGTGTCTCTGTTTTGTCAGCCAGCCGTTGTGCCTCTGAGGAGGTTCCCTTTTTGTGCGCAAGTCATGTCTAAACGGCATAAGTCAAGACCTTGTATTTGAGTAATATGGACAAGTCTTTTGTTATGTGTATATTGGGCTATGTCTCTTTTTGGGCTACAACTGTATTAAATGTGATGGAGTTACTGCATCATGATGCCACGTATATGTATATATTATATAAGGTTCCAAATTTCTGCCCCATGTATATTTGCACGGCTCTATGGACTATGTATATTTAGTATATTTGCTTCCGTAGCCCCTAATTATAGGTTATTCTGTTAAGAGGCCTTTGGTAATCCAAGGATTACTGGTCGGTTACGACACTAAACCTATAGGGGTGGGTTTGGGTCGTGACACAGATGTTTCAATAAACAAGTATAAAGCAAGACTTGTGGTAAAAGGTTACAGACAAAAGGAAGGTCTGGACTATTTTGACACATATTCCCCTGTGACAAGAATAACATCCATCCGCATGCTTATTGCTATAGTGGCTTTGTATAATCTAGAGATACATCAAATGGATGTCAAGACAGCTTTCTTAAACGGTGATCTAAATGAAGAGGTCTATATGGAGCAACCCGAAGGGGTTGTAGTGCCAGGGCAAAAAAAGTAAGTTTGTCGACTTGTAAAATCTCTTCATGGATTAAAACAAGCTCCTAAGCAATGGCATGAAAAATTTGATCATACTATACTTACTAATGGGTTTAAGATAAACAAATATAACAAGTGTGTCAATGTTAAAAACACTGACAAAGGTTATGTTATCATTTGTCTTTATGGGGATGACATGCTTATCATTGGAAGCAGCCAAAACATGATCAAATCAACTAAGCGAATGCTGAACAAAAGATTCGATATGGAAGATATGGGGGGTCGCAGATGTAATATTAGGAATGAAAATTACTAAAACATCTTATGGATATGCATTATCTCAATTACATTATATTGGGAAAATTCTTGATAAATATATCAAGGATGATATGAATATAATAAGGACACCTGTAGTATCAAAAAATAAAGGTGATGCGGTGTTTCAGCTAAAATACTCCCAAATCATTGGAAGTCTAATGTACTTAATGAATTGCACTCGTCCTAATATAGCTTATGCTGTCAGTAAATTGAGTAGGTACACTAGTAATCCCGGAGAAGACCATTGGAAAGCGATCATTTGGGTTCTTAGATATCTAAGATTTACCCGTGATCATGGTTTGAACTTTACGCGATATCCTGCAGTACTAGAAGGTTATTGTGATGCCAATTGGATATCGGATACTAAAGATTCAAAATCCACTAGTGGATATGTCTTTACCTTGAGAGGCGTTGCTGTTTCTTGGAAGTCCACGAAACAAACATGTATCGCACGATCCACAATGGAATCTAAGTTTATTGTTTTAGACAAAGTAGGAGAAGAAGTAGAATGGCTTCGCCACTTCTTAGAAGACATTCCAATGTAGCCAAAACTTGTGCCAGCTATTTGCATTCATTGTGATAGTCAATCTACAATAGGCAGGGCACAGAGTCATATGTATAATGGTAAGTCACGATATATTCATCATTGACATAATACCGTAAGGCAATTGCTCTCAAATGGAATAATCTTAATGGATCATATAAAATCTAAAGAGAATATTGTGGATCTGTTAACAAAAGGTTTGACTAAAGAGCAAGTGTAAAGTTTATCAAAGGGGATGAGATTAAAGCCTATTACATAAGAGTCATCATAATGGTAACCCTACTTAAATGACTGGAGATCCCAAGAACTAAGTTCAAAAGGACAACTAAGTTATGTGTAGCTCACCAGAAATCACCAAGGGATTAAAATTCCCTACCCATTTCTATGGTGAGAGTAATATCTGCAACATGTGTTGTATGCAGGGGTTTAAGGATAAGCTTTGCTTTTAATGATTATTTATATCTTGATTTAGGCATAAAAATCAAGACGAGCATAAGAGATACTCACAATAAGAATCACCTATATGAGTGTCGAACTGGGGCCGGTTTTATAAGAATGAAAAGGCTAAATTCTCTAGAAACACTCATGAACAACCAGGAGCTTTCAAGACCAAAGTGAACACAACCGTAAGAACCATGATGTGTCAGAAGATATTTTGTCTGAAATCTATTGTCTTGGCTTACACAAACGGCTGAACAATTCAAGACATCACGTCCATTGGTTAGCTAGCAAGGCCGAAAGTTACCTATCCTGATGCAAAATATTTTCAATTTACACTCTTTCCACAAATTTTGCATATTATTGCATTTCTGTTGTCTTCAAATTCCATTCATGTGGGGGATTGTTAGAAATGGTTTTCGAAAATCAGATTTTTTCTCAATTTTGGTATATTTTTTAGGTCGGACCCATGCACCAAGGTTCGCGGGTCTAAGTGGTAACACATTCTATGTCGCGTTGTGATTTACGTAATTTATTTGGTTGCTCAAAACCATTTTCGGGTGAATGGGAAATTGAAGCCAAAGTGAGCTCCATGGAAATAGAGTTTCTGGTGAAAATTCCTTAAGGTTTGAATTAAGGCTTGTCCCACATTGGTTATGTGGGAACACTTTTATGGGTTTGTAAGGCTTGAGTTTGTAACTTGGGGAGGGTCCCAAGGGGCACCCCAAGTTTGTAGAAAGGAGAGGTTATGGGCAAAGTGAGGTAGACCCATTGAACCCAAAAATAAACACGCGCGCGTGTGTCGTCGCCGCCGTCGTCCGTCTAGTTGGTCAAGCGGGATGGGCTAGGCCTGGGCTTGGGCTTGGGCGCGGGTACATGGTGTGAGGTGGGGTTGGGCTTGTCCGACCGAATACTAATTCATTTTGGGCCAAAAACATTTGAATTTAATTTTATTTTTTGGTAAAATAAAATCTGTCCAGTTTTAATTTCAAATTTTTATTGAAAAAAAATTCAAATTTGTTTGCACCTCTTAAGAATTTCGGTACAGGTTCCAAAAAGATTTATATCTGTTTAAATTCTGTCCGCACAGATTCAAATTTGTTTAAATTCAAAACCCAAACGGTGCCATATCTGTTGGATTTAAACCGAATAGGTCTTGTACCTGTTCAAATAGGTTTGGTACCTGTTTAATTCAAACCGAACTGCTACATTTCCATCTATAAATAGATAGCCCCTCATTTGGATTTAGCATTCAATTTTCGTTCTTCTCTGCTGTCATTATTAATCTCTGCATTTTGCTGCATTAATTGTCTATGAGAAGGAGTATATACACAAAATGTGTTCGTTGTGCAAATAATTTGTAGTGCTGCTATTATTCGTTGTTGATCATTTTATCATGGGAGATAGACGTCTGCAATCTAAAAGTACCGTGGAAAGGACGAATCTGTCTTAAGGACGCAGTGTTAAACACTAGACTTGATCAAAAATTTGTTCGACAAATTAATAAGATAAGTAATTAATTTACTTTTCTGTTTTATTATTATTTTTGTTTCAGATTTTGATTTTATTTTGGTAATAAAATAAAAATCTGTTTTTATTTATTTATTTATTTTATATTCTGCTTTAATTTTTGTAATCAAACAATCTCTCTCATTTCCTTTATTTCTTTTGTGTTCTATTTGTTGTTGAGTACACAAACAGAATTTATTCATAATACAGTGAAGATTATCCTACAGGTATCAATAGTGGTGGCATGATAGGGGGGGTGGTGGTGGTGGTAGTGGTAATGATAGCAATGGTGGTAGTAGTGATGGCAGTGACATGATTGTGGTGATAGCAGTAGTGGTAGTGGTAGCGATGGTGATGGCGATGATAGCAGCAGTAGTAATTGTGGTAGTGGTGGTAAGTTTGTAATCGTTTATATCAATACTTATGTTTAGTATTGTGTGAGTAAAAATCTGACCACACTGCGATCTTAGTATCCAGCTGGAGAGCACCGGCAGAATAGATGGCACCTGACTAACCTGCAACAGAAAGAGAAAACTCCGGTGGTGGTTCGCCACCCGGGGGTACTCCGACGATCAAGTCAGTACTCAATATCTCTCAAAGATAAATCAATTATTCAACTCACAAGCTTGAGCATAAAAGCATACCTTAGACCCATGGGGGTGCCTCTTATTTATAACCAACTCAATCCTAGTCCCAATGGGAGCTTAACTCCAATGGACTCAGGATTACTGCTAATCTGGGACTCCCAGTGGGATTAGGATAAACTCTCTAAGAGTTTTATCTTTACCCAAACTGAAGTCTTCTCCCAATCTAGGACTCTTGTCCCATATCCAGGTTGAGTTCCCTCTTCATTCTAGGACTCTTGTCCCTTATCCACTTATCTCGGATTCCGATATCTTCGGAGATAACCTCGGCCTAACCGGGATGACCTCGGCATAACGACCAGGACACGTGGCATCTCGGCTGACACGTCGGCGTCACCTTGCCACGTGTTGGTACTCAAAAAATATATCCCCACAACTGCCCCCTCGGTTTTATTACCTCGGCATTCTGAGGTGATGGAACCTACATTGTTCGTTCATCTGTGCTCCTCTGTCCGAAATCAAACTCGCCGACCTCAAAGTTCCCTGGACTTTACTATCCACTTGTGTCAAGTATCAAGTTTCAAGCCTTCCACGCTGCTTGAGATCGCACCTCTTAGCCCAGGTTCTGGTTCCATTAATTCGTAAACTTGAAGAGCTTTGCAACTGCCCTATTCACACTCTTTGGTGGGTTCTCGATTTCCAATCGTCTATTTGACTCCGACGATTTTTATATCGGCATTCATTTCACTTGGTAGGTTCATAAATTCTTTATTTGCTATTTAAGCTCAATCTTTCATAACTTTTTTGAATCTGTTCACTTGCCATCTGTTGCCTTCTACTTTCGTCTGTCTTCAAGTTTTTGAATTGTTTATTGTTTGGATGCCTGGCACTGCTCTTGCTTTCTGTTGCTAATATCGTGTCTGGGTCATTATTTTCTTGTTCTTCACATACTTACTTAGTGCCTGTGCACTTGGCCTTATTCTTTGAACTTTGTTGTCTTCTTGACTCTGAATTTTTCTCTTCTTTGTTTTTCTTGTTGTATTTCCAGATTCTTGGCTTCGTGTCTGTTTCCTGCATGATCTTAGAACCACGTCCCTTTTTGAAATTGTCTGCCGAGATAATGGTAGAGAAGCTCTCCCAGTTGACTGCCAATGCTTTTTTGCTTCTGGAAAATGTCTATTGTTGGCTGATGTTAACATTCCTTGCTCCTTAATTATCATTCCTTTTTCCACTGTATTTGATAGCCATGTCGGGTAATTGACTTCTCTGATGGCCCTGGCCTTCAGAAGTCTGTCTACTTCCTCTTCCATTGCTCCGACGTGTATCAACGTCGGTCTTCTTGCTCGTTGGATTTACAGGTTTGGCCGACCTCAATGTTTGCTCTCAAAAAAAGCTTCCAATTCTCTTTCTTCTTCTTTGGCTAATCCTGAGCCGAGAAGAAAGAAGCGTTCTTCATCTCCTTCCTGGACGAGGATTTTCTTTAGTGCTTCCACACTCTTCTCTACTGGCTCCTTGCCGACGTCCTCTAGGACTTGCACATCCTCATGTTCGATCTCTGCCTTCTCTGGTTCTCGTATGATTTTATACTTAGAAAAATGTGCATGTCTTTCAAAGTACCCCTTAACTGTGTAATTTCCTCAGCGTGTCACACCTTGGTTGTACTCATTAATTGATTTATTTCAGCCTCGGTTTAACACTTGAAAATATTTTAACAAATATTTTCACAAGTGTTGCTTAAGACTTCTGTCTTCCATTATCTTCCAAGTCTTGGTAACATGGTTATCTCGTCATGTGTATAGATACTTCATAACCTTGGTTTAACTTCAACTTGTAAATTTTCTCAAAATTTCAACAAGTGTTAAGCTAATCTTCGTTCCTCGGCTTAACTCCAACTTGTAATTTCTCTCAGAATTTCAACAAGTGTTAAGCATTATATCGGTTTAACTTCGACTTGTAAACTTTTCTCAAGTTTCAACAAGTTTAAACATCATCTCGGCTTAACTTCGGTTAAGCATTATCTCGGTTTAACTTTGGTTAAACATTGTCTCGGTTTAACTTCGGTTAAGCATCATCTCGGTTTAACTTCGGTTAAACATCATCTCGGCTTAACTTCGATTAAGCATCGTCTCGGCTTAACTTCGGTTAAACATTATTTCGGTTTAACCAACTTGTAAATTGCTACAAATTTCAACAAGCGGTAAACATCATATCGGTTTAACCAACTTGTAAATTGCTACAAATTTCAACAAGCGGTAAACATCATATCGGTTTAACCAACTTGTAAATTGCTACAAATTTCAACAAGCGGTAAACATCATATCGATTTAACCAACTTGTAAATTGCTACAAATTTCAACAAGCGGTAAACATCATATCGATTTAACCAACTTGTAAATTGCTACAAATTTCAACAAGTGGTAAACATTATCTCGGTTTAACCAACTTGTAAATTCCTACAAATTTCAACAAGTGGTAAACATCGTTGTCTTCTTTCTGCCCCCTACACGGCTTCCACATACTCCTTTGCGGACCTTATAAAAAGCCTTCAACCTGGCTAACTGTAGTCTGACCTTGTGTGTTTTCTTCTTATTTTCTGGGATCTGAGATCTGCTCACTGAGCTCTTCTCTTTCCGGACTTAAGTGCCGAGATCTTGTCTGCTGGAATCTTGGATCTGCTCACTCAGGTTGAGCTCTTCTCTTCTCGGACCTACTTATTTATGCCGAGATCATGTCTTCTAGGATCCGGGATCTGGAATCTGGGATCTGCTCACTTAGGCTGAGCTCTCGTCTTCTCGGGCCTACTCATCTAGGCCGAGATCATGTATTCTCGGATCCGGGATCTGGAATCCGGGATCTACTCACTTAGGTTGAGCTCTCGTCTTCTCGGGCCTACTTATCTAAGCCGAGATCATATATTCTCGGATCCGGGATCTGGAATCCGGGATCTGCTCACTTAGGCTGAGCTCTCGTCTTCTCGGGCCTACTCATCTAGGCTGAGATCATGTATTCTCGGATTCGGGATCTGCAATCCGGGATCTGCTCACTTAGGTTGAGTACTTCTATACTTGAATGTCATCTCCTTGGGAGCGCTTATGCCCCCTGCCTTTGCATCCCTTCTGGAAGGGTCTTCGTTCCTCCGCAGGTATCTATCCTTCCATACCTGGAGGTCATCTTTGTTGTAGTATCCGCTTTGATCTGTTGTCTTTGGTGCGTCACCTTCCTAGCCGGCGTCTTTCACTTCGTGACTCTGGTCACGAGTTTCTGTGTTGCGGTCGTCTCCTTCAACGTCGAGGTCGATAGGTCTCCCACTCCTAGCAGGAGCGTTGTCTCCAATCTGATCATTTTGTCCGTCATTGGCCATCTATTCTTCTTTCTTTCCCACAGACGGCGCCAAATTGTGTAAGTAAAAATTTGACCACACTGCGATCTTAGTATCCAACTGGAGAGCACCGGCAGAATAGATAGCACCTGACTAACCTGCAACAGAAAGAGAAAACTCCGGTGGTGGTTCGCCACCCGGGGGTACTCCGACGATCAAGTCAGTACTCAATATCTCTCAAAGATAAATCAATTATTCAACTCACAAGCTTGAGCATAAAAGCATACCTTAGACCCATGGGGGTGCCTCTTATTTATAGCCAACTCAATCCTAGTTCCAATGGGAGCTTAACTCCAATAGACTCAGGATTACTGCTAATCTGGGACTCCCAGTGGGATTAGGATAAACTCTCTAAGAGTTTTATCTTTACCCAAACTGAAGTCTTCTCCCAATCTAGGACTCTTGTTCCATATCCAGGTTGAGTTCCCTCTTCATTCTAGGACTCTTGTCCCTTATCCACTTATCTCGGATTCCGATATCTTCGGAGATAACCTCGGCCTAACCGGGATGACCTCGGCATAACGACCAGGACACGTGGTATCTCGGCTGACATGTCGACGTCACCTTGCCACGTGTTGGTACTCAAAAAATATATCCCCACAAGTATTATAAATTCAGTTAGAATTAAACAAGTTTCACATGACTTAAAATTTTAGTCTATATTTTAAAAGGCACTTAAATTTTTAAGTGATATCAATTGTGATTATCAAACAAACTCAATTAATTATTACTTAATACATTTAATTTTAAGTGTTGAATTGAGTTATCAAATGCCACTCATTTATTTGGTGCTTAAGAATGTGATGCCAGATGTACTTTAGAAAAAAGAAAAAAGTGAAATAATCTTCCAATAGCAGCTTCGTAAATAAAGACTGGTGACACATTCAATCAATATCATCTACAATTTATGTAATAAATCAAATTTTTAAAATTAATTAATTTATATAATTTTTTTTTAATAATAAATGTAGTTCTGTCACTCCATATGATTTGTTCACAGTAATTGCAGAAATAACATAGTATTTACGCTATTCAAAATTAACTTGGGTATGACTAAACCCAGGCTATATTCGTTAATCTGATGTATGCACCTGAAACATTTTCAAAGTATCTCTCTGAAAATGTAGAGAGAATTTTCATACAAATCCTCCTCCCCCCCCCCCAACCAAAAAAAAAAAATAAACATCAGTTAAAGTTGAGTACTTAATTATTGCAATTAAAAAATGAGAATCAAAGTGAAATTCACATAAAAAATTAAGGGTTAAAAGTGCAATTTATTACCCTTTTGTAAACAAAATGTTTCTTTATTGTTAAGCCAAATATAATTAAATTAAGTGGTTACAATTATTGAATCAATCTAACAGGAGGATGATCTCCACACAAAAATTTAAAAGTAAGGAATCAAATTATTAAAATAGAACTGGTGGTGTAACTACACGCACGCACAAACTAAACCTTTTAGTCCTGACGGAACGAGACAAAAGCTGTATAATTTGAATTGTTGAAACAGAATCTGTTATGTATACCTGGACAACAGTTCTATTTTTTGCTATCTTGCGTTACTTTTATCTCCAAGTACAATTCTTTGCCTTCCGATGGGTGAAAGAATAAGCAAAAGAAAAATGTATATAGTTTATTTGAGCTAATATGGGTTGATTCTGATTACTAACTTTCCTAAAGCAAAAGAAAAGAAAAAAAGAAAAGAAGATTAAAAGAAAAAAAAAGCTAGCCTTGAACAAAGTAGTGTTGTCAAGGCCATACAAAAGTATAATGTATAGTAATTGATATAGCTAACATGAGCTTTGTCGGTAATTATCAAATGCTCTAAAAATTTAAGCTAGTTTTGTAAACTTCCCTAACTCCCTTGTGTAAGAAGAGTTAACTTGAGCTCACTAAATTAACTAGGCCCATTCAGAAAGTCCAAGATTGGTGGGCTTGGATTGATCGCCATCAAACGGGTCAAATCACTCTAAGTCTCGAAAGGGTTTGGATCCACGAATTTAGAGACTTACTCGGGCCCAAACTCGAAAGGGTATTGAGCAAGCCTAAAGATTCGAGGCACTCGGGCTTCGAACATATTCGACCGCAATCTAGAAGCCGCTCTATTTGTGAGTCCTAGAACATTTGCGGACTTGGGGCATTCCGGGATCAATCCACTAAAATCATGAGTGAGGTTAGAGCCCAAACAAAGGGCCCGAATCTTGAAGATGGTAGATGAAGATGAATTCACTCGTCGATTGACTTAGCCTATGCCCGGGTCGAGGTGGCATGACCTCGGGGGGTCCATAAGACTCGATAATATTGGTGGCGGGGGTCCTCTAGGACTACCTCAGCCCTTTGGAATGATTGGCGATCATTGGTTAGGTGTGGCTAAGAAGAAGGGTTCGCTGAGAGGTTGATCTCCTCTTCGGGATTTTTCTCATCCTCGGAGAGGTCATCTCCTCAGACAAGATAGTTAGAGAGAATATTTCCCATGTGCCTTGCAAATGAGCTCCATCCTACATGATAAGGTGCCTATAAATAGCACCCACCTATAGCTTTACAAGGGATGGATTTTGGAGAGACAACTCTTGGGAAATAACTAATTTTCCTTCTCCATTATCTACCTTGAGAGTTGAAAAATCTAAAATTCTCGAGATATTTGTTTGTGATTATGTATCAATTTTAACCCGTAAATAATAATCTCAATCAAACAATTAAAGACAAATCAACACAACGATTTAACATGAAAAAATCACAATTGGAGCGCCTCCAATTGTGATGGGAAAAAGCCACAGAACAATCCACTAAGAAGATAAAAGGAATTACACAAGTGTACTCTCAATTACCTAGCAAATCTACGCCTGAATTGAACCGACCCCTATATGTCTCTTCCACCACGGTCTTCACCTCGGAATTGTCTTGCCCAACGTTGAATCCACAACGTCGATGTCGAATCTACGACAATGAGCCACTCTAGAATCCACCAAAGCTTCAGGCCCAAATTCCACGGAATCCACCGAAGAACAACTTTATCTTTTTTGAATAAAACAAACTAAACAAACCCTTTGATATAATCTACTCAATTCATGATTAAACTGTCACACCCCAAACTCGCCCCTAAAAGTTTGGGCATGACCTATTCGGAAACGGACATTTAACCTGATATACATAACATACGGGGCCTGAACGGAAGCATTAAATACCATAAAATAATAGAAAACAATCCCCATTGAGCTACCACTACTATGCCAGGATCACAAACATCATAACAGGTAAATAATATACAGAGGCATGCACCTGAGCATCGGTTATATACATACACATATACAGACCCAGCTCTATGATTGGGCGTATAACAAAAACATTGGAGTTAAGGAAGTTATGTACATTCAACCTTAGATAGAAAATTAAAGTACGAGCCAACATCTTAACAAAACTTCACAAAAATGTGAGTGGCTTCATCTAGGGCCTGGACACACAGAGGTTGACAAAAGAGAACGGGCATCATGGGTTAGGACTGACCTCCCGGTTGGTTACTTACAGAAGCAGACATAACACAGAGTGAGCCAGGCTCAATGAATAATAGTACTTAACAATTCGATGCTCAACTTAAATCATGATACATAACAATGGGTAACAATGCGTATGTAAATGCAGAGATCATATGGTTAATCTGATTCTGTACTAATTTTAGAACGGCCTTAGGTCCAGTCTTTAAACAGAATGGCTTTAAGCCCTTGAACAGAGTAGCATTGAGCCCTTAAACAGAGTGGCATTAAGCCCTTAAACAGAGTGGCATTAAGCCCTGAATGCAGAACGGCCTCAGCCCTGTTCATGCATGTATGAACCCAAGAGGTGTCTCGCACGGATTCTAGAGGTGACTCACACTGTAGCACTTAGTTCCGTACAGCACTTTGTTTCATACCCGAAAATACAGATTGACCATAGGCCCAGATATCGTCAGAGTAGACTAGTTTCAGAATCTTACAGAGTTCCAGAGTCATATGAAAGTATCCACATCCTTTCCGTCATTCATTCACATTCTTTCAACTATTCACATAAGTTACATAATTAACATGCGATAACAGAATGCTAATGGTAATCATTAGCTGTAAGTAAAGCGTACCACAATAGTACTACTAGTCACAGTGTTGTGACGACGTGCTAGTTCCTCCCGGAGTGTGCCCTGCACACATTCATAACTTGCAAATTAGTTCATTTCTCTTGTTGAATTATTTCCTGTTTCATCTCACTTCAAATGAATTTTACAAACATTAGTAGGCATAAAATACAAATTCTAAAAATATCCGAGGGTCGAGCACGCAAAACGGAGCAAACTGTTTTTCTCAACATGGGCCGCACGTACGGCAGTGAGGCCCCGCACGTGCTTTTTAAGCAGTAGCCAAACTCAAATTTTCACCATTTTTCCGCACGTGCGGCCATGACTCCCGCACGTGCGGCAGTGTTCCCGCACGTGCGGCCATGACCCCCGTACGTGCGGCGATTTCCTGTGTGAGAGCAGTCCGAAATTCACACAAACCCATCTTTGAAAACACATAGCAAGGTCCCAAAGTAGATAGATTTAACACAAGAGTAAGGTTCAAAATCACATAACAAATCAATCACAACACTTCTTAAGCCCTTAATCACTTTGAATTCATAATCATAACCAACCATAATTCTTTCCAAAGTTCTAATTATTTCGGGTTCACTTATACACATACTTACATAGCCATCTAATCTTATAATCCAAACACATAGTTGAGTATTCTCATGAGATAACAAGGAAGCAAGATGTAAATTTTCCTTCATATAACTCAATTTAGTTCTTAAAACACCCATATGGTAAGTACCACTTCTTAACTAACAATCATCACATATAAACCTTTAACATCAACCCTAGCTCTTCCAAATGAAAGGAGAATTCTCACACATGTTCAAGAGAGAGCTTATGTAGAGTAAATTTCACATACCTTAAGTTCAAATTCTACAACCTTCACAAAGTTTCCCAATCTTCTTCTTGAAAAACTTCCTCTCAAACCCTCTCTAACCTTGCTCTTCCAATTGCACTCAGGAGATATTTTTAAATGAAGCTTCTAAGTCAAAGTTGCAAGGAACATAATGATATATAAAGGTAAGTAAAGACAAAATTTAATCAGTTTAATCATTCCTAATTGAAATTTTACAGAAAATCATACTATGACCTAAAAATCATGCTGGTCGTAAATGTAAAATCAATTTCAGACAATTAAGCCTCTAAAGCTTCCAATTTCTGATTCAAACATTATAATTGTAACAGATGTTTTTCTTATTAGACAAATATGAATCCATAATCATAGGATTCACTTAATTAACCTTAATTTCTCATAGAATTTCACAGTAAGCATTTGAAAGCACAGAATAGGGACTGAAAATATATCAGAATCGTATACGAAGGTCGGGTTATTACATAAACTCTCACAAATATCAAAGGAAACAAGCAAAGAAACTCTAGAAGAAAATCCTAATACTCAAGAAGAAGATCTGGAAGCCGTAAACCTAAAATCGGATTAAACACATATTTATAGAAAACAGACCCGCGATCTCCGCTCGAGTGCAAGAATGGCCGCTCGAGCGGATTGACTGAAATGTGTGTTTCTAAACAAGGTCTACGCTTAAGCGTAAGAATGGCCGCTTGAGCGGAAAAAAATAACTCCTAGTACTTTTGCTGGCGAGTGAAACTTCTGAAAGGTCGCAATCTGCGCTCGAGCACACAATCGGCTGCTCGAGTGGACAAATAACTTTGACTGCAAGGTCGTGATCCCCGACATAGTCAGCGAAGTGGAAAACATAATAGGATTAAGATCACAAACTCCTCTGCATAGGCATAATTCGGGTTAGATTCTCATCTAAAACTCATAGCCTCACTGAAACAAAAGATTAAATACAATTACAACTTTGTCAAACGGGATTGCCAAGAATAAAAACCTAACAAGAGTGAAAGTGGGAGATCTATGGGAGAGCCTTAGCATTATTCTTTCTCTAATTACTTGACCTTCTTCTTCACCCAATCTCTTATCTCCATCATCTCTTTTTTATTGTGTTCCCAATTATGACTGTTGAATAATCTAAGTCTCTCATCATTTCTAGAGAATTTGAGTTTTCTTCAAAAAATTTTAAAAATTTTCAAATTTTTCAACGTCATTCTTAAACCCCTCATACACCCTGAAATTAAGTAAGGGACGTTCTTGAATCCCTCATACACCCGGAAATTAAGTAAGGATAGTGAAATCGAAGACCTTTTATGAGCTCCAAAATTATAATGTTATCTTAATCACCCACTAATCTAAACATAAAGAAAAAAAAATCAAATCAAATCAAATATGTCATCGGTTAGAGTGGTAGACAGATTTGACCGACTATGAGCGCTGGCCTCTGTGTGTGTGTTTTTTTTCCTGAATGCAGAGATCAGATGGAGTTCAAAATAATAAGATTAATGGTTGAAAAGGATATTATTATAAATATGCTTGATTATGCAAGATTTATTAGTAATTTTCAATTTATACTATGTTGCAGAGTTTTAGATTTTTTTTTGGTGATTTATTTCTTCTTGTAAACTGAATTTTGCTAAACAAGATCACCTTTTATCTCTTTGAATTATTGTAAAGATTTTTTAGATCTTAATTTATGTAAATAAAATTTTGGTAAGTATATATTCAAACAAACTTTGTGTAGATACTAGAAAATTAAAAAGAACCAGAAAAAATATATATAAATACTTAACATTTTATCCTTTATTTGTTTTTAATTTTTTTTTTCCCGTGAATATGTAAAGTGCACCCATGATCCTTGATTTATTGATTTTTTTTTGTTGTTTTTTTTTCATCTTTAAGTGAATTTTTTTTTTTTTTTTTTTTTTGAAACACTTTGGACTTTTAGAATTTATTTGACTAGACCAACTAGAAATCTTTTTTTTTTTTTTTTTTTTGTGAATAAAATTCCCTAAGACAAAAAAATATATATATATTTCATGGTTTTTTTTTAGATTTTTTCAATTTTTATTTTTAACCTTTTAGATTATTCTATAATAGATAAATCAGAAAGTAAAAAAGTTTGATAAAAAAAAAAAAAATCATTTAAAACATAAAAAAATTTTAAAAAATATAAATAACATTCTTAGCGGAACGAATTGAAGGGATCGAATTTTGAACATGGGCCCCGCTCCATTTGATTAGACTTCAGTCTGGTTTGACAAGTAAGGTTTTAAATTTCTAAGGACAGCCTTCGTTTAGAATATAAATTGGTGTTTTGAATTTTTAGATTTTTAATTATTTTGACTTGGGATAAAAAGTTTTATTTAGGATAAAAATTTTAATTTTTGTAAAAGAAAAAATGAAATAATTATAATTTAGATGTAATATTTTATTTTATTAGTTTTTTTAACTTATTTTATCCTTTTGTTACTAAAATAACTAAAAAATCTTATGCCAAATGAAGCCATAAGAGTATCTCCAAAGCAGAGGCAAAAGAGCATCCTGAAATATTTTTGTTCAACACTGCTACGTAGCCCGAAAATACAAAGGCTCGAATGGCTCGAAATCTCAAAACAACGTTGTTTTAGGACTTTTTTTTATTCTTTTACCGGTAAGATAATATTTTTGGGCCATTCGAGCTCACAGATTCGGGCTCTCACGCATTTCTGATTTTTGTTAGTGTAATTGGTTTTCTCCTTCTTTAAGGGTTCTTATTTGAAAAGGCAAAATATTTATTTTAATTTTTGCTCTCCACAATTAGCTAGCCTTCATCGAGAGACAAAAAGATTTCTTACTAAAATTACTTACTCCTTCTATCTGAAATTGTTCCTTCTATCGTTTGAAAATATATTTTTTAAAAATAATTTAATATATATTTTTTAAAAATAATTTAATAATATATTTAAAATATATATTTATAAATGTCACGTCAATATATATAGTATTGTTAGGGAAAATATATGATTCCCCACAAGTAAATCAATCAATGGGAATAAAAACTAATGCGGAAAAATTAAATCAAAGGCAACACAAGAATTTTTACGTGATTCCCTCAATGTGATGTACGTCCACGGGATCGAAATCCGATTCCACTATCAACCAAATAAGTTTCCAAACAATTACAAGCGAGACACGAATGGTCTCACAAATCACCCTTAGGTGAATTCCAAATAATCACAAATAAACAAGAGGAAAGACCTCACCAAATAGATGAAAAAAAATCTTCAAAACCAAAGTTGAAGATCCAAAATAATAGACCAAATCAGCTTCACCAACCAATCGAATAAGCACACTGATAATGCTTCAAAGAACCGAAAAACGAAGCAAAGAGAACTTTCGAAGATCAGTCGAAAAGCAGCACTAATTCACCCAATTTGATTCCACCAAATATGATGTACCACGGCTGCTACACAAAGGAAAAAAAACTGCTTGTTCTTATTTTTTTCTTGAAAAACACAAAACAATCTCAATATATATTATTAAATCTTGGATTTGTTTTAATAAAATCCTAGTTGTTACCGAACTGAATTAGGTCTCTAAAAATTAGATATAATATATAAAAATATATTTTAACTAATACCAAACCAAATTAAACTCTTTTAATAAACCAATTGGGTCTCAAACTCCAACAAGGAGATATACCCAACAATTCTCCCCTATCGACTTAGGTGGAGATATCAACCATACCTGCCAAAGTTCGACACTTTAAATGTTTGTCCCTCGACAAAGTCTTAGTCAACATATCCGAAATATTATCATCTGTGTGAACCTTTTCGAGTTGCAACAATTTCGAATCTAACACATCACGAATCCAGTGGTATCTCACATCAATGTGTTTCGATCTCGAATGAAAAGTAGAATTTTTACTCAAGTGAATAGCACTTTGACTATCACAATAAAGCACATACTTTTCTTGCTTCAAACCCAACTCTTGCAAAAATTTCTTCAACCATAACTCTTCTTTGCAAGTTTCTGTAATGGCAATAAATTCAGCTTCGGTAGTTGAGAGAGCAACACATTTTTGTAATTTAGATTGCCATGCCACGGCTCCTCCTGCAAAAGTCATCAAATACCCCGAAGTAGATTTTCTAGAATCAATATCACAGACCATGTCAGAATCTGTGAACCCATCAAGCATCGGCTTACCATCCCCAAAACACAAACACACCTTCGAAGTCCCTCGAAGATACCTTAGAATCCATTTTACCGCTGCCCAATGTTCTTTACCCGGATTAGAGAGAAAACGACTCACCACAACAATGGCGTGAGCAATATCCGGCCTTGTATAAATCATGGCGTACATCAAATAACCAACTGTTGAAGCATAAGGAATTTTCAGCATCTCTTCCTTGTTTTTCTCACTTGTAGGACAATGATTCGAACTAAGTTTGAAGTGACCCGCAAGTGAACAACCAACCGGCTTTGCTTTATTCATGTTGAACCTCTCAACAACTTTCTCAATGTAGCTTTCTTGAGACAACCAAATCAGCCCCTCTTTGCGATCACGAACAATTTTCATACCAAGAATTTGCTTTGCCGGCCCCAAATCTTTCATAGCAAAAGATTTGCTCAACTCCAATTTCAACCTGTTAATCATGGTAGAATCTTAACCTACAATTAACATGTCATCAACATAAAGCAAAAGAATAATAAATTTACCATCCGGGAAATTTTTCACAAACACACAATGGTCCGAAGTGGTTTTAGAAAAACCATTATTCATCATGAAAGAATCAAATTTTTTGTACCATTGCCGCGGGGCTTGCTTGAGGCCATACAAACTTTTCTTCAAATTGCAAACAAATTTCTCTTTCCCTTTTTCACAAAACCTTCTGGTTGCTCCATGTAAATTTCTTCTTCAAGATCACCGTGAAGAAATGCGGTCTTCACATCAAGTTGCTCAACTTCAAGGTTCATACTTGCAGCCATGCCAAGTACAACCCGAATAGAAGACATCTTCACAACCGGCGAGAAAATCTCATCAAAGTCAATACCTTTCTTTTGCCCAAAGCCTTTCACAACAAGACGTGCATTGTACCTCAGATTCTTGCCATCATTCTTCAATTTGAAAACCCACTTATTTTTCAGAATTTTCCTCCCTTTAGGCAACTTCACTAAATCATAAGTTTGGTTTTCAAGCAAGGAATTCATCTCTTTGTCCATGGCTTTTTCCAATCACCTTTCTTTGCATGCTCAATTGCTTCTTGGTAGCTCTCAAGCTCCCCTTGATCGGAAATCAACACAAATTCATTGGGAGGATACTTTCTTGAAGGTTGTCGGTCCCTTGTAGATTTCCTCAACTCAAGTTGTGGTGGCAGTTCTTGAGTTGGATGCTCTTCCTCAATTTCTGGCTCAACTTCATTACGATTAGCATCATCCTTTACATCTTCAATAGGTGGCAGCAAATCTCCCCCATTTTCATCATCAACTAAAGATGAAGGAGATGGATCTATGTCAATGAGATCACTAGTTTTTTGCTCCGGTTGATCACCTTTGCCAAAGTCTTCAATTGTTTGGTCTTCAAGAAACACAACATCACGGCTTCGAATGACTTTCTTGTCAACCGGATCCCACAATCTATACCCAAATTCATCACACCCATAGCTAAGAAAAATACATTGTCTTGACTTACTATCAAGCTTGGACCTCTCATCTTTTGGAATGTGAACAAAAGCTCGGCAACCAAACACTCTCAAGTGCTCATAAGATACATCTTTACCGGTCCAAACTCTTTCAGAAACATCACCATTCAAAGGATAGGAAGGAAACAAATTTATCACGTCAACCGCTATCTTCATTGCCTCACCCCAAAAAGATCTTGGCAATTTAGCTTGTGAAAGCAAACACCTTGTTCTTTCCACAATGGTGCGGTTCATCCTCTCGGCAATGCCATTTTGTTGAGGAGTCTTCTTAACTGTCTTTTGGTGCCGAATACCTTGGCTGCGACAATACTCATCAAATGGCCCAGTGAATTCACCACCATTATCTGATCGGATGCACTTTAATTTTTGCCCTGTTTCTCTTTCAAGCATGGCCTGAAAATGCTTAAATACTTCTAAAACTTGATCTTTAGTTTTTAGTAAAAAAGCCCAAACTTTCCTTGAATAATCATCAATGAAAGTAACAAAATAAAGTACACCACTATATGTTCTAATTTTCAAAGGACCACAAACATCCAAATGAATCAACTCCAAAATATTTTCTTTTCTAGAGGCAACA
Source organism: Camellia japonica (assembly GCA_030407325.1). Classification (NCBI taxonomy): domain Eukaryota; kingdom Viridiplantae; phylum Streptophyta; class Magnoliopsida; order Ericales; family Theaceae; genus Camellia; species Camellia japonica. Next base: position 24,339,942 of record JAPPVO010000003.1, read on the forward strand.
TTTTTATGAAAAGAAACTCTATGTTGTTTACCCGCCAAACAATGAACACAAGTTTTAAGATGTGTACCTTTCAAACCAGGTAGAAGCTCCTTTTTGAACAAAACTTGTAGCCTATTTTCACTCATATGCCCAAGCCGCTTGTGCCACAATTCGGTAGAAGTATCATCTTCAAGTGCATTGACAACACCTTTACAAATTTTTCCTTGCATCGAGTAAAGTGTATGAGTCTTCTTGCACTTAGCCACCACCAAAGAACCCTTTGTGAGCTTCCATATTCCATCACCAAATTTATTGTTGAAGCCTTCATCATCTAGCTTCCCAGTAGAGATCAAATTGAGTCGAATATCGGGAACATGCCTCACATCTTTAAGCAACAACTTGCAGCCCAAATTTGTTTCCAAGCAAATATCACCCATGCCAATAATCTTGGACAAACCTTCATTACCCATTCGAATAGAACCATAATCTCCTTTGGTGTAGGTAGTGAAGAAATCAACTCGAGAAGTCACATGAAAAAAAGCACCGGAATCAATCACCCAATTACTCTCTTGGCCCACAAAATTGATATAATCATCTTCACAAACGACCATGAGATCATCGGTAGTAACTGCCGTTGTGTCTTCTTGCTTCTTATCCACACTTTTTTCACGCCTTTTCTCCTTGTTCTTGAGCTTTCGGCATTCCCGCTTCATGTGCCCTTTCTCATGGCAATAATAGCACTCAATGTCTTTCTTTGAAAAAGAACCATCTTTTGATTTGTCACGACTTTGATCACGACCATGAGGAGTCTTACTCCTCCCCCTTGTTTTACTTCGGCCTCTCACAACAAATGCTTCTGAATGAGAGGAACCCGCTGATTTTTTTCTAGTTTCTTCATTCAACAGGCTACTAATGACTTGGCCCATTGTAACAACTCCATCGGGTGTTGAATTACCAACGGTCACAACCAAAGTCTCCCAACTTTCAGGCAAAGAACTAAGTAGCATCAAAGCCTACAACTCATCATCAAAAATAATTTTCATAGAAGCAAGTTGGTTAACAATACTCTTTATTTCATTCAAATATTCCGGAATAGGGCTGCCCTCTTTATATTTTAAATTAACCAACTTACGAAACAGAAAAGCTTTATTTGTTGTCGATTTCCTATCATAAAGGCCTTCTAATTTTTTCCATAAATCATGTGTTGAAGTTTCGGTAGCAACATGATGAAACACACTGTCATCAATCCATTGACGGATAACACCAACGGCTTTTCGATTAAGCCTCTTCCATTCATCATCTTTCATACCCTCAGGTTTGCCACTATCACCCTCAATTGGCCCATATAAATCTTTACAAAATAATAAATCCTCCATTTTAGTTTTCCAAGTTACCCAATTGCTTCCATTGAAGCTAGACATGCGACCCACATTCCCCTCCATTGATTTACTCAAAGAAATAAACCTAAATAAACTGTAAGCTCAGATACCAGTTGTTAGGAAAATATATGATTCCCCACAAGTAAATCAATCAATGGGAATAAAAACTAATGCAAAAAAATTAAATCAAAGGCAACACAAGAATTTTTACGTGGTTCCCTCAATGTGAGGTACATCCACGGGATCGAAATCTGATTCTACTATCAATCAAATAAGTTTCCAAACGATTACAAACGAGACACGAATGGTCTCACAAATCACCCTTAGGTGAATTCCAAATAATCACAAATAAACAAGAGGAAAAACTTCACCAAATAGATGAACAAAAATCTTCAGAACCAGAGTTGAAGATCCAAAATAATAGACCAAATCAGCTTCACCAACCAACCGAATAAGCACACTGATAATGCTTCAAAGAACCGAAAAACGAAGCGAAGAGAACTTTCGAAGATCAGCCGAAAAACAGCACTAACTCACCCAATTTGATTCCACCAAATATGATGTACCACGGCTGCTACACAAAGGAAAAAAAACTGCTTGTTCTTATTTTTTTCTTGAAAAACACAAAACAATCTCAATATATATTATTAAATCTTGGATTTGTTTTAATAAAATCCTAGTTGTTACCGGACTGAATTAGGTCTCTAAAAATTAGATATAATATATAAAAATATATTATAACTAATACCAAACCAAATTAAACTCTTTTAATAAACCAATTGGGTCTCAAACTCCAATAAGGAGATATACCCAACAAGTATGTCATAAAAAGATTATTTATTTATTTATCTATATTTGTAATATTTTTTTAAAAAAAATTAATTAAGTTAATTTAATTGATTTGTTAAAATAAAAAATATGATTGAAATGTATACTAGCAATTGATTAGGTAAAATAAAAATATAATATTTTTCTGTGTACTTTTACATTCTGCCCTTTACCCTTGGAGTTGCTTTAACAGAGTTGGCCCGTAAAGATGGAGTGTATTTGAAAATCTTTCTTGACATGCCAGCAACAACAAATTCGCTCTGCTTCCCGAATGATTATTGGGTGATCTGGGCGTACGGTCATATGATATTTCATGTTAGTATGATTGGTGAAAAATGTGAATAGAATGATTTTATATTAAGCAATTGAAAAATATGAGCAGTATAATAAATGATAATTTATGAGAAAATATGACCACGTAATAATCGGGAGTACCAAATAATTTTCCTTATTCCCTCGGCTACATATATATATATATATAAATATCAGTCTGCTAGACAATCGACGGTACTTCTTACCTTGTTCATTCTCTAAGTAGTGAACAAAGAATTGATGGAATTTGCAACGGTTCCTTCGTTCTCTTTGATCTTAAGTGTCGTTTCACGAAATTGGCGAGAAGTTGCGAGAATATACAAGGAGAATCCTAATATGGAGGTACAAGGTATGAGGATCACTCATTCAGGGTACACAGCTTTACATATTGCTGCCAGCGAAAAACAAGAGAAAGTGAACAAATTTGTGCAGCTAATGGTTGATGCAGCGAGTATTGATGTCATGCGATTAGCTGATGCCAGAGGGAACACTCCACTCCATCTCGCAGCAAAGATGGGGAATGTGGGAATGTGCGTTTCCATTGCTTCTACGCATCCTGATACTATTGGTGATCGAAACAATGACGGTGAGACTCCTCTCTTCTTGGCAGCACTCCATGGTATGAAAGATGCCTTCTTCACTCTCTGCTATTACTGCTCCGTGGAGGAAGGCAACATGTCCCCCGACAATCCCAAAATCTTCACTAATGGCAGAAGGAACACTGATGGCCGCACTGTTCTTCACTGTGCCATCGATGGAGAGTATTTTGGTAATTCATTCATTCATTCAAAACTTCCTTACTACTAGTACTAGTCTACACTTAAACTAAATATTTGTTTTAGGAAATCATTTTCCCCCTTAAAACATTTTGTTACTTTCCATTCTACTTTAAAGATAAAAATAAAAATTTTGTTCAAACAAGTGGAGAAATCGTGAATTTTAGCTCCAGGAATTGTGTGCTCCCACATACATATACATATACATATGAACTTAAAACTTATGCTTTATGATTGGCAGATTTCGCTTTTCAAATAATTTATCAGTTCCGAGCGTTTGTTCACTGTATTGACGAGCAAGGAAATACCCCTCTCCATCTTCTAGCCAGCAATCCCTCGGCATTCAGAAGTAGCAGTAGTAGTCGGTTCACGTTGCTGCAAAAAATAATTTATCACTGTAAGCATAACTCAACCCCTAATGAATACTCTTTACTAGTACTTGACTGAGTAATTGATCCTTTTTGCTTCTACGTAAATCACCATTATGACTCTGGTCTGACATTCTTCAACTATCAAATTTGGAGAAACAGGTATATTTGTTACAATTTTTTTCTGCTTTTGCAAGATATACCGACTGAGAAGCCCAACTGGGAAAGTAATTTTCAGAGAGTACTCGAGCCTTTTGAACGGATTTCACACTGTAAGTATATCCATATTACTCTAGGATTACTCGAGTGAATTATTCTTATTCTTTACAATGGTTGGTAAACTTGCGTGCATTTATAATTTAAAATGGGCGTGTATTGTTGCACAACAATACGACTTGCACAAATTACAGAATTTATTTTTTGCATTCGGATTTGCAAAATGTTATGTATGTGCACGTTGAGAACAAAAAATATGATCTTGATAGTTTTTGCCTACAACCGTTTCCCACCTATTTAACACACGCAAACAAACTTGGAGGTCTCCACATTTTAATATAGTTTGGGACACATATAATGTGTGTACAATTTAAATAAATAAAATAATAATAATAATAATAAAATTAATATTATAATATATATATATATACTTAATTTAAGTGGTATAAGTTCTTTTATTTTAAACATAATTGTTTGGTTTGTTTTTGGGAGAGTTGTTTTTGAAAAAGTTTTCAAAATTTTGTTTGGTTTTTGATTTTTCTCAAAAAAATTTCAAAATCACTTTCTCTCTCTTACACATCAATTAATCACTTTTTCTATCTCCTCTCTCATTCTCAATCACTTTTTTTTCTCACACACATTTACTAAATTACAACAAAATATCAAATCATCCCAAACTCCAAAACTACTTTCAAAATATACAACCAAACAAACTAAAAAAATTCCTAAACTCTCCCCCCGAATTTTTTTTTTGAAAATCACTCACTCAAAAACAAACCAAACACACCCTATGGATTCAATCTTGGATTACTCATCTCTTTGTGTAATTTTTTTTTTTAAAAATAAAAAATACTGCCACGTGAAAATAGTATATAGATAGATATTGGAAATTATTGTTTTCATTTTTCAGAAGACGCTTTTCAGAAAATTCTACTTTCTTATTTTCCGTGTGTTTTTTGTTTTTACTGAATTTTTTTATTGTTTTAAGTAATTTTTTTTACTTTTTAGACATACCTAACATAAATATACCTAAAATGTAAAAAAAAATGTAAAAAAAAATCTTTTAAAAATTTACTAAATACCAAAAATACAAAAAAAATACAAGAATTCAGTACATTTTTTGTATTTTTATGTATTTATTAATTTTTTAAAATATTTTTTCACAAATTTTTTACTTTTCATATACATCTAACTAAGGTGCATCTAAAAAAGTTAAAAAAATGTTTAAAATTTAAAAAATATTCACTAAAAACAAAAGAATACGAAAACCAAAAAACTCAGTTTTCAAAAAACTTAATCCAGAAAACTCAAACCAAACACATTGAATAATCTTAGATTTTGATCCCTATAACAAAATGAACTTTGAATTTTTATTTTGTAATTTAAACTCTAATATTTTGATTTATTTTCAATTTAAACTATATGTTTATTTTCGTTATGTAAAACTGATGAGTAATATGTATTTTAGTCATTAAACTATAAAAAGAATATTTAATACATTTTATGTATATTTACATTGAGTTGATTAGGGAAAGACTATGGTATACACCCCTCAAAAGGTGTGCACCATATACACTTATAATTAAAGAAGAAAATGATATAATTCCATACTTTCTGGATCATAACTTAAATAATAAAAAAATTCATAATCAAATACCACATGAGGCATAACAAAAAATCTCATGAGGTATAACTAAAATATTGTTATAATTAAAGAAGAAAATTAGTCATAACTGAAGGGAAAAAAATTGACACAATTAGGTAGGAGTGCAATTGGGGCGAGTTCGGTCGAGTTGAGAGGTTATCCAAGCGTAACCCAAGTTGTGCTGAGACATGCTCAGGCCTCCCCAAGCCCAAATTATAACCCAAGATTCTCTGCCCAAGTCTGATCCGAATTAAACCTGAATTGTGCATGAGTTTTAGTTTTTATTTTTATTTTTTGTAGCTAAATTATTAATTTATAAAAATTAGATTGTATTTACATTTTTTTTTAGAAAATCATTAATAACGTCAAAATAAATAATTTTTATAATGTAAGAAAGATACCGTTATAGTAGTCTTTACAATTTATGAGTGAGAATAAAAAATATAATATTTTGTGTTATTTGTGTATATAATAATATATTCAATATGATTTAATAATCTAAATTACTTTAATATCATGTAATGACTAATAATTTATATATATATATATTTAATATTTTACATATCTATATGTGTATAATCGGGTTTCGGGTTGCTCAAGCTATTTGATGTTTTTGTCTAAAACCGCCAAAATTTAATTCGGATTTTTAAATTTTTATCCAAGTCCGTATCGAATTTAAAATTATATTATCGAAGTCCTAAAAAAATTTGGGTTGTGTTTGGGTTGAACTCTGTTAAGTTGCAACCCTATAATTAGGAGTGCATATAATACACTCCTTTCAAAGAATGTGTATAGTAGAATTTCCCTAATGATTAACATAATTTGTCTTCTATCAGTTTTGTCTTTAAAAAAATAGATATATGATTTAGATTGAAAATAAATCAAAAGATTACAATTTACATTATCAAAATAAAAAATAAAAAATTTATTTTATTACAATAGTCAAATACTATAAAAAAAGATTTAATAGTTTGTTCTAATATATATTTTTAATAATATTACCTTCACATCTAAAATTCATTTTTCTCAACATCATTTTTACACCCACTGTCATCCACCACTTTTCTCTTTTTGGCTGGTGCCATCGAATGACGGAATCAAGATTTTGGTTCAAAAATGACTAACACTGAATTCAAATCAATTACAACTAAAAAATGAGCATAATGTTAAATTTATAAATTTATATTTTTGTTCAAATTAATCAATATTTTTCCTTTTTGTTGATGTTATGTTATTTTTTATTAATCGGAGTGTTGACAGAAAAACAAAAAAAAATGAATGTCTAAACTTTTGGGATTTATCTAAAGAAAGCCGAGAATTTTTTCTAAAATAATGATAAGTTGGTGAGATTTAATTATTGTATTATAAAGTTTATTTACCATTAAAGACGTCACAAATTAGAATCTTGCGAAAACCAAACATTTTGGCCTTGTTTGGTTTGATTTTGGGAGAAATTTTTTGGAAATATCCTCTACAAACACTTTTTTAAGAGTAATCAAACCAAACAGATTTTTTCAAAAAAACTCTCAGAAATGTGTTTGGTTATCCAATTTCCAGGATTACTTTTGCAAAAAAGGCAAACAAAACAAATTTTTGTACTTTTTATCTCAAAAACTACTCTACAAAAAAAATCAAAGTTATTTTAGAGAAAAGATTTAGATAAAGACAAACTAAACAAATTTTTGTACCTTTTATCTCAAAAACTACTCTAAAAAAAAAGCCAATGTTATTTTAGAGAGAATATTTAGAAAAAGGCAAACCAAGTAAGGTTTTGTACTTTTTTATCTCAAAAACTACTCTACAAATACAAACCAAACACACCCTTTAAACCTTGGAGTAATTGAAAGTTTATCTAGTAGTTAATTTCAGAATTCTAAAATTAGTCGATGTGAACATAAATTAACCCAGGTATTCAGTTATAAAAAATAAATAATTAATAATTTAAATAAATTTAAACCACGCATTAATGTTTTTGTAGGTGAATTTCTGTTGTTTTGGGTTACTGGAGTGGTTGATTTGATCCCATGAGTGTAAATGTGTCATTGCATAACAGGCCACGATCTTACGGAGAAACTTTTTAACTAACAAGGCTTGTTCAATTAATGATTCAAACCAATAACCATAAAATATATATATATATATATATATAATTAGCTACATGTATTGGGAACGATGATTTTATTTCAGGGGATATATTAAATTGCAATTTTGTTTTTGATTTTTTTTTCTTCGTATTATTACATTATATGAATATTTTAATTGAATTATTCTCACAACTGACGACAGGGGACGATTTCTCTAGTGGTGATGAGGAGGAGCAAAAACCGAATTTTCAGCATAATTATGTCCATAAGTTCAAAAAGCTTTACTACACGGCCATTAGTTTCATCAACAGCCTGCCCATGAAAACGGTTGCTTTACTCAAATATGGTAAAATTAATCCTTTCTCGATTGACTATATCAGAACATCTTAGTAGATTTAGGATATGTTTAGTTACATCTTTAATACAATTTCAATTATTTCATATCGAGGAATATTGGATTGGGAATGCTGCTGCGCGGGGTGCGCAGCAGCATCTGCTGTGCGGCAAAATTGGCTCATTTAGGGGGTCAATTTTGATAATCCGAACCGTTCACATTTTAGAATACATCAATTAGAACATGCCTGCAAAAAATCACGTTAATCGGATATCGTTTACTCATTCATCCACTCGCATTTCTATCTACAAAATAAATAATAATTGTGATTTAAAGTATTAAAATGAATACAAATGTGAGTGGATGAATAGGTAAACGATATCTGATTAACTTGATTTTTTGCAGGCATGTCGTACTTGATGTATTCTAAAATGTAAACGGTTCGGATTATCAAAATGAATCTCGAAATGAGCCCATTTTGCTGCACAGCAGATGCTGCTGCACACCCCGCGCAGCAGCATTCCCAAATTATATATATATATATATATATATATTGTACGAGCACGAAATAATCTTCTTGTATAATCCTATTGATCAAGTTTGTAATCCTCCTAACGTCGTCGCTTTGCTACCTGGAAACACAGACGTGAGCTAGCCGGTGGTTGCGTGCCAAAAATCTCTCCGATGCCTAAGTCATCCACTAGACAATAGACAATAAACTCTGTGTATTTTAGAGTAAGAATTGTGATACCTGTCCATAAGTTTTGTCATGAGCTTTTATAGATTCACCTGGCACAATCTTAGTAGGACTCCAACTCTCCTTAATAGAGTCTTCCTAGGAATCACAAAGATACCGCTTATCTTTTTACACCCTTCTCACTGCTTAACCAAGTGAGATGGTCCAACCATGGTCTGGTGGCAGCAAAACCGAGCTAGCACTGCCCTGTCTAACACCAGTCTTAACCGCGCTCACTCAGCTCAGTCTTATCTTGGGCATCGTCTAGCTTGGTCCTCCATCCACTTATACCTCGGTCCAGAGTATCCAGGCCAGGCTATTAGCAGCCATCTCTGACAGAACTAACGGGATTAAGGACGAAGCTATGTAGATCATTACCTCGGCCCATAGCTTGGTCCGTTTCAATATTTGGACTTAGCTCGGCCCAAGTTCACATATAAATTACCCTCTCAATTGCTCCTTAATTCCATTTGCAACGCATGATTTGAGATTATTCTTCTCTAGCCGAGCTAAATGTTCAAGCCTCCAATCAAGCTCAAATATTATCGGGCTACCGATTTGCCCGGTCCAGGAACGTCTTTTTAGTTGCTCTGCACGTCGTTTCTCTTCTCAAGCACGTCTGAATCGTTATTTATTCTTCTGGACACATGGCTTGCTCCTACTAGTCAAGTACACCTGCTACAGCCGTCTTTGTACTATGAAAATTTGAACAGTCCTGCCCATTCTCGTGCCTATACAAAAACCCATTTTTTGAATCTAACACCCTTACTGTTCATCTTCTCTCCCTCGCCTCCTGAGTCTCCACACCTACTCCTTCAATCTCAACCCAAGACCATAGCACCTACTTCGCTCGTGTTCTAGCTGGCATTGTTGCTGTTTGGTCTTCGACTTCTCGTTTAAATCTATAAGTTGCTCAAGCCCCTTCTTTTTGTTTATTCTGTGAATATATATATATATATATATTAAAATGCATTACTTTAGTTCCATGTACGTGTGTAATGACCACTGTTACTTTGAGAAAATAGCAGAAACCCCAAAAACCACATGCTCAGACCTTAAAACATTTTAGTTGGATTTTCAATCAATCTAGAACACGAGCTTTTGATCCAAAATAGTACTATGACCGAGCTAGGAACCTGTTTGTGGTAGGCTTGCGTATGACCGAACTAGGAACCTCTATGCTCAATAACCGAGCTAAAATCTTGAGCCCGTCTTGCTTCATGGCCGAACGAAGAATGGGTTGTAACCAATTTAGCCGATCTAGGGTTTATGTTATTTTGCCTTTTTGCTTAACCCGGTCCAGTTATCTGGGCATAGTGCAAAGGTATGCATGGCCAACCTAGTCAAGTCTGCAAAGTGGAGATAAAAAGTGTTATGTTATTTTGCCTTTTTGCTTAGCCCGATCTAGTTATCTGGGCATAACACTTTTTATCTCCACTTTGCAAACTTGACTAGGTTGGCCATGCATACCTTTGCACTTCGCCCCTTTGGCACCATTGCTCAACCGAGCCATCCAAAGTCACTTCAACGCCAAGCTAGGCTACAGTGCTAATTTTTTTAATACAACCTTTAAGTTTAATGGGTAAATACCGATTCCAGGTAAACTCGCGATGGGCCATTGCTGAATTCCGAAAAGACTACCATATCCCCGACGACGTCCACCTCTCCTTAGCCGAACTAGATACCACGTCCTGGGGAAAACCGGGCTTCGTGCCCTTCGTCATAATATCAATCATAGAGGCGGGGCTCCTGTTCCCTGGACGCTCAATCCTCGCTCGAGTGTGAGACTCAGACCCTCGCTCGAGCGTGACCCCGTTTGGTAAGCCTCTCAAATTATAGTTTCACCCATTGATTTGAGTGTGGTGTTTGTTTTGAGCTTTCAAATCATAATTCTACACACATTTCTCAAAACTCATAACCAAACACATAATTCAAAACTCTTTTTAAAATTCAATTCAAATCAATATTTTAATTTTTTAAATATTTTAAAAATATTTTAATTTTGTTAAGATTTTAAATATTTTAATATTTAAATATGTTACGATTTTTTAAATTTTTAAATTTTTTGAATATTTTTAAATATTTTAATTTTTAAATATTACGATTTTAATTTTTTAAAATTTAAAATATTTTATAAAAATAAATTCAAACTCTATTTTATAAAAATATTTTTAAATATTTTAATTTTTTTGTTATGTATTTGGTTACGATTTGAGTGTAGAGTTGTGAAAGTAGTTTAGAGTTTCGAGTTATGTGTTTGGTTATGAGTTTTAAAAATAATTTCTTAATTGATTTTTGTTTTATGTGTTTGGTTACGATTTGAGTGTAGAGTTGTTTTTAAATTTAAAATATTAAAATTTTAAATTATTTAAATTTTTTGAATATTTAAATTATTTAAATTTTTACAATTTAAATTTTTTGAATATTTATTTTAATATTTTACTTATTAATTTTTTAGATTATTTAAATTATTTAAATATTTATGATTTAAATTTTTTGAATATATTTTGAAAAAAAATTATTTTTAATATTTTGATTTTCGGAATATTTTTAATTTTCTTAATATTTTAATTTTCTAAATATTTTTAATATTTTAATGTTTATACATGCCTAAAAAATGAATTGACAAAAAAATTAATTGACATAAAATAATTGACATAGAAGTTATTTGGAAAAAAAAATTATTTGAAAAAAAATTATTCAAAAAAATTACTTAAAAACAATTAATTGAAAAAAAAAATATTTTTTTATTTGAGTATTTTAAAAATAGTTTCGTTATGACTGTTGATCAAAAATACAGATATCGAGTTATGAGTTGTGTGTTTGATTATCAATTATAGGTTGAATTAAGTTTTGAAAACTATTTTGAAAACTCATCACCAAACAAATTTTCTTATTTCACATGTCACATCAAACTTTCAAAACTCAATTCCACATACAATTCAAAACTCAATTCAACACTCTATTAAAAAACCATAACCAAACAAATTTTCTACACTCAAATCATAATTCCACAACTCACAAAGTTAAAATACAACTTATACACTCAAATCATATTTATAAAATTCTACCAAACGCAACCTAATCTTTCTCGATTGACTACATCATAACATCTTAATAGCTTTAAGGTGTGTGTAGTTACATCTGTAATACAATTTCAATTATTTCACATCGTGGAATATTATACCATATATATTAATATATTGTATAAAATAATATAATTGAATTGAGAGCCTAGCAGCTCATCTGCGGACCGCTCTCTTCATATTCTTCCTTACAAGCATGACATTTATGGTGTAGCTCTAAATTTCGGATTGTTTTGATTTTTGTTGTAGAAAGTTCATATGATATAATATTAGTATTTATTTGTTAGCGTCGGTATATATTGTGTGTATGAAACAGTATTAAATCAATTACAATGATTAATAAGGTTGAAAAAATTATTTAAGCCAAAAAAAAAAAATTTTGTCATAAAACTTTAAAAAAATTAGTGTTTTACTTATATAATAGTGGATAAATTACCCTTTGTCTCATTTATGTTTAGTTGTTTTTCTTAGGGTGAAACACTAATAATCTCTAAATATGATCTTGTGAACTAATTAGTCTTTCCTTTTTTCTTATGAATTCAAAAGTCTCATTAAAGTAAAAATTATACAAAATAATAGTCACTTACACGTTTAGATTTAAATTTTGAGGGATAAAAATGGATTTCTCCAAAGGTAAAATTACACATTTTGGCAATCCGCACTATAGAGGTTTTGAATTTTTTCTCCTTCTAGAACAAATCTCACATTACGAATAAGAACGTAACACTCCAATATAACATATCAAAAAACTCCTTAGTGTACTTTTTTTCAATGTAACAATGTAACACTCTAAAAAAAACCTTTAATGTATTTTTCTCAAACGTAACACTCAAATACAACATACTTCAATGTAATACACATAAAAACTCTTTAGTTTATTTTTTCTAAACGTAACACTTCAATTAACGTAATTCCAAATGTAACACTCCAATGTAACACACAAAAATACTATATAAAAAAAAAAAAATGTTAGTGTACTTTTCCCAAACGTAACACTTACAGTTTGAAATTATACATTTATCCAAAACTTATTAAAAAATTTTTGTACTCATTTTGGAATGGTTTGAAGAATCCACATCCTTTTTTTAGAATGTTACATTGGAATGTTATGTTTGAAAAAAATACATTAAATTTTTTTTTGTGTGTTACGTTGAAGTGTTACACCAAAGAGTTTTTTTTTAAAGTGTTATATTGGAGTATTGCGTTTAAGAAAAGCAAACTAAGAAGTTTTGTTTTTTAGTGTTACATTACAGTGTTACGTTGTAGTGTTACATTGAAGTGTTATAGTTTGAAATTATACATTTGTCTAAAACTTACTAAGGAATTTTTGTACTTCTTTTGAAATTATACATTTGCCTAAAACTTAATAAGGAATTTTTGTACTCCTTTTAAAATGTTTAAAGAATCTCACATCTTTTTAAAATATTTGAAGAATCTCATATTTCAAGTCATTATTATACTTCTTTTGAAATTGTTGGCTTTTTGGCTTTCGAAGTTATTTTTGTAATTGCGAGCGTGCCAGCAATGATCAATCAGTCCTTACAAAAAATTAATTGCCAACCAATTATCAGACGATTGTGTTTTAGTTCTTTTAGCCTCAATGAAGAGCACTTTTACTGGTGGCTTGACTTAGGAGAATTAAACAAATAACAATTAAATGAAGAACAGTTGAAGCATTTCATTAAGATGAAAAACTTACAATGATCCAAACTCACCCTCGTAGAAGTTTACAGCGACAATCTACTTGAAACTACTCCTATGAACGAAGTGCAGTGCAGGAATTTAAAGTACAGGACATGTAAGACTGGAAATGTAAAACTGGAAAGGAAATAAAGTAGAATAAGACTGGTTTTTTGGATTTGAGTCTGGGGGCTTTTTGTCATGACCCGAACCCGCCCCTAAGGGTTAAGGACATAACCGGCCAGTAATCCTGAGATTACCTACGGCCTCAATACAAAACAGACATAACTCATCAGAGTAAAGGGGCCAAACGGAAGTAAAATTTAAAACTTTGTCCATAGAGCTGTGCTTATATGCACACCAAAACAAACCATACTCATATACGTTAATAACCCACAACAAAAGTGTAGTAGTGAAACTTCTTTACAGACAGGATCGTCTAAACTGAGTCAACCCATAGCAAACTATATGCAAATATATACAAGATCCTTGCCAACAAGAACTGAATATAAATACGTAACAAAATGGCAAGGTCGGGTCTCGTGCGTGAGACACAAGGCTGACTCTCCCAAAACTCCTGCTGTTCCTGGCTAACTTCACTGGGGCTGGGGTTGGACCTCCCTTGGCTCACCTACAATTACATGAATGAGCGTGAGCGAATGCCCAGTGAATGATATCAAATAAACAAGTTACGTAAGCAATTATTGGAACATTGCAACAATCGGCCTTCGGCCCAGTCATTCATGTCAATCGGCCTTGGGCCCAATCATTCATTTCAATCGGCCTTTGGCCCAATTATCCATTTCCATCGGCCTTTGGCCCAACCATTCATTTCCATCGGCCTTTGGCCCAATTATTCATTTCCATCGGCCTTTGGCCCAATTATTCATTTCCATCGGCCTTTGGCCCAATCACTCATATCAATCGTTCATATCCATCGGCCTTTGGCCCATTCATTTATATCAATCGTTCATATCCATCGGCCTTTGGCCCATTCATTTATATCAATCGTTGTCTCCCAATCAAAATAATGGAATTACAAAACGTACATACAAGTAAACAATTGGACAACGGTATACTTCAAATATCTTATTAAGATATTACTCACAGTGATCGGTTGATTGGTTCGCCCTGGAACTCGACCCTACACACGCCATGAACATAAGAGGGTCATTAACAATTCAATCCGTTCAAAATTCACATTTTCCTCTTTAGGCTTCCTTATTATCTCATTAACTCATTTACAATGCTTAACATATGCCTAAGAGTGCTCACAAGTGAAAGAGAACGGAAAACAGAACACAAAATGCAAGAACAGAATTTCTGAAAACAGGGTCCCCGCTCAAGCGTAGACTTCCCCGCTCGAGCGGACCCTTAGGTCTGCAAAAGTACTGGTTGCCTCCAATCCCCGCTCGAGCGTGCATTTCTCCGCTCGAGCGGACTTCATGTCACATAGTTCTCCGCTCGAGCGGACTTCATGTCACATAGTTCCCCGCTCGAGCTCCAATTTACCCCCTCGAGCGGGTATCATGTCTGCAGAAAAATATGCTGGGAGCTCGATTTCTCCGCTCGAGCGGCCATTACCCCGCTCGAGCGGGCACCAAAATTCTGGGTTTCCCAGATTTTGTTCTTGAGTTCGATTTCGATGTTTCACCCCCATTTCTTGCACATTTTGGTCCCAATCTCACATATACATATGCTAACATGCCATAGACCCCAAATTACAACATATTGAAGCTCAATTTTCATGAATCAATCACATGCAAACCCAATTTATGCCAAACTCACTTCCAATACATTGAAATCATGCACTTAAGCTTCATATCCTCATCAATCATGCATGCATGTCAAATTTTGACTTCATTTCTATTACAAATGGTACCAATGATGCTCCAATTCATGAAGCTACACAAAACTACTCATGCATGTAAGGTTTGATGCTCCATTGTCCATATTTAACATGCTACATGCTAGAACACCCAAGATTGTAACAATTATGCACATGCATGTTCATTCTAACTTCAAATTCATCTTAATTTTTGCTCTTGATTACCCAACTAACATGAATATTCAATTTACAAACTTATACCCATGGATCCATGATCAAATGCTCACCTAGAGGTTCAATCTTCCAAATAGTAGTAAGTTCTTGAGCCTAGCCCCCTTCAAAGCTTGAGCTCCTTAACAAAATCCTCAAGATTGAACCCTCTCTCTCTCTCTAAATCCGGTTCTCTCTCTCTCTAAAGAGGAATTTCGGCTGGTGAGCTCCAAGGGACAAGGTGAGGGTGTATAATGGCCTCTAAAAGCCCCCCCTCTCAAATACATTAATGATATAAGGTAATTGGGCTCTAATTTATCAATTTAATCAGTTTAAATTGACCAGAATCAATTTTCAATTAAATCTCACCATAGGCTTTAAAAATTATACCAATCACAATGGCGTAGTCAATTTCGGGTTCTGTGGCCGATAAGGCCCTCAATTTAATTCCCGAAGTGGATTATTCAAACAGATATTTCTACGGCGAACAGATATGAATTCAAAATCACATATTGGCACACAAAATTATGCTAAACACATGACCATAAACAAATTAAGGACCAGTTTAGTACAATACAGAATAGGGGTATCACAGTCTTCCCCCCTTTAGGAAGTTTGGTCCTCCAAACTTGATTTACCTTCGTCGGGAAACAAATGTGGGTAGCTCAGCCGTATTTCCTCCTATTTTTCCCATGTAGCATCCGTCCCATAGTGTTCTTTCCATTCTACTTTCACCATGGGGATGGATTTACTTCTCAACTGTTTCACTTGCTTGTCTACAATCCGTTCCGGCCATTCAGCATATTCCATATTCTCATCAATAGCAACCCGGTGATAATCAATCACATGAAGCGGGTCTCGGAGGTAACCCCTCAACATCGACACATGAAACACATTATGGATTTGCTCGGATCCCGGTGGCAAGGCAACTCTATAAGCAACTGGACCAAGTCTTTCCAGAATCTGGAACGGCCCGATGTAACGGGGCGACAACTTGCCCTTTTTCCCAAATCTGACTTGGCCTTTCATCGGAGAAACACGGATGAATACATGGTCACCAACCTCATACTCAAGAGGTCTTCTCCGAACGTCTGCATAATTCTTTTGTCGGTCCTGAGCTGTTTTGAGCCTTTGGCGAATAGTCTTGATTTTCTCAGAAGTGTCCTGCACAATTTCTGGCCCAAGCAAGGCTCTATCCCCGACCTTTGTCCAACAAATAGGTGATCTACACCTCCTACCATACAAAGCCTCGTATGGTGCCATACCGATGCTGGAGTGGAAGCTGTTATTATAAGCAAATTCTGCAAGCGGCAAATAATCTTCCCAACTCCCCTGGAAATCCAAAGCACACATGCGAAGCATATCTTCCAAAGTCTGTATCGTTCTTTCTGATTGCCCATCTGTCTGTGGGTGGAATGCAGTACTGAACCTTAGTTCTGTCCCCATAGCTTCTTGCAAACTCTTCCACAACCTAGATACAAATTTCGGATCTCTATCCGACACAATAGACACTGGGACTCCGTGTAAACGGACAATCTCATCAACATAAATGGTAGCCAATCTATAAGCAGTAAACGTAGTTTTGACAGGCAGAAAATGTGCGGATTTAGTTAGTCTATCAACTATAACCCAAACAGAATCCATACCTCGTGAAGTCCGGGGTAAGCCAACGACAAAATCCATCATCACATGTTCCCATTTCCACTCGGGAATAGGGAGAGGTTGAAGTAGACCGCCTGGTTTCTGATGTTCAGCCTTAACTTGCTGACACTGAAGGCATTTGGACACATATTCCGCCATCTCTTTCTTCATTTTTGGCCACCAGTAAGTTTGTTTCAAATCCCGATACATTTTATTATTACCCGGATGCATAGCGAATGCAGATCTGTGGGCTTCATCTAGAACCCTCTTCTTTAGTTTAGCAAATAATTTCCTTTCCCGAAGTATTTGTAAAACAGTTCTCAAATGATGTTCATGTTCAAGTCTATCTCTAGAGTATATCAAAATATCATCAATGAAGACTACAACAAATTCATCGAGGTAGGTTTTAAAAACTCTATTCATTAAGTCCATGAATGCTGCCGGAGCGTTAGTTACTCCAAATGGCATAACAAGAAACTCAAAATGACCATACCTTGTCCTGAATGCTGTTTTCTCAACATCCTCTGCCTTGACTTTCAACTGATGATACCCAGACCTTAAATCAATCTTGGAAAACACCTGTGATCCCTGTAACTGGTCAAATAAATCATCGATTCGAGGTAAGGGATATTTATTCTTTATCGTTACCTTGTTCAATTTCCGATAATCGATACACAGGCGCAAAGTACCATCCTTCTTTTTCACAAATAGCACCGGCGCGCCCCAAGGCGAGGTGCTAGGCCGGATAAACCTTTACTAAGAAGGTCTTGCAACTGTTCTTTAATTCTTTCATTTCGGCGGTAGCCATCCTGTAGGGAGTTTTAGAAATAGGCTGGGTGCCTGGCACAGTCTCAATAGTAAACTCTATCTCCCTGTCTACCAATTCCCCTGGTAATTCATTTGGAAAACACATTTGGAAATTCTCTAACAATGGGAATCATTCAATTCAACATTCACGGATTGTTCAGTCAATACATAACACAAATAACCCTGGCACCCCTTCCTAATTAATTTACATGCTTTCATTGCAGATATCAAATATGGCGGAGGCACTACCCCATTTCCCACAAACACGATCTCTTTCTGTTCTGGTGGTTTAAACACAACCCTCTTTGTCACACAATCTATGGTGGCACAATATTTGGTCAGCCAATCCATGCCCAGAATTACATCGAAGTGTCTAAAGTTTAAGGGCAACAAGTCTACATATAGGGTAGCATCCTCAATACACATCTCACAAAACCGATATATATAATCACATAATACGGATTCCCCCGATGGAGCAGACACACATAACAAATATGGTAACAATTCTAGGGGTCTTTTCAGTCTAAATGCAAATGCATATGTCACAAATGAGTGCGTTGATCCAGAATCAATTAATACAAAAGCATCCTGATTACATATTGAGATAGTACCTGAGACCACGGCATTGGCATTCCGGGTATCACCCGGAACAAGCGCAAAGACTCTCCCCTGTCTCATGGTATCTCCGGTGGGGGTAGGTCCCGGAACATTTCCTGGTTTTGGGACTAATGTTGTTGAGCTAGCAGCAAATTTTCCACGGTTCTGTTTGCAATCTCTAGCCATATGCCCTTGCTTACCACAATTAAAACATACTCCTGTCACACGGTAGCAAACCCCTCGATGCCTATTACCACAAGTGGTACACAACGGGGTTGTGTCTCGGGAAGAATTGGAGGTATTCGAGGAGCCCGTATTTTGCTTCTTTGAGAACTTTTTCTTCGAAAAGAAACCTTGCCTTTTGTTACCTCTCCATTCTGTTGTTGGCTTAGCTTGTCTAGCTATATTCGCCTCTGAGATAATGGCTCTATCAAGCACCCCAATGTAGGTTTCCAACTTTAGAACATTCACCCTTTCTAGGATGTCATCCCGGAGCCCACCTTCAAAATGTCGTGCCTTCTTATAATCTGTGTCAATCACATGTGGCGCAAACCTGGCCAATTCGGTGAATTTGGCCTCATACTCAGCTACGGTCAGGCTGCCTTGTTTCAGCTCCATAAATTCCGCCACTTTCCTATCTCGGACACACTGCGGACAGTACTTATCATAAAAGATTTCCAAAAACTTTGCCCAATCAGCATCCTTGTAACTCTCACGCATCAACATCCACCATCTTCTCGCTTCATCCTCTGGCATAAAAGTAGCTAGAAGCACTTTCTGAGTTTCTGAACAGGGGAACACTTCAAACAACTTCTCAATGCCGAGGACCCAAGCTTCAGCTTTCAGAGGATCTAACCCACCATGGAACTGGGGTGGTTTCATTTTCTTGAACTCTTTGGTGAGGGCTATGATTCGGTCATCATTCTGATTATCTGGCACAGAAGGTGCCGGAGGTGGAGGTGGCGGATGCGGTTGCTGCCACTGTTGTTGCCATTCCTGTTGCTGTCTCAAGGCTTCGGCCATTTCCTGTAGCAATCTTTCCATCCTGTCTATTCTGGCTGTAGAGGATTCCTCCAACTCATCGCCTCTCGTTCTCACCATCTGATTAGACTTGCATTATATTTCATACAGGATGTACACAAGTATGCACGTAACAAGGAATATACATATCCAGATAATTTGCAATGCAAGTAGGTCATAACTTATAGCACACAATTACACAAATCAAAACAGTTAAGCATGTTCATGATGTCTTCAACGTTCATATTAAAGCATTTAAGCATACCGTCAATGCTTCCAAATTCATATCTATCACATGAATGCATCCTAGATCTTATCTAGACGCCTATTGCTCTCTTTGGACAAGTGTGTGAGTTATTAACTCGTGCTCTGATACCACTCTGTCATGACCCGAACCCGCCCCTAAGGGTTAAGGACATAACCGGCCAGTAATCCTGAGATTACCTACGGCCTCAATACAAAACAGACATAAATCATCAGAGTAAAGAGGTCAAACGGAAGTAAAATTTAAAACTTTGTCCATAGAGCTGTGCTTATATGCACACCAAAACAAACCATACTCATATACGTTAATAACCCACAACAAAAGTGTAGTAGTGAAACTTTACAGACAGGATCGTCTAAACTGAGTCAACCATAGCAAACTATATGCAAATATATACAAGATCCTTGCCAACAAGAACTGAATATAAATACGTAACAAAATGGCAAGGTCGGGTCTCGTGCGTGAGACACAAGGCTGACTCTCCCAAAACTCCTGCTGTTCCTGGCTAACTTCACTGGGGCTGGGGTTGGACCTCCCTTGGCTCACCTACAATTACATGAATGAGCGTGAGCGAATGCCCAGTGAATGATATCAAATAAACAAGTTACGTAAGCAATTATTGGAACATTGCAACAATCGGCCTTCGGCCCAGTCATTTATGTCAATCGGCCTTGGGCCCAATCATTCATTTCAATCGGCCTTTGGCCCAATTATCCATTTCCATCGGCCTTTGGCCCAACCATTCATTTCCATCGGCCTTTGGCCCAATTATTCATTTCCATCGGCCTTTGGCCCAATTATTCATTCCATCGGCCTTTGGCCCAATCACTCATATCAATCGTTCATATCCATCGGCCTTTGGCCCATTCATTTATATCAATCGTTCATATCCATCGCCTTTGGCCCATTCATTTATATCAATCGTTGTCTCCCAATCAAAATAATGGAATTACAAAACGTACATACAAGTAAACAATTGGACAACGGTATACTTCAAATATCTTATTAAGATATTACTCACAGTGATCGGTTGATTGGTTCGCCCTGGAACTCGACCCTACACACGCCATGAACATAAGAGGGTCATTAACAATTCAATCCGTTCAAAATTCACATTTTCCTCTTAGGCTTCCTTATTATCTCATTAACTCATTTACAATGCTTAACATATGCCTAAGAGTGCTCACAAGTGAAAGAGAACGGAAAACAGAACACAAAATGCAAGAACAGAATTTCTGAAAACAGGGTCCCCGCTCAAGCGTAGACTTCCCCGCTCGAGCGGACCCTTAGGTCTGCAAAAGTACTGGTTGCCTCCAATCCCCGCTCGAGCGTGCATTTCTCCGCTCGAGCGGACTTCATGTCACATAGTTCTCCGCTCGAGCGGACTTCATGTCACATAGTTCCCCGCTCGAGCTCCAATTACCCCCTCGAGGGGTATCATGTCTGCAGAAAAATATGCTGGGAGCTCGATTTCTCCGCTCGAGCGGCCATTACCCCGCTCGAGCGGGCACCAAAATTCTGGGTTTCCCAGATTTTGTTCTTGAGTTCGATTTCGATGTTTCACCCCCATTTCTTGCACATTTTGGTCCCAATCTCACATATACATATGCTAACATGCCATAGACCCCAAATTACAACAATTGAAGCTCAATTTTCATGAATCAATCACATGCAAACCCAATTTATGCCAAACTCACTTCCAATACATTGAAATCATGCACTTAAGCTTCATATCCTCATCAATCATGCATGCATGTCAAATTTTGACTTCATTTCTATTACAAATGGTACCAATGATGCTCCAATTCATGAAGCTACACAAAACTACTCATGCATGTAAGGTTTGATGCTCCATTGTCCATATTAACATGCTACATGCTAGAACACCCAAGATTGTAACAATTATGCACATGCATGTTCATTCTAACTTCAATTCATCTTAATTTTTGCTCTTGATTACCCAACTAACATGAATATTCAATTTACAAACTTATACCATGGATCCATGATCAAATGCTCACCTAGAGGTTCAATCTTCCAAATAGTAGTAAGTTCTTGAGCCTAGCCCCCTTCAAAGCTTGAGCTCCTAACAAAATCCTCAGATTGAACCCTCTCTCTCTCCTAAATCCGGTTCTCTCTCTCTCTAAAGAGGAATTTCGGCTGGTGAGCTCCAAGGGACAAGGTGAGGTGTATAATGGCCTTAAAAGCCCCCCCCTCTCAAATACATTAATGATATAAGGTAATTGGGCTCTAATTTATCAATTTAATCAGTTTAAATTGACC
Source organism: Camellia japonica (assembly GCA_030407325.1). NCBI lineage: Eukaryota > Viridiplantae > Streptophyta > Magnoliopsida > Ericales > Theaceae > Camellia > Camellia japonica. Next base: position 24,362,016 of record JAPPVO010000003.1, read on the forward strand.
AGAATCAATTGTCAATTAAATCTCACCGTAGGCTTTAAAATTATACCAATCACAATGGCGTAGTCAATTTCGGGTTCTGTGGCCGATAAGGCCCTCAATTTAATTCCCGAAGTGGATTATTCAAATAGATATTTCTACGGCGAACAGATATGAATTCAAAATCAAATATTGGCACACAAAATTATGCTAAACACAATGACCATAAACAAATTAAGGACCAGTTTAGCACAATACAGAACAGGGTATCACACTTTTTCTGGGGCCTTCTCTGCTATTTATACTGCTCAAGGATGACCATCGAACTGCATTTCTAACCGTCAAACTGCTCCTCCATGATCGCTGATCATGTTGCCTCAAGATTAGCTCCATCACGCCATTACTTGCATTTAGACTTCCTTCCTAAATTTGAATTTGAAATGTGAGTAACCGTTGAAGCCACATCACCTTGCATCTCTTTGTTGATCCACTACTACTCAGATCTCGTAATAACCAATACTAACTGCCACGTGTACGATCAGGATCGAAGACTTGAATAATCTTCCTATATTATCCTTATTTTGCCACGCGTCGAGTTGTAATTGGCTTGTACAAAATATGTAGCCAACATTACCCCCCGCACTAATATACCCAAATCTTGGTGATATTAGTAGATCAAGGTCTTTTTCCCACGTCTTAGAACGTGCATGGGTTTTGCATTCTCCCAGAAATGCAACTGTCATTCATCATCTGCATTAAACTCTTCTTCAATCTTTTGAACACCCCTATCACCATAGTATTCGAACAGACTGATACATTTTTTATGGCCGAATCAATTTTCCCCTCCACTGATCAAGCACACGAAGAGTCGTATGATGATGATGTTCTCCCTCGAAAGAACCTCCATGCATTAATTAGCCACCTTTACCCACCTTTCTATATTTAGGTCATAGATGCCTTTGCAAATTATCAACCCTTAGATTTCGAACATATTGCCCTTAATCCTTCGATTCAGAAACTTACAAATATAGACATGGGAAGTTCTTCTTCTGACTCACCCTTGGACTACGAACAAACTGCTCTCAATCCTTTGATTCAGAAAGTCGCAAATATGGACATGGAAAGTTCTTCTTCACAACCCTCTGCATGGGATAAGGCTGCAACTTCTTCCTCTTCTAGGGCTTTTGATTGGACAAGCTGGTCAAAACCTGAGGCCTGTGATTTGAGGGAACGAATCAACCATCACTTTGTCGAGTTTACTGACCCTTTAGAGTTCCCTTCTTATGCGCGAAGCTCGGTGGTCTATCCCTACGTGCCCATTGACCATCGACGCAATTTGGAGGAGAATCTGCTTGTGGCATGGTATACATCTTCCATGCCTACAAAGATAGTGCACGCCGCCCGACGCCTAGAAGAGGCACAAGGGTACAATCCATCATTCTTAGCCCAGAAGGCGAAGAATTGTTCTTCTGACTGGCTCGATTATATTAATGCCTTTGTTCCTTCTGCCCTTGCTCCATCTCCTGAAATAGAAGTATCCACACCTTCTCCTCCGCCAAATCCTTGCTGGACAAAGAGACTGAGGCTTGCCCTCTCCACGGATAAGGTCTTTCCACCTTACAAGCCTCCACCTTTCCCTAATCCAGCTGAGCGGAAGCAAGCTCAACTTCTGCTCGCAGCTTTCTCTCACTTGCCCTTCAATATTCTTGAGGATGAAGTCCCTCTCAAGAACCTTCGATGGGCTTGTGATATTTTGACTCGGGGTCATGTCCTCAATCCCCTCGCCCAAACAGAGCTTCACATGTTTTTGGACCAACTTCCATTGCTTCTCCACTGGCATCGAACCTCTATGGCCACCACGCAATCTTTAGACCAACTCTCGTCCCTTCGAGTTCATGCCCAGTACGAAGCAGAGAACTTCATTGAAGAATTCGATGATTTCAAGAATAAAGATTCTGCGTACTGGGATAACTTGGATATAGACGAATTGGAACAAGGATTGAGAGAAACAGCATTCGAAAGTAAAGGCTGAAGAGCTTTTTACAAAGTGAGAGCACATCAACTCATGCAGCCAATGTTAGAAGAAATAGAGGATAGAATAAAGAAAGAACAGAAATTCATTGATCATAGTTGGACTAAATTTCATGATCTTGTTATTTATTCCATTCCCTATTTTATGAGCTTGAGTTTGTACCCAAATAGGGCCATTCGATGTAATTGCTTTTGCTTTAATACCACTAAGACTTTTTCTTTGTTTGGTATGGTTTGATCTTGTCCCCATTTGTTTTTAAAGCAAATTCAGGGCTTCGAACTGAACGATCTTATCCTTCGAATCTGGACTCAATCGTTTTAAATGAAACACTAAAAAGAACCAATATGAACTTTTCCAATTTATGGAATATAGTTGACAGTTCTAGCTGTTTTTTTTTTAATATTTAGAATCAGTGTTTCGAATTTAACCATCCTACCCTTTAAAGCTCATTTTAATCATAACCAACATATGGTCATGGTTAGTATGATCAATCAGTCTTAAATTGACCATTTCTGCTTCGAACAACAGTTCATGCTGTTTTAGTTCAGAAGACAATCTCTTTCTGTACATATACAAACCAACTATTGGTTTTTTTATGTTTCGAACACCAATTCCCATCCTTAAGGGGTCTCAAGCTTCACTTCGAAGGACATTACTTTCATTAAGAAATCTAAAACAGGTCTTTAATCCCTTTGAAGTAAACAAATACTTGAGTATTCTTACATCTTTAAGTATGAAATGTGCTTCGAAGCCGGCTTCTTTGTTTCGAAGCCGTTATTATTTGACTTTTGGCGCAAAAATCTGATTTTTTTATGTTTCAAACACCAATTCCCATCCTTAAGGGGTCTCAAGTTTCACTTCGAAGGACATTACTTTCATTAAGAAACCTAAAACAGGTCTTTAATCCCTTTGAAGTAAACAAATACTTGAGTATTCTTACATCTTTGAGTATGGAATTTGCTTCGAAGCCCGCTTCTCTGCTTCGAAGCCGTTGTTATTTGACTTTTGACGCCAAAATCTGGCTTCGAAGCCAAATATTTTACTTCGAAGCTGGTATCAACATCTGAGATGTGTTTTTCCCTCCAAAAGTATCAATGTTGAAGGAAACTCTTCGTATTCGTACTTTTAGTACTTAACGAATTACGCGATATATCTTTCAGATATAAAGGCTTTTAGAACCCTTTTATTTCGTGCTCTAAAATCACTTGCTCGCTCAACACACAAACCCTTTGTCTCTACCGATCTTCCACTTCTTTCTACTCCCTTTCCCAGCTTCGTCCTTTTGAGAAAGCGTTCTATCAATGGCTTCTTGTTCATTGAAAGTGCCAGTTGTAGAGCATGTGAGCCCATCTGTAGCCCTGAAAAGGCTCATTGATACAGAATGTGAAAAGTACAGGGCTGGGGAGAAAAGTGCCATCGACGGAAGCATCTTCATCCCTTGTCGTCTTGTGCAACAAGACTATGTGCTTGGGCCCATAATCAAGGAGATTCTTACTGAGCTTCCAGCTCTATATCCTCGTCTGGAAGACCATTATCTCCTTTACGAAGGTGCTCTTGACTAGAGGAACTGGAGGACGAACCGCCCCCATCAATGCTGGCCCACGATGAGACCGGAGTGGCAAGAATGGTATGATCGAGTTGTCCCTAATAGGACCCTGGACCTTCAAGAACTCTGTCTTCTTGACGCCCTCCGACTATCCAAGTTAACCATCTCAGATGACCCTTTCTTAATTCCTACTGCCCTGTGCTTTTAGAATTCTGCTTTTAATTTCTTTCAATTTAGATGTGGGATGATGGCCCCTATTGTTCTTAACATTTGCCACCTATTAGGATTATCCCCCATTGGAACCCCTATTGGACCAGATTATCCTAACCTAGCAGTCCATTTTTCCCTTCCCTCTCTTAACTCATCCTATAGTGACTTCATCAAGGCTGAGAATAAAAGAGAGGGTCCTGTGACTGATAGGGAATTCTTTTCTTTCCTACTATATTGGCTTTGCAAGTTCTTTTTCTGCACTTCCTCTCAAAGAATCATGCTTGAATTTGCCCCTCTTGCCAAAGCCCTTGTTTTACAGAAGGTGGCTTTAGCTCCATACGTCCTAGGTCACGTATATAGAGTATGTTCTCTCTTCTGTGAGAAACCCTTAGATGCCAATCAAAGGGGGCCATTTTGGATTCTTCAGCTTTGGCTTTTTGTTTATTTCACTGAGTTACAATCCAAATGTCTTAAATTTTTTGAGCCAAACCCTCCTACTCATGGCATGAGGCTAGCCAATGCTTCACTTTATCCTTCTACCTTTGCTTTCTACTTCTCTTTCTTCCACCAGCTTCCAGCTTCTCCTCCTTCTTACAGCTTTCGTCCCTTCGAATCATTACCATTGGCCCATCTTGGCTTGAAGAACTCCTAAGTGATAGGTTCTGTGCTTCACCTGTTCATAAAGATATATGGACTTCTATTCTGCTCCCTAGAGAATTATTCATTGGAACCATGAACCCCAGAGCTTACAAATGCATTGCTGAGCCCTATTGTCCAGCTCAATTTGCTAGACAATTTGGCTTCTCACAAGAGGTCTCAATACCTCTCTGCAGTAACACCAATCTAAGTCTTACCACCAGGGATTTGAAAGTTCGAAGGTCCAGACTAGAAGAGGCAACTTCTAAGTTTATACAGGACTTAGTCGAATTTGAGTACATCCCTTTCCTTCCTCAAGGTAACCTGTTGAAGAGTTACCAAAACTGGTGGGTGACCAATATGGAAGTATACTTGGCCATTTCTCCTCAAGATCTACTAATGGTGTTGGATGTGCCCAAGCCCAAAAGAGCTGAAGTTGTTACTTCTTCCACTGTTCTTACTACTCATGTGCCTGCCACCACACAGTCTGCTCCTGCTGCCACAACTCCTCCTAGAGTTACTCGGGCTGCCTCGAAAAAAGGTAAATACCCTTGTTTTTTCTCCTTTTGCCTTCTTTATAATACTTTTAGCCTTATCTTTAGTTCTTCTTTTGTGAAGGTGGTGCGGGTGCCTCACAGGGAGATTCTCCTCAGAAGACCCAAGCTCTAAATCTTTCAAAAGCAAACGGCAACAAAAGAAAAGGAGACTTTTACTTGAGCCTAAAAGGAAAAACCAGTACCGAGGTTCAAGCAGAAGAAGAAGAAGAAGAAGAGGTAACTCAAGAGCAAGAGTCACCCCTAAAAAGAAGGAAAAGAGTGACCGTCCCTTCTTCTGACTTGGTTCAAGATCCCACTCATGAGACAACTGCCAGAGTAGTGGAAGAGTAACTCACTTCTGAAGAATCCGAATCCCAAATTGAAGAGAAAGAAATTGAGAAGGAACAGGCAATACTAGTACAAAGAACAAAGAGAAGGAAGATGACTGTCTTTCCTTCTGATTTGGTCGAAGACTCTATTCATGAAGCAGCTCTAAGGCAGTAGAACAAGAGCATTCTAAGGCCATAATTGTCTTTTGAGAGAGCTGAGAGAAGAGACGGCAGCGCAATAATTCTTAAGAGATGAAGCAGCTGTGCTGCTGATGCAATCCAAAGGGAAACTGTAGAAGGCAACATATTGCTGAACACTATTCCTTCGAAGCTCTCCTATTGCTGCTATCACTTCTGAAACAAGTAATTTCTTTCATGCTTCTACTGTTTCTCCCTTATCAAATTTTTGGTATTAAAACTTGACATTACTTTACATCTTTTCTTTTGCAGCAACAACTACTGAGCCTATTCTTCCAATAAGGACTCCCTCAGTTTCAGTTGAAGTTGATCAGATGCAAAATATGAGGACTATTCAGATAATACTCCCACTTCCTAGGCCTACATTCAATGTACCCTCCTTGAGGCCAAACATTCCTGCATCTCTTTCCTTTGGATTAAATCCGTATCTTCCTTACTTATTTTTTGATCTACCTCAATTCAATTCTCTTTCGAGCCTTGCTCTTCCCCTCCTCCTAAGGAAATTCCAACTGCTGCTCCATCTTTGATGGTAGCTGATTCCCCTACAGAGGGTGCTGGCAGCTCTCCAACCCATGGTTTATTACCTTTACCTACTTCCAGCCCTTCTTCCCTTGACCTATTGGTGGCTAGGACCATAGAGACTGCTGAAGATGCTCCACCAATTTCTCCTATCCCTATGCAGTCCTCTGTGCCTTCCACTACTGCTCTTTCTGCACCCCTCATGTCCACGGATGAAGTAGATATCTTCGAAGCAAGACTAGCCAGTCTCTTCGACATGCCCTCTACCTCTCCAATAGCTAATGATGAGGTTGAGCCATTAGTTCTGGCTGGTTCCTTGTTAGAAATTCTTGAGAGCTCCTCTTCCTCCAGTAGTAAGCCTTCTGCACCTCTGATGGACTTAGACAGTTGTCTGGAGTTATTGACATCTTTTTCAAGGATTCCTTTCAAGGCTTTACAAAGGCCTATAATAAGAAATGACTTCCTTCAGTGCTGCAAAGTTGTTGAGCAATCCAGTATAACTGTCTCAAGTCATCTATCTCAGGCAGCAGTACTATTGACTTTTACATCAACATTTGTCATGCTGCCAGGGCTGCAGAGGAGAAATAGTGAGGAGACCAGAGCTTTGTTTCCACAGTACATGCTGAAGTCTCAGGGCTAAAGGAACAACATTCATCTGTCTCCCATTTTCGAACTCAACTACTGGAAATGAAAGCTCAACTTGAGGAGGAGCTATCTGCAGTGAACCAGGCCTTAATTCGAACTGACACCAAACTGCAGATCACCAACCAAGGACTGGCTGACTGAAAGCAAGAAATGACCACAGCCATTCAATTGTTTTCATCTTTTAATAATAGAGCATTCATTATAAAAGAACAACTGAGGCATTGTAATGATTTTTGGGCCAATTTATGGCAGAATGTATTCAGTTCTTTATGAAAGACGAATTCTTATTTATCATTTGAGTATTTTTGTGTTCTTGTACTTGGCATTTATTTTACTCCTTGTTTTTCCCATATAGTTGGAAAATAAGGCTTCAAATACCTGCCATTAATCTTTTGGGATGTACATATCCATTCAAATTTCTCAAATGGTATGCTCCAAAAGGAAGGACTCTATGGACTTGGTATGGTCCCTCCCAGTTAGGTGACCATTTGCCAAACTTATGGCTTTTAATCCCTATTGGGAGTATGTTTTCCACACCAAATCACTTCATCAAAGCCAATGTGTTTGACTTTTTTATTATATTTTTTGGCTGCTTTCTTTTGAAAAGAATGCTATTTAATGCCAGAATTCTAGCTTCATTATGCTTTCTAATTCCAAGCACATACTCTGATGGTATTGCTCAGGATTTAACTGGTCTTGGCATTTTACCCTCAAGGACTTAACATTAATTTCCACAGGTAACACTGCATCATGCCTGTATACTAAGGCATAAGGAGTGACTCCTGTGCTTGACCTTGGGGAAGTTCTATAAGTCCACAATACATCAAACAACAAGTTATGCCAATCCCTAGGATTGTCCTCCACAACCTTTTGTATTCCCTTTTTCAAGGACTTATTGGATGATTCAGCTTGATCATTGACTTGTGCATAATAGGGGGTGGAATTAATAAGGCTAATTCCAAATTCTGCCACAAAAGACTTTACTATTTTCCCATCAAACACAGTCCCATTATCAACAGTTATAGTCTGTGGGATACCAAATCTGTGGAATAAATCCTTAATGAATCCCAATACACCTCAGTTTGGTCTACAGCCTGTATGGCTTAGCTCGACCCATTTAGTGAAGTAATCAGTGGCCACTAAGATGAAACCATGATGCTTCGAAGAAGGTGAGTGTATTTTTCCCATCATATCCATGGCTCATCCTCTAAATGGCCAAGGCTTTACTACTGCATGCAGGTCAGTTATGGGCACATGCCTGATCATGCCATGCTTTTGACATGCCTGGCAACCCTTGCATATTCTATGCAGTCTTTAAGGATAGTTGGCCAATAGTAGGAATGCCTTTGAAGCAACCACCTTATCTTCACACCAGGCTGATGAGCACCACAGATGCCTTCATGAACCTCAGCCATAGCTGTCAATGCTTCTTTGGGCCTAAACATTCCAGCAATAAACCATCTCTCCCCTTTTGTAGAGAGCATTACGATATGATGTATTGCATAGATTGCAATTTAATTTTTCTGCTGGCCTTCGAAGATGGGCCAGCCAAGTACTGCATTATTGGATACCTCCAATCTTGTTCCTGTAAGTCATTATGATTGACTTCCAGGACTACATTCTTTTATTTAAGGGTGGTATAGATTTCTGGTATGTTGTTTGGCTTATGTCCCTTTGAGTATTATCCCTTCTCTTGAAATTCGAAGCTTTCTGAGCCACATCATTAGCTCTATTATTCAAGAATCTTGGGACATGAGTTACATTTGCTATTTGAAATTGAGAAAACAGATGTAATGCCAACAACATAGTATGGCAACATGCTTTATACTTTGACATTTGAAAATTCCTTTCACTTGGTTAAACCACCAATTGAGAATCTCCAAATATGTCAACTGCATAAACTGTAGTCCAATAAGAATTTCCAATCCCACTATTAAGGCTCATATTCAGCTTGATTATTAAAACAAGTAATTCATCCACTTGAAACCATGTGTGGTTTCTATCCTTGTGGTGACTTAATCACTATACCAATTCCAGTTAGGCCATTGGCTTTCGATCCATCGAACCACATTTGCCATAGCTCAACACTAGCCATACCAAGTTCCATTATTCTTGGCTTTCTATTTGAGATAGATGGTCTGCCAAAAAAATTGGCTAAAACTTGTCCTTTACTGCCTTTTGGGGAACATATTCTAAATGAAATTCGATAAGGCTAATATCATTTTGCCAATTCTTCCCTCAACATAGGTCTAGATAACATATACTTAACCAAATCTGTGGTTGCAATTACCAAGACAGTTGTAGGCAAAAGATAGTAGCTCAATTCATTGCAGCAAAATACAATGCAAGGCACAGCTTTTCTACAGCTAAGTATTTACATTCACAAGATTTTAAAACCTACTAAGGTAATAAACAGCTTGCTCCTTGCCTTCTTCATTGTCTTGGGCTAAGAAAGAAAGCTCCCAATGAATCTTCTGCTGCAGCTATGTACACTTCAAGAGCTTATCACCCTTTGGTGGCATCAGCACTGGAGGGTGGCCAAGTAGACTTTGTACCTTCGAAAGCAATTTGATGCTCTGCTGTCCACACCAATTCCTCTTCATCTTTTAGCCTTAATAAGGAAAGAAAATACTTTAGTTTTCCCTGCAGTGTTAGAAATGAATCTTCGAAGAAAATTAACCTGTCCACAAGGAACTTTGTAATTCTTTCTTACTTGATGGAGGTTTGGCTTCAATGATGGCTTTGGCTTTATTCTGGTCAATCTGTATTCCTCTCTTGTGTACTACATAGCCTAAAAAGTTTCAGATGATACGCCAAAAGCACACTTAAGAGGATTGAGTTTCAACTTGAACTTTCTCATTCTTTCAAAGGCTGCTTCTAAGTGAAACAGATGCTCCTCCATGGATTGGGATTTAACTACAATGTCATCAATATAACATCTAACTACCCTCCAATGAGGTCATAAAAGATAGGTTTCATAGCCCTCTGATATGTAGCCCCAGCATTCTTCAGGCCAAATGGCATTTTAACCCATTCAAAAGTCCCAATATTCCCAGGACATCTGAATGCTGTCTTGTGAACATCCTCCTCTGCAATGCAGATTTGGTTATAACCAGAGTGCCCATCCATCATTGATAAAATTTGATGCCCTGCTGAATTGTCTACCAACAAGTCTACTATAGGTATATGATATTCATCTTTTGGAGTTGCTAGATTTAAGTTTCTGAAATCAATGCATACCCTCATTTTACCATTATTCTTAACTACAGGCACAATATTGGATAGCCATTCAACATACCTGGCTGTCCTGATAAAGCCTGCCTTGAGTAGTCTAAGAATTTCTTCCTTAACTTTTTGAATCACTTCTTCTGACTCATTCTTCTTCATTCTTCTTGGCTTTTGCTTGTATGGCTTGAAATTAGGCCTCATATGGAGCTTATGTTCCACTAATGACCTATCAAATCCTAGTAGTTCATTATAAGACCATGCAAAATAATCTTTATATTTCTTCAGAATAACCAACAACTGGTCCCTGTCCAGAGTATTCAAACAAGCACTTATATAGGTGGGCTGTTGTATAGAACCTTCCCCTAAATTTACTTCTTCTAAGGGGTCTTGTATCTGAGAACTTACTGAAGTTTCTTTTTTGATCCCTTCTGCCTTCAAAGCAATCTTCTTGCTTTGTTCTGTTTTCAGGTTCTTTAATTCAACATCTTTACCCTCCTCCTCATAGACAAAGTTTGTCCATAAGGCTTCTTCCTCCTGTATCTCCTGGACTTTTGTTTCAATGTCAATGCACAGTATTTGTCAAGGACCAAAACTCTGGCCTGTTGTTGCTTCTACTTGCAGCCAATTGTCATGGCTTCTTTCTCTTGCTCTTGTACTCTCTGGACTATTGATTTTACATCCAATATTGAGAACTTAATTAGAGCCAAAGACTTGGCTTCTTGGACTTCATTTCTTTGCCTACAACCAGGCATCATTGTTATCTTAACGACAACCTCTTCATCAGCACTCTCCTGGACTAAGTGCTTCAGGTGTGTCACTTCCTCATCAGCCGTCACTTCGGCTGAGCCATCAGGTTTTCTCAGTATACTGAGTGGTGTCACTCCCTCAATATACAATTTGGCCTCTGCGAAGTCTGCACAGGCTATGAAGGGTTGAGGATCTGCATCAATTTCCTCTGTCTCCCCATTGCCCAAGGCCATCATTATTTTCTAATGCAAAGAGGAAGGCACACACTTGTTAGTGTGAATCTAATCTCTACCAAAATAAAGCATTGTACTTAGCATTGCTGTCGATGACGAAGAATGCTGTCATGCAGTCCTTGGTTCCCACACTCAGGTTGATAGGCAGAATTCCCTAAGCCATCTGTTTGTCTCCGGCGAAACCAGAAATGGTTGTGCTGGTTGGGATTAACCTGGTGTTCCTTTTCCCTAGTTTCTTCAAGGAAGATTTCGGTAGTAAGTTCACCGCTGCCCCATTATCTATCAAGACTCGGTTCAATTGTATCCCATCGAAAAAGGCCTTGATATACAAAGGCTTGACATGCTGTGTCATAGAGTTCGAGGGATATTCAAAAGGATATGAGAGGTTAATGCTCACCTCTTCTTCACTCTCATATTCAGTTTCCATTGGGGTAGCCATTCCGGAATCATCTTGCACCATACTCACTTGTGAGTCTTCACTAGAGACTGGAATTGGGTCCATTTCTTGCCCCTCTTGGTTCTCATCTCCAGCTTAGAATTCATGTGGTAGTATGTGTACCATATTTACTGATACTGAGCCAAATTGGATGGCTAGCTGTGCCTGTTTCTCCTCTTGGCCACCTTGTTCAGTTACTTCAGAAGCATCCTCCATACTGCATTCTGGCACTTCTTTACTAACAAGCTATTTCAAATGGTCTTTTCTTACTGGTTTTTCAACCAAAAATGTTTGTTCAGCCATGGAGGCTTCGAACATTTCTTCTTCAACCATTTCTTTCTTTTGGCCTGGGCCAATTTCTTTCTCTGCCTCGCTATTACTCTCCATCAACGACTTCTCCAATCCTGCCAAACTGGACTTCTCTCTGGCTTTTAGTTCAGAGTGAACTTTGGTCAACTTTTCTCTGTTACAACCCATTTTGTCTTGTAGAGTTGGTCTTGGAGAATAGTCTGACTTTGGATTCTTCTTTCCTTCTGTTTGAACTAATGAAGAGCTTTCTCCACTTTCCTTCAGGTCTTGCTGGTACTGTGTGTACCTACGCTGAATTTTCCTCCTTTGTGATCTAGAAATTAAGGGGATCATATCTGGTTCCTTTGTTTTTGGGTGTTTAAGCAATACCCAATTGTTTGGAGCCACCAAAGGAGGCTTGACCATCCTGCCTTGGTTTCCAATTACATCTCTTTGGGTAAACACTTCCCTAGGTTTGTTCTGCATCACAAACCAATCTGAGACCCCAGGTACCCACGAACTTACTGACCTGGCTGTTGAACTGCTTCTTTCTTCCTTCGAAGTCACCTTCGAAGCTGGCTGTGAAGGCCACTGTTTGGCCCTGACTTCATGCTTTGGGCCTAACTCAGGCCTTTGATGAAGGTGTCTACTTTCTGTCCTGCGTGAGGCTAGTCTAGGGGGCCAATCTCTGGCTTTGATCCCATAAACTGAACCTCTCTCCAATCTCCTCTCAGAATGACTGCTCTCCATTCTGTAATAATTAGGTGGCCTGGACTCATATAAAGGCCTCTTACCTTTGGAATGCATTCTATCAGCTGTTGATTCAACCATCAATGGCTGCTGCCTAACACCAGATGGATATGGCCTTTTATTGTAAGCATTGGTTGGTTTGGGACATCTCTGCACATCCCTGTAATATTGTTTCCCATCAATTGGAAGCCCTTTCAACCATTTGTAGCTCAGTCTGCACTTAGGACACATCCTTTGCATTACAGCTACTTCTAAGGAGTCGTCATCCAGTGCTTCTTCATCAGAGTCTTCCCTCTGGTGTGAGAAACCTTGTCCAATAGCTGGTAGATTTCCTGTGTCCTTCTTGGTAGTTGTTTGGTTGGCACATTGACTTCTCCCAATTCTTTCAAGGACAAGCTTCGAAAGTCTGGCATTATGACATTGGCTGCCACCTCTCTAATTTCTGGAAATGGATTACTGTCAATCCCCATGGCCTTTTCTGCTTTGGCTGGGAATTTCAAACTTCCTTTCCGAATTTGTTCTTGGATCCTGTCTCGAAAAACAATACAGTTCTTAGTGGAGTGAGACCAAGAATTATGCCATTTACAATATATTTTTCCTTTAAGTTCATCAGGAGATGGAATTTTGACTCCTTTCGGTAACTTAAGGAAGTTGGCCGCAAGCAAATGATCAAAAATGTCACCTGCCTTAGTTAAATCGAAAGAGTATTTCCTATGAAGGTCTTTCTTTTTAAACTGTTAGTCAATTGTTGTATCCTTATGAATTAATGCTTCACAGATTATAGGTTCTTTCCCCACAATCTCTGCTGCATATAATATGTCTTGTACGACGCATTATTTCGATTTTGTTCCTCCTCTAGTAATGCTTCGTATCTAGACACCTTATAAGTGAGTTCCACTAAGTCTCTAAACTCAGTTGAGTCAAACTTCTTTCAAAGCCTAAACTCTAAACCATTTTGAGCCAATCTCACGAATTCTGGCTCTGGTAAGATGACTCTACATTTATTTCGAGCCCTTTTAAATCTGGCAATAAACTGAGTAGCCTTCTCATCAAGCCTTTGACTCAATCTTGCCAAGTCTGCCATGGAAACCTCTGGCTCTGATTGGAAGAATTGGGCATAAAATGCCTCTTCCATCTGTTGCCAAGTCTGGATAGAGCCAGGTGTAAGGTTAATATACCATACAAATGCTCCCCAAGTTAGGGAATTTGGGAATAACCTTAACTTCATATAGTCATTATTGGTAAATTCGCCGCATTGAGCAGCAAACCTAGCAATATGCTCTACTGTTGATTGGTTTCCATTCCCATAAAAAAGGGCAAAATCTGGTATCCTGAAACCTCTTGGGTATTCATGTGCCCTGTTTACCCATTCTGGATATGGTTTCCTGTACACAGGAGTCTGGACCCCCTGAGCCATCGGTCCACACATCTCTCTAACAATATCTGCAATTTGGTCCCTAGGGACCATATTTTGTGCCTGCTGAACCACTACTGGAGGGGCAAACATAGGATTTGGTGGGCAAACTTGTGCCTGTGGTCCTCTTGGTCCATAAGTTGGTATATTTGGGACTGGTTGTCCCTGTGGTGCAGGTTGCTATTGGAGGTGTGGGTAACCCCTTTGAGCCTGTCCTACGAAAGGACCTGCGAAAGGTGCTGGAACTGGTGTTGTGTCTTTTCCATTTGTAGGAAAACCTTCCAACTCCCGGGTGTAAATTCGAATAAGGGATTAGTGAACCCCCTTGTGCCAGGTATGGCTTCGAACATGGGATTTGGAACCATTCTTATGCCATTTTCTTGTACTAGGCCAGATCTACCAAATTACATGGCTTCAATGTTAAGTACTGAGGCATTTTGACCTACTATAGGCCTCGGAATAGGCTCGTACCAAGACTGAAGTGCTGGTCTTTCATAGTTCTGATTATTAGTTTGACCATTAGAATGTCCATTAGCTTGCATAGGCTGTTTATCTCTAGCCAATCTTTGCTGAGGGACATTTGAAACTTCCTCCATGTGTCTTGCGTTTGTTAGTTGGTGGTTATTCATTCGATCCAAAAAGGATGTTGCCCACCTTTCCATTGTGTTCATTAATTGCTGTCTCATAGTATCTACTAGGCCACCCCATGGATTTATTGGCTGAGTAGATGGAACAGTGGATGGTCCAATTCCTTGGTCTCGTCCAATATTATGAACATGCGGTACTTGTTCTGAAGTGCTGGTCTGTTCGACCATAGGTTTTGATAAAATGGGAGTTTCCACAGGATGTGTTATCACATTGTCCTCTGGATTAGATATCTCTACCTCTCCTTCCACGCCTTCTTCCAAGCGTTCATTTTCTCCTTGTCTTTTACGTCTAGCCATTTCAATTAGTCCCACCGGGCGTGCCAAAAATATATGTTGGCTTTTTGGCTTTCGAAGGTTATTTTTGTAATTGCGAGCGTGCCAGCAAGGATCAGTCAGTCCTTACAGAAAATTAATTGCCAATCAATTATCAGACGATTGTGTTCTAGTTCTTTCAGCCTTAATGAAGAGGACTTTTACTGGTGGCTTGACTTAGGAGAATTAAACAAATAACAATTAAATGAAGAACAGTTGAAGCATTTCATTAAGATGAAAAACTTACAATGATCCAAACTCACCCTCGTAGAAGCTTACAGCGACAATCTACTTGAAACTTCTCCTATGAACGAAGTGCAGTGCAGGAATTTAAAGTACAGGAAATGTAAGACTGGAAATGAAATAAAGTAGAATAAGACTGGTTTTTTAGATCTGAGTCTGGGGGCTTTTTCTGGGGCCTTCTCTGCTATTTATACTGCTCAAGGATGACCATCGAACTGCATTTCTAACCGTCGAACTGCTCCTCTATGATCGCTGATCATGTTGCCTCAAGATTAGCTCCATTACGCCATTACTTGCATTTAGGCTTCCTTCCTAAATTTGAATTTGAAATGTGAGTAACCGTTGAAGGCACATCACCTTGCATCTCTTTGTTGATCCACTGCTACTCAGATCTCGTAATAACCAATACTAACTGCCATGTGTACGATCAGGATCGAAAACTTGAATAATCTTCCTATATTATCCTTATTTTGCCACGCGTTGAGTTGTAATTGGCTTGTACAAAATATGTAGCCAACAGAAATGTTTGAAGAATCTCACATTTCAAGTCATTCCAAACAAAAGAGATTCTTATATAAAAATTCATCCAAAATTTATTCCATCGGTTATGTATTTTACCTTTTGAGGAAAAAAAATAAATAAATAAAAAATGAAAAAAAATAGAAATAAGGGTATAACCGTAATTTAATTTTTAAATAATATATTAAATCTACTTTTTCAAAATTAATGAGACTAATTGGTCTATAAAATTTTTTTGAGATTAAATGGATTACCATTTCTCAGGATAGGATTTATAAATAAATTTTTCTTTTTTTGGTAATATATGACCGAACATGTAGATAAATGTAGTGAAAAAATAACCAAATATAAAAGGGATAAAGTGTAATTTATCCAGGTATGTATATATATATATTATTTCATATTGGCTATGTTTGGCATAAATTTTTTGAATTAAAATAGTCACAAAAAGACAAAATAGGCTAAAATGTTAATAAAACAAAATGTCACATCCAAATCATAATTATTTTATTTTTTCTCTTACAAAAGTTAAAAAATCAAAAAGTTTATCTCAAACGAGATTTTTTAACCCCAAGAATAGCCAAAAAAAAAATAAAAAGTTAAAAAGTCAACACACATCTCAAACGAAGGTATTATCATAATAGTAATAGTTAATTTTTAGAGAAAATTAATGAAATATCTCCCTTCAATTTTGTGTAGTAAGAGAGGCCTAAAATATTTTTTTTGTTAGTTAATGTCCCTCGATAAAATTTGTTTATGATCATATTAGAGAAATTTTAAAATTTCTATGTATCGAGATCGAAATTTCTCTGAATTAAACACATCTTGATCAAAGTCAAATTTTCACTGTTAAAATATTAAGCGACCCCAATTATTTTAAAAATATTATATATAATTTATCTTATAAAATCTTAATCTCACAAATCCTAAAAACAATTCCTCTAATTTTTACTACATGTGGTTAGGACTTTGGTGGAAAATAATTTTATTTCCAAAACAATTTTTGGAGATGAAAACAAAGCACTTATACGTTGTTGAGATCGTGAAGGAGCTTGTTGAATGTACTAATTGCTATGACTATAAGGCCACTGGTGGCGAACCCACGTCACGCGATGAGATTGATGCCACTTTTGACTTCAATGAAATGTCTGACATCATTTTGAGTCAGAGCCACTCGGACGACGATAACCGAAAGAAAAACAAAAAAGGTACTCCTTGTTCCAATTTTTCTTTTTTACCCTCACTTTTTTTAATATTACCAAAAAAAAAAAAAAATTCATTTAACTCTTATAATAAATGAATTTTAAATTTTACCAATTCAAATTTTAAATTTCGATTTAGATTTTAATAATTAAATATATGAATTTTTTTTTATCAATTTTGCTTAAACAAAATAGATTGATGATTTTGATTAAAAATAAATAAAAATATTAAGATTTAAATAAATAAAATTAAATCTCAAATTCTGAAATCCTTTTTATAATTCTCCTTTTTTTTTTCGTATAGTTTTATTACGGACACTCTTATATTATTATTACATCATCAATATATATATATATATAATTTTATTATTTGGATAATTAGCAGATCATGATGTGGTAAGATTGTTGAATTCATGTGACAGAGAATCAAGATTCCTCCAAAAGCAAGCAAACGAAGAAAAGAAAGATAGGTGATCACTGTTTGTTTCTTTCCATTTCTCTAAATTTTTTTATACATGTTTTTTTTTTTTAATTTTTTATAATTAGATGTTCAAATCAATTTGTGTACACTTTTACGAATACTGAGACTCTAAAATTAATGCCTAGGCAAATTTTCAACAATCTCTCAAGGTGACTCGAAGTCAAAACTTTAAATTTTATTTTCAAATTTTTACAGTTTAGTCAACTCTTTGAGATTAATCACCTTTCTCAATATAGCCTAATTAAGTTCCGTTTGGCATTAGCTAATATAACCAATTTTTTTGTGTTGGAGTTTTTTTAGTCTCGTTTGGTTTGAATTTTTTGACTTTTGTGAGAGAAAAAGTATAATGATTATGAGTTAGATGTGATATTTTGTCATATTAGTTTATTTAGTATATTTTCCCATTTTGTGCTTTTTTTAACCCTAAAATAATAGCCAAACCAAACCAGGGCTCACAAACATATGTAATATTTTTTTTAAAAGTAAAGTAGTAGAAATTAATATTAAAAAAATAATATACAAGTTTATTTTTTAGACCTAGTGATGTGTCAATAAAATAATTAGTTGATAATTAGAGAATATTAAATTATCAACCAATCATATTCTTGACATATCGCTGAGTCTAACTTTTGAACTTGAATATCAATACTATTAATATTAATAAACAACAATTTCTTAATGCTATTAATTAGTAGAAATTAACATTAAACTATAAAAAAATATTTATAATAAATTATACAATTTGCACCATAAGATAAAAGCACAACACTCTTTTTAGCCTTCCTCTGGCAACTTGGGTTGGGTTGGGTTTGAGGCTATTTTAGTTACAAAAATACAAAATAGATTTTTTAGCCTAATAAGACAAAATGTCACATCCAACCCATAATTATTCATTTTTTATCTCACAATAAGTCAAAAATACCAAAAAAACCTATTCCAAAGGAGACGCTTGGGAATATGGTTTGTAGCTAAAATAGTCACAAAAGACAAAATAGGCTATTAGCCACAACAAACAAAACATCAGATCTAACACATAATCATTACACTCTTCTCTCACAAAAAAAGTCAAAAAAGTCAAAAAACCAGAAAGCTTTTCTCAAATCAAGCTTTTTAGTCCAGGCTAAAATAGCCAAAAAGTCAAAAAGCCAACCCACTTCCCAAACCAACCCTTAACTCCATACTAAACTAGCCAAAAGGCCAAAAAACCAACTCACTTCCCATTCCAACTCTTAAAAATTATAATTTGCTTCGATCATAGTTTGCTAGGTAGGGACCATCATATGCTGGATTGTTCAACGTTTCTTGAACTAAACCCAGTCCCTGGAGAATTTACTTGGGTTGTGCCCCCCATCCATTGGGGACACTTTCAATTTGCTTTAAAATTGATGAATATATATTTGGAAAAATGTTTTGCACCTCGAATCCCTCCTCCCCCGAATCCCCCGAGAGAGAGAGAGAGAGAGAGAGAGAAAAGAGAGAGGAGAGGGAGATCGTCGAGAAAGAGAGAGAGAGAGAGAGAGAGAGAGAAAGAGGGGAGAGGAGAAGGCTCGCAGAGAGAGAGAGAGAGAAGATCGGGGAAGAGGATCGGGGACCAGTCGTCGGTCGTCGGCCCAGTGGAGCCTCCGACCGCCGCCTCCGAGCTCGCAGCTCCGCCGAGCTCGCAGCTCCGCCGATCGTGCCTCCGGCGCATCGCCCCCGCCCCCGCCTCCGCCTCCAGCCCTAATAATTGGGCCCCCTCCCCCTCCCCCTCCTCCCCCTCCTCCTCCCTCTCCCTCTCCCCCTTCCCTCCCCCTCCCCTCCCCTCCCCCGCCTCTGCCTCCCCTTTCTTTCTTCTTCTTCTTTCTTCTTCTGATTTTCTGATTTAAAAAAAAAAAAAAAAAAAATCAGATGACGAAACGACGTCGTTTCGTCATTTAGGGGGATTCGGGGAAGGGGATTCGAGGTCCCAATCAAAACTCTATATATTTGTAACATTGTTTGTAATGAAAATAAGGAATCATGGGCTTTATTGAAAATTTATTAACATTCTTAACTAAGATATATATACTATGGCCAAGTTTGGCATCTACTAAATAATACAAAAAGTTAAAAAGTCATTATCCTATTTAAGTCACATCATCTTATTTAAATCACATCACCTCTCTAACACATCACATCAAACCCAACCCAAACCCAACCCATATAAGCCAATAAGTCAAAAAGTGCACTTTTTAGAACATCCCAATATATATATATTGAAGGATTCTTTTCGGTCCAAAATTTAGACTGGAAGGGACTGTTTAGGTCCATTATGAATTTCGTTTCGATAATTTAAACTGTTCATTTTATTAAGCATTTCATATTTTTTAGATACATAAAAAATTAAATCGATTTGATTATCGTAATCTATTCAATTTATCGCCTTTGTTTATTTTTAAAAACACAATTATCGTTCAATTTGTTGGTGACAAACGCAATAAATTGAATATGTTACGATTATTGGATCGACTTAATTTTTTATGTAGATGAAACACATAGAGTACTTAACAAAATAAATAATTCTGATCATCAAAATAGAATCTGTAGTGAATCCCACAAACGTAGACAGCCCCTTCAATCCAGGTTTTAAACTGAACATATATATATTTAAAATATGAATAATATCTATTACATAATTAAAATTTAGAGTAAATCACACTTCGACCCCTAATAATATTATCCCTTTATCACTTACAATATTTTTTCCTCATTTGGTCCATCATCTATTCATTGTTTCCTACTATGGGCCAATTTTTTTACATCTAATAAGGGAATTCTATTTGTACCCAAAAAATCATTAAATACGTTCAACTTCTCAATACACTCTACTAAATTATTTAGGATTGTAATTTATTCTTAATACATCCTATATTTTTTTCTAAAATTACCCTTCAAGGTATACCCAAATAATAAATAAATCAAAACCCTAAATTACACTACTTTGAAAAACTCTTACAAAAACCCTTTTTATGCTTGTTTCAATTGATCATTTTCAATTATCTGGGAGGTAATTTATTGTATTTTCATTTATGTTTTGACTTGTAGCCATTGATGTTTCATCTTATTCTTGTACTTGGGATTTCTCGAGCTTGGTGGAAAAAATTGAAATAGAGAAAAGGAGGACTTCCTAGGAATATGCAGAAGAAGTGAAACAAAGGCGAAAATATAATCAAAAGAGACTTGGTCATGATAAATAGCTAACAATGGCATTCCTCAAACTGTCTTTGGCTTCTAAAAGTTATTTTGATTGGTCTCAAATTTCCAATGCACAAGTTAAGGAAAACCATTACAATGATCTTAGATAGAGTTTTGGGAACAAGGGGGGGGGGGGGGGGTTGGGTGTTTGGGTGTCCACTGCACTGCACAAATTAAGGAAAACCATTACAATGATCTTAGATAGAGTTTTGGGAAAGAGAAGATGAAGAGAAGATAATTGTGAATTTGAGTTTTGGAGTGAGAAAAAAGATGAAGAGAAGATAATTGAAATTTTTGGAAGAAGAAGACAAAAGTTGAATATGAAGAACACCTATGGATGTACCATGAGAAAAACATAATTTTTTATTGCTACCACCACAATGCCACCACCTACCGCAGCTCCACCACCACAACACCACCCCTTGAAATTTTCCCATTTGTAAACCCTACCTTGGCCACCACCACCTATCGCACCTCCACAACACGACCACAACACAACACAATATCGCACCTCCACCACCACAACACAACCTTTCGCACCTCCATTACTGTAATACTACCAAAAAAATAAGTGGTATATTGGAATTCTATATTGGCATAATATTGAAATTCTGAGATTTTTTGGCTGCAGATACACCGATAATAATTGCAACAAAGAATGGTATCGGTGAAATAGTAAGGGATATTCTTGACTTTTTTCCTATGGCTGTACATGACGTGAACTCAGAGGGAAAGAATTTGATGCTTTTGGCAGTAGAGAACAGGCAACTCCATATCTACAAATTGTTGCAAGATGGACACAATATAACAAATAATTTGTTCGATTATGTGGCTGATAATGGTAACACTGTCTTGCATCTTGCTGCAATTCTCAATACCGATCGGCCTTGGCATGATCCAAGTGTTGTGCTTCAAATGCAATGGGAAATCAAGTGGTACGAGGTAAGGAAGTACAAATTATCAAAAACTAATATATATTTGATCAACTGTCTAAAGCTTCAACATGACTGATATAGATTTTCCTAATCCATACTGCAGTTTATTAAGAACTCTATGCCAAAATATTTGTTGAATTACCAAAACGACAAAGGCTGGACACCGGAAGAAACCTTCAGGGAGGAACACAAAGAGCTCATGAAAAGCGACACCGAGTGGCTAAACAAAGCCTCAGAGTCATGCACCATCGTTGCAACACTCATGGCAACGGTCGCCTTTGCGACATCGGCTGGCGTGCCTGGCGGCGTTAATGGGAAAAACGGAGAACCCATTCTCAAACAACAACGCATGTTTGAAGTGTTTGCAATCTCATCACTTGTAGCACTCTGCTTTTCACTAACAGCGGTGGTCATGTTTCTCTCCATCCTCACCTCTCGACACCAAATCATGGATTTTGGCACTGACTTGCCTAGAAAGCTCCTAATTGGTTTGAGCGCGCTCTTCATATCCATGGCTTCTATGTTGGTATCATTTTGCGGTGGACATTTCTTCGTTCTCAGAGACGTGCTAAGAGACGCATGGATTGTCGAATATTTAGTTGTATTTCTACCCATTACAATTTTTACCATGGCGCAATTACCACTCTATGCTAAGCTTGTCTTTGGTTCAATTAAGAAGGTACCTGGGAACGACTTAGTGGTTACTAATTAACTAGATTCTGTTTGTCTAATGTATAAGCCATCTGTATGTGTGTGTTTTCAGTTCTTCTTTCCAAGTTTTCTTCCCTTCAGTTTGATGACCAATAAACATTGAAGTGATTTAAATAATATAATTCCCCATAACTTTGTTTAATATAATTGACCAGGATGTGTTTTTCTGTTTGTTCATATCTCGATCAAGTACAATGGAAAAAAGTACTAACTACCCTCGTATAGGAATATTTTTAAAACCCGTGCCCTAATCCTAATGGCACACTTTAACATGGCCCTTAAAATTAATCACATATTACTCTGTTTGAAAAATTAAAAATGGATATTGGTGCGTTAAATGAAAAAAAGTACCAAAAGGTATAAAGAAAATTATGACACAAAAAAGAAAAAGGAAAAAAATGAGATGCTATATATCGTTAGATGTATATTTTCTCACTTGTTTCATGGATTCGCACTATAATTATCATGTAGAATGAATGTCATATGTACACTTGACGTTTGTTGTGTTGTAGATCCACCTAATTAGAGCTTTAAAAAAAATTGACAAAATTCATAGCGTGACAAACATCATTTCCTGCACACAAAAAAAGAAGAAGAAGGGTTTTAAATGTTGTAGATTTTATTCAATAAAAAGGTTGGATTGCAATTTCAATGTCACTTCAATAATAGTAAACTTTGCACTGCAGAGAAACAGAGTACTCTGCTTTGCTTTGATGCTGTAGAAAGTGTGATAACTTGGACTCTGTTTTATTGAGATTTTAGATTTGTCCATATACCTCAGTATGTTGATGCAGATGGAACTTTAATTGGGTGATAAATTCGTATTCACAGGCATGAGGGCTAAGCTTACATAAGAAGAAGAATAATCTATGATCCAAATATTCCTAGAAATTATTAACAAAGGTAAAATCATACTCACAAATTCAATATTAGATAGGATATATTCAAATTGGGCGTCTACTCCAATCTAGTCCACCTATTTACAAATTCAATATTAGATCTAAAAAAAATGAATAAGGTCATGAAAAGTAATTTTTCCTATGTGATCTTAAAGTGAACCCAACCATATAGTAATATAGACTCCAAGCCCACTTGGAAACACGATGAAAATTCAAGATTCGGAAAAATAATGTTTGACATCCAATTGTTTTTCCTTTTTTTTTTTTTTATTTTTAAATACAAAATATTTACTTTAAAGATAATTTAAAAGTGATAATAAAATTGAAAACATGAGCTTCCATTCTTAACTGTTCAAAATAATTTGAATTTTTTGAAACATAGAAAGGTTTTATAATTAATTACCAAGCTATTTGGATGTAACTTGATAATCAGAAAGTTTAAAATAAACTCAAGCTTTATTCATTTGTTCATATCATATGTCATAGCAAATTCAACAAAATTTGAAGAAAAAAAATATGAGAATTTTATTTAGCTTTCACGATCTTACCTGAGTTGTTTTTTTTTTTATTTTTAGATGGGTACTTCAGTTGTTATCACTAGCATAATATGAAAAGGTTTTTTTTTTTCTTAAAAAAAGGAAGCAGTTTGAAACCTGACCAACAATTTAGAAATAGACACCATGATATTACTAGGCCACAGAATTTAATGGTAGCATGAATTGTTTGCAGGCTTACAAATTACTACATGTGCAGAGTCAAATGAAACCTACAGGGGCTACTATGGTCCCGTTTGGTAGAGTTGTGGAAAAGTGATTATAGATTATAATTTAACAGATTATAACTTATAACTGTGAACACAAGCTGTTAATCTGTTTGGTGTAACGGTGGGATTGTGAATTTAAACAACAGAGTAGTGTTTGGTTGATAAGCTGTAAAATAACTTTTTGCTGTGTAATTGTCCTTTTTACCCTTATATGATATAAAAATGATTATCTCGTCATTTTTTTTTTTCAGTTTTAATGCTAAAAAAAATTATTTCATTAATAAAAGTTAATATAATTAGTATTACATAAATTATTATTTTCATTTTTCATTATAAATTATTATTTTCATTTTTTCATTTTTTCATTATAAATCAATTAGTATAAAATTATTTCATTGTAAATTAATGGATTAATTACCTAAAAGTCCTATCTACATATTTTGTGGTAGCTTAGGTCCTGTCAAAAAGTTTTTGAACCAATATGTCCCATTTACATGTAAAAAGACGTTTTTCTCTTTAATCCCAAAATTGAGAATGTTCTCAATTTATAATTATCAAAACTAAAAAATTTCTCAATTTTTTTTCAAGTATGAACTGAAAATATTATCAAAACTATCAAAACTAAGAAATTTATAATTATCAATTTTGAGAAATTTCTAATTTTTTCATGATTAAAATTGAGAATATTATAAACTAAGAAGGTTCTCAATTTCAAAAAACTCTCTCTCTCTCTCTCTCTCTCTAATGGCAGTGGCATCTATGTTGGTTCCATCTATGATCCACATGAGCAATGTTCTAGCCAAAAAATTAAAATTATTTTTAAATCAAACCAAACTAGGCTAATTTGGAAATTCTTGAAACCCCAATTGACGTCTATGTGAAAATAGTGTGAGAGAGAGAGAGAGAGAGAGAGAGCTCTCTGTATGTATATGTAGCTTCAATTCAATTCAAACAACATTTGAAGTAGAGAGAGAGAGAGAGAGAGACAGAGAGATGAGCAGTACGCAGGTGGCGCACTTGCTGGCCTTCAAGGTAATAAGGCTATGCAGACCGTCATTCCACGTGGAAACACCTCTCTGTTTCGACCCCTGCGATCTGATCTGCGACGAAGACCTCTTCGACGACCCCGTGGCGGCGTCTCACTTCCCTGGGCTTCTCTCGAAGCACTCCCCCAAATCCAGCGACTCTGATCTCTCCTACCGCTCCCGATTCCTCCTCCACGACCCCTCCGACGCCCTCGTCCTCCCCGGCCTCCTCGTCCTTCCCCAAGCCTTCGGTGCCATCTATCTAGGACTTGAGTCGAGGAAGGGAGAGGGAATGATAAATTGGTCTATTAAAAATTAATGGGACTTGAAGGAGCACATAATTTTATTTAGGACTTAATAGATTATAAGTTTACAAAATGAGACTTGTATGTAAATGACCCTAAATTAATTAGTGTCAATTAATGGCTTATTTTCATTTTTTTCATTATATATCAATTAGTATAAAATTATTTCATTATAAATTAATTAGTGTCAATTAATGGCTTAGGTTCATTTTTTCATTATAGATTATTATTTCCATTTTTTCATTATAAATCAATTAGTATAAAATTATTTCATTATAAATTAATTAGCGTCAATTAATGGCTTATTTTCATTTTTTCATTATAGATTATTATTTCCATTTTTTCATTATAAATCAATTAGTATAAAATTATTTCATTTTTTCATTATAAATTAATTTGTATAAAAAAATTTCATTTTTTCAATTAATATAAAATTTATTTCATTCATGGCTAAAATGCTTAATTATTATTATTATTTTTTTGATTAAAAAAACATTGGAAACCTCGAAAAAAAAAATGAAAACCCTAACTTTGACAGGCATAGTGGCAACAAACCAACACTAGGGTTTCAGGTCGCCTTGCATGGCTGATCACGATGGGGTTGGTTCATATCGCAATGGCGACGAACCAACGCCGAAAAGAGAGAGACAAAGAGAGAGCAGAGCAATGAACCAATGCCGGAGAGAGAGAGATAGAGAGAGAACATCGCGGCAAACCAAGGCTTCGCAATGAACCAACGTCGGAGAAAGAGAGAGATAGAGACAGAGATAGAGAGAGAACATCACAACGAACTAAGGCTTCACGATGAACCAACGCTAGAGAGAAAGAGAGAACAGAGCGACGAACCAACGCCGAAGAAAGAGAAAGAGAGATAGAGAGAAAACAGCTCGAAATCTTAGCCAGAAATCATCGCCGGAAATCGCTTCTCACACACACTCTCTCTCTCTCTCTGAACGTAAACAGTGTTTTTTGTCAAGTTCATATAGTGGTATTTTGGTAATTTTTGAATTTTTGAAGGGGCATTTAAGACATTTCGCTCTTCCACAACCAACTGCGCGCATAAGCTAAAAGAAAAAGGCACCTCTGAAGCAGCTTACAACTTTTAGTTTAAAATCAATTAATTTAAGTTATAATCTATCTCTCATAAGCTCAACCGAACACTCCAAAATGGCTCACTTTAAGCCAAAAGTTGATTTGAGCTGCTTATAAGCTGTGCCAAACAGGCACTATACCAGTTCAAGTCTACAGGTCTATATTGGGGCTTGTCGTGAGAAAATATGGTAACGACTCTTGTTGGAGTACACACTTTTTTTTTCTTTTTTTTTTTTGTGGGAAATTTAGTCAAAATCTTTCTTATTGAACCCTTATTTAGTAAAAAAGATAGTCCAATTTATTTTTCTTCATAAATCCTTTAAGGAAAAAACACATAATTAAGTAAGGACAAAATAAAATAAATTTTTTTTTTCTCTTTCTTGGATAATATTACTAGAGTAACATGTTACTCTGAGACAGAGAAACGTGTTACTGTCAAATAGACTAATTGTCAGACAGAGTAACATGTTACTATCAAACAGAGTAACATGTTACTGTTACTGTTTACATCAATTTTAACGGTAATAGTCTTTTTTTTTTAAAGAATTTTATAGTCAACATGAATTTTATTTGATAGATCTTAAAATTTTTTTAAAATATTAATTTTATTAAAAATCGATATCTACATCAAAAGTTATATTATTTTTTGAAAATTTAATATTTTGATAATAGTGATATTTGTTAGACTTTTCAAGGAAAACTTTTTGTGCTTGTCCTTAATGCATTAAAATTTTATTATGAAAAGGTTTTGACCAAATCTCTCTTTTTTTATAACATTTTTTTACAGTTTGCATACAATGAAAGTGGACCTCACATCATCATATGATATAAAACCTATTTTTATTGTAAGCGATAAAAAATATTGTAAAAAAATATGTGGTTGTAATATTACTCTCCAAGTAATTTGTTTGACATACTCCATACCTTTCTTTTGATACCTATCATTCAAAAACAAAAAATAAAATATAACAGTAATATCATCCTATATGGTGTCATAAAAAATTTAAAAACCATAAAGGAGGTTGGGTAGACAATGTTGTCGATCACTAATCTAACCCTGTTGTGGTGCAAAGTAAAATTTCTGAAATTCAATATTTATTGTAGTGATCGAATCCTAACTCTACCGTGAAAGTGTATTGCTTAAAACTTTGATATGTGATATTTTCAACGTCATGTTTAACGTGGTTGGTGAACTGTTACAAACAAAGAATGGTCTTACTTACATTTGTCCCGTAAAGAGATTCTCTGTTTTCTTTTTCTCTCTTTGGAATAATTGTGTGAATAATCACTTTTGCTTTTGCTTTTGCTTTTTCTTTTTCTTTTTCTTTTTCTATATATATTTTTTATTTACGTTGTGTTACTTTGTATCATTTTTGTGTTGAAGAAGACATACAATTTTCTATCGAACTTGGAAAAGAAAAAGAATTGTAAAGGAAGGCTTGGGTAAGTGGCTCTTTCTCTGTCAATGACACATGGGTCTACAAGTACTGGACAGGATCCACAAAACTATGTTAGCAAATTACAACATCCTGAAGACAACATTGGTCTAGACACACCGGTGCTAGCGCAAAATCCTCTAGAAGCTAACAAAAATAACCAAAAGAACGAAGATGGTAAATTTTATACTTCTCTAATCTCTTCTTGGTAGGTAGTAGTATTTTGAATTTGGGATTTTTTTATAAAATAAAAAAAATGTGATGTGTACAAAGAATAGTACACTAAAAAATTAATGTATGACCCAAATTCATTCTCTATGTTGTTCCTGCCAGACCTAAAATGATTTTGGGTTGGAACAAAGTCTACATACTTATAACTAAAGTACTGGTGGGTTCTCTTTAATCTTGTCGGATTTATTATAGGTTCATTTTCAATGATTTGAATTGCTCATTTTATAAGACATCCATGAAATAAAATTAGATCGATCTGATAATCATAACATATTCATTTCATTACGTTTGTGTCTAAAAAAATTGCCGACAAATGTGCTTTTGAAGGTAGACCATCTTTTTTCTTTTTTGAGACAAATGTGATAAAAATGAAGAGACTATGATTATTGGATCAATAGTTGTTGGGGGAAAAAAAAAAAAAAAATCCACTGAATCCTACTTCAATATTCTCTAATCCATTTCTTCACACCATTACAATATTCTCTAATCCTTTTCGGGAACATACCAAATACTTTTAAACAATAATGACGGTAATGTTGATAGTGTGATGGTTGGATAAAGTGGTATTACTAGTCGAGAGAAAATAGAGAATAAAAAATGTAAGATGAAAAAAAAAAAAAAAACTAGTTAATTTTATAAAATTCAATTATGAATTTAAAATTTTATTTTTATTTTTATTTTTTTTAGATGGTATTTAAAATATTTAAAATTTTATTTAAGTGGATCTTTTTTATATTGGATATCAACAAAAAAAAAGAAGAAAAGATATCAACATTTTGATTATAACATGTTTTTTAGAGTACGTATATAAAGAAGAGACACCTATATTAATTGCTGCAAAGAATGGTATCATGGAAATGGTGGAAAAAATTATGTGTCAGTTTCCGGTGGCCATCCACGACATAAACTCTGACGGGAAGAATATAGTGCTCTTGGCGGTTGAGAACCGGCAAACCGTTGTATTCCAGTATTTTCTGAAGAGGTATATTTTGAGAGACACCATCTTTCATGAAGTGGACAAGGATGGAAACAGTGCATTACATCTCGCTGCGAAGATTTCAAATCGTCCCTGGCTTATCCCCGGTTTGAAAATGCAATGGAAAATCAAGTGGTATGAGGTATGAAGTATGAGTAATGCTATTGAAATAAAAACAAAACTCGAATAAAAATTTAAATTTCATACAAAATTTATTTAAATTGGAGTGATAATTTATATATAGAATCAGAATGATTTTAAGGTGAACAGAATGTGGAATGAGATCTTTTCAAGTTTTTTTGTTTAATTTTTATTTTTATATTATCCTAAGATTATGGGGGAAGGGCAGCCGATGAGGACATAGCAAGTGGTGGATGAAACAAACAAATAGCTACTTAGACCATCTCCACCGGTCATTGTTAAAATAAGGGTTTTTTACTGGTTGGTCCTACCTTTTACACTTATTTCCCTCTTAGTCCTGAGTTTTGTTCTTGTGCACCAACAGGTCCTGAGTCTTTTTTTTTGGTACCGTTTTACCCCTCCCCTGTTTTGGCGCGTTTCTATTTGGATTTTTCATCAAAATATTGTGTTGTGAGTATGAGTTTGTGATTTGGATTTCTGTGAAACTTCACGATTTGCTAATATATTATTGTGGAGCTTTGTGATTTCTGATTTCGCGCTTGGTGCATCTTCACGATTTGTGATTTGCGATTGCGTGCTCGGTGAATCTTCCTATTTGCGATTGCGCACTTGGTGAATCTTCCTATTTGTGATTTCGCGTTTGGTGTATAGTTACATTTTCTGATTTGCGATGTTGTGGAGTTAGGTCGACTGGTATGTTTGATTTTGATTTCAATTTCAATGTTTTGGTTCTTTTTAGTTTGAGTTGGTGATTTTGATTTTGTGGTGATATTGTTGTTACTCTGTTGTTTCTGTTGCGATTGAATTTGTGTTTTGATCATGATATTGAAAGCTTTGAGATATGTAAAGAATTTTAGATTTTTTTTTTTTGTGACGAAATTGTTTTGATTGAACACAGGTGCTGGTTTGTTATTTTATACAATGATAATTTTATCACTGAATATTTTGGGGGTGTTGTTGGATTAACTTTTCAACAGTGATAAATTTATCAGTGAGTATGGGAATAAGAGATGAAAATGTTGCATAATGTAATGGTAAGATTCAAATCGAGTTACCATGTCTAATAAGTGTAAGCCTTATTCACTATTCTTGGTCTTTGGTGGTGTTAACTGTTAAAGTTATCAGTGTTGATTTTTGGATGTGTTTGAGTTGGTTGATAATTTTATCACTGTATTTGATTTTGGTTTACGGTGTTTGAATTGTTTGCTGAAATATAATTATTGTTTGTTGCAGGATTTATAGTGATGGAGAATTGTTTGTTTTTTATGTATAAGTTTAGAGGTGTGACATTGGTTATCAAGTATAATGATGGATTTAATTTCAAGGATTTAGTATATAAATTGTGTGCAAAGTGGAGTGAGTTAGTTGGTAGTTCTTTGAATATATCGTATTCAATGGCTGGATATTCTTGTTATGGTCTACAAAGTGAAGAGGATTTGGAGGTTATGGTTGGACTGACACTTTCTTGTGATATTCATCATATTGATGTTTTTGTAAAGTGTTGTTCTTTGGGTGAAGGTTATATGATTTGTAATGGTGAAGCTAGTAGTAGTAGTAGTGTTGCTTGTGAAACTGATTTTTTGCCTTCATTTTATTCAAATCAACAGAAACGTTTGCTCTTCGATGGGTGGGTTAATTGTATGAAATGAGTGGAACAAAAGTTTGCTCAAGGAGTTGTTGAATTTTGAGATGCGTTGTCAAAGTATTCTATTTATTCCGGTTTTGATTTTGATTTTGTTAAGAATGATAAGGATCGTGTCACTATTTATTGTAAGAGAATGGCTGATTTGGAATGTTTATGGAGTGTGCATGCTAGAGTGGAAAATTATAGTAAAGCTTTTGTTGTTAAACAATTTGATGATGTTCATACTTGTGGATCTTCTTTTCGTACAATTAAACATGCTAGGATGACTTCAAGTATGATTGGTGGACTAATTTCAAGTGATATTCGTAATAAGGCTTTGACATCGGTTAGTGAGGTGGTTTGTGATTTCAAGGACTATTATGGAACATAAGTTTCTTACCAGCGAGCTTGGATGGGTGTTGAAAAAGCAAAGGGTCTTGTTTTTGGTGACTATTCATCATCATTTGACGATCTTCGTTGGTATGTTGATGCCGCTAATGATTGTAATCCGGGAGTGTTTTTGATATGGAATTTGATGTTGATAGTAAAGGAAGACATTTCAAATGCTTGTTTTTCGCTTTTGAGGCATGTATTCATGGTTTCAAGTATTGTCGGCCTGTGTTGATGCTTGATGGAACTTTCTTGAAATGAAGACACAAAGGTTGTTTATTGGCTGCTACGGCAAAAGATGGTAACCAAGGTATATTTTGTGTGTATTTGTTATTATTATTAAAACAGTGATAATTCTATCATTTTTGTTAGTGGAGAGTATTGATTATTGAGTATGGTCAATGTATTAGTGATAAATTTATACTGTATATTTTTGTTAAATTTTATATTTATACAGTGATAAATTTATCAATGGCTGATACTATATGTTATATACTTTGTGTTTTGATTTTCATTTTGTAATTTTTTTATTTGTTATTGATAACGTGTATATATATTTTGTTTGTAGGTTTATATCCGTTATGTTTTGCTATTGTTGATAGTGAAAGTTATGACAGTTGGCATTGGTTCTTGTCAAAGTTATTAGTTATTTTGACTCCGGAGAGGGATATTGCGTTTGTTATTGATCGACATGGAGGTTTGCTAAAAACTTTAGCTGAGGTCTTTTCGTTTTCTTCTCATTCTTTTTGTCTAATGCATTTGAAGATAAACTTGAAGACTTATTTGTCAGTGAAGAGTCGGGAATCTAAAGAGTATTTGCTTACTCTTTTTAGTAGATGTGCATATGCTCCTACTATTGAGTTGTTTAATGAGCTATTTGAAAATTTTAAGGGTCGTTGTGGTCGTAGTGTTGAGAAGTTTCTTGAAAATTTGCCTAATGAGTGTTGGTGTAACGCTTATTTTCAAGGCAAGAGGTATGGTGAAATGTGCACAAATGCTGCGGAATCTTTTAATTCATGGATTAGGGATGAACGCCATTTGTTTTCAACTAGTCTTGTTGATACTATACGGGTGAAACTAATGGAGCAATTTTCATGAAGGAGAGAAGTTGGGAATAAGTGGAATCGTATTGTTTGTCCTTTTCCAGAGAAAAAGTTAGAAGAAGCTTTTAATGATACAAAATCATGGATATTTAAGAAATGTAGCGATGACATTTATGAAATCCAATTGGATCATTCAGTTATGGTTGATATTGGGAAACATTGTTGTTCTTGTCGATTGTGGGAAATTGATTCTTTTCCTTGCAAACATGGTTTTTGTGCTATAAAGAGGAGTGGGAAGGATCTGAATTGCTTTCTTGATGATTACTACCGTGTTAGTAATTATTGTGATTCTTATTCACATTCTATCTATCCAGTTCCTAGTATGTGGAAGCCAAATGTAGTTGTTGATGATGACGTTGTTTACCTCCTCTTTGTAAGAGACTAGCTGGATGTCCAAGAACGGAAAGAATACCTTCTAAGGGCGAAATCAAGAGAATTAGGTGCAGTAGGTGTGGAAAGATGGGAACTCATAATCAGAAGACATGTAACGAAGCTTTGCTTTAGTTGTATTGATTTTAATTGAATTACTTTGTTGAAAGTTGAGAGGTGTTACTTGCATTGAATGATTGATTATTTTTTGAAAGATATATCATTTTGATACTTGCATTGAATGATTGAGGAATTTGTTGAACAAAATTTATATTTTTTGCTGATATTTTTACAGGATTAAGTTTCACAGATTTATATTATTTGATTTGGGTTAAATGTAGTTGTTGTTTTTGGTGTTTTATAAAGTGATAAATTTATCACTGGTTGGTTTGGACAAGTTGGTGGATTATTTTTTTGTAAGAATGATAAATTTACCATTAATGTGGTTCTTGAATATTGTTATTTTCAAGAATAATAAATTTATCACTAATTGTGTGGGAAGAGTTGATGGTTTATTACATTTATGTCAATGGTTGATAAATTTATCACTATCATATCCAAGCAAATGTTCTTTTCTACAGTGATAAATTTATCATTGTCTAGAGTTATCTAGTTTTCCCAGGAAAAATTTCCATAATACAAAGGTGTAGATCAAATCTCTAGAATACATAATTGCATATCTGCTGTGTTAACTGCTTTAAAAAGAAAAAAAATTTAGATCAACTACGATGTTTATCTGGTTTAGCAATGTCACGACCCAAACCCGCCCCTATGGGTTTAGCACCGTAACCGGCCAGTAATCCGAGATTACCGAAGGCCTGCTTAACAGTAATACGGTAAAACAGAGTACAGAGGCATGGCGGAAGCCAATACAGTAAATAAACAATGTCCAATGAGCTGAGACAGTCTGTATGCCAAAAATATTTTTACTTACATTCATACATATATGTATACACAGTGCAGAACGGTACATACATCATTTACAACATACAGTGTAGGGACGTAATCCCTATTAAACAGTACAGTAACAGTCTATACAGTATTACAAAAAAAACAGTCCAAGACAGACGGGGAAATCAAAACACCCCTAGCCATAGCATGGCAAACTCGGAACCTCGCAGTGAGGCACTTAGGCTGGCTTGACAAAACTGGAGTCACCCCGACGCTCCTAACTGCGGTCTGGTGCCTGTACACCTACATATATATATATATATATATATATAAGCAGTGAGCTAAAGCCCAGTGAATAACATAAAGCGTAAAGAGGTTTAGAATGAATGTCCTTACAGTAATAAAACCAGTTCATTAAATCAGTATTTCAGTCTTTCAGTCAATCAGTCATATGTGGTACATCCATTAGCATAACAGTACAGTAAGCAGTAGGTCTTAAAGACCGAACAATAATGATGGCCATCAATC
This sequence comes from Camellia japonica, assembly GCA_030407325.1. Classification (NCBI taxonomy): domain Eukaryota; kingdom Viridiplantae; phylum Streptophyta; class Magnoliopsida; order Ericales; family Theaceae; genus Camellia; species Camellia japonica. Next base: position 24,395,775 of record JAPPVO010000003.1, read on the forward strand.
AGTAAACAGTAGTGGTTCCACGAGGGAACCGACAGAGATCTCTGTAACAGTAACAGTAAACAGTAGGTGCGAAGGATGCCACAGTACAGTTTAGAATATAGGACATACATTCATTCAGTAACCAGTAAACAGTTCAGAAAACAGTACAGTTCAGTTGTCCAGAAGATAATCATTTTGAACATATCTTTACACAATTGTTACTCACAGAGTTCTGGGCTACAGTAGGCTAGAGCATCTCCTTGAATTGCCAACCCTAAACAGTACAGAATGAACACACACTAAGCTATACAGTTGGGAAAGATCATAACTTAATCCCTAGATTTGCCTTGGTGTGTTCTACATCTATATCCTCTTAAAGATGCCTTAAACTAGGCCTAAGAATGCTTAGGATGGAATGAGGATGCAAAGATGTACACAGAAAATATTTTCAGAATTTTCAGTAAAACAGGGTTCCGCTCGAGCGCTGGCTTCCCCGCTCGAGCGTACAAGCAAACAAAGGTCCCCGCTCGAGCGGACCAAAAAGTACTGGATAGGTGAAATCTCCACTCGACGCCCGCTCGAGCGTGTCACCCAGTCCTCCGCTCGAGCACAACTTACTCCGCTCGAGCAGACTGATGTACAGTGCAAGATGCTGGGAGCTCGATTTTCCCGCTCGAGCGGCACTAACCCCGCTCGAGCGGACCAAAAAGTACTGGATAGGTGAAATCTCCACTCGACGCCCGCTCGAGCGTGTCACCCAGTCCTCCGCTCGAGCACAACTTACTCCGCTCGAGCAGACTGATGTACAGTGCAAGATGCTGGGAGCTCGATTTTCCCGCTCGAGCGGACGACTAAAATCTGGAAATTCCAGATTCGAGTCCCAAGCTCAAAATCAAGTTTAAATGCTAAAATTTCGATCCTCTTGGGCTAATTTTCTGGAAAACATAAGTATACTCATAGAATAACATGCTACAAAGGTCAATTTGAGAAATCAAGGCCCAAGGGTGTTTCAATTACACTCATTTCCAAACCCATTTTTCATGAACATGCATGAACATACACATGCATGATTTCAAATCATTTCCAAACTTCAATTCTTGCTCCAATGAGCTTCTTCCTTTCAAAACAAGTTGAAAACATGGACTTAAGCTTAATTATGAACATGCATGTGACAATTTGCCATGAAATCAACTCAAAATTCATCAATACACACATGCATGCATGGAATGAGTCCTAATCCAACATGCTAGAACTAATTCATGGCTCAACTCTCAAATTTGGCATGAATCATGCAAGAACAATCTTAAATACAACAATGAGAGGTTCAATTACCTTACCTAGGTCTTGGATTAAAGGTAAGTAAGCTCAATTGATCAAGAACTCCTCCAACCCTCTCAAATCCCAAGCATGCAAGATGAACTCACTCTAGTCTCCTACTCTCTCTCTCTAATTTCGGTGGGAACTCAAGAAATGGCTGAGTAAAATGTGTATGCAAGAGTGTCATGAGTCTCAAGGATGGTCCAAGTAGTGGGCCACTCAATGGCAGTAATGTAATTAGGTCAAACTATGTGCTTAGCTTATTTTAATCCAATTTAATCATACTAAATCAATTTTCAGATAAATATACCATAAATTTACATAAATCATGATGATCACAAAACACTAATTGATTTCAGATTCGGCCGCCGATAAGGCCTTCAATTAACAGTTTAAACATAAAAACTGAACAGATAATTACACAGTCAAACAGATAAACATGCAATTAAACAGATACAGTCAATCGATTCAGTTTCAGATTTAGCCAGTCAGTTTAGTAATTCAGTCAGTTCAATTATCAGTCATAGTTAGTCTTAGTTTAGCAGTAATCAGTACTCAATCAGTGACTTATCGGTAATCAGTGTGAGAGTTATTACAAGCAATAAGTTCTCAGTCTGCATAATGTTTTGTGGTCACTCAGAAGCAAGTTTTGGATGTTTAAGTTGTTTAACTGAAGTATTAAATGATTTTGATTGTTCAGAAATCACCAAGGATGTCATGTTCTTACATTCATTCTCAAACTTGGGAATATCTACAAATTGTAATAGTATTTTAATTTCCAATTTGGACAATGTAATAGTGCTTGTGTTTTAATTTTCAATTAGGTAAATTTTTTATTATTTTTTATAGTGTTTTGTTTACTTGAATTGGGGAGAGAGAGAGAGAGAGAGAGAGAGAGAGAGAGAGAGAGAGAGAGAGAGACTTGCTGGTTTTTTTGTTTGAACAGTGGTAAATTTATCAGTGTTCACAGTGATAAATTTGTTGAAACAGTAATAAATTTATCAGTGTAAACAAAACACTATAAAAAATAAATTTATCAGTGTAGTGACTCCAAACCTATTATTAACCTTTAAATTCAACACAAATACTCAGATTAGAATCAATATTTTGAATGAAATTTGGATAACAAGACTGATATCAAAAGCCAGATCTGGTAACAATATGGCTAAAAAAGATTGAATGTTTCATTGAAGCAAATTTGACATTGTAATAACCAAGCATTGTCCATAACTTTGACATTGTAACAACCAAGCACTGTCCATAACTTTGACATTGTAACAACCAAGCATTGTAATATTCATTGGAGGAAAGTAAGAACCAAAATCATCAAAATACAGGTAACACTGTAACAGGCAAACAAGCAAAATGTATGAAGTATTGGCATTCTAACAACCAAATGAATTAGTGTTTCCTTTTGTTTTCTTCTCTTCCAAATCTGTTGATTATTGCAGAGGCAAGTCATCAATGTTTTCATCAGGTATTTGTTGTTGAGCAATTTGTTGGTCAGTCAAGAAGATAGTTAACATATCAGCTCTCAATTGATTACATTCTTCCTTGGAAAAAGTAGGCATTATGTTGTTTTTGGAAACATATTGCCTCATGATATAGCAAACAATGATTCCACAATCAAGCCTACAAAAACATTTTGAAAACAAAATATTATAATTTGGTTTCGTTGCTTTTTTTTTTTTTTTTTTAATAACAGTGTTTTGTTATTGATAAACTTACGACGTGTCTTCTTGTTGTGGGCTGTTGATGACGCTCTCTGTCTGCTGTTGAAATTTATCAGGGTGGATGAGAGTTGGCTTCTCATCCTTTATGTACTTGTCAATAATCTCTCTCTGCAACATATACATTTGTATAATTGTTCTATTAGAAAGTCAGTTGAAACAATAAATGAGAAACCATGGATTTAAAGAATGATAAATATATTACTGTATAAATTTTTGATGTATAATTGAGCATGGATCAGGATTGATGTATTGGATTAATGGTAAGTTTGATAGTGAAAACATTTTTACCACTTCATTTGCGGCATTGAAGTGTGGATCTTTAGCCACTGCTCCCCTTGGTTTTATGGAATTGTAGAATTTCCATGAACCTTCTTCAATGTCAAGGACAAGTATTGTCCAGTGAAAATTTTGGTGGATTGGGAAGAGAATGTATCTTGCTTTCATGGCTTCAGGCATCATTTTGTTCAGCATTCTCTTTCTTGCTTCCTCATCTTTTGTAGTCAACAAGTGCTAACAAATATAAATAAAAAAATAATGTTAATTTAACTTTAAACTTTTTCAAATTAAATATGTAGTGAGTATGAAACTTGTTGTCACTGTGATCAAAATTTTATCAATTCATATCAAAATTTATCACTGCATTGCAAAATTCATCTACATTACATATAAAGGGAACACATCTATTGGTGTCGTGAGGCCTTTTTTTCTCCTGCATGTGAAATGGATCTTTATATCCCTTAATATATCTATACTATGCTTCTCTTTCATTCTGTAAATATTCATAAATGATATGTAACAGGCTATATATCCATACTGCTTATTTCCAGTACACTCATGTGAGTGTGCACATCTACTAATATATATATATATATATCATAATTCTCTCCATTCCATAGTTGTAATGAAAGTTGTCCATTACTTAATAAATTACACCAAACAAGAGCTTTATGAGGCTTCACCACTAACAAAATGAAAGTGAACTATGTCCTGCAACATCATAGCATATAATCCAGTTATTTCAATTTCAACACATCTCAATATTTGTTGAAGTTCTCAATATCATATGCAGTAGTTTCGAAAACCCAAAAAAGTGCCCAGAATTTATAATCAAATACTGGGATTTACTCATACTGTGGCACCACAATAACAAGGTCAAAATATACAACAGTGATTACAAAATCTGAGTCCGAAATTCTGGTTTGGTTTACTTTACTTTTTGTTTCACATGTCAAGCTTTGAATTAGGAATCAGGGCCAATTGAAGAGGGAAGGTAGTGTCATATGTTTGAAACTAGTTACTCAGTTAAGCAAACAGAGGTTATATACTGATAAAAAACAAAACAAGTGTTGTTCCTCAGTTAAGCAAACTAGTTACTTACATGGCAACTTGAAATGAATACGAATGATGTTGTTCCTTGTTTTTGTGCAAGCAAGTGTTCTGCATATGCATCTATTACCTGTGTTGAAAACAAAAAACAAAACAAGGAATTAATATAAATCAAACACTATAATGTTATTTTAATGAGTTACAAATTCAACTTACAATGCCTGCGAAATCTTGACCCTTCAATATTTTGTCAATGTCATTTAAGTAGACATAGTTTCCATGGTGAGATCCTTGCCACACTGGCTCATCCCTGAAAAAAAGGTTATTAGTGTTAGAATAATAAATTTATTAATATTTTTGGAATATTTGTTAGTTATAAATTCAATATGAGTTAATGATAAACAATCGGCAAAAGTGAACTACAAGAGTCAAGAAAGAAGATTGTTACTTTTTCTTTGTATTCGTCCAATGTGCAATGAGATTTTACCTTGATTTTTCTGGTAGGATGTTGAAAATTTCATTTGAAGTTTTCAATTTCTTCATTGCAGGCTGTTGTTGTGTGTGTTGTTCTTCCGAGTAGTTGTTTGCCTCAGCCAATGTTGCAATTCTCTCATGGAGTATTTTGATTTCTTCATCTTTCCTTTGCATTTGATTTTTTGTAGTTTTGTGCTGATCTTGCATTTCTTTTTTTAGCTTGTTGAGTTGCTGCTGCAGGTTATCATTTGCAGTTTGAAGGATGTCCCTTTCCATTTGTAACCTTTCTATTTTGAGCTTGTCGTATTCTATCCTCTCAAAAACAAGTACTTCTACCAGATTTGGATCCACTTCAGGCTCTTTGTCAACTTCGTTTCCTTCACTCTTTTGTGATTCAAAGGGTACTGTTTTCTTTTTCTTTTCAGGACATATTTTGTGTGGAATTGGTTCCCATGTTTCATGTTTGGATTTGTCTTCAGTCAATGTTTGTTCTTCTTTTTCAGAAATTTCAGCCTGATTTTGTTGCTGAAAATCAGTATCTTCATCTTCATTTTCATATTTATCTTCATCTTTATCTTGAATTTCTCCTAGCAGCATTTGGTATATTTTTTTCTCTTCATCTGTGTGCTTCAAATTGTTCTTCTACATAGATGAAAATTAAAAAAATGAATGATATGATACAAATTTCAGAGATAAATTTCTCATAGCAAATTTTATCACTCAATTAGGAAAATTAAACAAATCTATGATTGTTATAGCAAATTTTATCATTGAACTAGGTATAGTAAGCAAATCTGTCATTGTATATCAAATTTTATCACTGAATTAGCAAAAGTAAGCAAATAAAGTAAATATAAGACAAAATGTCTAATTCAATTCATTTTTACGGATAAATTTATCAATATGAAAACCTAATCAATTCTAGTCGAATATAAAGTAACACAAATAAAGTAAATATGAAACAAAACTCATGCACAGTAGACAAATAGAAAAACATTCACTGCATAAAAGAATTTATCACTCAATTAGGTATACTAAGGGAAATTTGTCACTCAATTAGGCAAATTAAATAAATTTATTAGTGTGAACAAAAATATATCACTGCATAAGAAAATCTATCATTTGTTTAAATAAAACAAAGGTTAGCATTGCATACCACAATATCTTTTAGATCTTGCAAGGATGAACTTGCCAATTGTTGTCCCAAACATGTGATGTTCCATTTAGCAAATCTTGGAATTGCATTTTTGGTATTGGGTTTGATGGTGCTTGTGTGTTCGCATATCCAATACTGTTGAAAACAAAAAAATTGTTATAAACAAGTATTTAGTAAACGTAAATATTATAGTTCATAAGTTCTAAGTGAGGTATTTACTTACCAATACGACCATCACACATCCAGACACTTTATCAATTTGGTTGATGTTTCTTTCTATTGATTTGTGAGCTGTTGCTTTGTTGCGTCGCACCAATCATAAGACTTCATTTTGTCAATATCCTCAAGATATTTCATGAACCCCCAACCAATTGTAGTGCCAGTACCAGGATATAACAACAGCAAGCAAATCAAGAGGCACACAAGCCTCACAACATCTTCTCTGTCTTCCTTCTTCTTGCTTCTCAAAAGTTTGGTTATCAACTTTTGGATTGAAGCACTTGTCATTCTATTCTCTCTTATTTTCCTTCTTTTTACCAAATCTATATCATCTTTTCTTCCATATACAATATTCATCTTCTTTTGTCCATATGCAATCTCAAAAATTAACTTGAAATCATTTCTTTTCAACTTCAGCTTCTTCCCTCCAATTTGAAATGTGGTTCCATCCATTTGGTATGTTTGCAAGATTTTTGCAACCACATCATCATATTTATTGAATCTGTTTTTTGCACCTTTTTCTTTGACAAAATGTCAACTAGAAAGAAGAAGGGAGTCTTTTTCAATATTTGGAAATGTTTTTTTTCAAGTTTCGTGGCATTGAAGAATCTGATGAGGTATAGCATGTTTGAGCGGTACATATATTTTGCTTCACGGTCATGAATTTGATCACTTCTTGTTTTTCTTCCCTCTATTTTCTTCTTGCCTTTTGGTTTGTGCTGCTTTGGTTCTTGTTTGTTTTGTTGGGGCTTGGTTCTTGTTTCTGCTTGTTTCTGTTGTTGGTGTTTAGTTATTCTTTCTTTTTGTTCTCCTTGTTTTTGAGCTTCATTTGCAGGTTCATCCTTCTGCTGTCTGTGTCTTTTCTTCCTTTGTTGTTGTTTGCTTGTTGTTTCTCTTGTTGCTGTTTCCTTTTTGTTGTCTTGTTGCTTTTTTGTCTCTTTGTTGTCTTTCTCTTCTTGCTTTTGTGTTTTTGCAGTTAAAGATCTTCTTTCTGACATAGATAATGTCATGAGAGAACTCACAACATCTATATAAAAGAAGGATATCAATGAAGTAGGCAAACCATGCAAAATTTATGGATATATGACAAAATTTATTATTTAATTAAGTAAAGAAACAATAAAACTTGAATATATTCATAATTCCTCTATATTGATTTTGTTAGCTAGCAAACAAAATAATTCAAACAATCAAAGAAGAATTAGAAGAATTATGACAAATTTATTACGTAATTAAGCAAACAAAGCTTATATAGTGAATAGTTCGAATAATGACCAGCAAAACAGACCACTTAATTGGGGTTGGGTCAGATGCATGTAGCAACAGTTGGGAAGGAATTCATTGCACCAATTCATGTGTGACATTTATATAAGTGGCTATTGTGTTTTACCTTTAATGCATTGTTGCTGTTTCCTTATTCTTTCTTTTGCTTCTGCTTATTTTTTAGCTTCATTTGTAGGTTCATGTTTCTGCTATCTCTGTCTTTTCTTCCTTTCTTGTTGTTTGCTTGTTGTTTCTGTTCTTGCGGTTTCCTTTTTGTTGTCTTGTTGCTTTTTTGTCTCTTTGTTGTCTTTCTCTTCTTGCTTTTGTGTTTTTACAGTTAAAGATCTTCTTTCTGGCATAGATAATGTCATGAGAGAACTCACAACATTTATATAAAAGAAGGATATCAATGATGTAAGCAAACTATGCAAAATTTATGGATATACGACAAAATTTATCATTTAATCAAGCAAAGAAACACTGATAAAACTTGAATATATTCATAATTCCTCTATATTGATTTTGTTAGCTAACAAACAAAAATAATTCAAACAATCAAAGAAGAATAAGAAGAATTATAACAAAATTTATTACGTAATTAAGCAAACAAAGCGCCAGCAAAACAGACCACTCAATTGGGGTTGGGTCAGATACATGTGGCAATAGTTGAGAAGGAATTCATTGCACCAATTCACGTGTGATATCTATATAAGTCGCTATTGTGTTTTACCTTTAATGCATTGTTGTTGTTTCCTTATTCTTTCTTTTGCTTCTGCTTGTTTTTCAGCTTCAGTTGCAGGTTCATGCTTCTGCTGTCTCTGTCTTTTGTTCCTTTCTTACTGTTTGCTTGTTGTTTCTGTTCTTGCAGTTTCCTTTTTGTTATCTTGTTGCTTTTTTGTCTCTTTGTTGTCTTTCTCTTCTTGCTTTTGTATTTTTGCAGTTAAAGATCTTCTTTCTGACATAGATAATGTCATGAGAGAGCTCACAACATCTATATAAAAGAAGGATATCAATGAAGTAGGCAAACCATGCAAAATTTATGGATATACGACAAAATTTATCATTTAATTAAGCAAAGAAACACTGATAAAACTTGAATATATTCATAATTCCTCTGTATTGATTTTGTTAGCTAGCAAACAAAATAATTCAAACAATCAAAGAAGAATAAGAAGAATTATGATAAAATTTATTACGTAATTAAGCAAACAAAGCTTATACAGTGAAGAGTTTTAATAATGACCAGCAAAACAGACCACTCAATTGGGTTGAGTCAGATGCATATGGCAATAGTTGGGAAGGAATTCATTGCACAAATTCACGTGTGACATCTATATAAGTTGCTATTGTGTTTTACCTTTAATGCATTGTTGCTGTTTCCTTATTCTTTCTTTTGCTTCTACTTGTTTTTCAGGTTCATTTGCAGGTTCATGTTTCTGTTGTCTCTGTGTTTTGTTCCTTTCTTGTTGTTTGCTTGTTGTTTCTATTCTTGCGGTTTCCTCTTTGTTATCTTGTTGCTTTTTTGTCTCATTGTTGTCTTCCTTTTCTCGCTTTTGTCTTTTTGCAGTATAAGATCTTGTTTTTGGCCTAAATAATCTCTTACGAGAACTCGCAACATCTATATGAAAGAGGTATATCAATGAATTAGGCAAACCATGCAAAATTTATGGATATACGACAAAATTTATCATTTAATTAAGCAAAGAAACACTGATAAAACTTGAATATATTCATAATTCCTCTGGATTCATTTTGTTAGTTAGCAAATAAAACAATTCAAACAATCAAATAAAAATAAGAAGAATTATGAAAATTAAGCAAATTTATCACTGACGCAAATTCAGTGATAAAAAAGAAAAAGAAGAAAAATAGACTGAGGCAAATTCTTCCCCAAAAGAGATCAAATTTGTTTAAGTTGGTGAGTCTATTGACTATTGTGTAAATCATCTTCTGCCTACATCAAATTTTTGCAAATGTATCCCTACATAGAAATGGAGATGGATGTGTAAGTGATAAACTTATCAGTTGGTTTGGTATGTGAACCAAACTTATGAGTTGGTTTGATAAACTTATTAGTTGTATATTTATTTATGTATCTATTATTACTATTATCTATACTATCTATACTATTATATTATGTAAGCCCCAATATTGGTTTGTTGAAGCTTTTGCCATGTGGCATTTACATAATTTAAAAAAAAAAAAAACTAATCAAATTTTACTTGATGTGAGTTACTCTCTTATGGGAACAAACAGTTACAGAACCACACCCTATAGTATGGTTTAATTATCAAATCAATAAATTGGTTTGAGTTCTACAACAGAAAAAAGGTTTACCAGGGTAGATGCCTTGATTTGATGCACTTCTACTATAAGGTAAAAGTATTGCAAGGCTTCTATTTGTAGGCTACATCAACAGCATGATTTGTATATTTAAGTTTGATAAAGATCATTGAGTTATTTCTTTCTATTTACAATTGGTATTTCAATTGTTAGTACATCTATATACAGTTTAAGCTATTTCTTTTAGTGGAATTTTAGTATGAAAATTTGCTCAAACAACCATTATCCAAAAAAAAAAAAGAAAAAAATATATATATCAATTATAAATTTAAGAAAAATGATTTAGACCCCCAGTGGGGGTGCTGGGGGTCTTCTTTGATTGGCCAAATTTTTTTTTTTTTTTTTTTTTTGGGGTTTCAACCAGTGGCAGGCTGCCACGTGGCACTGGGGGTCACTGGGGGTGCCCCCAGCTGGGGGTCGGAAGCACTGCTGTAAATTTAATCTCTTGAACCGACTCCCTCCTTTTTTGTTAATTGAATTTTTTTGTATCAAAAATTTAAAAATATATATATTTTAAAATGAACCTAATTTTGAACTTGAAAACCAACACTCTGATCACTTGATCAACGAATATTTCACATATTCATAAGTTTTATTTTCCGAAAATGCCCTAATATTGTTGAAATTTACAAGTTGTAATTGAACCATATCTAGGGTTTTTGAAAATGTGTTTGACTAGGGAGAGAAATAAGGGTTTCAGTTGCTTACGTTTTACAGGCATGTTTCCTCGAAATTTTTGTTCGAATCGATTGATTTGGTGTTCGAATCGCTTGATTTGTGTTCGTTGTTCCGCCTGAGAATGGAAGGGTTTCCCCGACGGTGGAGAATGAGAAAAACAAGGCTTGAATCGTGTGACTCACACTTTTGTTTCCCCTGTCTGGCAAACATATTGTGCTTGAATAGTACCTTTTTTAATTTTTTTTTTTTTTATTGGTGATAATTTATCAATGACAAATATCTTGGTACAATAGCAAGATATTTCGAGTTTTGCAATTCATTTTCAATTTAAATTGTTCAACATTTCAGTTTAGAAAATGCTTCAGCTTTCTCATATTCATATTCAGATGAAATATAAACATATTATATTTGGTATTGAAATAAAATATTTGCAAAACTTATTAAAAAAAAAATTAAATTAGCTATCAACTTAAAATTAATAAAACCTAATTCTTAAATATTAGTATTTTGCATTGTAAAATTATAGTATGATCTTTCAACATTCTTGAGCTCATATGTAATTAACTACAAATATTTTTAATTTTTTTTTTTTTTACGAATGTATTCTAAACCTTTTATTAATCTTTAAATTTGACACAAATAATCAGATTATAATCAATTTTTTGAATGAAATTTGAATAAAACAAGTCTGATATCAAAAGCCAAATCTGGTAACAAATGGCTAAAAAAGATTGAATGTTTCATTGAAACAAATTAAGAACCAAAATGATCAAAACAATGTAATACTGTTTGTGTTTTAATTTTAAATTTAGGTAAATTTTTTATTATTTTTTATAGTGTTTTGTTTACTTGAATTGGGGAAAAAGAATGAGAGAGAGAGAGAGAGAGAGAGAGAGAGAGAGAGATTCTACAATAGTACTTTTTCTTTTTCTTTTTTATCAGTGGCAAATATCTTGCTACAATAGCAAGATATTTTGAGTTTTGCAATTCATTTTCAATTTAAATTGTTCAAAATTTCAGTCTAGGAAATGCTTCAGTATTCTCATGTTCAGATGAAATATAACACATAAGAACACTCTTGAGCATTCTTGAACATTTTAATAATACCTAATTCTTAAATATTAGTATTTTGCATTGTAAAATTATAACATAATTTTTCAACATTTTTGAGCTCATGTGTAACTAACTACAAATAATTTTTTTTTTTTTACAAATTTATTCTAACTGTACTTATATCTTATTTTTTAAAATTTTACAATGATCAAAACAATGTAATAGTATTTGTGTTTTAATTTTCAATTTAGGTAAATTTTTTATTTTTTTATAATGCTTTATTTAATTGAGTTTGGAAAAGAGAGAGAGAGAGAGAGAGAGAGAGAGAGAGGTCTGGTTTTATTGTTTGAACAGTGATAAATTTATCAGTGTTCATAGTGATAAATTTGTTGAAACAGTGATAAATTTATCACTGTAAACAAAACACCATAAAAAAATAAATTTATCAGTATAGTGATTCCAAACCTGTTATTAACCTGTAAAATTTGACACAAATAATCAGTAGATTATAATCAATTTTTTGAATGAAATTTGCATAAAATCAGACTGATATCAAAAGCCAGATTTGGTAACAATATGGATAAAAAAGACTAAATGTTTCATTGAAGCAAATGAATGACCAAAATAATCAAAACAATGTAATAGTGTTTGTATTTTAATTTTCAATTTAGGTAAATTTTTTATTTTTTTATAATGCTTTGTTTAATTGAGTTTGGAAAAAAAAATGAGAGAGAGAGAGAGAGGTGCTGGTTTTTTTGTTTGAACAGTGATAAATTTATCAGTGTTCACAGTGATAAATTTGTTGAAACAGTGATAAATTTATCAGTGTAAACAAAACACTATAAAAAAATAAATTTATCAGTATAGTGATTCCAAACCTGTTATTAATCTTTAAATTTGACACAAATAATCAGATCATAATCAATTTTTTGAATGAAATTTCCATAAAACAAGACCTATATCAAAAGCCAAATCTAGTAACAATATGGTTAAAAAAGACTGAATGTTTCATTGAAGCAAATTTGACATTGTAACAACCAAGCATTGTAATATTCATTGAAGCAAAGTAAGAACCAAAATGATTATAATCTTTGTCCCAAATTATTCAAGCATTGTTGTCATTGTCTATTGTGTCCCAAAACTCATTGTCTTCAAGCACCGCTTCTATTTCCTCATCAACGATTTGCTGGGTGTCTGCCTGTTGGTTAGTCAACAAAGCATCTATGATATCTGCTCTGATTTGCTGGCACTACTCTTTTGTTAAGTTGGGAAAGATGTCTTTGTTACAGACATATTCTCTCATGAGGTAATAAACTATGACGCCACAATCAAGTCTACGATGACATTGGAAAAACAAAGTTAGTAGTTATCAATGATAATTTTATCAATGTAATGTGTTTTGGTTTTCAGAAACTTACGAATGATCAACTTGTTGGGGACAATTCATTGCAATTTCTGTTTCTTCATGAAACTTGTTACCTTCAATGAGTTTGGGATTGTGATATTGAAGGTATTTTTCAATAACCTTTCTCTGCAAAATATATTAATAATTAATTGGTGTTTGACAAATAAATGCATAATAAAATTTGATATAGACAAGGGGAATGGATGATATTGTAATTAATTGGTGTTTTACCACTTTGTTTGCCTCATTTAAGTGGTTATCTGTTTCCGTGCTTGGTCTCATTGAATTGTAAAACTTCCGTGAGCCATTTTCAGTATCGAGTACCAACAACATCCAATGCTTTTCATTGAAAATTGGGAAAAGAAGATATCTTTCCTTAATAGCTTCTAACATCATTTTGTTCAACAATTGATTTGTTTTTGCCTCATCCTTTGTGGTGAACAAATACTGTGTTTTGCAAATATATTAGTTTTGATTACAATGTAATTCGTTAATGGTAATTTTATCACTATAACACTGGATGAATGAGAACTTATGCACTTGATATAAACAAGGGGAATGGATGATATCGTAATGAAATATATATATATATATATATATGTAATTTATTTACATGGCATGATGTAGTAAATATATATGTTGTTCCTGCGTAGTCATTAAGATTTCCTTGTATGCATTTATTGCCTGTTTTAAAAACAAAAGCAAACAAGGTTAATGAGAGAATTATTATTTGGTATTACAATTGATATATGCACAAATAGGGATTTGATTTTATCTTTCCGGAAAGTTCTTCACATTTGACTATTTTGTCAATATCATCCAAGTATAAATAGCTGCCTACTTCCTTTCCTTGTAAGATTGGATAACTGTAAATGTGAAAACAAAATTTATCACTGTATACCAAAATTTATTGCTCAATTAATGAAAGAAAGGTTAGGGGAACAAATTGAGCATCAAATTTTACTTGATAAATAAATTAAGTAAAATATATCACTCTACCAAACAAATTAAGTAAAATTTATCACTATGTAGCAAATTTTATCACTGTATATCAAAATTTATCAATGAATGCAGTGAACAAAGGTTATACATTGATAAATGCATGACTATATACTAAAATTTAGATTTCAAATTTGGGAATTTTAGGACCAAATCATGTCCTTACCTGCTGGTTTTTGTTGCCCAAAGACTAGTGAGTTTCATCCTTGATTTCTTTGGCAATTTGTGAAACACTGGATAGGAAGTGTCAATTTCTTTTGTTGGATGTTGATGTTGTGTCTGCTCTTCTTTTCTGGTCTTTGCACTTTCTTCAACCATTGGTTCTACTTCATCAACTGTCTTGTTCTGCTTTGGTTGTCTTTTCGTTATGTACCAAGAATCTAGATCTTTGTGCTCTTTTCTTGTTTATCTATTTTTCACCCTTTTTATCATTGAGCTCACAAGAGGCGATGTTTTGGGAGTGGTGGCTTCAACTTCAACTGCAATTTGTTCTTCTTGACTGTCCAGGAAGAGATTTGATTCAACCAACATTGCAATTCTCTCATTAAGTAGCACTATTTCCACATCTTTCACTTCCATTTGTGTCTTTGCTTTCTTGCTCTGTTCCTCCATTTGTTTATTGAGCTTCATGAGTTGGTCCTTAAGTTCATCATTTTCTGCTTGGATTCTTGCCTTCTCCATTTCTAGCCTTTGGATTATCAACACATTCTCTTCTAGTTTCTAAAAGGTATGTTCATTAATTTTGACATGGTAGATATTTGTTTCATAGGCAAGTTTCCTTTTTGCTTTCCTCTTTTTAGCCGGTGTTTGATGCTTGAATCCCGGTGAAGTTGTTGGACCAACTTTCTGTTTGATCATTGTTTCTTCTTCATTATTTTCTAGCTTGTCAAAAGAAAGCTCATTTCTTTGCACATGAACTGGACCTTCTTCAGTTTCATGTTCAAAGTTGGCTTTCCTTCTTGCATTCTTTTTTGATTGCAATGTTGTTGATTTCCTCTTTTTTCGAGCACCTGTTTGATGCTTGGGACTCGGTGAATTTCTTCCTAGACTGAGACTGAATATCTTTCTGATAATTGGTTCTTCTTCTTTTTTAGATAATTCAGTCTGCTCTTGTTCCTCAAAGTTACATTCTTCATCTTCATTCTCATCATCTGTTTGTGGTTGTAATTGTTTGTATATGTTCTGTTCTTCAATTGTGTCTTTCAAATTGCTCTCATACATGAATGAAAATTATTAAAAAGAATGATATGACACAAAGTTAAGTAATAATTTATCATTCGGCGATTCAAATTTATAATAAGCCTAGTGATTTGGTTCATGATAACAAGTTTTATCAGTGAATTAGCAACATTAAGCAAAATTTATCACTCAATGAAGTTAACTAAGTAAATTTATAACTGTGAGCAAAAAGTTATCAGTCCATATCAAAATTTATCACTGCATAGCAAAATTTATCACTCAATGAAGCTAACTAAGCAAATTTATAACTGTGAGCAAAAAGTTATCAGTCCATATCAAAATTTATCACTGCATAGCAAAATTCATTACTCAATTAAAGAAATAAAGGTTTATACACTGATAAAACTTATTTCTTGAATAATTTTCTAGCATAGATGAAATGCCTAAATAATTTTCTACCAGAAATGTGACACCATGAAGATTAAGAAGAATTTATCAGTCGAGCTAAAATTTATCACTGCATAACAAAATCTAATATTTGTTTAAATAAAACAAAGGATATCAATGGATACCTCAATATGTTTCAGATCATGCAAGGATGACTTTGCCAATTGTTCTCCTAGATGTGTAATGTTCCATTTTGCAAATCTTGGGATTGGGTTTTGTCATTTGGTTTGATGATCTTTGTATGCTCACATATCCAATACTGTTGAGGACAAAAAAAAAATGTTATAAATTAGTATTTAGTAAATGCAAATATTATAGTTTATAAGTTGTAAGTGACGTATTTACTTACCAATAAGATGATCACACATCCACACACTCTATCAATTTGGTTGATGTTGCGTACTATTGATCTTGTAAGATGTTGTTTTGCTGCGCCACACCAATCATAAGACTTCATTTCGTCAATATTCTCGAGGTATTTCATGAACCCCCAACCAATTGTTGTCCCAATACCCGGATACAACAAAAGCAGACAAATCAGAAGGCACACAAGCCTAACGACATCTTCTACACCTTCATTATTGTTGCTTCTCAAAAGTTTCATTATTAACTTTTGGATTGAAGCACTTGACATTCTGCTCTCGGTTATTTTCCTTCTTTACACCATAGCTACCTCATTTTTTCTTCCGTATGCAAGATTCATCTTCTTCTGTCCACATGCAATCCCAAAAATTAACTTGAAGTCATTTCTTTTCAACTTCAGCTTCTTCCTACCAATTTCAAATGTGGTTCCATCCATTTGGTAAGTTTGCAAAATTTTTGCAACCACATCATCATATTTAATTGAATCTCTTCTTTTAACCTTGTTTTCACTCAATGTATCAACCAGAAGTGAAAAAGATGTCTTTCTCAATAGTGTCACATGCTCCTCTCTGAGTTTTGTTGTCTTGAAAAATTTGATAAGAGATTGAATGTTAGAACGGTAGACATACTTTGTTTCATTATCATGTATCTGTTCAGTCCTAGTTTTTCTTCCATCAATCTTTTTCTTCCCTATTGCTTTGTGGAGCTTTGTAGCTTGTTTCAGTTGTTCTTGTTTGGGCTCCTCATTGTCAATGTTAGATTCAAGTTTAACTTCTAGTTGATTTTCAGTTTCATGTGTTGTTGGCTTTATAACAAACTCAACTTTTTCAATCTTTTTCTTCTTTGAGAAACTTGTTTCTCGACGACGTAATCTTTTACGATGATTGGGAACATCTGTACAAAAACATTGAGCATGAACATTGAAAATTAAGAAGAATTTTATCACTGAACTAGGCAAACGAAGAAGAATTTATCACTCTATTATGCAAATTAAGCGAATATATAACTGTATAACAAAGTTTAGATTCCAAATTGTAAAAGAACATGAAGTATCATGGTGAAGATGAAAACAACTGATAATTTATCACTCAATGAGGTAAAGTAAGTAAATTTTATCACTCAATTAAGCAAAGTAAACAAATCCATTATTATAACAAATTTTGTCACTGAATTAGACAAAGTAAGGAAATTCGTCATTGTATAGAAAATTTTATCACTCAATTAGGCAAAGTAAGCAAATCTGTCATTGTATAGCAAACTTTATCACTGAATTAGCAAAAGTAAGCAAATGCATCATTGTATAACGAATGAACATAAAGATATGATTATTATGAAGTTGAATATCACTCATAAATTAATATTGTATGGTACAGATTCAAAATAGCTTCAAGTCAAATTTTATCACTCAATTATAGTTATGAAAAAAGAAGGGAAGCAAATCGATCGTTATAACAAATTTTATCACTCAATTAGGAAAATTAAGCAAATCTATCATTCTTATAGCAAATTTTCTCACTAATTTGGGCAAAATAAGCAAATCTGGCATTGTATAGCAAATTTTATCACTGGATTAGCAAAAGTAAGCAAATCTATCATTGAATAGGAAATGAACATGAAGATGTGATTATTATGAAGTTGAATATCGCTTATAAATTAATACTGTATGGTACAGATTGAAAATAGCTTCAAGTCAAATTGTATCACTCAATTATAGTTATGAGAGAAGAAGGAGGCAAATCTATCATTATGACAAATTTTATCACTCAATTAGGAAAATTAAGCAAACCTACCATTCTTATAGCAAATTTTATCACTGAATTGGGCAAAGTAAGCAAATCTGTTATTGTATATCAAATTTTATCACTAAATTAGCAAAAGTAAACAAATCCATCATTGCATGACGAATGAGCATGAAGATGTGATTATTATGAAGTTGGATATGACTCATAAATTAATACTGTATAATACACATTGAAAATAGCTTGAAATTGAATTTTATTACTCAATTATAGTTATGAAAGAATAAAGGAAGCAAATCCATAGTTATGAAATAAGAAGAGAAGAAAATCCATCATTATAACAAATTTTATCACTCAATTAGAAAAATTAAGCAAACCTACCATTCTTATAGCAAATTTTCTTACTGAATTGGGTAAAGTAAGCAAATCTGTTATTGTATATCAAATTTTATCACTGAATTGGACAAGTAAGCAAATCCATCATTGTATAGCAAATGAACATGAAGTTGTGATTATTATGAAGTTGAATATCAATCATAAATTAATGCTGTATGATACACATTGAAAATAGCTTCAAGTTGAATTTTATAACTCAATTATAGTTATGAAAGAAGAAGGGAAAGAAATCCATCATTATAACAAATTTTATCACTCAATTAAGAAAATTAAGCAAATCTATCATTCTTATAGCAAATTTTCTCACTGAATTGGGCAAAATAAGCAAATCTGTTATTGTATAACAAATGAACATGAAGATGTGATTATTTTGAAGTTGAATATCACTTAATTATAGTTATAAAAGAAGAACGGAAGATGAATACAACTCACGTTTGATTCGCATGTTTGTTGAAGATGAAGTAAACAGGGAATATAGATCGAAACGGTGGAAGATTTGCTGGGGATCTGTTCGAAATCAGAATATAGATCGAAACAGAGGTGATTTCTTTGGAAACGATAGGAGATTCAGGGGAAAATCTCTTCGTTTGTTTCGATTTCCAAATTGCAAATCGCCTTAGAATAGTTTCCAAATCGCCTCAGAATAGTTTCCAAATTAGAATAATTAAGAAGGAGCGTGAGATTCACGCGGGCAAGGGAGAGCTCGTGATATCTTTTTTGCTTCACGCGTGTGGTGTGACATTGAAGGATAAAATTAGAAACTGAAATAGGGCAGGACTTGGTGGGTATTAATTTGTTTCCATGGGACCGGCTAGTAAGTCCCCCTTAAAATAATAGTGCCAAAGTTATAATTTAGCATACTTTATGCCACAATGCTATATATGTTACCCCTTCAAACCCAATTAGTAGAGTAAGTGTTCGTTTGCGTTATTTATTTATTTATTATTATTATTATTATTAATTGGATAAATTATAAATACACCCCTGATGTTTGATTAAAATACGAATCACTCCATGTATTTCTAGATATTAGGTTTTCAATTTCATAACAAATCGCCAATTTTATTAATAAATCATCACGTCAATTAATAGTTTTTAATGATCTTAAAAATATATTTCAATTAATAATTTAAGTAATTTTATTATTGCATAGGAGAGCAATCATGAATTTTATTTTTTTAATTAATTCTATTAAATAAAAAAAATCTGACAATGAGATATTTATTATTTTTCAAATCACAGAGGGCAATCTGTATTATAAGCAAATCTCAGGACGTGTATTTGTAATTTACCCTTATTTTTTAAAACTCTACTAACTGCTGAAAAAAAAAAAAAAAAAAAAAAAAAACTGTCATCATCACATTATTTTGGATGCACCTTCTATATACACTTTTCAAAAAAAAAAAAAAAAAACATATTTTTTCATGAAATATTAATCATCGTGTGACAAACTTTGTTTATGAAAGAAAGAAGTTTGGAGAGAGCCACAAAAGGCGACATCATTTGGTGTAAAATATTAGTTTGTAATGCATTTCTCTAAAAATTCCTTTTAGAGTTAATTATATAGTAACATTAGAGCATCTCCAATGCACTAGACATATAATACTTGTTAGTTAAAATGCCTAGTGTGATTCACTTTTTTCAATTCCAATGCACTAGGCATATGATTAGGCATTTTGGCTCAACTCATATTCACTAGTTACATGTAGTTAGCTTTCAATGCTAGGCAAAATGTATTCAATCATTAGGATCATTTCCCTCCATCTTTGTTGTTGACGTGGCATTCTATAAAATTAATAGTATTTGGATAAATAGCTAAAATAAAGAGCATGATTGGTGTAAAAACATAAAACAATTGATAGACAAAATAAAATATATACTTTATAGTAATATTTAGATAGGTCAAATGCCTACTACCATTGGAGATGTTCTTAGTGAAAACTGCTTGCTCGGATGTAGTGCAATTTGTTCAGAATTCCATGCCGCTAATTAATAAAGCATATGCATGACATATATTTGCTTGATCTCTACTACAGTTTATTGAGAAATCTATGCCAGTATCCTTTGGGGCTCAGTATAACAAAGCCGGCGAGACCCCAAACGAAATATTTATGAAGGAACACAGTGATCTCGTCCAAAAAGACACCCAATGGCTAATGAAAACATCAGACTCGTGCGTCATCGCTGCAACACTCATTGCCACAGTGGCCTTTGCCACGTCAGCCAGCGTACCACGTGGCGTTAATCAAAACAACGGGGTGCCTGTTCTCATACAACAGGGCATGTTTGACGTCTTTTCCATCTCATCACGTGCGGCGCTCTGCTTTTCACTGACAGCATTGATCATCTTCCTAGCCATTCTCACCACCCAACACCAAGCTATGGATTTTCGTCGTAAGTTGCCAGGAATGCTCCTGATAAGTTTGACGACACTCTTTCTATCCATTGCTTCCATGTTGATATCTTTTTGCGGTGGACATTTCTTTATCCTCAGAGGTGTTGTAAGAGACGCATGGGTTTTTGAATATTTAGTGGCGCTTCTACCCATGACAGTTTTTGCCATGGTGCAGTTTCCACTCTACTTTAATCTTTTCCGAGCTGCCCTTAAGACAGCGCCTGAGAGTAGCTACATGGCTACTACTTGGATTCTTTGCTATATGTGATTCTCTTCTTGTTTCTCAACAACTACCCTCGAGTTTGCTATTGAATAAACATTGAAGTCATTCAACTCTGTATTACTAATTAGTGACCAGGATATGTAATGTGTCTTTGTGTGTTGTTGCTTATCTGTGTGGAATGGAAGGCAATGGAAAATGTAATAATGTAATCTCTAATTTCATGTATTGTATGTGTTAATAATATAGTTAATATAATAGATAGTATAATAGATTATATGTATAGATAGTTGTTGCTAGCCTAGCACACAGATAGACACCTTCTTTTCCTTTTGCTTTCGGCTATCTTTCGGTGGCCTTTCATTTGTATATTTCCTTTGTTCATCATTTTGTCTTGTAAATCATCTCCTATATAATGGAGGTTCCATTTGGTTGCAATACACATCAAAATACAGAGCTAATATTTGCTCTCTCAATCTCTCTCAATTTCTTTCATGGTATCAGAGCACAGGTACTCTGCCTAGCCTCTGCTTCCAACATATTTTTCTGCAGATTGCATTTCATCTGTATCTCATTTTCGTCCATCTCTGAAATACGGTTTTCACCACACCAGAGCCTTCGTCTCCTCCGGACGATTCCAACGCCATCAATTTTAGCCCCTTCCGACTCTACACGTGCTCTCACGCGCCGCTTTTGTGACCGGCGCGTCACCTGCCTCCGCCTTCCGCCTCACACGCGCTCCACGCGTCCTCCACACTGCACCGTACTATCGTGCGCTGCGACATCCGCGGCTAACCTACGCCGCGTGTTTCTGACGTCAGCACACGTCAGCCGATCTGCTACCGTGCACTGCCTATCCTCTTCTGCTAACATACGCCGCGCACTAGCTTGCTAACGTGCGCCGCGCCTCTGTGACGTCAGCCCTGCAGCTTGATTTGCTAACGTGCGCCGCGCACACCTTGCTAACGTGCGCCGCCAGCTCATTTTCGTGCCTCTGGTCATATTTTGGGTCATTTCACTCCTTTTCCCACTAATTTCGTCCTTCTGAATTCACCGGTAACCTCGGTTTTTTCAGATTCTACCTCTATTTTGCTATTTTCTCCTCATGGATCGCCCGGATTCCTCTAATCACCCAATTTCCGTTATTCTTGACGGGACTAATTATGTCCTTTGGGCACAAGCCATGTCTGGCTTCCTCAAAGGCAAGAAACTTTGGCGTATCATTACTGGGGATGTGTGCAAACCAGTCCCAGCAACCACGGACTCCGCTGCCAAATATATCGACCGACTGGAAGATTGGGATAGTAAAAACTATCAGATCATCACCTGGCTTCGCAATACTTCTATTACATCCATCAGCCTTCAGTTTGGTAGGTTCCAACTTGAATCTGCTTCCTCTCCAGCCAAGGCCATCTGGGATTTTTTGCAAGAACGCTATCAGACTACCGGTCTTGCTCACCAATATCAGCTTCTGAGTCATCTTCACCGTATGCGCCAAGAAAGCACTCAGACCATTAATGATTTCCTCTCCCAAATGTATTATGTTTGGGATCAGCTCGCTCTTTCTGAGCCTCCATGGCCTCATACTGAGGATGCTGCCTTGTTTACTACCTACCGTGACCAACAGCGCTTGGTTCAGTTTCTCATGGCTCTCACTCCTCGTTTTGAGCCCGTACGCGCATCTCTCCTACATCGCACTCCTTTACCCACTCTTGAGCAAGCCGTTTCTGAACTCCTGTCCGAGGAAACCAGGTTTGGTACTCTTCATCCGCACCCTGTGGACTCTGTTCTTGCTACTCCCCAGCTTCGGAGTTCTCCTTCACCACAGCGGTCCACTGCCTGCAACTACTGTCACAACCGCAATCTTCCATCGACTCATCTTCTGGTTCATTGTCCCGTTCGTCTTTGTCGATTTTGCAACAAGACTGGCCCTGGTCATCTCCAACAAGATTGCTTCCGCAATCCTACCCGTGCCTCTCGCCATGGTCCTTCCACCGGGAATTTTTCCCGCAGCAACTCTCACCGTTCTGGGACTCCATTTAAAAACATGCCTGCTCCACGCACTGCTGCTGCCGCCTCCGAAGATTCACCTTCTTCCGTCCCTGTAGATCCTTCCACTCCGGTCTTCTCTCACACCGATGTTGAAGCCATGTTTCAAAATTTTTGGCAGCATTCTGGTACTCCTCCATCTACTGCTTTGTCTACCACTGCAGGTAACACTTCCTGGTACTTTGACTCCGCTTGTTGTAATCACATGACCTTTGATCCTACTATTTTTACTCCTCTCTCTTCGACTCCTCATGTTCCTTCTATCCATACTGCTGATGGGTCTCTTCTGTCTGTAAGTCATGTTGGGTCTGTTTCCACCTCTCACTTATCTTTATCCCATGTATATCTTATGCCTGCTCTCACTTTAAATCTTATCTCCATTAGTCAATTATGTGAGCATGGTCTAACTGTTACCTTTTCCCATACTGGTTGTTTGGTGCAGGACCCTCGGACCGGGCAAACTCTTGGGATAGGCCGTAAGCAAGGGCGTCTCTACGAACTTATCCATCTTCATGTTCCGGATTCCTCTCAAATCACTGCTCCTACCACTGCTACCACTGCTCCTCCTTTATCTCCTTTTCAGCTTTGGCACTATCGTTTGGGCCATCTTTCTGTTGGTCGTTTGAAGTCTTTAATTTCTAGTGGTCATTTGGGTACTGTAAGTTCTGATGCTTTCAATTGTGTGTCCTGTCAACTTGCAAAACAACCTGCTTTATCGTTTAATAAAAGTGATTCTGTTTCTCTTGCGCCCTTTGATCTCATTCATTCTGATATTTGGGGACCCTCTCCTACTCCTACTATGGGAGGTGCACGTTATTTTGTTGTTTTTATAGATGATTTTTCTCGTTTTACATGGTTGTTTCTTATGAAAAATCGCTCTGAACTCAAACAACTTTATTACGATTTTGCTGCAATGGTTAAAACCCAATTTTCTAAAACTATCAAGATTTTTCGCTCCGACAATGCCATGGAATATAAAGACTTTGACTTTCTTTCCTTCCTTAGGAGTCATGGTACTCAACCTTATCGTTCCTGTCCAGGTACGTCCCAACAAAATGGCCGTGCTGAACGAAAACATCGGCATCTACTTGACACTACTCGAGCCCTCCTTCTCTCTTCCTCTTGTCCGGAAAATTTTTGGGGTGAAGCCGCTCTCACTGCTGCTTACACTATCAATTGTATCCCTACACTGGTCATTCATAATCACACTCCATATGAGCGTTTACATGGCACCCGTCCCCCTTACGACACCCTTAGGGTTTTTGGCTCTGCCTGTTTTGTTCTTCTCCAACCTCATGAACGTACCAAACTTGAACCTCGTTCCCGCCTTTGTTGCTTCTTGGGGTATGGTATTGAACAAAAGGGTATCGCTGTTGGGATCCTCTCTCCCAGCGTCTCCGTATCTCTCGTCATGTGGTCTTTTGGGAACACACAATGTTTTCCTCCCTCTCTCAATTCCGTTTATCCGTTCCCTCACCCTCTCTGTGTTTTACTAACCCTTCTGCAGATCTGTTCTCTGATGAGCTTACTCCACTGCCCATGCCTGACTCTCTTGAGACTGCCTTGCCTACTGGTCTTTCTCAAGCACCTGCCAGCTCTGATGGTCCTGATCTTGCTCCCTCGGACTCCTCACCCCCTGTTGAGTCTCTTCCTCTGGCTCCTCCTCCTCCTGCTCGACCACACCGGGTAATCCAACCTTCTACTCGTCTTCGTGACTTTATTGTTGGTTCTACTGCTTTTTCTACTTATGAACCCACCTCCTATCGGGAGCTCGCTCTAATCCTCTTTGGCAGCAAGCTATGACTGATGAATTACAGGCTTTAGACAAAACTCACACTTGGGACATTGTTGATCTTCCTCCTGGCAAGACTGCCATTGGCTGTAAATGGGTATACAAAATCAAAACCTGTTCTGATGGATCTATTGAGCGCTATAAAGCTCGCCTTGTTGCTAAAGGCTTCAACCAAGAATATGGTATTGACTATGAGGAGACCTTTGCTCCTGTTGCTCGTCTCACCTCTGTTCGCAGCCTCATTGCAGTTGCTACTACCGACACTGGGATCTTTATCAAATGTGTGAAAAATGCCTTTCTTAATGGTGTTCTTCTTGAGGAGGTCTACATGCAACCTCCCCCTGGGTCTACTCATCTACCTCATAAAGTCTGCAAACTTCAGCGTGCTTTATATGGTCTCAAACAAGCTCCCCGCGCTTGGTTTGCCAAGTTCAGCTCTACTATTCATGACTGTGGTTTCACCTCCAGCTCTTATGATACTGCACTTTTTATCCGCAAAACTGCTCAAGGGACCACCTTGCTTCTTCTTTATGTGGATGATATGATTATCACCGGTGATGATATCAATGGTATTCTTCATCTTAAACAATTTCTTAGCCATCATTTCGAGATGAAAGACCTTGGTCCTCTCAGCTATTTTTTGGGCCTTGAAATCTTCCATGATTCCACGGGTTCTTTTCTCTCTCAAGCTAAGTACACATCTGATCTTCTCACCCGTGCTGGTCTTACGGATTGCAAGACTGCTTCCACTCCCCTAGAGCCTCAGAGTCGTCTTACACCTCTTGATGGCACTCTTCTCTCTGATGGTACTCTATATCGTCAGCTGGTTGGCAGTCTTGTCTATCTCACTGTTACTCGTCCTGATATTGCCTATGCCGTCCATATTGTCAGCCAGTTTATGTCGCTCCTCGTACCACCCATTATGCTGCATTAGTTCGTATCATTCGCTATCTCAAAGGCACCATGTTTCATGGTCTTCATTATTCCGCCCGCTCATCTCTCCAGCTTCGTGCTTTCTCTGATGCTGATTGGGCTGGCGATCCTACTGACCGTCGCTCTACTACTGGGTTTTTTTTTTCTGGGTGATTCTCTTATTTCTTGGCGCAGTAAGAAACAATCTCTTACTGCTCGTTCTAGTACCGAGGCCGAATACCGAGCCCTTGCTGATACTACTCAGGAGCTTCTCTGGCTTTGTTGGCTTCTTGCTGACATGGGTGTTACTCCATCTGGCGCTACTGCCCTCTTTTGTGACAATCACAGTGCTCTTCAAATTGCTCACAATGATGTTTTTCATGATCGCACCAAGCATATTGAGATTGACTGCCATTTTATTCGGCAACACGTTACTCTTGGTACTGTCCATCTCCATCCGATCTCTTCTGTTGATCAACCTACTGATATCTTCACCAAAGCTCATTCTCCTGGCCGCTTCGTTGACCTTGTCTCCAAACTCAAGTTGGTTGATGTTTGTCCTCCTTGAGTTTGAGGGGGGATGTTAATAATATAGTTAATATAATAGATAGTATAATAGATTATATGTATAGATAGTTGTTGCTAGCCTAGCACACAGATAGACACCTTCTTTTCCTTTTGCTTTCGGCTATCTTTCGGTGGCCTTTCATTTGTATATTTCCTTTGTTCATCATTTTGTCTTGTAAATCATCTCCTATATAATGGAGGTTCCATTTGGTTGCAATACACATCAAAATACAGAGCTAATATTTGCTCTCTCAATCTCTCTCAATTTCTTTCAGTATGGACTGATGTCCTTTGTTGTGGAATTGAGTGGGTATGCTCAGGAAATCTGCAAAGCATAACAGCTTGGTGGTTTGCTCCATTTTTCTCTGATCTACAAAAATTAATTTTGGGATCTCTTTACTTTGCCGTGTTGTGATCTGTGGTTATCAAGAAATAAAGTGCTGGCTTTTAATAACTCTGACTTGAATTAAAGAGATACAAGTGATCTTGGGCTAAAGTCTAGAGCAGCAAATTGGGTGACAAAGCTAAAGTTGTTGGCTATGGCTTTACGGTTAATGATTTCTTATTTAATATTGAACGAGTTCGAAATCCGAGTTATGGAAGAAGTGACTCATCATGAATCTATTTTTGTATCTGGAACTAATCTGCCCAGGGAGCTACAAAAGAATGAAGTTGATGGGAGTTCTTGACTTTTTAGTTTCTGTTTTTCTGAATTTCTGGTCCTCCTCTGTTTCTTGTTTTTAATCCCTGCCATTTTACCAGGATCAGGTGGCTTCTTTCTTCTTGTTCTTTGCAGCAAGTCCATTACATAGTTGTTATTTTATAACTATTGGATGATATAATAAAGATACTCTATTTCAATTATTTAATTGAGAGGATGTCAATCCAATCCATATTTCAAATAGTTTTTTCCCCTGTTTTTAGTCAAGTACTTGGATTGGAGAGTAAATGGTAATTATTGGATGGTACTAAGGGGCAAGGATCAGGTCCAAAAATTTTCATGAATCTTGTTTTAAAATACTTACAATTATTGGATGATTTAAATATTTCAAGGTATGAGAATAATAAGGCATAATCCTATGACAGAGTAAAAGTGTTTTGGACGATAAATTTATAACAGTGAATCTCTTGCTATGCATCCATAATATATAGATTCCAGTTCTTTAATTTCAATTTTCTTCAGTCAATTTCAAGACTTTATTTTAGAGTAAAAATTTAATACAACAGTGATACCACGTCATCACACATGATATCACCAACCAATTAATATACCCATATGGCAGGGATTGAACCCCATTTATCACCTTGCCACGTATAGATAGGGAAAAAAAAAGAACAAACTTATTGTGGGGTTATGTTTCTGAGTATCAAACACGTGGCAAGGTGATGCCGACGTGTCAGCCGAGGTGCCACGTGTAGCGGTAAAGTTTTTGCTGAGGTAATCTGAGATTTGCCGAGGTTATCTCCGAGGATATCTTAATCCGGGATAAAGGCCTCTCCTTTTCTTATACCTCGGCTTAACATGCAAAAGCCGTGCTACCGAAGAAGAATTAAGCCGAGGTAACTGTCAGATCGGCCATACCTGCCTATATAATATGATAATATTATCTTGGTCAGGTGGATGTACAGCTATGTGAAGAAAGCCTTGAGGCAGAAACTGCTGGCCATGAGGCCACGAGCAGCCATGTGGAGTAATGAATAGCTTTTATCTGGAAAGCTGCCAAAAGTGGAACAATGGGCTGGCAACCCAGCTCAAAAGCTGATGGCCTCTCCATTAACTTCTCTGGTATATATATGGAGAAGTGGAGAAGAATGGACGACGGATGAGAGAGGGACAGACAACTACAAGCTAATTGTAACACTTACAATCACAAGCTTAGAGAGCAAAGAGTGAGAGAGAGAATTACAGAGAGTTAATTGTAATTCTTACTGCTTGTTCAATATAGTGAATTACCTCGGCCTCCCGTGGACGTAGGCAATTTTGTCGAACCACGTTAAATTCTTTGTGTTGATTATTTGTGCCATCTATTCTGCTTGTGTTCTACAGTTGAATCACTAAGATAGGCAGTGTGATCAGAAAATCACTCACACAATTTGGCGCCGTCTGTGGGAAAGAAAGACGAATAGATGGCCAGTAACGCACAAAACGAGAAGGTCGGGGGCAACACTCCAGCTGGAAGTGGCAGGCCTATTGACCTTGACGTCGAAGGAGACAACCACAACGATAAAGCCCGTGACCAGGGGCACGGAAGAAAAGACGTCGTCCAGGAGGGCAGATACTACAAGGAGGATAACCTCCAGGTATAGAGGGATAAGTGCATACGAAGGGATGAGGAAGTCAAGAACCTGGCAAACAAGTTGGCAGACCTGCAGTCGGTCGTCAACTTCATGATGCAAAACAATGTCATGCAGCCGCCATACCCACTACAGGATACGCCAATCCCAGCAGTTAAAACTCAGAATGGAGGACGAAAGATAACTCCCGAAGCATCGCGACGCTCCACGAGCAAAAGGCACACTCACCCGCCCTCCGGGGAGGTCGGGCGAGAGGAATCTAGACAAGAGAAATCCCGGAGGACGTATCATACAAAGGATCAAGAACCCAGAGAACATCGGCATGTACAAAAGCAGGCTCTCTGCTTCGACACAACCCACGGAGAAAGATCAAAACGGGCACACCACGAGGCCGAGAGTAGTGTGCCAAAAGGACTCAAATCGAAAGATAGCCGAGCTCTGGGAAGAAGCAAAGAAGACTTGAGGAATTATCTCAAGAGGAGGGAACAGAACACTGAAGCCGAGGTCAACTCATTCATAACGCCGAGGACACCATTCTCGGTAGAACTGGACAAATTCGAAGCACCAAAAAGATTCAGCATGCCGAGGTTTCAAATTTATGATGGTAAGTCAGATCCTAACTTCCATGTTGGACTATTTTTAAACTCAATGGCGTTATACAGTGGAAATGAGCCTTTGCTCTGCAAAGTATTCCCCTTGTCCTTTGGGGAGATTGCATCAAATTGGTTCCATAGATTACCAAAGGGAAGCATAAGGACGTGGGAAGGCCTGGCCGAGATGTTTGTGGCCAGGTTCGTGACGAACAAGCTACAGCCATTAAGGGTGGACGCTCTAATGGCTTTGAAGATCAGCAAGGATGAAGGCCTTAGGGCCTATGCAAAAAGATATTACGAGGTGTTCAACCGAATACCTGAATGCAACCAGGAGGTAGCGGTCGTGTCTTTCAAGAACGGCCTGAAAGAAGATTGTTCACTACGGAAATCTTTGGCAAAAACATTGCCAAAGAGCATGGAGGAACTCATGGCAAGGATCGAAAAGTATGCCAGAGCCGAGGAGGATACATCGGCACCAAAGCAGGTCAAACAGGAGCAAGGAACGACTCGCCGAAGCGAAGCCGAAGTAACAACGGATTCAGTAAGGCAGAGGTAGAGCTGAGGGCTAAACAAGCAGTAACAACCGTGTTCCGAATTCCAATTCAAAAGGTCCTAGGAAAAATTCGGAGCCAGCCTTATTTCAGAACACCAGTAAGGCAACCCGGGGAGTTTATGGGAAGAAACGCGGACAGACATTGTTCTTATCACAATGAAAACGGACATACAACACAGGGCTGCAGAGCCCTCAAAGCACACCTGGAAGATCTGGTGAGGCAAGGCCACCTCAGAGACCTTGTCGATGAAACCAGAACGAGGGAAGAACAGGCAAGACTGCCTCAGGCTGAAGCAGCCCCTCCACCGCCGCAACCCCGAGCAGAAAGACCTCGGGTAGTAAATGTAATTCACTCCAAGGTGAATGAAAACGACATTCGGGGGGAAACCCAAAGAGTAAAACACTTGCAGTACGTGAACCAGGTCGGATTGAAAAGACTTCGGTCGGAAGATTGCCAAGGTCCGATGATAACCTTCACCGAGGCCGACCTGGAGATGGTCCAGCACCCGCATAATGATGCCTTGGTAGTATCCCTCCAGGTTGGGGAGTGCCAAGTAAAACGCATCCTGATAGATCAAGGCAGCTCTTGCGACATCATGTACGTTAGATGTTACAAGGAGCTGGGCCTTCACCCCGACGATCTGGAGCAATCAAACGGCCCGATGGTCGGCTTCAATGGAACGCCAACGTGGCCACGGGTGCAACAAACTTGGAAGTACAAGCAGGCACCAAAAAGATCAGGACCGAGTTTATCGTGATTGATACACCCTCACCATACAACATCATCATGGGCAGACCGTGGTTGCATGCAATGGGGGCGGTCCCTCAACATTGCACCAACTACTACGCTTCCCAACAGAGCATGGTATTGAAGAAATCAGAGGAGACCAACTGCAGGCAAAAATTACTCCATGGCAGCAATGAAGACTACCTGCAATGTTCGAGAACCAGCCAAGGCCGAAATTGAAGACGAGGACATGGAAGTCCTGGATGATGTCGGCAAGGAGCCGGCCGAGAAGAGTGAGGAATCACTAAAGAAAATTCTCGTCCAGAAGGGCGATGAGGAGCGCTTTTTTCTTCTCGGCTCAGGCTTAGCCGAGGAAGAGGAAAGAGAACTGGAAGCCTTTTTAAGAACAAACATAGAGGTGTTTGCCTGGACACCTTATGAAATGCCTGGCATTGACCCCGAGGTCACATGCCACAGACTGAACGTCGACAGGTCGGCTAAACCTGTGATACAGCGAGCTAGGAGACCGACGTTGATACACGTCGAAGCAGTGGAGGAAGAGGTTGACAAACTTCTGGAAGCCAGGGCCATCAGAGAAGTCAATTATCCAACATGGTTGTCAAATACTGTGGTGGTAAAGAAGAAAAACGGTAAATGGAGGGTTTGCGTAGATTTTACAAGCCTGAATAAAGCCTGTCCCAAAGACAGCTTCCCTCTGCCAAAAATTGACCAGCTGGTGGATGCTACATCTGGACATGGGAGGATGAGCTTCCTGGACGCTTATAGGGGGTATCATCAGATAGCCATGTACCCCCCAGACGAGGAGAAGACAGCGTTCATCACCCCAAAAGGCCTGTACTGTTATAGGGTGATGCCTTTTGGACTAAAGAACGCAGGAGCAACCTACCAAAGGCTGGTAACCAAAATGTTTAAGCACCAAATAGGCCAAACAGTGGAAGTCTACATCGACGACATGGTCGTAAAGTCCAAGGAGCCAGAAAATCATCTTGCCGACCTAGCAGGGGTATTCCACATACTCAAAACATATCGGCTCCGACTCAACGCATCAAAATGCGCGTTTGGGGTTGGATCAGGTAAGTTTCTAGGGTACCTGGTAACAAGAAGGGGAATAGAGGCCAGCCCAGATCAGATCAAGGCCATCCTAGATCTTCAGAGCCCGACCTCGGCAAAACAGGTTCAAATGCTCACTGGCAGGGCCGCAGCCCTAAACAGGTTCATAAGCCGAAGTTCAGACAAGTGTAAACCCTTCTTCAACCTGGTAAAAAAGACTGCAGACTTCCTGTGGACCGAAGAATGTGAGGCCGCTTTGGCCGATTAAAAAAGTACCTGATCACGGCTCCAGTCCTCTCGACACCTGAGCCCGGGAAGAGTTGTTTTTGTACTTAGCCGTGTCAGAGCACGCAGTGAGCGCGCAGTACTAATCCGAGAAGAGCAGGGAGACCAGAAGGCTGTCTACTATGTAAGTAAAACCTTAGCCAGCGCTGAAACAAGGTACTTACCACTGGAGAAGTTAATGCTGGCCTTAGTTATGGCCTCAAAGAAGTTGAACCACTACTTCCAAGCACACAAGATTGTGATACTAACAGAGCACCCATTGAAATCCCTGTTACAACAAGGAGACTTAACAGGAAGAATTGCAAGGTGGGCAGTGGCCTTGGGCCAGTATGACCTGGAATTCAGCCCAGAACAGCAATTAAGGGCCAAGTTTTGGCCGACTTTGTGGCAGAATTCACGCCGGAGTTCAACGAACGTCGGCCTCCGTTGAGCCGAGATGAACGAAGTCCTAGCAAGCAAGAAGAATCCCAGCCGACAGCAAAAGAGCAAAAGAAGGAAAAGCTCAGACCTTGCAGCATCTACATCGGCGACTCATTCAGACTCTTTGTCGATGGAAGTTCAAACCGACGAGGAGCGGGGGCAGGAGTACTGCTGATATCCCCAGATGGAGAAATAATAGAACAATCCATCCGTTTGGGGTTCAAGGCCTCAAACAATGAAGCTGAATACGAAGCATTGATTGCAGGACTAAAACTGGCAGCAACAGCAGAAGCAGATGAGGTAATAGTTTTTTGTGATTCACAGTTAATTGTTAACCAATCAACAGGAGAATTTGCAGCCAGGGACGAGAGGATGTCGGCATATGCCAAAGAGGTCATCAGATTAGCCGAGTTATTTCAGAACTGCCGACTTCTTCAAGTTAGCCGAGATGATAACAGCCACGCCGACGCGTTGGCCAACCTGGCGAGTTCAATGCAAACTGGAAAGAAAAGAACAATTATGATCGACTACATGTCGGGCCCGAGCATAGAACCACGGAACGCAAAGCAAGAAGCAATGTGCGTAGACATGGGGCCGAGCTGGATGGATGCAATAGTTGCATTCCTGAAAGAAGGAAAACTGCCAGGAGATCGCAAGGAGGCACACAAAGTCAGATTGAAGTCGGCAAGATTCAGCCTGACTGCGGATGGACATCTCTACAGAAGGTCCTTCACTGGACCCCTTCTAAGGTGCGTACACCCTTTACAAGTTGAAGATTTTTTATATGAAATTCATGAAGGGATTTGTGGAAGCCACACTGGGGGCAGATCGTTAGCCCATAGGGCCATTACCCAGGGGTATTGGTGGCCATACATGCAAAAGGATGCAGAAGCATATGTGAAGAAGTGCGAACCCTGCCAACGGTTTGCACCTTTGATTCATCAGCCAGCTGCTGACCTGAATCCAGTATCCAGCCCTTGGCCGTTTGCCCAATGGGGCATGGATCTGGTCGGACAACTTCCCCAAGCAACTGGGCAGAGAAAATACTTGCTGGTAGACGGATTACTTCACAAAGTGGATAGAGGCAGAACCTCTTGCTAAAATCCGAGATGTGGACGTCAAGAATTTCATATGGAAAAACATTATCACCAGATTTGGCATTCCCAGAGCCATTGTTGCCGACAACGGAACGCAGTTCGACAGCAAGCTCATCAAGAACTTCTGTGCGAAATTCAAGATCAAGAATTACTTCTCAACACCAAGTTTCCCCAAAGTAATGGACAAGCAGCAGAAGCATCCAACAAAGTAATTTTGGATGGAATAAAGAAGAGGTTGCAGGCAGCAAAAGGGAAGTGGGTAGACGAATTGCCCAACGTGCTTTGGGCATATCGGACTACGCCGAGAAGATCAACAGGGGAATCTCCTTTGCCATGGCCTATGGCACAGAAGCAGTCATCCCACTGGAAGTCGGCATCCCAGGGATCCGAACCCAGGGCGTTGAAAGATGGGACTAATGATATACTCCTAGCCCGAGATCTAGATCTTTTGGAAGAACGAAGAGAGAAGGCTGCAATTCAGCTTGCAGTGTACCAGCAACAGCTTGCCAGAGCTTACAACAAGAAGGTCAACCCACGGGATTTTCAAGTCGGCGACCTGGTCTTGAGAAAAGTGGTCGGCAACAAGAAAGATCCCAGAGAGGGCAAGCTTGGCCCAAACTGGGAAGGGCCTTACAGAATTACCTCGGTGTTAGGTAATGGAGCATATCGACTTGAGGACAATGAGGGCAGAGCATTGCCAAGACCCTGGAACACTTGTAATATGAAATTTTTCTATCATTGAGATGATCATTATTCTTGGCCGATGTCATCAATATACTCACATGACTGATAAAGATGCTGGAAGACATGAACAATGAGAACCCAAGTGGAACTCAGGTTCACATTGGGGGTAGAGAAGATACAAAGCCTACCACTTGTTGAAATTTGTAGCAATTTACAAGTTGGTCTGGCCGAATACAAAGCCTACCACTTGTTGAAATTGAAATTTAGCAATTTACAAGTTGGTCTGGCCGAATACAAAGCCTACCACTTGTTGAAATTTGTAGCAATTTACAAGTTGGTCTGGCCGAATACAAAGTCTACCACTTGTTGAAATTTGTAACAATTTACAAGTTGGTCTGACCGAATACAAAGTTTGCCACTTGTTGAAATTTGTATCAATTTACAAGTTGGTCAAACCGGTACAAAGCTTAGCTTCGCTTGTTGAAATTTGTAGCAATTTACAAGTTGAAGTTAAGCCGAGATTACTACTCTCCTCGCTTGTTGAAATTTGTAGCAATTTACAAGTCGGAGTGAAGCTGATGCTATTACTAACTGACGTATAGCAATCCACAGGGTGGTCAAGCCAAAGAAGATGTTCAGACACGTTGAAATTTGTAGCAATTTACAAGTTGAAGTTAAGCCGACATGTGATCATCTGTTGAAATTTGCAGCAATTTACAGGTCGAAGTGGAAGGTTAAGTGATGTTTATCCTTGTTGAAATTTGTAGCAATTTACAAGTAGATCACTGTTAACACTGATTTACAACTTGAAATTAGTTAAACTTGTTGTTGTAATAATTTTACTTGAATTTACTTTGCAAATTAATGTTGAATTCATTTGATATGTTTAAATAAGTTGCAGCAATTTACAAGTACTGGACTGATATACAGTTGAAGTTAAGCCGACATGTTATCATCTGTTGAATTTGCAGCAATTTACAGGTTGAAACGAAGGTTAAGTATAAACCCTTGTTGAAATTTGCAGCAATTTACAAGTAAATCATTGTCTAACATTTGTTTTAACTTGAGTGGAGTTTACTGTTTATACTAATCCTTGTTGAAATTTGTAGCAATTTATAAGTAAGTCAGACTGAGATTGTTGTTTAAACTTAAGAAAAGTTTGCAAAGTCAACATTGAATAGTATATGTTTTATACTTATGAAAAGATTGCAGGTCAGTATTATGCCGACGTAAAACTTGAAGTTATCATACCCGAGGTATGTAACCCCGAGGAGATTATGCAATGGGAGAATTATATGAGTCATGCAAAATATCCCAAGTATACAGCAGCAATGAAGAATTAAAGACTGAAGCATTCAAATAAAAACAGTTGCAGTAAATAAAGGCACCATGGCCTAGCAAAAGTAAATCGTTCACAGAAAACAGAGAAAGGCACATCGGCCATAAAGAAGGAGCTTACATTGTTAGGGAACATCAACAATAACAAAGAAAAGAAACAAAGTACAAAAAAGAAAAAAAAAACAGAAGATATTCAAACTTCTTCAACGGATGGTTGGGCTGAAACCTCGGAGGGCTCTGGATGAACCACCTCGACATCTTTGCCCACCTCAACCTCTGCACCCTTTTCTGTCACGACTTCGGCCTCCTTCTCTGCCGCAATCTCGGCGTCAATTTCTGCGACTGTTTGATCAAGACTTTTTTCAGCTTGGTCAGGAGCAGCCTCCTTGATAACCACTTCATCCTCCTCATCATGAGTCAAGTCTAGGACTTGATCATCCTGAGGAA
Source organism: Camellia japonica (assembly GCA_030407325.1). Lineage (NCBI taxonomy): Eukaryota > Viridiplantae > Streptophyta > Magnoliopsida > Ericales > Theaceae > Camellia > Camellia japonica. The sequence continues at coordinate 24,431,289 of JAPPVO010000003.1, forward strand.
GGGACTGGGTCTCAGTGACGTCTTTGGGCTTCCTGACCAACGCCTCATCATCATCCTTCTCCTCTTCTTCGGATTCAGACTCTGAGTCATCTTCAGCTTGACTTGGAGGAGGAGGCTGAGGGAATGGCAGAGGAATCTGATCGGCGTTCCTCAGAGGTGAGTCAGCCGGGGTGTCAAGTTTCTTCAGAACGGCCATCCAACCAAGGGAGAAGCCCCTGTTGCATGCCTGCTTGACTTGAAGCTTATAATCTTTGACAACGTCGGCCATACCCTGACTATAGGCCTTTTCATCGGCCTCTTCGATTTCGGCCTTTTTCGTGGCCAGGGCTTCTTGAAGCTCCTTCTCGGCCTGGGCCCTCCTATCTTCAGCTTCCTTCAACTGGGCTTGAAGAACTTTGTTTATAGCCTCAGCAGCGCCGATCTTCTCCTCGGCAGAAGTTTGGGCTTTACTAGCAGCTTCAGCCTGATCTTCCAACTTTTTCATTTTTGCTTGAAGGCCCTTGTTGATTTTTTGAACAGCAGAGAACTCCTTCTTCATCTCGGCCAACTTTTCTCGACATTCAAATGACTGCATTGAAAAAGAATGGGCGTACTGGACAGCCTGACAGAAAATAGAAGTGTTAGAAAAATTCTAAGTATGGAACAAAAAGAAAGGACAAGTACCAAACTGGAATACTTACTTGAACTGAGTGTTGGAGGATTAAAGCATAATTCTCATATTCACTGTTTCCAGCATTTCGCTCCAAATCACCAGGCAGAAGCAGTGCAGTACTGAGAGCCACGCCGACATTTATGTCCTCGGCACTCTCATTGGCCATTATTGGCCTGTCTTCCAAAGTAATTTTGGGGTCCCATGGGACATTCGGTATCTTGGACTTAGAGGTTTTCGCAGAAGAAGACCTCGGCTTCTTCGATCTTTGGGACTCCGCTGGCTGAGTTTCCGCGGGCCTTTTTGCCGAAGTCGAGGCATTCTTCATGTTCTCGGCTAGTTGTGAGATGGGCACAGCATCCTCAGCTTCAGCATCAGTAGACTTGGTCTTTGGCTGAGCCTTCTTGGCTCTTTTTGGTTTTGGTGGTGGCAAAGGTTGAGTTGGTTCAGCATCGTCTGGAAGGTTGGCAAGAAGATCTAGAACAACTGGCTTCGGGCGAACCATCTCGGCAGTTTTTACAAGACGTCGCCGACGCTTTCTTTCTGTTACTGGGATCAAGTATTGGGCAGAAGTCAATGGTAGATTGGCTGGATCGGAGGATGACTCTTGATCAGCCCGAGATGTTGATGCAGTTAGCAAAGTGGTAGCAGAAGGAGGAGATGAGCTTTTCTTCTTCCTCTTGGGAACGTCGGGAAGAGTTGATCTGTATGTTGGGATGAAATTCAGCACTAATGGAGCTTTGTGCCTCTGGATTGGAAGGTCCAAGAGCTTCTTCAGGCCTTTCCCAGGGAAATAGGATTGGCGAAAGTTCTTGGGAGGCTTACGAACGTCTGCAAAAAGAAACACAATATCAGAAACAGATAATATTTTTGGAAAACTTGAAGAAAGCAACAAGCTAAGCAGTTGGCGTTGGGCTCTTACCCTTGCCCTCTTTTGCTGTTCGGGGGAGAGGGAACAGATGGACTTCTTCATCTGGGCCAAACTCCCAATTACCAGATGCAATAAGATAGTCATCTCCAGCACCTTTGTTGGAGTCAGGAAGGTCGGCTACGATTTTAAACTCAGTGGACCTCGGCTTGAGGTAATACACATAACCTTTTTCCTTTAGGTTGAGGGCATACATGGTGTAACAGTATTGAATGTCAGCAAGAGTGATCCTGACACTCTCCTGCCGAGCTAAGGCTATTATACCATTAAGGGTTCTATGGGCATTGATGGTTAGTTGCATGGGGTTCAAAGAGTAGTAATGAAGGACTTCACGGAAAAGGGGATTAAGTGGGAGCCGAAGTCCACACTCAACAAAAGCAACAACAGGGAAAGGCATGGTATTATCTTCGGGCATAATGGAATCGTTCTCCCCAGCTAGCCTGAGGTGAACATCGGCAGGGATGGAGAATTCTTGCCTGAAAAACTCTAGTTTGGTTGGGGTGTTAACCCTATTTCTCCACATACCCATGATTTTTTGTGTAAAAGTACTAGGCTACAAAAACAGGTTACTTTCGAAGGGTTTTTGGGACCTCGGCCTAAACCTAGGTATGTACTGGTACAAATTGTTTCAATTTTTCCTAGGGATTGATGGTTCTATAAGCAAATCCCAAACCTAAATCTACGAAGAACGAGTATGAAGGACAGAAAATCTGGAAAAACAGAAAAACAAAAACGAAGTCTCAGATTCAAGAACAGAAAGGGTGGAAGACCAAGAACAAGAGGTGCAACAGTGCGAGTGTTCAAGACATGTGCAAAAAAACCAGAAATAAAGACATATTCAGCTGAATGATTCGCAAATTAAATACTAGAACAGAACAACAATGGCAAGAAATTTCAGGGATAGATCAAGAACTGGAGGAGAAAAGCCAGTTGCTTACCAGAAAAGGCGAAGGCGGAAATGAACTACGCTGAGATCAGATGGCAGATGCCACAGTGGCGAAAGCTTCGCAGAAATGGCAGATGCAAGGCAGTAGCAGAGTTGAGAGCTTCGAGCGATGGCAGATTCGAAGAAGAGGGAGCTTTAGAGAGAGAGAAAGCAAGGAAATCAGAATGCAAAAGTGAAGAGAAAGAGAGAGGCAAACGTTTTTGTCCAAAACATGAAACAGCGGCAAAACAAACGCAATTATTGCGCCTAGGTTAACGCATGCGTCAGACGGCGCAAGCAGAGAAAAAACGGCTTATGGGCGCGTCACCAGCATGGACCAATAAGGGTGAAACGCGTTAGTGTAACGGTTGAAAAATGGTGCATGACAGCTCATGCGCGTAGGAGCATTGATCTGAATTCTTGCTCTTGGAGGAAGACATGTCGGCCTGAAATAAATGATCTTGGCTAGAAAGTTTTTAAGCCGACGTACGAGAAAGAATGTTCAATGTAAGTTCCATCACCTCAGAATGCCGAGGTAATAGAACTTAGGGGGCAGTTGTGGGGTTATGTTTCTGAGTATCAAACACGTGGCAAGGTGATGCCGACGTGTCAGCCGAGGTGCCACGTGTAGCGGTAAAGTTTTTGCTGAGGTAATCTGAGATTTGCCGAGGTTATCTCCGAGGATATCTTAATCCGGGATAAAGGCCTCTCCTTTTCTTATACCTCGGCTTAACATGCAAAGGCCGTGCTACCGAAGAAGAATTAAGCCGAGGTAACTGTCAAATCGGCCATACCTGCCTATATAATATGATAATATTATCTTGGTCAGGTGGATGTACAGCTATGTGAAGAAAGCCTTGAGGCAGAAACTGCTGGCTATGAGGCCATGTGAGTTGGCCATGAGGCCACGAGCAGCCATGTGGAGTAATGAATAGCTTTTATCTGGAAAGCTGTCAAAAGTGGAACAATGGGCTGGCAACCCAGCTCAAAAGCTGATGGCCTCTCCATTAACTTCTCTGGTATATATATGGAGAAGTGGAGAAGAATGGGACGACGGATGAGAGAGGGACAGACAACTACAAGCTAATTGTAACACTTACAATCACAAGCTTAGAGAGCAAAGAGTGAGAGAGAGACTTACAGAGAGTTAATTGTAATTCTTACTGCTTGTTCAATATAGTGAATTACCTCGGCCTCCCGTGGACGTAGGCAATTTTGCCGAACCACGTTAAATTCTTTGTGTTGATTATTTGTGCCATCTATTCTGCTTGTGTTCTACAGTTGAATCACTAAGATAGGCAGTGTGATCAGAAAATCACTCACACACTTATATTAGATGGTGATACTATGTCATCGGTATCGCTGATATTTTTTTTTCTCCTCATTTTGGGTTCACCCAACCTGGAAGTTTACTTTCATTTCAGTTTAAGACCCAATCTATATGATCAGAAAGTTATATAATTCTAAAAAATTAATGGTAAAAGCGTCTGTTTTTGGTTGGGTTATTTTACATTTTACCTTCTATAGGCAAATGGAAGATAATGGAGGCCTCTTTTGCGGGCCTAAATAAAGTCTCATAAAGAGGTAGATAGATGCAGTTGATTAAAATGGATCCTGCAATAATTTATGAGGCCAAGTGGGGGTGTCCATAGGCCTCGAGCACACCAGACTAAAAACGGTTTGTGGTACATAAATTGGGAAAAAATTTATTATAGATTCATAAAAAAAAGTTTAAAATTTTAATTATTAATATTTGTAAAATTTAATATTGATTTGTAATTTTTTTTATAACTTATATTACTGATTTGTAATTTTTTTTTATTTTTTGTATAGCTTTACATTGAGTTGATATTTCCCCTACAAATTTCGATTTCCGGGTGGCATGTGAAGTTTTTGGAATGAATTAGCACAAGTGTTTTGCTGAGGGGGCTTCATGCAAAAAAATTATTAGTAATCAAGTGTTAAAATTTTATTATATATAATAAACGGAAAAATATTATTTTCATGATGGGGTCAAGTCATATTTTTAAAAAAAAAATTAAACTATGAATTTTTGCTTGAAAAAAGAATTGATCTCTTATATGGGTTTTTATAATTTTTTTAAACAAACCACTTATAAAACTTTTTAGGCTTAAAACGTATTGAATAATACTCAAACATTTAATTGTAAGAGATTATGATAAGTGGGTAGCATGCCGAAATTGAGACACTTATCGAAGTTTTATGGGGCCAATTAACCTAAAATAAAAAATACTTTATTAATTATTTAAACAGTTGAAGATCTATCCACTGGTCATACTCCATACCTTTCTTGACACCCGTTGTTCAGAATATATATATATATATATATATATTTAATATAAAAATGATATCACCGTATATGGTATCACCAAAAAATAAAAAATTATAAATATAAGATGAGATAGATAATTTTATCTCCTACTAATTTAACATTATTGTGGTGCAAATTAAAATTTATCATTTAATATTTATTCTAGTGTTCGAATCCTAACTCTACCTTGAAAGTGTATTGCTTAAGCACTCGTTTGGCATGAAGGGTTGGGGTGAGTTGGGATTAAAATAGTCACAAAATATGTTTGTTAAAATATGTCACATTTAAACTATAATTATTTATTTTTTCTCTTATAACAGTTAAAAAATCTATCTCAAACAATACTTTTTAATCTCAAACTAAAAAATTAAAAAATCAATCCACATCTCAAATGAAACCTTTGTTATGTGGTATTTTCAAAGTCATGTTTACCGTGGTTGGTGAACAGTCACAAATAAAAATCGATCTAATTTACATTTGTCCGTAAAGAGATTCTCTATTTTCTTTTTCTCTTTTTGAAATAATTGTGTGAATAATCACTTTTTCTTTTTCTTTATATATATATATATATATATTAATTACTTTGTGCTACTTTGTATCATTTTCAATTTTGTGTCGAAGAAGGCATTATAAATTTTCTATCCAACTCGGAAAGGGAAAAAGAAGGGCTTGAGCAAGTAAGAACCTTACCTTGCATCCTTGCTGCAACTTGATTCAAAAGCTAGCTATCATTTTGAAAACACACCTTTTTTTTATAATTATTTTTTATATTTACATATAATATTACAATAAAATCTAAAAAAATTTATCTATAAATCTCATTTTAAGAAATGATAATCTGTTTAGTTTTAAAGATTTTCTTATAAACTAATTAGTCTATTGATTTTGAAAATATAGATTTAATATATTATTTAGAAATTAGATTTACAATTATATCCTTATTTCTATTATGTTTCTTTTTCTTTTTCTTTCTTTTTTTTTTTTTTTTTTTTTTGTGCATGTGTGTGTGCGTGCGCGCGCGCACGCGTGTTAGAAAAGATAAGATATGCAACCTATGTGAATCAAATTCGGGATGAATTTTTATATGAGAATATTTTTATTTGGAATGACTTGAAATATGATATTTTTGGATAAATGTATAATTTCAAACTGTAACATTCTAATGTAACACTCGAACATTACACTACAATGTAAAACTCCCAAAAAACTTTTTAGTGTACTTTTTGAAACGTAACACTTTAATATAACACTGCAAAAAAACTCTTTAGTGTAACACTCCAATGTAATACACAAAAAATTCTTAGTGTACTTTTTCCAAACGTAACACTCCGATGTAATATTCCAAAAAAATGATGTGATATTCTTCAAACCATTCCAAAAGGAATACAAAAATTTCTTAGTAAGTTTTTGACAAATGTACAATTTCAAACTGTGAGTGTTACGGTTGAGAAAAGTACATTAAGAACTTTTTGTTGTTTTTTTATTTTTATTTTTGGAAAAAGTACACTAAGAAATTCTTCAAATCATATGATTTTTATTTTTATTATTTTTATCAAGACTCAAATTAAAATGCCACCCTTCTCATTTTTGTTGCTTATTTTTCTTAGATTAATTGTTTTTATATTAATTTATGAAAAATGATTTGAATAACATTGGTCATTTGATTAGTTTGTGAGTTTGTATTGAGAATTGAAATAAATAATATTTTCTTTTAATTGAAATTGTGAAAGAAAAAAAAAATTAGTGAAACATCATTTTCTAATTTTGGGTACTAGGAGAGTTCTAACATGCCCTTTTTTTTTTTATTAGATTTCAATAAAATATATTTGTGTCAGGGTAAAATTTTTCTGTGAAAATGTTGAGAGACCACAATTATTAAGAAAATATTATATATATCCTTTATCTTATAAAATATTAATATTAAGGACCTTAAAAAAATTAAAAAAAATAAAGTTGTACATTTTTATTCAATTTTTTTTTTCCTCCACAATATGTATTTTTATTCGTAAAAACTCACATAAATTGCTGATTTGGAATGCCAAAATATTCATCAAACCAGCCAAATTTTGAGGATAGGCAAGTTGGCGGTAGATTGAAAAATTATCAATCCATCAAGTATAATTGGGTTGATTTTTTTTTCTTCCAAAATCACCTTGCACCTTTTTTTCCCTTCTGGGGTTGTGTTAAAGCACATGTAAAAATTAAAATTTAAAAAATGTTATAAATTTTAAATACTCTATCAAATTTTTAACAAAACCTTTCACATTGATGCGAGTTCCACACAAACCCTCATATGTGTGGGTCGCACACCTATGTAAGAGATTTGATAGATTATTTGAGATTCTTAACATAATTCTTAAAATTTGACTAAACTTTCTCAAAAAAATATTTTCCAATAATGTGTCAATTCTCTTGTCAAATTTGATACTAAAGTGACAAATGCTAAAACTAGACAATGCTTGCTTTTCTTCTCTTCTTTTTTTTTTTTTTTTCGCTAGATGAATAGGAGAAAAATAGAAAGGAAGAAAAAAGCCAACAATATCCAACCAAAATTACAAAATAATAAAAAAGAATGGCTACTCCATGATAGCGCTGTTAGTCCAACTCTACAGCTTTATGGACCGAGACTGGAATACCCAAACCACAGAAAGAAATCCAGAGAAATTGACTTAGAAAGCCCAACCAGGCCCAATCCAATGGCACACGAAGCAACGGTTCAAATCTACAAGCCCATAGTTGGCCCACTTGGAAACACAATGAAATCCAAGATTCGGAAAAATATTTTTACGTCCAATTTTTTCTTGAGCATTGCTAGGGAGCTCGAAAGCCCCCTCCCCCGAATTCCCCGAATCTGCAAAGAAGAAGAAAGAAGAAGGAAGAAGAAGGAAAGGAAGATGAAGGAAAGGAGGGGCCAAATCAACCAGAGGGGGGCTTAGGGCTGGGCTGGGTAGAAGCGGGGCTGGGCTACGACGGAGCTGGACTGCAGCGGGGCTGGGTTGCGACGACGACCGGGCTGGGCGACGATCGGCGATCAGCGAACCACCTCTCTTCTCTCTCTCTCTTTCTCTCTTCCCTCCTTCTTCTCTCTTTCTCTCTCCATCCCTCTTCTGCGTTTCAGACTTGAAAATGGAAGGAAAAAAAAAAAAAAAAGCCCAAAACGACGTCGTTTTGGGCATTAGGGGGATTAGAGGGGAAGAATTTCGAGCTCTCAAACATTATTCTTTTTTCTTTCTCTTCTTTGAAAATTGAAAATGTTTATTTTAAAATTCAAAAGTGATAGTAAAATTGAAAACATGAGCTGCCATTCTTAAGGTGCCGTTTGGTAACATTTAGGTACCGTTTGGTAACACTTACGTTTTCAGTTTTCTGTTTATATTTACAAAAATTTAAAAAACTCAAATAAAAACTTGTTTGGTAAAATTTTTGATTTACAAATCAGTGGTCTCAGTTTATAAATTTGGCCAAAAAATGTATTTCCGTTTTGAGTTTTGAGTTTTTTTTTTTTTTTTTACCACCCAACACTAGCCACCACCCGTCACCATTTTCTATCACCGTCTTCTGCCACCACCACCCACCCCCAACCACCACCTGCCACCATCACTCACCACCCACTTGCCACCACCACCCATCACCCGCCACCACCACCCACCACCCACCTGCCACCCACTCGCCACCACCACCTACCCCTCGCTACCACCACCACCACCACCATCATCCACCTGCCATCCACCTGCCACCACCCACCACCGCCACCAGCACTCACCACCCATCGGCCATCACCATCCACCACCAGCCACCCACCACCACCAGCCACCCGCCACCCACCCGCCACCACCTACCACGCACCACCAGCTCGCCACCTACTTGCCACCACCACCACCACCACCCACTCGCTACCACCCGCCACCGTCACCCCCCACCCACCACCTACCTGCCACTACCACCCGCCACAGTCACCCACCCACCCGCTACCACCACCACCATCTGCCATCCGCCACCCACCTGCCACCACCACCACCACCACCACCACCACCCACCACCCACCTGCCACCACCGCTACCCGCCACCCATCGTCACCACTTTCCACCACCGTCTTCCGCCGCCACTTGCCACCACTTTCCATTTCTCACTTTTTTTTTATATTTTTAAATTTTTTTAAACATTTTGTCAATTACCAAATGCGTTTGTAGTTTATGTTTTTCTAAAAATAAATAAAAAATAAACAAAAATCAGTTTATAAAATTTTTGTAAATATAAACTGAAAACGTAAACGTTACCAAACAGACCCACTGTTCAAAATATTTTTTTTTTTTTGTTAAATATAGAAACATTTTGTAATTTCTAAGCTATTTGGATGTAACTTGACAATCAAAATGTTTAAAATAAACTCAGGCTTTATTCATTTCTTCAGAATATATATCATAGCAAAGTCAAGAGAATTTTAAAAGGGGCTTTGGTTGGTAGCTCAAAAAACTGTGGCCCTAATGGCCCTAATTTCCATATCAAGTAAAAAAAAAAAAGAAAAAAAAAACAAACTTACCCAAAAAGGAAATTAGAGCCATTAGGGCCACAGTTTTTAGGGCCACAAAACATTTTTCTTTTAAAAGATATGAGAATTTTATTTAGCTTTCATGATGTTATATTAGTTTCAAACCTGAGCAACAATTTAGAAATAAACACCATGATATTACTCGACTACAAAATTTAATGGTATCATGAAATTATTTGCTTAGCTACAAATTGCTGCATGTGTAGAGTGAAGTGAAGCCCATATGAGGCCATATTGGGCTTCTCATGATAAAATATTGTGACTTGAAAACATAATCATGAATCCAAATTAATCCAATACTTGGAAAGAAATATTCAGTATCCAAGTAATTTTTTTGTCAGAAATCACTGCCGAAAATGACACTAGTAATATAAATACTCAGGACAACCAACTAGGCCTAGTCTAGTTGGCCACTATACCTTCCTTAGGGTTTAGTCCTAAGTAGGTCATGGGTTCAATTCTCCTTAGAGGGATTGAATTAAAGGAGTGCAAGATCACTTAGGTGATAAAATTTTTTAAGAAGAAAACCCAATAATATATGTAAATAAATAAATAAAAACTGAGTTAATGTGAGTTGTCATTTCGATTTGTTCACAGTAATTTTAGGCTATTCAAAATTAACTTGGGCATGACTAAATCCAGGCTATATTCGTTAATCTGATGACGTATGCACTTGAAGTATTTCAAAATATCTCTCTGAAAATTTGCAGAGAGAATTTTCATACAAATCCTCCCCCCCCCAAAAAAAAAAAAAAAAATCAAACATCAGTTAAATTTAAGTACTTAATTATTGCAATTAAAAAATGAGAAATCAAAGTGAAATTCACATAAAAATTTAAGAGTGAAAAGTGTAATTTATTAACCTTTTATAAACAAAATGTCTTTTTTGGAAGCCAAATATAATTAAATTAAGTAGCTACAATTATTAAATCAATCTAATAAGCGGATAATCTCCACACAAAAATTTAAAAGGAATCAAATTATTAAAATAGAATTGCTGGGTGTAACTACACGTACGTACAAAGTAAACCTTCTAGTCCTGACGGAACGGGACATAAGCCGCACAATTTAAATAGTTGAAACAGAATCTGTTATGGGTTTTACAATCTAGACAACAGTTCTTTGCCTTCCGATGGGGGAAAGAATAAGCAAAAGAAAATTGTATATAGTTTATTTGAGCTAATATGGGTTGATTCTGATTATCAACTTTCCTAAAGCAGAAGGCAAAAATAAAAAATAAAAAGATAAAAAGAAAAGAAAGCTAGCCCTGAACAAAGTAGTTGCTTCAAGGCCATACAAAAGTATAATGTATAGTAATTAATATAGCTAACATGAGCTTTGTCTGTAATTATCAAATGCTCTAAAAATTTAAGCTAGTTTTGAAAACTTCCCTAACACCCCTGAAATTAAGTAAGGATAGTGAAATCGAAGACCTTTAATGAGTTCCAAAATTATAATATTATCTTAACCACCCATTAATCTAAACAAAAAGTGGAGAAAAAAATAAAATAAAATATATCATCGGTTAGAGTGGTAGACAGATTTACCCGACTATGAGCGCCGGCCTCTGTGTGTGTTTTTTTTCCCCTAATGCAGAGATTAGATGGAGTTCAAAATAATAAGATTAAATGGTTGAAAAGGATATTATTGTAAATAAGCTTGATTATGCAAGATTTGTTAGTAATTTTTAATTTATACTTTGCTGCAGATTTTTAGATTTTTTTTGGTGATTTATTTTTTCTTGTAAACTGAATTTTGCTAAACAAGATCACCTTTTATCTCTTTGTATTATTGCAAAGATTTTTTAGATCTTAATTTATGTAAATAAATTTTTGGTAAGTATATATACAAACAAACTTTGTGTTGAACCTGGAAAATTAAAAAGAACAATATATATATATATATATATAAATACTTAACATTTTATCCTTTATTTGTTTAAATTTTTTTTCCCCGTAAATATATAACGGGCACCCATGATCCTTTATTTAGTGAATTTTTTGTTGATTTTTTTCATCTTTAGTTTTTTTTTTTTTTTTTTCAAACACTTTGGACTTTTAGAATTTATTTTACTAGACTAACTAGAAATCTATATATATATATATATATATTTTGAATAAAGTTCACTAAAGATTAAAAAAAAAAATCAACAAATAGTTTTTTTTTTTACTTTCATGATTTTTTTTATGGATTTTTTCAGTTTTTATTTTTAACTTTTTAGATTATTTAATAATAGATAAATGAGGATTTTTTTTAAGGTCCCTAGTATTAAGATTTTATAGTATAAAGGACACCCAATAATTCATAATGTTTAAGGTCCCTCCATATCGATCCGGAGAAAATTCGATCTAGAGAATTTTTCTGGATGAATTTTCTCTGAACTTCATAGAGAAATTCTGGTTCACAGAGAATTTCTCTGGATGAATTTTCTCTGGACTTCACAAAAAAATTTTGGTTCACAAAGCTTCATTATTATTGATAATTTCTCTGGGTTACAAATTTGAATTGTTGAGAATTTCTCTGGACTATAAATTTGTAATTTATTGCAGAGTGCATTCACAAGACTTCATTATTATTTATAGAAGCAAAAGAGAAATAATAATTATAAGCAAACCAGAGAATTTGGGAAAGATGAGGAATGAAGTTGGAAAAGAAGAGAGAATTGCAATTTTCTTTGGTTTGATCAATTTTCTCTGGTTGAGTCAAAAAATAATTTTCTCCGTGATGTTCAATTTTCTCTACATTTCTCTGGTTTAGAATTTCTCTGGAAGAGAAGAGAGAACTGCAATTTTCTCTGGTTTGATCAATTTTCTCTGGTAGAGTCAAAACACAATTTTCTCTGCCTTGAGTAATTTTCTTTGTGATGTTAGAATCCTGTGACAAAATGGGAGAAAAGAGAAATTTTCAAGTGCATTTTGTTGAGTGATAGAAGTTAGAATCCTGTTATTGAAGTAGGATCAGTATTAGTTGTGAGTCATTTTTAAAAGATTGTGAATTAGATTGTCATAATGTTAGTATTTACCTCCACAATTGGTACAAGTTTTTGAGTTGTAAATTGCAAACATTTGAACTTAGAGAAATTTCAATTTTCTCTGGGTTTGGAAAGTCCAGAACTTCTAAATTTTATAGATTTATAGCTAAGAGAAATTCAAATTTTTGCTTCTGAACAATACACAATTCATCAAACACAAATAAGTCATCAATTTACAGAAATATAAAATTCCCCATTTAAATCTAAATGCACAAAACATACTCAAACATGTCTTTATATATAAATTTGTATGCTAAAAGCAATTAGAGTGAGAACTGTGTGACCTGGGTTACTTTTGTAGAGAAGACCCAGATGATAACAACACCAGCAATTAGGAACAAACCAACTTTATATCTCCAACTCGTCATGAATCCATCAAAGACCCAGAAATCAAATTTGCAAATTTAATCAAAACTAACAAAGATTTGTGTTTTTCTCTTCGATATTTAAGTAAATTCACGATCGCGATCTGAGGTGATGATGGAGACGGCGACGACGGTGAGAAGTCGAAGATAAGAGAAGAGGAGGAGAGAGATAGATCTAGGGAATGAGAGAGAGAAAGATCTATGTCACGACCCAATCCCCACACCACGGGATTAGAGACGTAACCGGCCAGTAATCCGAGATTACCAAAGGCCTACTTAATAGTATAAATAGTAAAAGGGCTGGCGGAAGCCAATGACATCACAAGACATGGTCCGATGAGTTGTGAACTAAGAGGAATAAACAAACCTTTATATGTATCACTGTACAATCAACTAATACCATAAACATCAATGAGCAATATGATTGCTTGATGCTTGAATTCAATTTTGGACAAATAATTAATGAATACAATGCAAATAGACCACCCCTTCCTTTTTGTCATGGAATGAACTCAAAAAAAGGAAGTTGAGACGCTTCAAGGACACCAAAGCACCATGGATTGATGCATGATGACACTTGACACAAAAAGCTTGGCATAACGTCCGGCCAAGTTCAAGCTATTTAAGTCGTTTTCTTTAAGTGTGTTGAGCCAAATTTTAAGCCAATTTGCTTTATTCATATTCATTCATTAGTCCATTTGTCCGAATGTGATGTCAAAGTCCTCTAAACAAGAAGTGATGTCAAACGAGAGGTCTCTCTAAACATGAAAGAGAGATTACCCCGTTGACGGTGAATCTCTGAAGAGATTAAGACATTAGGTGTAAATCTCTCCTACATGTATTGAATGACCTCAATCGGTTGAAATCATTCTCAAGAATGAAAGATATGAGATGGTTGATTGATAGGTTAGAGTGTGACTCTTAACATGGAAATAAAGCAAAGAAAACATAACAACAAGTTATGTAAGCAAACTTATGAGACAACAAATGAACTAACCAAAGCATGAAACAATTTTAAAGGCTTGGACAGCCATAAAACAGCCCCTAAAAGGCTAAAAACCATGCTGAAATTACATTACAAAAGCCAAAAAAGTAAGCAAAATAGGAGAGAATTAAAGCTAGTAAGCAAGTTTAAGGAGGGGTAGCTAACCCCTTCACTTTTTGGACCTCAAAACCACATATTTTAGCCTTTCAAAACTCTGAAAATCAGTGGCCAAAATTTGAGGAAAAGTTGAGAAAGAAGTGGAAACATAAGGGCAAAATCTTAGAGAACAAGGTTCAAAGGAATGGTAGTTAACCCCTCCACCTTTGATAGCTTTAAGCCACAAGCTTCAGCCCATAAAGACAGTCCAAAACAGTCCCAAAACAGCCCAAAAACAGTGGCTCAAAGTAAGGAAAAGAGAAGAAAGGAGTGAGAGAGAAGTAAGGAAGAGGATGCAAAAGTTATACCTTTGAAAGAGAGGTAGGCTCTTAGTTGACAAACTTGATTCAACACCCTCAACTTTATGAAACTTAGGTTGAAATCTCAGCAAAAAACTCCAAAAACAAGCTCCAATGGTGTATGTATAGCTAAAAAGAGGTTTGAGGGTCCAAGGAGGAAGGAATATGGAGGGAGGTCTTTTTAGCTCTTCAAAGCCTTTTGAAAATTTTGCTAACCCTCTAGGTTATGAAGATATGTTGTAAATTCTCTACAAGAAAGCTTCAAATCCAAGCTTTAATGGTTTATGGAGGGTGAAAGTTGAATTGGAGAAGAAAAGAGGCTTGAAGGTTCAAGGAGGTTCAAGGAGGTTCATCAATGTCAAAGCCTCTTGGAAGGTTTTTCTAACCTTGAATTCTGAATGCAGGAGCTCTATTTATAGAATTTTGAGCTAATTTAGTCCAAAATATCAAAAATATCTTCAAACAAAGATATTTGTTCAATTCTTGCCAGCTGTCTGTCTGACGCCACCAAGACCAAGCCGGCCATCACTGATCCACGGCTGGCCATCAAAATCTGTATTCAAGCCCAACTTCAAACGGGCATAACTCCCTCATCTGGACTCTGTTGCAAGTCATTCTTAAGTCTAAATTGAAGCCCGGAAGTATACTTTCCAATGGAAGTGGCCTCACATCTAAATTATAAGTATGAAAATAGATATTCCTATTTTAGTGAAGGTTTCTCAGTTTTGGCTTAATCGGATGGATGCCTAACTTCAACCAACCATATCTCCCTCATCCGGACTTGGCTTTAGGAAATTCTTGAGTGTAAAATGAAGCCCCGGAAGACTTTCCAATGGTGGCAGCCTCACATATAAATTCTAAGTGGTCAGAGAGATAGGCATGATTTAGTGAGGCTGCCCGGTTTTCTCTTAACTGTTTGAAGCCCAACTTCCTCCCCAACTAGTTTTCTTCCCTCCTCTCCTATTTTCTTTAACTCCAAACCTATCAATAAGATGTTTTGAAATATTTTTAAAAGAGTTCACCTCTCTTTCATTTATTTCCACTTTGTCCTTGCTTGGTTTACTGAAAAGTGCAATATTTAATGAAATGCGAGTCTCGGAACATCATAGAAACATTTTCAAAAATATATTTTGAAAGAGAGGGTTTTAAGGTCTAAAATCATTTTGGTCAAAATAGTTTTGGTCCAAAATGGGGTGCAAGGTTTGGGATTAGAGCTTGAATTCAAATTTCTTCGCTGAGAATTCAAAAGATTACACAGTGTAACTTTCATCATCGGGCGTTCGGAATCAAGCGTCCAAGTCTTAAGGGAGGTCAAAAATGGGGTGTCTACATTGTTGTGTTTTCCGTTCCTCCATGCCGTGGCTAGGTGTTGGAACCCGATCACACATGTTTTTAGCTTTCGGGGACAAGAGATGTGCCTTACAATTGAAAAATTCCAAGTTTTGATGGAATCCCGGCGTGACGAGAAAATCTTGCCCCAGTCCCATTTTGGCCACGTCCAAGCTTTGGGAAGGATGTGCGGACTCACCATGCACGAGGCTCGATCCTTGGTTCACAACGGAGAGCTGGATATTCCTAGCCTCGTTCATCAATTTTCCAACGCCGATGATCGCGGCGACCGTCTGTGGCAAGTTTTCGGCAACATGCTTTTTGTTTATGTATGTTAGCTCATTTTCTTTTTGCCCCGGGTTCCGGCGGGTCTAGCATTCGCTTAATTGAAGTAGCCCAAGGCTTGAGAGAGGGCAAGAGCTGCATTGGCTTGACACTGGCCGAGACTTTGATGGGCTTGGATGCCTTCCATCAACGGGAGACTACCAGATTCGCAGGGAGTCCACTACTTCTTCAGGTAATGTTTCCCATCCAATCTAATATGTGTTTCTCACACTTCTCGACACTCAAGCTCTGTTTTTCTCTCAAAGCCCTTTTTACTTTTCCCTCAACATATAGCTCTCTATTCTTTAATCTCTCTTATTTTTCACCCCTTCCCAGATATGGCTCATGGACAAGTTGAAAGTAATGGACTCTTGCCCTACATACTTAGCACGGGGCTATTTCTTTCGCCAACGGCTAGTTGATTTCCCGAACGAGGGATGGTGGTGCCATTGGATGTGCAACAGACCTGCTATTGACATTGCTTGGCGTTGCCCCTAGTTTGTCATGCCTGAGATGAGCTACAACATAACTCAGCAACCTGGCATTCAGCTGATTGGCCTTACACACTGTGTTTTCCACTTTCCATTCCGGTTCAGGCGTCAATTCAGACACGACCAGATTTGCCCAGAAGAAAGGATAGAGTACCTAATTCCATACTTCATTCGAGGCTCTCAATTGGCTATATACCCTGCTTCCTAGAGGACAAGAGAGCTTCTGGCTCCTGCCCCTAGTTTCAACTGCGCACTTTCCGACGAGTGCTTGACTTGGCTTGAAGATGAGGCACAAGCTGGGCTTACTTTAACATCTGAAGCTTCTACGAGCACAGGGAGGGGACGCAGGAACACATGATTTATCTATGCCCCAAGTTTATTTCTTTGATCTTTACTTTCAAGTTTTCCTTTTGAATGTAATAAAAAGCAACTTTGATTTGTATTGAGAGTTGGAGAACTTCGTATTGAAATCAATGAAATTGAAGTTGTGAGCACTGAAAATTTTCCTTTCGGTCCAAAAATGGTCTAAGTTGTAAAAAGATTAATTTGAACAAAATCAACTTTTATTAAAACTTTTCAAAACCATTTTCGATAAGGATCACAACTTGACGCACATGGAATCTATCTTCGAGATGTACAACCCTGAATCCAAAAATAATAGAAAATTGCCCTTTATCTGAAGAGCACTGCTTAGCACTGTAACCACTTCTCATAGTGAAGATCATAACTGAACTCTTGGATATAGAAAAGACAAAGATGACCTGATCAATGACATGGACAGGACAATCGATTTGGAAGTGTTTACAGTCGAACTTCAAGATAAAGTTGCTTACATATCCCGAAGATGGGAATCAGGCCTTACGTAGTTCGATATGGGTTCACTCAGGTATTAACACTCTTCTTTTATGCTCTAACTTTTGCCAAGGCCGCCTTTTCTGGGTTTTCAACCTTGCGAGCTCAGTTTTTCTTTTTTCTAATTTTTTATGCTCTAACTTTTGCCTAGGTCACCCTTTCGGGTTTTCGGCCTAGCAAGCCTCCCAAGGATAATATTTCTTCAACTTGTCCATATTGATTGGTTGGGAAAATTCTAGGCCATCTAGGTCCATAAGAATGACAGCTCCACCTGACGAAATTAATTTGATAATGTAAGGACCAGTCCAATTGGATCTGAACTTGCCCCTAGGGTCATGGATAGGAGCTCGGTTGTCTTTGAGCACCAAATCCCCTTCTTTGAGATTTCGGGACTTAACCTTCTTGTTAAAAGCCCTGGCAATCCTGTGTTGATAACCCTAAACATGGTACAGTGCTTTCAGCCTTCTCTCATCAAACAGCATTAGTTCTTCGAACCTGCTCTGCTGCCAGTCCACCTCTGCTATTTGGCACTCAGCCATAAACCTTCATCCCATAAACTAGAGAATATAGAGTTGCCCCAGTAGATGTCCGAATTGAAGTCCTATAACCCCAGAGTGCAAATGGCAATTTGTCTGGCCAGTCCTGTAGGTTTCCACTATTTTCTGTAGAATGTGCTTGATATTCTTGTTGGTGGCCTCAACAGCTTCGTTGGTTTGCGGCCGGTATATAGATGACTTGTGAAAAGCCACGTTGTATTTCTCCAACAAGTCTATTACTTCCTTCTTAAAGTGGGAACCATTATCTGAAATAATCTCGCTTGGGACCCCATAGCGGCAAATGATGTTATTCCTGATGAACTTGGCTACATGCGATGCTTTCAACATCGCATAGGACTGGGCTTCTACCCACTTTGTAAAATAGTCTATTGCCACCAGGATATACTCATGCCCATTCGACCCTTTCGGCGTAACTACCCCAATGACATCAATTCCCTAGACTGAAAAAGGCCATGGTGAAGTCATATTGTACAGCTTCGACGGCGGAATATTCATGTGATTTGCATAGATTTGGCATTTGTGGCATTGCCGAACAAAACCGATACAATCCTCCTCTATGGTAGACCAATAGTAACCCTGTCGGAGAATCTTCCGAGCTAACATTACTCCGCTCATGTGTGCTCCACACTCTCCCCCATGGATAGCCTCCATTAGGCACTTTGACTCCTCTATATCGACGCATAACTTGTGCATTCCTAGATGACCTCGTTTGTACAACTTACCCTCGGAGATGATAAATTGAACGGCCATCTGTCGTATTGCCCTTTTATCTTTGGCATTTTCCCCTAGTGGATAAACCTCATTTTCCAAGAAGTTCTAGATATCATAATACCAGGGGTTTTGATCTTGTACTTCATCTATTGCGGCAATGGTCTCGTAGGCCGGCGTATATCTCTGTTCAATAATAATCAGATGCATCCGGACTCCTAGAGGGATGTCTATCATAGATGATAGAGTTGATAAGGCGTTAGTGAACCTGTTGTTCTCTCTTAAAAGATGGGTGAAGGTTAGCTTCTCAAACCTAGGAATCAGAACGTCCAAGGTTTGGTGATAGGTCTTTATCTTTTCTTCTTTGACTTTCCAATCACCGTTTGTTTGAGAAATAACCAGGTATGAGTCCCTGATGACGTCCAACCTTTTTGCCCCTAGTTCTAAGGTGGCTTCCAAACCAACAATACACGCCTCGTATTCTGCTTCATTGTTAGATACTCTGAACCAAAGTTTGAAGGCTAAAGGTATATGGGAATTGTCGGGTGCTATCAGCAACAACCCTATCCCATAACCGTACTGATTAGACACTATGTCAAAGTACATTGTCCAAATCTCTTCCTTAACCTACAGAATAGCTTTATCTGGGAATAGGTATTCTACCTCTTCATCCCCTTCCACTGGGTGATCTACTAGAAACTCAGCTACCGCTCTCCCCTTGACAGACTTGCGAGTGACATACTTCAAATCAAATTCGAAAAGAAGAAGCAGCCAACGGGCTAGCCTATCAGTAAGTGTTGGTTTCTCAAAGAGATATTTGATGGGATCTAATCTTGAAACCAAAATTACAGAGTGAGCTAATAGGTAGTGCCTCAACTTCCTGGTAGCCCATACCAAGGCTAAACAAGCCTTCTCCAAAGAGGTGTAGCGGGTCTTGTAGTCCAGCATTTTCTTGCTCAAGTAGTAGATGGCTTTCTCCACCCTATCCTCATTTCCTGAGTAAGCATGCATCCCATTGTTGCATTTGTGACTGACAGATATAGAATCAAGGGCTTTCGCGGCTTCGGCGGCGCCAACACTGGTGGCATTTCTAGGATGGCCTTGATTTTGGAAGGATCAACCTCGATGCCCCTCTGTGTAATCAAGAATCCCAACATTTTCCTTACTGTTACGCCGAAAGTACACTTCTGTGGATTCAATGTCAATCTGTATTCTCTGATCCGTTGAAAGAATTTCTTTAAGGCGGTGTAGTGGCCCTCTCTTTCTTTGGACTTGATAATCATGTTGTCCATGTACACCTCGACCTCTTTGTGGATCATGTCATGCAAGATTGTGGTTGTAACCCTTTGATAGGTAGCCCCAGCATTCTTCAACTCAATGGCATCACCCTGTAACAGTAGGTTCCCCACGGCGTAGTGAAGGCAGTCTTCTCTCTATCCTCGGGTGCCATCAAAATTTGGTTATACTCGAAAAATCCATCCATAAAGGAGAGCAGTGCGTGGCCTGAGGTGAAGTCCACCAATTCATCGATGTGCAGTAGAGGAAAGTCGTCCTTCGGACTGACTCCGTTCAGATCTCTGTAATCCACACACACCTGAATTCTGCCATCTTTCTTCGGCACTAGAACAATGTTGGCCAACCAAGTTAGATACTCAAATACTAGTAAGAACCCTGCGTCTATCTGCTTGGTGACCTCCTCCTTAATCTTCAAAGCTCAATCTGGGCGTATTCTCCGAAGCTTCTATTTGACGGGTCAGGCCTCGGGGTTGAGAGGGATCTGATGCTGTACAATCTCAGGATCGATTCCAGACATGTCTTCATAAGACCACACGAAAACATCTTTGAAATCTTTTAATAAAGCAACTAAGCACTCGCGTTCCTTCGAAGACAACGTGGACCCGATCTGGACCAGACGCAGATCCTTCTCAGTACCCACGTTAATTGCAATGATTTCATCAACAAGGGGTTTTACAAACCTCTCATCCTCTCGATCAATCAAATGTTTCAAAACCAGAGGAATTCTTTTCTTGTTGTTTTTATCAAAATTTTGAAAATCATGATCAATGCAATACACAAGAGGCACAGAGAAGTACTCAAAATCTGCCGCAGCATTCTCATTCAACAGGTCCAGCTCATCCAATTCCTCAGTTACAACCGACTCAAAAGAAAAGGAAAAAAAATGACCTGGACAAAACATCGGCATCCGGGTTATCAACCCCAGGAATACCAAACTCAGACTTAGAGGAACCGAAATCTGATTCCGACTCCACAGACTCTGTGGAATCAGATTCTGGCTCACTACCTGATTTAGAATTGCCAGACAAAAAGCCCTCCTCTAGCTGCCAAATAAGAGAGGGTGCGTCAGATGCATCCAGGATTCCACTAGCAGGGTACACACTCGATTGGTCTCCGATCATGGAAACGGTCAAGTTATCCCTCGAGCTCTCTGAGTTGATATAAGGATCTGAAAGGAGACATGCCAGTGCTGCTCCTACCTCAAATTCGCTGCTGTCGGAATCACTTTCTGTGCTCTTTGTAGCTTCAGCAGTAGGTTCAGCCCTTTCCTCTGTGGCTTCACTTTCTTGCAGCTGTATGTCGAAGAAAATCTCGAAGTCAGGAACATGCCGCTTCTCCAAATTCAACCATGGCTTAGGAAAGTCGTAGAACGGGAAGTTTTTCCCTTCCCGGACAAAGCGACCGTTCAGAGTTCCCTAAATTGGCCTATGCACAAGTTCATAGTGCTGCCCAATTTGTTTAGCTTTGGCTCTTCCTGCCATTTCCTTGCCTTTTCGAACTCAGTCCTCTTTGGTATGTGAGTTATGCGGCACTTCGGCCAATGCGGTGACGTCCTTCTGGCCACTCTTTCCTAATCCCATCCCGGGCACGTGTTGTAGCTAATTCATGACGTATACAGATTGTGCACTGACGTACAAGCCCTCATCAACAGTTAGAAAATTATGCACTACCCGGGCCTCAGCCAAGGTAAATCCGAAAAGGAATACATCCTCTTTGCCGTGTACAATTTCCAATAAAGGTGTAGTGACCTCCAGCGGAGGGTGGATAGATGAATTTCTAAAACTATAGCCATCCCTTTTCCATGGGGGTACTTCAGCATCTGGTGAAGAGTGGAAGAAACAGCTTTCACTTAGTGCAGCCAGGGTCGCCCAAGTAGTAAGTTGAAAGTGGCTAGAACATCCAGGACGTGGAACTCAATATCTTGTTGAGTCGGGCCAACTTGAACTCTGACTTGTACTATTCCCATCACTTCTTTGCTTGTATTTTCGTATACCCGAATCACCTAGGCTATAGGTACAAACTCTATCGACTTCAAGCCAATAACATAGGTTGTGCGAGAGGGACAGACGTTAATTGCAGACCCGGTGTCAACCAAGACAACTGGTACCCATTTTTCTCTACACTCAATTGAGATATATAGTGGTTTGTTATGTGAAAAACCTTCAGGTGGCAATTCCTTGTCCGAGAAGGTTAGAGTTGGTGAAGCACCTCCCGGGAAAACAAGTCCCACTAGTTGTTCTGGCGTAGTGTCGATAGACAGCTTGGCTTTATCCATTGCCGTCAATACAGCTTGCATATGTACTCGTGAAGCCATGAGCAAACCCTAGATGGATATATCAACTTGGATCTTCTTTAGCTGCTTTAGTACAACTTCTTCCTCCAACTACCTGTCCTTCTGTTTTTCAGTCCCCTTATCCTTTCCGGATGCTTCGGGTTGGTCCAGATGTAGTGGTTTGAAATATCGGCCACTTCTTGTTACGAGGTCGACTTCTCCCACGTACCAAGTGTCGTCAGGAAGGTCTTGGCCCCAATCTTCGTCAGTGTGTGCAAGATGCAAATCATCATCTTCCCACCATATTCCTTCGGCAACCGACAAACCATTGTCCAATTCCATTCTAATTACTCTTACATCACAGTCATCCCCTTCTCATCCCTTTCTTATTCAAACCGCTTCAGTGCGGCTTCTTGCTCCATATCAGCAGTACTAACAATGCTCGATTCCTGAGCTAAATTCTTAATATCGGTGCTCTCTGGCAACTTCGCCTTGTCCTTGGCCATTTCGGCCTTTGTAGCAGTTCCTGCTTCTTGCTCTTCCAGCTTTGGTTGAAGTCCCTCATCCATATCAGGTTCATCACTGAGCCACCCAGAGTTGTCTGTCGATCTATTCAGATCGAACAAGTTAATGTGCACATCCCTCGAATCTTGCTCATCGAAGAACTGCAGATTGTTGATATCTTCCTCCAGGTCGGCTAGATCATCTAATCCCTGGCTTGGGCCATCCTCCCAGACCACACTAACCTCCATTCCCATTGGCAACTCCACCTCTAGTTTGGCCTGATTGCTCAGCATAATGTAGCGGCATGGATTGTACTCCTCCTCAGACAAGTCCATGGAGCCCTCAGGCACTGAACTGACGCTTCCATCCTCTACCAAGGATATCCTACCTTCATCTACCACAGTCACCACCACAGGCTCGGGTTAGGATGTGGACGCGTTCATCATACACAAATTTGTGCTCTCCGGGATGAACAGCGCGGGTTTAGGTAGGTAGGCAGGGGTGATATATATACTGGGGTCGTAAGGGACTACTGGTGTATGGATGAGGTTTATATGCTGGGGTGGAGGGACTTGATTATGTGGTTGGAGAGGATTTGTAATGACGTTAGGCTTTTGAGGAGGCACTATCACCTTATTGTCAATGAGATCTTGAATCTCATGACGTAATCTGAAGCACTGATCAATATCATGACCATGCTGTTGGTGGAAAGCGCAGTATTTGGCCGAGTTGTGTTTCAGAGGGAGAGGATCGGGTAGTGGATGAGGCTCTAATGGCTTTAGATGCCCCTTCTTGATTAGGACCCCTAGGGCTTTGAACAAAGCCATGTAGAGCGGGGTTGGATGTACCGGCAAAGAGGTTGGCAGTCTTAGGAGCAGTGGTGACCATACCCACATTTGAAGGCCTTGCAGCTACGCTACTACCCGTGGTCGCATTAGAACTGCGTATGAAAGGCCTCTTGGGCTATTCCTTCTCGTCATTGATTAAGCCCTGTCTCATCGCATCCTCAATGTGAACTCCTATCTCGTGAAGATCAGCGAATGTAAATAAGGGCAGGACAATCATCTTCTGCAGTAACTTCCCTTGCAGGTTGCAGACTATCATTCTGATTTCTTCTTTTTTAGATAGTCGGGTTGTCATCATTGATGCCTTTGCCCTCTATCTTGTTACAAAGTCCGAGAAGCCCTTATTTGGCTCTTGGCGAGTTGCTTTGAGATCATGAGTTGTGACCTGGATTTGGGTATTGTAAGAGTACTGCGCTACAAAGGCCTCAGCCATCTCATCTCAGCTCCATTTCACAGAGTCTTCCAGCTTGGCGTACCAAATAGCCGCTATACTCGACAGGATCCAACCAAAGATAGAGACTTTCTGAAGTCTGGATAGGCCCATAGGCCGCAAAATATCTAAGAAGAGCCGCAAGTGGACCATAGGATCCCCTGAACCGTCAAACCGGTCTATATGCGGCATCTTGAATATGTCCGACAGAGTCACTGCTGCATCAGTGTAGCCATCTTCTATATTCGGATTGTGTTCATTCCCTGCACCCGCTTAAAGAGCTTTTCCAGCTTGGTGACTTTCAAACTCAAATGGGTCGACCTCAAACTCAAATGGCGCCTCCGTCTGGTACACTGGTGCCTTGGAGGTCTGTGGTGGGATCAGATCTGCTTGAATACCCATATTTTCCTGGACATTAACTATGATCCCAGGTGCTGGAATTCTGACTGGGGGTGGTTGGGAAGTAGAAGCTGCTGCTTGCTGCGGTTGTTATTGCTGCAACCTATTTATGACTTTTGCTTGCTAAGCTACAATCTCAGCTTAGCGAGCTGTGACCTCGGCTTGCCGGGCAGCATCTAGCTGCATAGTCTCAATGGTCTACTAGAGCTGACGAAGCATATCTTCCATGTTGACTGAGGAATGCTAAGCTATCAGAACTGACAAATACTCTCTTTCCAAAGTAGAAGTAGAAGAGTGAATTGGACTGGGCGTAAGTGAAACAAAAGGTGACTACTGAATTGGCAAATTCTGCCTAACCCTCTTCCGTCTTGTAACCGGCGGGAGTGAAGCAAACACTGGCTGTCTACCAACAAGATCCCCGGATCTGTAAATTCTCCTTATACGTGTCCAAAGTGCTTTGGGGGTAACGGATTCGTCTGAAACAATGATGACAAATTACCTTGCAAAAAGAAAATAAAGCAAAAGAAAAACAAAAATCAGAAACCGCATAGCACCTCTGCTCAGATTCTAATCAGTACACTGATGTAATCAAAGCTGTAGAACCATGCTTTAAAACTAAAATCTGCCGCCCAAAAACTGATACCCAGACTTGCAACTGATACATACATTCCTATAGAGTTTCACTCTAAAAGCACGTATCAAGAAAATGAGAGCCAAAACACCCCTATGATAGGGTAGGGTTACCCTATCCTAATTTCGTCAAGAAGTAGGGATAACTATTCAAACAAAATGGTTTCACCACAATCTTGCATTCGGGTAAGCAACATGTCCTAATTTGGAACAATCTCTATGGTTTCCGAAATGCAACTAGGTCGATTGGTCAAAAAAAGGAGACCTCGGCAAGACCACCTAATATACCTCTCACACCTAACACTGAGAAGTGAAAGGAGAATCAAACGGTACAACAATAGTCTAGATCCAAGGGTTGTGTTCCCATCGTGGCAGAGCCCGCAATCGGTCAGCCTTTTGGCAAGCTTTTCCAAGCGAGCCTCTGGCAAACCGTTCAGGAATAGAAAATGACAAACACTGTGACTTAAACGCACCAATGCAAATACAAATGCAAAGAAACACATAAGTGTAGATAAAATGACATATCATGAGTTTCGAGTCAAGTTCTCTAAATCCCCAGTAGAGTCACCAGAAACTGTAGCTCGACTTTTTTGCGTCCCCTTTCAGGAACTCGAAAGAAAGCCCTACAGTTCAGACTCCCGCGGTTCTGAATCTAATCGCACAAGCACAATGTGAAATTGATAATCACCAAAGAGTCCAAATCCGGTAAACCTTTTTGGAAAATTGATTTTAAATCAAATAATGCCAAAATTGGACTGCTTTGCCAGATACAGAGTCGCTACCTAAATATTTTATTTTTGGAAAAATTTAGAAAACCCTGACTCGTGCCAAAGGCCACGTGTCCATCATCACCAAAGTTGCCTCAGCTCGGGAACTTGGGTATGATAAGGGGAAGGTCATGAATTGAGCACCCCTGCTCGCCCGATCAAAGATCGGCTTTTACTAATCATGATATGATTTTTATAAACATTATGTGCTCTTGTTCTGATTATTAAGCTAACATTACTATGTGATACGCACAAGCAAGTATAGACTAGTTTTCTCAATTTAGAACAATTCAACTTATGTTTGTTTGCGAAAATGGTTTGAATTTACCAGCTCAAGTGAGCTTAAAGATGCAGATTTGCCACCAAACATAGTGGGCTTAAAACATGATTTGCCACTCAACAAAGTGGGCTTAAAATGTGCATTTGTTGAATCGTTCCAATTCAAGCAACAAGCTTTCATCCACAGGCATTCAAACAGTTTAGCAAGTAAGCATATAGCCTCATGGCAAGCATACTAATCATGGCAACATTCATACTCATGCAAGTATGCTAAAGCATAAAAACTCACCTAGTACTCCAAGCTAGGAAAGAAATAAGTTAGAAAATAATGCATGATTCGTAACTATGCAAGACGCCTAATGCAACACATGCGATAATGCAATTAATAGGCTCGGCTCCTAATACGGTATATGGGTCAATTTGATATCATGCGGTCTAAGCACGTATTCAAACAAGATATTGAAATTGCAATGCAGTTTGAATGATGCGCGGAGCCTCGGTGCATGCAATACAAGATGAATGGATGTAAACATGCGATATGCTAATTGAAACATGTCCCTAATCTAATCATCAGAAGCGGATAAATAAAAGGGAGAAAGATGTGGGGTTGGAAAAACATACACACACGCATGCACACTTATTACAACATTACGCCCTTACGAAGGAGGGTCCAAATGAAATGAGAGCTAACTAGCTACGTTAATTAAGCTAACTAATTATTACAACACAATATTTAACTAACTATTCTAAGCTAATTAAATATTACAAATCAAATTAATTAGCTAAACACTTAACAAACTAATTACAAAGCAATTAAGCTAATTAATTACAACATGAAGTAATTAACTAACTACTCTACTTAAATTGTTATAACATGTATTTCAACTATTGCTAATTAATCTAATTAGCTAATGTCGGGAAACAAAGGGAGGCCCATGCATGCTCTGTTTTCACCCGAAAAAGCCACCGCCTTACCACTGAATGCCTCTGTTTGCACATTTGGAACATTGACGATTCCGCCAACTTCCAGAACACCTCTGCTCCACCCTACAAACACACTGTGCAAATTTCATTGGTGGCCAGTCGGCTACTGCTGGTGGCCGTCAACCACTGCTGATGGCCGGTCGGCCATTGCTGTCCAGAATTTTCTCTTGCTGCAGCAGAGAGCTAACAGAGGCAAAACAATGTATTCTCAAGGATTGTTTGTACTGTTACCTTCCTTATCATTAAACAAGCTCAAAGGAGTGTAACTCTTGGCCCTCAAACGGTCAATCAAGCATCTTCCATGCATGATGGCTAAGGAACCAAGTTCGTACAAGTTTAATAAATGCAAAACAAGAGTTAAACTGACCATCACCCTATCATGCATGATCAAGGGCAATAGAGACCAAGGAAAATGACACATTTCATCACTTTTGAGTATGAAATGTCTCATTTTCCTTATGTTTAAACTAACGTCCGATTTGAACACATGCAACGTAACACAAAGAATGCTTTTCTTGCTTCATTTACTTGTCCATTTTGTTTACTCATTTTAATTACCAAATCATCATTTAATCCATTAAGTCCATTAGAGAGTGTCCTCTAAAGAAAAGATGGCTCAAACCACAAGTTACTTTGGACGTGAAAGAGGTATTACACTGTTGGTAATGAACCCCCTAAGGGATTAAACCATTGGTGTAGCACCTCCATTTCACACTTAGGCAAACAAGTGGTTTGAAACCACTTTCAAAGTAAACAAAAGAGTGAAGAATTGAGAGGGGTTGCAGAGGTTAAAGTGCTGAGATGAAGTGCAAAACAATACTAAAACATGCTATTAACTCAAAACAATGATGATTAAATAATTAAAACATCAAGCTAGTGCAAGGACTTACACTACAATTATGCAATACAAGACTTAAATGAATTAACCAACCCAAAACAGAGCCAAAACAGGTCAAAACAGAGCATAAAACATGCTGGAATTAAGCTAAGTTAAGCTAGAAAAACATGCTAACATGTGAAGCTAACTAGGCATGCAAGCAAGACACAAGAAGGGGAGGCTAACCCCTCCAAATTTGGACTTCAAAATAAGGTTTTTGCCACTAAAAAACCTCAGAAATTCAATGGTTAAAAGGCCTAAAAAAGTTGGTTTGAAAGTGATGGATAATGGCACAAAAGCTTAAAAAACAAAGGAGCAAGAAGGGTGGACCACCCCCTAACTCAAAATAGCCTCAGACCAACACTTTTAAACCATAAAAACAGAGTTTTTGACAGTTCAAAACTAGCCCAAAAATAGTTGAAATAGATGGAAAAACAAAGATACAAAACAAGTATAAACGAGGTAAGTTCTATACCTTTGAAGCAACTCACAAAATAGCCAATAATCCAAGCTCAAACCACCTCCTAGGGCTCAAAAAAGATCCCAAGTAATCTCAGCTCAAAGGTGAGAGTATTTGGTTAATGGTTGGTATGCAAAAGCTAAGGATTTGTGAACAAATGTGTACAAAATATCAAGAGAGAGAGAAAATTCTAGAGAAAGAGAGATATTTTTTGGTCTAAAATTGCTAACCCTCAAAAATGGAGGAGGAACCCCCTTATTTATAGAAAAACAACCCTTTGAGCTTAGAAACATCCCACCCTACACGTATGGAGATGCAGCTCTGTGTGCAACAGCTGGCACAGCTGTCAATAAATATCTGGAAAAAGAGACTAGTGGCCGTCAACCACCACTAGTAGCCGACAAGGACAAGCGATGGCCGACAGCACAAGGGGCTGGCCGACAGGCCACCCACTCTTCCAGACTTGCAACAACAAGCCCTTGGTCCAAAACCAAGCAGAGAACAGATAAGGTTTCAAGACGCAAAGGCAAGGCGTTCTGCCAAGGACTTCGGGCGCTCAAAACGAACTTAAACAAACCCAATCATCGAGAACTCAAATGATGAAATCCAAGTCTTGAGGACGGCCAAAATGGGGTGTCTACATGCCCTCTCTTGTATATCTTCTCTCCACAAATAACAAACTGAGCGGCCAGACGTCGTATCCCCCTTTTGTCTTTGGCGTTTGCCTCTTATGGATATGTACCACTTTCTAGAAAATTTCAAATATCAAAATACCAAGGGTTTTCATCTTGAACTTCTTCCGTTGCAGCTATCATTTCATACACGAGGGCGTACCTTTGTTCTATAAGGATCGGACGCATCTTGACCCCGACTGGTATATCTATCATTGATGTCAGGGTTGCCAACGCATCAGCAAATCGATTGTTCTCTCTTACCAGGTGTGTAAAAGTGAGTTTTTCGAACCTCGGATCAATATGTCCAAGGTCTGATGATAGACTTTCATTTTTTCCTCTTTAACTTTCCAATCTCTGTTGGCTTGAGAGACGACCAAGTTCGAGTCCCTAATTACATCCAACATTATTACCCTTAGTTCCAGGGTTGCTTCCAATCCTACAATGCACACCTCATACTCTGCTTGGTTGATAGATACCCTGAATCGGAGTTTAATAGCTAAGGGAATATGGGAATCATCCGGCGCTATGAGTAATACGCCTATCCCATAGCCAAATTGATTGGACGCTCCATCAAAGTACAACTTCCAAGTGTCTTCTTCCATCTGCATGACCTCTTCATCTAGGAATGAGTACTTCACATCTTCTCATCCTTCAATTGGGTGATCAGCCAAAAATTCTGCTATGGCCTTCCTTTGACAGATTTGTGAGTGACATACTTAATGTCAAATTCGAAAAGCAAAGGCAACTGGCGAGCTAGCCTACCAGTAAGTACTGGTTTCTCAAAGAGATATTTGATTGGGTCTAATCTTGAAACCAGAATTACGAAGTAAGCAAACAGGTAGTGTCTCAACTTCCTAGTGGCCCATACCAAAGCTAAGCAAGCTTTTCCAAAGGAGTATAGCGGGTCTCATATTCAAGCATCTTTTTACTTAAGTAGTAGATGGCGTTCTCCACTTTCTCATCCAGCTCTTGTGCAAGCATACATCCCATAGTTGATTCGGTCATTGATAAGTACAGGATCAGTGGGTTCCCTAGCTCAGCCGGTGGTAACACAGGTAGATTCCGCAAATATTGCTTGACTTGCTCGAACGCAAACTGACATCGATTATCCCAGTGGAACTTTTTCCCTTTCTTTAGAAGACCAAACAGTGGTTCACAAGTCAAGGTTAGTTTTGAAATAAACCTCCTTATGAATTGCATTTTCCTAGAAAACCCCGCACCTCCTTTTCAGTCATTGGTGGCAGCATTTCTAAGATGGCCTTAATTTTAGATGGATCAATTTCGATTCCCCGCTGTGTGATTAGAAATCCCAACATCTTGCCCACAGTTACCCCAAAGGTGAATTTCTGTGGATTCAGCCTTAGCATGTATTCCCTAATTCTCTCAAAGAATTTCTTCAATGCAGTGTAATGGCTTTCCCGATCTTTGGACTTGACAATCATATCATCTATATACACCTCAACTTCCTTGTGGATCATATCATGCAAAAGAGTGGTAGCAGCTCTCTGATAAGTGGCCCTGGCATTCTTTAAATCGAATGGCATAACCCTGTAGCAGTATGACCCCCATAGTGTGGTAAATTGTGATACCCCTATTCTGTATTGTGCTAATAGGTCTAATTTGAGTGTGATTATATGTTTTGATATGATTTTGTGTGCCATTATGTGAATATATGTGATTTTGAAGTTCTATCTGTTCACCGTAGGAATATCTGTTTGAATAATCTGCTTTGGAAATTAAATTGAAGGCCTTATCGGCCACCGAACCCAAAATTGATTGCGTCATTGTGATTGGCATAATTTTTAGAGCCTACGGTGAAATTTAATTGAAAATTGATTCGGGTCAGATTAAATTGATTTATTTAATGGCATTATGCTCAAATTGTTTAACATTTTAATTATGGCTAGTGGGGCTTGTTGTATTTGAGCACTACACTTCCCATTCTCTCCTATGACCTCATTTTGGCTGATCAAACCTTGAGAAAGGGAGAGAGAGCTGGCTGTTAGAGAGTGAGAGGGGAGAATTGTGCATTTGTGGTCCAAGACTTGGACCTTTTGGAGACTAAGCTCAAGTATTGCTAAATTGTGAGAATCAAAGCTTCTAGGTGAGTAATTCTTGGATTATAGTTCGTAATTTTGTGTGTGTTCAAGATAATTGGGTGATCAAAGGTAAGATTGAATGAAATTGGGTTGGTTTTGTTGAATTAAAGCTTGATATATGCATGCATGTAGGAGATTGTCTTGAAATAGCATGTATGAGCTTGAAATACTTAACTCATGTAGAGTTTTAGTTGAAACTCATGTTTTGATCACCAATTGTATTGACTAAGTTGAGAATGTGGCTAATTCATCACATGCATGTACAAGTTATGAAGATATGAGCTTGAATGTATGAACTTGCTATGTTAGAATGAGTTTGATGGAAGATTGGGGCATGCATGTGAATTATTTGTGAATTGAGCTCCATTGAGTTGTGATTTGGGGTCTGCATCATGTTAGTATGACTATATTTGAGAATTGGGCCATATCCTGCATGTTTTGTTGGTTGAAATTCAAATTGGAGCTCAAGAACTCAATCTGGAAAACCCAGATTTTTGATGTCCGCTCGAGCGGGGGAATAGACGCTCGAGCGGGAAAATCGTGCTCCCAGCACTTTTGCAGAGTTGGATGTCTGCTCGAGCAGGATATCTCACGCTTGAGCATGGAGTTTTTGTAGACAGGCCTTCCGCTCGAGCGCTCTATTCCACGCTCGAGCGCATTTTTCATGCAACCAGTACTTTTGCAGGCCTCTTGGGTCAGCTCGAGCGGGGAAGTCCACGCTCGAGCGGGGACCCTGTTTTCTGAAATTTTGTTCATGCGTTCTATGCTTCGTTTTCCGTTCTCTTTCACTTATAAGTACTCTTAGGCATATGTTAAGCATTGTAAGTGATTTAATGAGATAAGAATAAAGCCTACAGAGGAATATGTGAATTAAGGAACGGATTAAATTGTTAATGACCCTTTTGTGTTCATGAAATGTGTAGGGTCAAGCTCCAGGGCAAATCCACAAGCTGATCACTGTGAGTAATGTCGATATTTGAAAGCTTGTCAATGTCCAATTGTTTATTTCCCTTATAAGTTTTACGAGTTGCTAATCGGGATTGTGGACAAAAGTCTGACATGACAGAAATGAATGGACCAAAGGTCGTTTTGATAGAAATGAATAGACTAAAGGTCGTTTTGATAGAAAAGAATGGACCAAAGGTCGTTTTGATAGAAATGAATGGACCGAAGGTCGTTTGGATATAAATGGATGGACCAAAGGTCATTTTGACATGAATGAGTGGGCCGAAGGCCGTTTTGACATAAATGAATGGACCTAAGGTCGTTTTGACACGAATGTATGGGCCGAAGGCCATTTTGACAAAAATGAATAGGCCGAAGGCCGTTTTGACATAAATGAATAGGCCGAAGGCCGTTTTGACATGAATGGAAATCTGATTGGGCCAAAGGCCAGTATGTTTAGAACCATAGTCATTTGATCCAAATTTTGTATATGTGTATATATGTTAAGCAAAAATATGCGTTGGGCCCAAGGCCGTTCGGAGCATGTTGTTCTTCATATTGCTTATGTAACTTATGTATTCGATACTATTCACTGGGCCATCGCTCACGCTCATTCATGTGTTTGTAGGTGAGCCGAGGGAAGTCCAAACCCAGCCCTAGTGAAGTCTACCAGAAACAACATGAGTTTTGGAGAGTCAGCCTTGTGTCTCACGGACGAGACCCATCTTTGCCATTTTGTTATGTATTTATATTTTGTCTTGTTGGCAAGGACTTTGTGTACATCTGTCTATAGTTTTGATATGGGTTGACTCAGTTTGGATGATCCTGTCTGTAAAGGATTTTGTAATACTGTACTTGTTGTGGGTTATTAACGTATATGTGCATGGTTTATTTGAGTGCATATAAGCACGACTCTATGGACAAAGTTTTAAATTTTTACTTTCGTTTGGCCCCTTTACTCTGATGAGTTATGTCTGTTAAGGTTTGAGGCCGTAGGTAATCACAAGATTACTGGCCGGTTATGTCCTTAACCCATGGGGGCGGGTTTGGGTCATGACATAAATGCTATCTTTTCTCTGTCCTCTGGAGCCATAAGGATCTGGTTATACCCTGAAAAACCATCCATGAATGACAGTAAGGCATGCCTTGTAGTGACGTCTACTAATTCGTCAATATGTGGCAATAGGAAATCATCCTTCGGGCTAGCCTTATTCAAATCCCGGAAGTCAACACAAACTCGAATTCTGCCATCTTTCTTCGAAACTAGCACAATATTAGCTAAGCAAGTAGGATATTCTGATACGAGCAAAAACCTAGCATTGATTTGCTTGGTAACTTCTTCTTTAATTTTCAAGGCCCAATCCGAACAAATTCTGCAAAGCTTCTATTTGACAGGTCGGGCCTCAAGGTCAAGAGGGATCCTATGTTGTACAATCTCAGGGTCAATTCCTGGCATGTCTTCGTACGACCATGCAAAAACATCTTTGAATTCTGTTAATAAAGCAACTAATTGTTCACGTTCCTCTAAAGACAATGTAGAACCAATTTGGATCAAGCGAGGATCTTTTTTAGTACCCACATTTACAAAAACAATTTCATCCACTAATGGCTTAGCACGCCTTTCTTTCTCCCAGTCGATTAAATTTTCCAAAGCCCGAGGAATTTCTTCCTCTTCGTTTTTATCGAAATCTTGAAAATTTTGGTCAATGTTATGAACTATAGGCACAGAAAAGTAAGCGGAAGTCACATTTTCGTTCAAAGCCTCGAGCTCACAAGTTGCAACAGACTCAAAAGAGAAAGAAAAAGAAGACTCTGACATTTTAGACAAATTTAAATCTGCCTCCAACCCCACAGGCCCACTAGACTCAGACTTAACAGCCAATTCAGAACTCTCAATACAACTCTATTCGAAATGCCAATTTATTTGTGAGCCATTCACTGCATCCATGATGAATTTTGAACAGTCAGTTGGTACCTCTTCCCCGATCACGGCAATTGTCATATCCCCCAAATTCATCGGTTCAGCGCTAGTATGCGATTCTATTAATAAATCAGCTAGTGTTAGACCCAGAACTTCCTCTGTGCTGCTTTCCGAGCTGACTTCTCTATCTTGTCCGATGTCGATACTAAGGTCTACCTACTCCTCATCACTGTCGAAGAGCTGATGATTGAAGAAGATCTCAAACCCAGGGTATCTCTTCCTCTCTACTTGATCAATCCAGGGCTTAGGAAAACCACAAAAAGGGAAGTCTTCTCCTTGGCAGACAAAGCGTCTATTCAAGGTCCCATGGATTGGCCTATGAACCAGATCATACTTCTTTCACGTCTTCTTTGTATTGATTCTCTCTCTCATTTCCATCCCTTTCTTCTCCCTGTCTTCTACTGTTGGTTCATATCCCAACCCAAATGCATGTGGATTGTGGATTACCTTAGTTATCTCTGTGGTGCCTTGTCGGCCACTTCTTTCCAATCCAGATCTTGGGATGTATCCTATCTTGTTCATCATATAGTCTGACTGAGCACTCAGATGTGTACCCTCCGCTTTTGCCATGATTGTCTGCACTAGCCGTGCTTCTGCCAAGGTAAAACCCGAGAGAAAAATATCTTCACTCCCATGTTATACTTCCAATACTGGCGTTGTGACTTCTGGAGAAGGGTGGATCATAGAATTACCAAAAACTGTGGCAATCCCTCCATTGTGCGGGTACTTCACCAATTGGTGTACGGTTGAAGAGACTGCTCTCCTCTTATGCAACCAAGGCCTGCCCAACAATAGGTTGAAAGTTGTTGGGACATCCATGACATGGAATTCTGCTTCATGCTCAAAGGGACCAACTAATATCTGGACCTTAAAAGTTCCCATAACATTCCTGCTAGTGTTGTCATATGCCCGAATAACTTGGCTTGTTGGCGTAATGTCAGCCGGCTTTAACCCGATCGCATAAGTAGTTCTTGCTGGGCACACATTAATGGTTGAACCGGTATCAACCAAAACTACTGGAATCCACTTCTTTCTACACTCCAAGGCCAAATACAAAGGCTTGTTGTGGTAAACCCCCTTCAGGTGGTAACTTTCGTCTGTAAATGATAACATAGGGGTCATGTCTTTAGGTCTGACGAAAGATACTAACTGATCCGGTGTTGTCTCAATGGATATCTTGGTCTTGTTTAAGGCTGACAACATTGCTTGTCGGTGTTCTCGGGAAGCCATGAGAAGACCCCAAATGGAAATATTCGCCTAGATCTTTCTCAGTTATTTTAGAACCAGGTCTTCTTCTACATCTTTCTCTTTTTCTTTCTCTTTCTCTTTCTCTGCCTCTTTATCTTTACCAGAGGGCTCTCCTTGGTCTAGATGTAGAGGCTTGAAGTAGTGCCCACTCCTGGTCAAATGATCAATTTTATCTGTATACCAAGTTTCATCGGCACATTGTTTACCCATTCATCATTAGTGTGGGCGAGCTGTAGGTCATTATCATTCCACCATTCGCCTTCATTGATCAAAAGGCAATTACCTAGCGCTGCAAAATCATTCCCACAGTATGCTCTGAATGGCTTTCTAGTTCTTCTTTTTTCCTCCAGAACTCTCTCCTTTACCACATTCAACATGTTTTTCGAAATCAAGTCGCAATTCATCCCATTTTCTTTCAGTTTTCTCATCAAAAGCTTCGTCACCACTTGACCAGCCATGACTGTAATTCTTTGGTTCCTACCATCCCATCTGTACATTCTCAAGGTCTAATTCTTCAAAGAAATGGAGATTAGCCAAGTCCTCCTCTAGGTCGGCCAAATCATCTAACCCTTGTTCAAGTACATCTTCTCTGACAACATTAATAGAAAATGAGTCAGGTAGATCAATCTCAAGCTTTAGTTGACCACTGAGAACAATATACCGGCTAGGATAATACTTTTTCTCTGATAGGTTTCCAGCCTCAAGCATAGGTATTTCGGTTATTTCCTTTAACACTACCACCATAGGGATTTTGGGTTTTGGATGGGTTGGAGGTACATCCATCATGCACAACTCGGTGCCTTCAGGAATATGTACCTTAGGTTTTGGTAAATGGGTAGGTGTGATATAGATACTGGGGTTAAAGGTGGATGAAAGTGTATGGATAAGGAGGCGGTGGAACTCTGTCATGGGGCGACAACGGGTTGGTAGTGACATTGGGTCTTGGTGGTTGTGGGGGAGCTATGACTTTATTGTCAATGAGGTCTTGGATCTCTTGACGAAGGCAAAAACATTGGTTAGTGTCATGTCCGGTAGTTGGTGAAAGGCATAGTATTTGGTAGGGTCATGTATGGCTGGGAGAGGATCGGGAAGAGGCCGAGGGTCCAGAGGTTTGAGATACCCTCTTTCTGTCAAGATCTTTATAGCTTTGGCTAGGGACATATGGAGGGGGTTAAAGGTTCTGGCCATGGTTTGGGTTGAGTTGGTTTTTGTGGACCGGCATTGGCAAATGGGTCGGCTATTTTGGTGGTGGTGGTGGTGGTGGTGGTGACTGAATTAACCTCAGAAGGTCTCACGACTGTACTACTACTAGTAGTAGCATTGGGACTGTGACCAAAAGACTTCTAAATAGGTTCCTTGTCATCCATGATGATTCCTTGTTTAATGGCATCCTCTATTTGGACCCCTATCTCATTTAAGTCATTAAAAGTGAAGAGCGGGGGGACTATCATTTTTTGTAACATCTTTCCATGCAGATTTCTGACTATCACACGGATTTGGTCTTTTTCAAGTGGTCGGTTAGTCATCATTGCTGCTTTTGCCCTCCATCTGTGATAAAGGCCACGAACTTTCGTTGGGCTCTTAACGGGTGGCCTCTAATTCCCGAGTAGTCACTTCAATCTAGGTGTTATAAGCATACTGGGTGATGAAGGCCCAGGCCAACTCTTCCAAACTTTGTTTTACTGAGTCCTCTAACTTGGCATACCAGATGGCAGCCACTCCTGACAAAGTTCGTTCGAATAAAGAGAGCTTTGCGGACGAGTCAAACCCATAGGGTTTAAGACATCAAAGAACAGGAGAATGTGCACCATTGGTTCGTTAGAGCCATCAAACCTATCAATGTGTGGCATTTTGAACC
The DNA here is from genome assembly GCA_030407325.1 of Camellia japonica. Classification (NCBI taxonomy): domain Eukaryota; kingdom Viridiplantae; phylum Streptophyta; class Magnoliopsida; order Ericales; family Theaceae; genus Camellia; species Camellia japonica. Next base: position 24,468,317 of record JAPPVO010000003.1, read on the forward strand.
GTTTTGGCAACTTCATAACTGTCTCAGTGTACCCGTCTTCGATGTCCGAGATTAAATTGACTCCTTGTGCCATTTTGAAAAGTTTTTCCAACTTGACCAGCTTCAACATAGTCGAGTCAGACTCAAGTGCTTCAGAGGGAAGGAGCCTTCCCACTAGTTGTGGAAGGGGAAATGATCCTCCTGAAGTTTATGCAGGAACCCTTAGATCTTCTGGTGAGTTAAGTTCGGGAAGCTCATCAGCTGGTGGAGGTGGAGGTGGAATTGAATGAGTCATCAGAGGTGGTTGAGTAATGGACGCCCTAGATGAGCATTGCAGTTTAGTAAGAGTATTGCCTTGAGCGGCAAGAGTAGTGTCTTGGGTAGCAACCGTAGTGGCAAGGGTATCCATGCTCCAGTTGAAGGGCCAATAGTATGTCTGCTATATTTTCTGGAATCTAAGCCATCACTGATTCTGGTGAGTTGAGTGGTGATGATCGAGCAGATGAAGAAGGGATATTCTGGACAATTGATGAAGTTTTTGCTTTTCTTCGTGTAACCAGTGGCAAAGAAACTAACACTGGATGACCCTAAACCAAATCTGCACTTTTGCAAAGTCTACCAACGCGAGTCCACAGAACTTAGGGGATATCTGACCTTTCGGAAGCTATAGTGCTCGACTACCTTGCTGAAACAAAACGGGACCCCCAATCAGAATTTCATTAGCATCCCAGCTCAACTGATTACTGATTACTGCTAACTCATGTTGAAAAACTGAACTCAACCCCACAAACTGAAATGACTGAACCACTCATCTGAATCTGAGAATTCCCATACATTGCACATAACACATAGCAGGAAAGAGAACAAACACCCCTATGGAGGCTAGGGTTACTCTGTCCTAATTTTGAAATGGTCTAGGGTTTCACTATTCAAACAAGCGGCATCATACATCCTAGAAATGGGAGAGCATCTTGTCCTAATTTTGGAAGGTACTATAGCTTATTATATGCACAAGGTTAGCTCTACTCTGAGGATTGAAGTCAAGGTGACGTTACCAAAGAGTCCTTTGGGTCATAACCAATGAAGATCTCAGGAAATCTGAAAAGTCAAAATAGCCTCTCTTCAAAGTCTGAGAACCTTCAGATCTCAAAAGATTATAACACAAGGCCTCCAAAGTAACGTAGAGATAGGTGTAGTGTCACAAAAAGTGTGCCTGTGCTCCCACCAGTATCTGGGCAATACAAGAACTTTAAGTGCACCAATGCATGCAATGCAATAAACATATAATTGAAAATAAAAGTCATATCATGGAATTCGAATCAAGGTTTCATAAAATCCCAAGCAGAGTCGCTAGAAACTGTAACATGCCCGGGGGGTACCCATGCTCGTTAAACAGTTTGGACCCTCGATCTCTTTGATCTAGTCTCACGATTATAATGTGAAATATAGATGAGAGTCCAGATTTGAAAACTTTATAGAAAATTCATTTTATTGCACAAAAAAATATTTGCCACTTCATCAGATCTTAGAGTCGCCACCTAATATTTTGTGAAATTAAGAAACCCATGACTCGTGCTAAGGCCACTGTTCGTTATAACCAAAGTTGTCTCGGTTTAGAACCTTAGATATGAGAGGGGAAGGTCATTAATTGAGCACCCCTACTCACCCGATCAAAAGATCGGCCTTTACTAACCATGATATGAATTTTATTTTTTTTATATGTTTATGTTCTGATTATTTAATAAATCCTAAAATTTATTATATGAAGCATACAAGTATAGACTATGTCACCCACTTTGGAACAACTTGATTTCATGTAGTTTTGAAAGAGTTTTTAAGATGTACAACCCAAATAAATTGAGTTTACAAACATGAAAATCAACACTATTCCAAATTAAGCGACACAACGTTTATCCACTGGCATTCATATAGTTATATCAAGTAAGCAAATAGCCACATGGTAGGATGCTTAAACATAATAAGAAAAACGCACACAAACGGGATGCTAAAGCATAAAAACTTAGATATTTACCGACGTCCCTCGAATAGCTACAAAACAAAGTTAGTAAAACATACATGATCTTATATACAAAATCCTAATGCAATTCACTCATGAGATGCAACTAAAGATTCGGCTTCTAAGATATGACATGTAAATCATCTCAAGAACATGAGGTAACGCACATAATCACATAGGAATTGATTAAATCCACAAATGCAAACTTAGCCGAATCAAGATGCATGAAACATGGATATAAAACATGGACATAATGAAAGAAAAAATATGATGCATATTCACAGATACATAAAGTAAGTAAAAGAACGAGATAGAAAGAAGCGGGATGGGAATTATTACAACACTTGAAAGAATAATTACAAACCAAATTAGAGAGGGATGAGGAGAATATTACAACAAAATAAAAACCTCACAATACACTTAAAATAAAATAAACAAAAGAAAAAAAAGTTCCGTGTGCCTTGGAAACCATCGGAAGTTAGTTAACATCGAAAGACAACGCCGTCTTGTCCAAAAGAAGCTATCCGGTAGGCCAACTAGGCCTAGCAAAACCTGTCTTATTGCAAAACCAAGAAAAGGAACAAACAAGAAATATGTAAGTGGCTTAACTAACCACGACCGGTTAGATTAAAAACAAGGAAACAAATATAAAAATAAAAAATAAAAAAGTTCAAACTTACAACAAAACTAACATGAACATAAAACAAGAAAACAAATATATGATAGAACATGTAAGATTATAACAAAACTAATATGAGACTAATACAAGAAAAATATAAGTTAGGAAATGCAAGATTACAACATAATTATTATGAAACTAAAACAAGAAAACAAATATAAGATAGAACATGCAAGATTACAACAAAACTAACATGAACCTAAAACAAAAAAAGCAAATATAAGGTAGAACATGCAAAATTACAACAAAACTAAATGAGACTAATACAAGAAAAATATAAACTAGGAAATGTAAGATTACAACATAATTACTATGAAACTAAAACAAGAAAACAAATATAAGATAGAACTTGCAAGATTACAACAAAACTAATATGAAACTAAAGCCTTACAAGAAAAATGTAAGTTAGGAAATGCAAGATTACAACACAATTACTATGAAACTAAAACAAAACGTGAACCTAAAACAAGATAGCAAATATGAGGTAAAACATGTAAGATTATAACAAAACTAATATGAAATTAAAGTAAACAAATAAGAATAAATAAATAAATAAATAATTATGAGTTAAACAAACCACTTAGATTACAACAACACAGTATGAAATAATTTATGTATTGATAATATTGATTGATATTGATATCAATATATATTTTTGTGTGTTTACAATGGAGAGAATGAACTCTCTTTTATAGAGAGAATGGGTACAATGGAGTAATCAAATTAATGGAGCACTAAACTAAATGGAGCACTAAACTAAATTAATGGAGCATTAACCTAAATGGAGCACTTGCTTGTGGAGCACTTGCTTGTGGAGTTGGTGGAGTTTGTGGTAGGTGAAGTTGGTGGAGTTGGTGGAGTTTTTACATTTACATTCAACAGCCCCCCTCAAACTCAAGGGGGTTAGGAACTAACCAACTTGAGTTTGGAGAGAGTAACAAAACAGGAAAAATAATCTGTCAAATAAAATAAAAGTGGATAGGAGACACTGTATGGTCGTGTCAGACCGTTGTAGAAGACAGTTTATGGGGTCATGTCGGACCGTTGTAGAAAACAGTTTACGGGGTCATGTCGGACCGTTGTAGAAGACACTATATGGCTGTGTCGAACCGTTGTAGCTGAGAACCGAAATCAATGTCGGAACAGTTTACCGAGTCTTGTCGGACCCATATAGGAGCTAACCGGAATCAATGTCGGGACAGTTTACAGAGTCTTGTCGGACCCATATAGGAGCTAACCGGAATCAATGTCGGGACAATTTACAGAGTCTTGTCGGACCCATATAGAAGCTAACCGGAATCAAAGTCGGGACAGTTTACAGAGTCTTGTCGGACCCACAAAAGTCGCACCCTCAAAAGGCGTGCCATCAAAAGGCGTGCCATCAAAAGTCGAGCCATCAAAAGGCGCGCCGATTTGTCGTCTAGTGCCGAGCGGCGCGCGATACGCGTGGCTGTTGTGGCTATTTAACGAAGACGGAGGCTGAGGCTTAGACAGAACAAAACACTTGCTGAAAACCTCTGAAAACCTCTTCGTTTTTGCTGAGAGAGATTATCCCTGAAACACTCTACAACCATCCCTGAATATGGCCTCTTCTTCCCGTTCAGCTACCCAGAACATAGCCTCTTCGTCCCGTGGTCTTACTCTCTTTCCCGACCTCAACGAGGCCACAAGAGAGATAGCCGGGGCAGGTGCCCTTGAACCGCAACCAAGTGCCCCTGGACCAAGCGCCCCTAGTTTTACGCCGTTGAATTTTCCAATGTTGTCAGTTGAGCAGATAATGGCTGCTCAATCTGATATTGAGGCTAATTATTATACTCTGAAGTCATGTGTTGAGACAATGACGGCGGTCAACAACCTGTCGCACCGGTTTCAGAGTAGAACAAATGAGGTGCAGCAGGTAAAAGCCCAACTGGCTCTGCTCCAGAGCATGTATACGGATGCCCGAGCAGAGATATGTGTGCTTAAGGCAGAAAACAAGGAACTGAAGCGGAAGGCCACCGTGATGCTCAGATTTGGAGGGCCGCCATATGTGACGGTTGAGGAGCAATGGGAAGTGAACGTGCTCGGATGCGTGGGAAACACGGAGGCAGCACCGGCTAGGGACGCCCAAGACAAAGGCAAAAAGAAGAGAACAGCTGAAGAGGCGAAAAAATAAAGCCGGTTTTTGTTGTGTGGTGGCGAGTTGGTTGTGAATGGATTTTGGTTTTTGTTTTTGTTTTTTTTTTTTTGTTTTTTTTTTTTTTTTTTGTTTTTTTTTGTTTTTTTGTTTTTTTTTTTTTTGTGAATGAAATAAAGAGTTTGAAAAATCATAAGATGGTTGGAATCTGTGAGTTGGTAATAAAAAAAAATATGTGATGATGAAAAAGGAAAAAATTTAAAATAAAATAAAAACATAGATATAGATATTAAAATAAAGGAAAGGTGAGTGGGAAGTTGTAGCACTGGTTACAATATTCATAACTCACTTGATTTATAAGTGGAAGAACCCTAAGTCCAATGGAGTCTTGCCGCCTGGTTCAATGGGACTCCCTTTCGTCGGTGAGACCCTTCAACTCCTTATGCCAACAAATCATTAGATCTCCATCCTTTCATCAAGAACAGAATTCAAAGACATGGGCCAGTGTTCTCAACAAACTTGGTGGGTAGGCCCATGATAATATCAGCTGACCCACAACTCAACAACTTCATATTCAATCAAGAAGGGAGGGCAGTGGAGCTATGGTATTTGGACAGTTTCCAAAAGCTTTTTAACCTAGAAGGTGAAAACAGGCCCAATGCTGTAGGACACATTCACAAGTATGTGAGAGGTGTCTATTTGAACCTCTTTGGTGTTGAGAGCCTTAGGACTAAGCTTCTTACTGAGATTGAGAAAACTGTTCGAAGCAATCTTCGTAGTTGGTCCTCTAAAGGAACCCTTGATGCCAAACATGCACCCCCTTCCAGATCACAGAAAAAAAAATCAGACATGGGAGCTGCTCCTGAATGACCCGAGAGCTTTAATGGCTCCAGCTCTCAAGATGAACTGGTGGTAGAAGGCTGCAATGGCTGCACCAATGAAGGGTCCTACCCAAAACATCCAATGGTCATGCCAAGCCGTTTTTTGGTTGTAAAGAACAACAGCTCCAAGGCTCCTAGCAGAGTTGATGCCAGTGCCGGTGACCGGAATGGTGGCTAGGTGAACCATGAACACAGCAAACCCAATTGGAAGTGGTGCCAATACAGGGACATGGGAGTTCATTGCCACGCTTTTGTTCCTTTACATTACGATTTCGAGCCAAGAACAGCCCAAATGTCACTGCTGGGTTTATGTGTCCTCCAGAAATTCCAGCAGTGCAGTAAACAAGCACAAAGATCATGCCACCAACAGCCCAAGCTATGGGAGAGGGAGATAGATGATCACTCAAGGGTGTATTGATAGAGATGACAGCGGAATAGGTTGAGGTCTGGCGGGCGGCCAAAGGCGAGATTGCCGCCCGCCGGTGAAGCGAAAATATTAGGTGTTAAACCAGCTCTGATACCATGTATGAAATTTATGTATTGATAATATTGATTGATATTGATATCAATATATATTTTTGTGTGTTTACAATGGAGAGAATGAACTCTCTTTTATAGAGAGAATGGGTACAATGGAGTAATCAAATTAATGGAGCACTAAACTAAATTAATAGAGCATTAACCTAAATGGAGCACTTGCTTGTGGAGCACTTGCTTGTGGAGTTGGTGGAGTTTGTGGTAGGTGAAGTTGGTGGAGTTGGTGGAGTTTTTACATTTACATTCAACAAATATAAAGTAAGAAAATAAATATGAGATAAATAAAACATTTGGATTATAACAAAACACTATGAAATAAGAAGCAAGAAAATAAATATGAAATAGAAAATATAAGAAAATGAAAGACTAGAAATTTACCTTCCAAAGAAAGATTGAACTTCTTGATTTTCAAACTTCCTCTTGATCACCCTCAAGTTTAGGAAGTGTGTTTTCAATCCTCAATTTGATACTAGAATGGAACTTTAGGTATGTATGGTGGAAAAGTGGCTAACTCTCTTATTTTTTCTCACTTTCAACAACACTCACTCTTACCTTTGATCAATCCCTACTGAGATTTAGTTATTTTAGAATTTTTAGAGGAATTTTGGGTGTAGGAAAGATGTAATTTCAGCTTGTATGAAACGTATGGGATGTATATGGAAGATAGGATTGATTTTGGCTCAAAAACTCAAATTTTCTCTCTTTTTTCACCATTTTCTCATTCTTTTCTCTTCAATTTCGTGGTCCCCCCTCTCTCTTACAATATGATCATTCTATATAGGCAATGAGGGAGAGTGAAGGTCAAAAAGAATGTGGGAGACAAGAATGTGATAGGAGGGCAAATTTTCAAGGTGGTTGCATGGGATACTCCTTTATGGATGCAAACAAAACCTCTTTTTGACAATGGGGGATGATTAGGTATGTATGATATATGGGTTGGCAATGAGGGAGAGTGAAGGTCAGAAAAAAGGTGGGAGACAAGAATGTGATAGGAGGGCAAATTTTCAAGGTAGTTGCATGGGATACTCCTTTATGGATGCAAACAAAACCTCTTTTTGACAATAGGGGATGATTAGGTATGTATTTGGTGACATATGGGTTGGCAAATGGAGTAGAGGAGTGTCCCACACACAAGAAAAAAAAAATGCAAAAATACTTTGCCTGCTGGTTTGAAATGGTTAAATATTATTTGAGGGAAAATATAACGCAAGGCAAAGTTTTTGGCAGAGTGGTTAAGGTGTTGGGTATTGAGTGGTAGGTTGGAGGTTCAAACCCCCTTCCAAGAATTCCTTAAATTCATTTTTTTCGGGGTAAAGACAAGTCAGCGCTACGTTATTAGCAAGGACCAATCCAGTCATGCCATGTCAGCAAGACCGCCATGTCAGCGTCCCAGTCAGCATTGACAGAATATTCTGCATATGGGCAGAATATTCTCTGACTCAACAGAATATTCCCTCACATAACAGAATATTCCCTGAGTTTTGAAAATTACAATTTGGCCCAGAAATGTCAAATAATTGTGCTGTAACCCAGATTTCGGGAGAATTTTTCAGTGAGGCCCTCAGAAGTGTAGCGAAGGTTGATCCTAGCTAAACGAACCATTCTGGACGCAATCGTGAGGTCAGAATATGCCTTTGGAAAGGTAATTTGTGGTTGTTTAGGGTTAGAAACAGGGCTCAAATTCTAAGTTTTCTTATTAAGGATTCTGTGAGAAACACCTTCTTGTTTTCATCATTGAGTAATCAAAAGAAAGCGCCCAAGTCTTAGGGCCGGTCAAAATAGGGTGTCTACAGTATAAGGATCACTCATTCCGGGTACACAGCTTTACATATTGCTGCCAGCGAAAAACAAGAGAAAGTGAACAACTTTGTGCAGCTAATGGTTGATGCAGCAAGTATTGATGTTATGTGATTAGCTGATGACAGAGGGAACACTTCACTCCATCTCGCAACAAAGATGGGGAATGTGGGAATGTGCATTTCCATTGTTTCTACGCATCGTGATACTATTGGTGATCGAAACAATGACGATGAGGCAACACTTCCTGGTAAGAAAGATGCCTTCTTCACTCTTTGCTATTACTGCTCCTTGTAGGAAGGCAACTTGTTCGCCGACAATCCCAAAATCTTCACTAATGACAGAAGGAACAGTGATGGTCGCACTGTTCTTCACTGTGCCATCGATGAAGAGTATTTTGGTAATTCATTCATTCATTCATTCAAAACTTCCTTACTACTAATACTAGTCTACACTTACACTAAATATTTGTTTTAGGAAACCATTTTATGGCTTAAAACATTTTGCTGCATTTGGTTTCATACTTTCCATCTACTTTAAAAATAAAATAAAATAAAAATTTTGTTCAAACAAGTGGAGAAATCGTGAATTTTAGCTCGAGGAATTGTGTGCTCCCACATACATACATATACATATACTATACATATGAACTTATGCCTTATGATTGGTAGATTTGGCTTTTCAAATAATTAATCATTTCCGAGCGTTTGTTCACTGTATTGACGAGCAAGGAAATACCCCTCTCCATCTTCTAGCCAGCAATCCCTCTGCATTCAGAAGCAGTAGTAGCAGTCGATTCACGTTGCTGCAAAATATAATTTATCACTGTAAGCATTACTCAACCCCTAATGAATACTCTTTACTAGCACTTGATTGAGTAATTGATCATTTTGCTTGTAAGTGTAAGAGAGGTTAACTTGAGCCTATTAAATTAAATGGGCCCAATCGAAGCTTAATCAGAAAACCCAAAAATTGGTGAGTTTGCAGAAATTATTGCCAAATGGGCCCAAGTGAATTCTATTGAACGGGCCCATAAGAATGCCAACAAATTGGGCCGAGGAAGACCCATCAAGCATATATCTCTAAAGAGAGTCAAACAAAGCCCATCCGAAGAGGTTAACCGTTGTTTTTTAGAAGAGATGAAACCCTCAGAGGAGATCTATTCTCCGAGGTATTGGCTTAGTCTTGAAAGGGTTTAGAACCATGAACCTAGAGACCTATTTAAGCTCGAACTCAAAATTGTTCGGAACCACGAACCTAGAGACCTATTTAAGCTCGAACTCGAAAGGGTTCGGATCCACGGACCTAGAGATCTGAAGCCCTTAACTTCAAACGGATTCGAACACAATCTAGAAGTCATGCCGTTAATGAGTCCCAGAATACTTGCGGGCTTAGAGCTTTAGGGGATCTACGCACCAGAACCATGAGTGTGATGGAGTCTGAACAAATGACCCAATCCCGAGGACGGTGAGTGAAGTTAAATTCACTCTTCGGTTAAACTAGCCTATATCTGGGTCGATGTGGCACAATCTAGAGGGTTCCTGAGACTCGACAATATTTGCGGCAGGGCGTTCTTTTGAACTACCACTGACCCTTCTCCGGCAGGGCGTCCTCTGGGACTACCCTTGACCCTTTAGGATAATTGGGAATTATTGATTAGGTGTAGCTAAGAAGAAGGATTCACCAAGAGGTTGATCTCCTCTTCAGGGTTTTCCTCATCCTCAGAGAGGTTACCTTCTCAAACAAGGTAGTTAGAGAGAATATTTCCATGTGCCTTGCACATGGGTTTCATCCTACATCATGAGGTGGCTATAAATAGCACCTACCCATAGCTTTACAAGGGATGGATTTTGGAGATACATTTTTGGAAAGAGAACTAATTTTCCTTCTCCATTATCTACCTTGAGAATAAAAGTGAGAGATCTATGGAAGAGCCTTACCATTATTCTCTCTCTAACTACTTTATCTTTTTCTTCACTCAATCTTTTATCTTCATCATCTCTTTGCTATTGTGTTTCTAGTTGCGACTGTTGAAAAATCTAAGTCTCTCGTCATCTATAGAGAATTTGAGTTTTTCTTCAAAGATCTTCAAATTTTTAGATCACATTCTTGAACCCTCATATACTATCAAATTTGGAGAAACAGTATATTTGTTACAAATTTCTCTGCTTGTGCAAGATATTCCGACTGAGAAGTCCAACGGGAAATTAATTTTCGGACAGTACTCGAACCTTTTCAATGGATTTCAGACGGTAAGTATATCCATATTACTCTAGGATTACTCGAGGGAATTATTCTTATTCTTTACAATGGTTGGTAATAAAAACCAGTTTACCCCGTAATTTGCGTGCATTTAAAATGGGAGTGTATTGTTGCACAACAACACGAATTGCACAAAATAATTACAGAATTTATTTTTGGCCTACGACTGTTTCCCACCTACTTAACACACGCAAACAAACTTGGGGCCTCTACATTTTAATATTCTAACAGTGTGAAATTCAGATAAATAAAAATAAAAATTAATAATAAAATTAATATTATAATATATACTTAACTTATGTGACTTAACTTATGTGATATGATTTCCCTTATCTAAAATCCATGATCCGTGCTTCAAGACTTGCCCATATCTTTGTATAATCTTTTTTTTAAAAATAAAAAATAAAAAATACTGCCACATGCAAATAGTATATAGATAGATATTGGAAATTTTTAAAATAATAATAATCTTAGATTTTGACCCTTATGCCAAAATGGACTTTGAATTTTTGATTTTGTAATTTAAACTATAATATTTTAATATATTTTCAATTTAAATCATGTGTTTATTTTTTGTGTAAAATTGACGATAAATATGTACTTTAGTTATTAAATTCAATAAAAAGAATATTTAATACATTTTATGTATATCTATATTGAGTTTAATGATTATGGACAGATTATGATAAACATCTGTCAAAAGGTGTGTTCTATATACGCTTATAACTAAGCAAGAAAGTGACATAATTTTATATTTTCTGAGTTATAATGGGAAGAAAAAAAAAGTCATAATAAAATACCACATGAGGCATAACAAAAAATTTCATGAGTTATAATTAAAATATTTTCATAACTAAAGAAGAAAATTAATCATAACTAAAAGGAAAAAAAATGAGATAATTAGGTAGAGTGCAACTCCAGCCGGTTCGGTCAGGTTAGGAGGTTGTCCAAATCTAACCCAAATTGTGTTGAGACCCGCTTAGACCAGAATTGTAACCTAAGGTTCTTTGTCCAAGCCAGATCCGAGTTAAACTCGAATTGTCCGAATTGTATATGATTTTAAGTTTTTATTTATTTATTTATTTTTGGTAGCTAAATTATTAATTTATAAAAATTAGATTGTATTTACATTTTTTAAGAAAATCATTAATAATATCAAAATAAATAATTTATATAATGTAAGAGATATACCAGTTAAATATCTATTGATTATTTGATGTTTTTGTTCAAGCCCTCCAAAATTTAATTTGCACTTTTGAATTTTTCTTCAAGCCTTTACCGAATTTAAAAATATATTATCTACGCACTAAAAAAAATTTGAACTGGGCTCAGGTTGAGCACACTTAAGTTGTACCTCTATATTTAGGAGTGCATATGATCCAATCCTTTCAAGGGGCGTGTATAGTAAAATTTTCATAATGATTAACATAATTTGTTTTCTATTAGTTTAGTTAAAAAAAAAAAAAAGATATATGTTTTAGATTAAAAATAAATCAAAAAAGTATAATTTACACTGTCAAAATTAAAATTTTATTTTATTACAATAGTCAAATATTATAATTTTTTTTAAATAATATTTTCTAATAGATATTTAGCGTTCGTTTGGCATAAGTTAAAATGAAATTTTTTGGTTAAAATAGTTATAAAGAGACAAAATAGATTTTTTAGCTCAATAAAACAAAATGTCATGTTCAAATCATAATCATTTCATTTTTTTTTCTCACTAAAGTCAAAAAAGTCAAAAAATTTATTCTAAACGAAACTTTTTAACTCCAGACTAAAATAATCAATAAGTTAAAAAGTTAATCTACATTTCAAACGAACCCTTAATTATTGTATTATAAAGTTTATGGCTTAATAGAAGAAGAATGTGACTAAATGATTTATTACTAAAGAGTATGAGGTTGAAATCTCATGAAAATTAAACATTCTAAATCTTAGAGTTGCTGAGAGTTTGTTCAGTAATTAATTTCAAGATTTTGAAATTATTCGATACATATATAAATTAATCTGAACATCTAATTATAAAATAGGGCAAATTACAAACACCCCTTCAAGATTTGGTGAAAATACAGATTCTCCCTTGAGGTTTGACAAATTACAAATTGTCCCTTGAAGGTCAAATTTTCATAACAAATTAGGAGAAATTAGGGGGGAATCTGTATAAAAATCAAAACCTCATGGGGCAATTTGTTATGGAAATATAAACCTCAAGGGGCGAGATGTAACAACAATGCTAGAGACCTCTAAAAAGGCATCTCTAAACTCACCTCTAATGAGGTGGAAAAGAAAAAAAAAAAAAAAAAATCAAGACACATGATTGGCTGTGGCAGTGGGAGACGCACTACCACACCACTAATGATACCTCTAAATTAGAGATCCCAAGTATTTTTGGTTTTTAAAAGGTGAATTTCTGTTGTTTTGGGTCACTGGGAGTGGTTGATTTGACCCATGCTCATAAATGTGTCTTTGTTTGACCCCATGCTCATAAATGCGTCATTGCATAACATGCCACGATCTTACGAGAAGCTTCTTAACAAGACTGGTTTATTAATTCGGAAATTGTTTGGAATTTCTTTGGGGATGACCCACACTAGGGGTGGGTGCGGGTCGGTTGCAATCACGGAACTTTTAATTCGCCATCCGTCTACTAAATTGGCGGATTGGAGAAAATCAATCCGCATCCGTCCGCCAATCCGGCGGATGTGGATTGAGCGGATTGGTGGTTTGACGGATGGATGCGAATCGGTTTGGCGGTTTAAAATTTTATAAATTTTCAACATAATTTAACTTGTGCACTTTCTAAAAAAAAAAAAAAAAGTATTAGAGGCAATGACTTAAAAAAGTATTACAATCACTGTATGCCTTATCTAAAGAAAGAAAGTTTAAATTTTTAGAATATCACGATCACTGCATGCCTCATCCACATATTACAATCACAGCATGATTCATCCACATAAACTATTACAATCTGTGGTTCTTAAAATATAATAACAATTCAAACCACCAAAACCATGAACAGAGCAGTAGTAGAGATTGTATGTCTCTGTATTGTTACATCTATATATGTTTTTTGAAAACAAAAACCAACCAGCATATATCCTATTTTCTATTTATTATTTTTAGAGTTAGATTTAAAAATAAAAAATATAGATAAATAATACGTTTATTTTTTTCAATTCAAAAAATTATTCAAGCTGAAAACTTTTTTTCAACAGAATATTTAAACTCATTTTCAATTGAAAACACAAAGTCTTATAAATTACTAGTGGTGCTCACGGTTTGGCGGTTTGGCGGTTCGGTTGCGGCCAAAGAAATCTCAAATCCGCTATCCGTCCGCCAAATTGGCGGATTGGAGAAAATCAATCCGCAACCGTCCGCTCGTCATCACGCATCCGTCCAAAATGCGGCGGATCGGTTCGGTTCGGTCGGTTTTGACGGATCGATAAATCCGCTGCTCACCCCTAACCCACACAATTAAAGTAATTTTGTGTTTTTATATGTGTAGAGTTCATTTATATATATAAGATCTATATTATTAGTAGTTCAGATTTATAGAAGTTTTGTAAAAATTTTAAGATAGTGGGAATCTCAATCATTACTCTATTGATTCAAACCAACCACCATAAAGAAGTCTTTTTGAAAAATGGATTATAATTCACTTCTCAGATTATAACACATTTTCTTCTCTCACAAAAAAATGATTATAATTAGTTTATAATCAGCTTTTAATCAAAAAATTGATTATAATCACTTTCCTAAAATAACTCAAAACAATCAAAAAAAAAAAAACAAAAAATTTAATATAATTAGCTACATGTATTGGGAACAATGATTTTATTTCAGGGGATATATATTAAGGGCATTTTAACAACTCGGTTAAAAATAATTTTTTTTGTCTTTTTTAAGTTATATTATTTTTTACATATTTATTTAAAAAAAAAAAACTAAAAACACCTTAAAAAATCAACTTATTTTTCAAAATAGGCTTAAATTGTAATTTTGTTTCTGGTTTTTTTTTCGTATTACATTATATGAATATTTTAATTGAATTATTCTCACAACTGACGACGGGACGATTTCTCTAGTAATGAGGAGAAACCTTCTGAGCTAAAACGAAATTTTGAGCATAATTATGTCCGTAGGTTCAAAAAGCTTTAATACACGGCCATTAGTTTCATCAACAGCCAGCTCATGAAAACGGTTGCTTTACTCAAATATGGTAAAATTAATCAGTGTGTTTTGTTTGAGTTTTTTAAATTAAGTTTTTTAAAAATTGATTTTTTTAGTTTTCATATTTTTTATTTTTAGTGAATATTTTTTAAATTTTAAACATTTTTTTACTTGTTTAGATGCACCTTACTTAGATATATCTAAAAAGTAAAAAAATTGTGAAAAAATATTTTAAAAAATTAATAAATACATAAAAATACAAAAACTGCACTGAATTTTTATATTTTTTTTTTATATTTTTGGTATTTAGTGAATTTTTAAAAGATTTTTTTTACAAAATTTTTTTACTTTTTAAGTGTATTTATGTTAGGTGTGTCTAAAAAGTAAAAAAATTGCTTAAAATATTAAAAAAATTCAATAAAACAAAAAAACACGGAAAATAAGAAAGTAGAATTTTCTGAAAAGTGTTTTTTGAAAAGTGGAAACAAGCTCGATTTGAGAAGTTGGTAAAAAATTAACTTTTTAACTTATTTTATCTTTTTGTAGGTAAGTTATGTGAGAGGTGATGTGACTCAAAATAGGTAAAAAATTAGAAGCTGACTTTTTATCAGCTTCCCAAAAAATTCCTGACTATATCATAACATCTTAATATCTTTATCTTTAATACAATTTCAATTATTTCACATCCACGAATATTATACGATATATATATTGTATAAAATAATATAATTGAATTGAGAGCCTATCTCAAAGGAGCAGCTCATCTGCAGACCGCTCTCTTCATATTCTTCATTACAATAATGAAATTTATGGTGTAGTTCTATTTTCAGAAAAGAGCCATGGAAGAGTGGAGAAGAGAGGGAAGGTGGATACCGATTTTTTGACGAAGACAGTGGCGAAGGAGTAATGTCAGGTCAGGTATGCACACCTTGTTCATAGATAACATTCCAGAATCAATGGGTCCTAAAGGGCTCTTCAATCTCTTTAACAATTTTGGAATCGTTAAGGATGCTTTCATACCGAACAAAAGACGAAAAACAACGCAGTCAATGTTTGGGTTTGTAAGGTATGATTGCGTGGTGGCAGCTCAAATAGCTATCCAAAAAGCAAATGGGATTTGGTGTGAAGACCGATCACTAATTGTTAAGAAAGCAGAGTTTGACAACACTCAGGAGAAGGCTGTAAAGGAGCAAATGCCACACAGACCACGGGCACTGATGATGGCAAATGGTTCAAAGCGTATGGGAAGCAGATCATATGCAAAGGTGGTAAAAGGTGAAGGAATTAATAAAACAGATGTTGTAATTAAAGCCATTGAAGTCGGTAATGGCTGGCTGTACCAGAGCATAATCGTCAAACTTAAGGCCTACTGCTCCTTCACGGAATTCAAGAAGGAGTTTTGGGGTAGAAATCTGAAGAATATTCAGCTACGTGAAGGAGGAGGCAGAGAGGCCATTGTAACTTTTAATTCAATTGATGATATGAAAAATAGGAGCCACATCTTGGGGGATTGGATGAATGACTGGTGTGATTCTACAACAGAATGGAGAAAATGCTTACAAATGGAACATGAGAGGCATATATGGCTAAGCTGTTATGGGGTATCCTTAAATCTGTGGAACAACATCACATTTACCAGAATTGGGAAAATCTGGGGTTCAGTGACAACCATTGATGAGAGCACATCAGCCATGACATCTTTAATATGTGGAAAGATTCGTATTGCAGCATTACATATGGATCTGATTAATAAAGTTATAATTTTGGAGTGCAATGGGTGTTTATTTTCGATCCAAGTATGCGAAGAATAGAAAATTGTAACTGCAGCTTGCAATGGTGTATGTTCATGTGAAGGTAGTCGATTTATGGAGGATATCTCTATCAACAAAGAAGTGGAGAACCAGTTTCACGGTGAAGGTGAAGACCAGACTGTGGCCGCCGGTGACAAGGTGGAGTCCAAGGTGATCCAAGATAGATTGGAAAATCTAGAAGCTGTCAAATCCCAAACCTCACACTCGGTTTCGAAGGTCAATGAGACATGTCTAAACATGGGAAATTGGAACAATACAGCCAACAACAGCGCATGCGTGGTGGAGGACTCAGTACGTGGGCCAGATGTAGGCAAAGGTAGAGTTGATGAATGCTTTAGTCCACCTGGATTCATACAAAGCCTAAATGGACCAGACATAGTTAGGCCCAAGATCAATCTTGAAGTTGTGTTGGATAGTAATGTAAATTTAAGCAAGCCCGTGTTGGTTAATGATGGGCTAGGTAAGGTGTGTGAAGTCCAAACATATAAACAAAATTCGATCAACACAACTGTGTCCTCTACCTCCGCCCACCAATTGCAAAGCTTTAGGCATGGTATGCTGGGCTCATCGTCCAGCAAACTTTGTACTTCCCATGGCCAGATTAGAGGGGTCACCAAGTCCTTTTGTGGTTCAGAAAGCAGAGGAAGGCCAAAGAATGGAAGAAGGGGAAAACAAGAAATCTGGACAAGAATGGGTTTTCAAAGAGGTGAGATCTTTAAGGCAACCACAGCTACACTCTCCTCTTCACTTTCACACTCTAGCAATTCACTTCGTAAAAGAAACCTGGTTAGTGAAGCTATGGCCACTACACATATGGGAAAATCATTAGGGATTGATTATGAAGGGAAAGAGTCACATGTAGCTAACAAAATCATGGAAATGGAGGAGAAAGATGCAGAAATATGGGAATTATGGAGGGCAAATGTTGAGCAATAAGGCAACACTTATGGATGACAGAGGTGTTTTGATTGGTTATCATGAAGATTATATCTTGGAATGTCAGAGGGTTGAATAGACCTAAAAAAAGAAGAAGAGTGAAGGCTATACTTAAAGAGAAAAGGGTAGATATGGTGTTATTTCAAGAAACGAAGAAATCAAGATTATCAGTTCAATTTGTACATTTCTTATGGTATAATGATTCAATGGACTATTTAGAAATTGATTCGGATGGTAGTGCTGGGGGCTTACTTTGTATCTGGAATGCAGAGATATTTCAAGTTGTTGATTGTTGCAGTAATCGAAACTTTATCCTTCTTTCAGGTATGATTCACCGTAGTTTAGAATGTCTTATTAGTAATACTTATGCACCAAATGATATTATCAATAGAACAAGCTTGTGAGAATGTTTAATTAGTCTCAAAAAAGGTTTTCCAAAACCTTGGTGTATCGGGGGTGATTTTAACGAGATTACTGTGTTATCTGAAAGAATTGGTTGCTTAAGGAGAGATAGAGGCATAAAAGATTTCTCAGATTTTATAGATAAAATGGAAATGGTAGACCTGCCAATGTTAGGGAGGAGGTACACTTGGTGTAATGCACATGATGAGGATAAATGGAGTAGGTTAGACAGATTTCTGATAAATGTTGAATGGATGGAATGGTTTAACTTCAAGTTGTGGGGATTACCTAGATTTGTATCAGATCATTGTCCAATACTGCTGATGGAAGATGAGAGCAATTGGGGTCCAAACCCATTTAGATTCATCAATGCTTGGTGTACTCACCCTACTTTTTTTATGGTTGTTAAACATGCTTGGGAAGAAGCACAAGTGTCTGGGTGTGCAGGGTATTGTAGACACCCCATTTTTGACCGACCTTAAGACTCAGACGTCACCGATTGAGCGCTCGGTGATATTGCATATTGTGCTCGTTCAGAAGTCTTAGAGTCGCGGTCGTGCGCCCTGCCTCCGGACTTCCGAACTCTCTTCTATGCCTTGCCTCGGTTTGCGAACCAGACTCAGTTTTCTCTGTTTTCTTTCCTGAGGGGAGGGAGAGGTCCCGTAGACCATCTCTCAGTGGCCGTGGGCTACATTTCGTGGCCGTAGGCCATTTTGCCCATTTCGGAGCCCGGTTCCCGGTTTTCGCAGCCGTCAGGCCGTGTGCCTCGGTTCGGGACCACCCAACCATCTCCGATTCCTCTGGTTTTTGGCATGCATCTCATTTACTCCCTTTCGAGGGACACTGGGGTCTTAGATACCCACTTCGTGGCCGAATGCCACTTTCGGTGCTTAACAGCCTATTTTCGGGATCCCGAACTGCGCATTTTGGCCCTCGAGCATTCGTTTTGCATCGGTTTTTGTTCATTTTTGGCAGGTACCTCTGTTTTATCACCAGGAAGATCACTGGAGGGTGGGAGGCCAACAATTGTCTCAGCAACCAGTTATGCTCTTCTGGCGCCCTCCGACGCTCGTTTTTCTCACTTCCGGGCTAATGTTGAACACCCTAGGGCCATTTTCTTCGAGCCAAAACCACATATTTGTGTTGTACACACATGGGAGGACCCTAATATGCTATGGCCGGCCAGTAAGTGTTATTGACCCTTTTGAACCCTCTTTAAAATGGCCTATTCTCTCTCCTGTTTTAGAGTTGCCAAATTTGAACCACAGGCCTTGTTCAGCACACCTGGGAGGACATTTTCTCCTATGGCCGGCCAGAAATTCTTCTTGAGCTTTTTGACCCTTGGCCGGCCAGCCATAGGGGTGGCCGGCCGGCCACCTGCAACAAAAATACATGGCCGGCCATGCTCCTTGGGATGTGTTCCTTACAGCTGTACAGCTGTTTTCCCCCAAATATCTGTATCCGGGGAAGACTTGAGGAGGGAAACTTGGTGTCATTTTCCCTCCACTTGCCTCCTCCTCTTTGGCCTTTATAATAGTAGCTCCAACACTCTCTCAAGGTTTAGAAAAATTGCCTCAAGCATACACACACACTCATATCCATCTCCTCTATTTCACTCTCAAGTTTTGGTGCCATTTCTCCATCACTACCAAGCATCACCCACCCACCACTCCTTTTTCAGCAGCAAGGGGAGCTTTTCAGAGGCTTAGAAGCAACTTTCCTCAAGCCAAGAAGCAAAGAAAGAGTGGTCTTCAAGGGTAAGAGTCCATTTCCCTCTTTTGTAGCATTTTCTTGCCTCATTTCTTAGCCCTATTTGCTTACTGTTTTGGGATCCGACCCTAACTGAAACTAGGCCTTTTTTGAGCCATTATTCATGTTTGTTCAAGGGCTCAACCCTGTTTGAGCCCTCCTTTTGGTACTTGCTTCAATACCCCTTGGAATGCCATATTTTTGCATGATTTTTTTGGCCTATGAGTGATCTGTTTTTGAGCATAATGTAAAATGTTAGTGGGCCTATTTTAAGCCCCTCTTCAACATTGAAGAAGGGCTCAACCATTTTTGGCCTCTCTATCATGCACTTACTTCACAATTCCTCCAATTTACCGTAAATTTGCATGATTTATTTGACCTACATGTAGTCTGTTTTGGAGCATGTCATGAACTGTGAGTAAGCTTATTTTGTGTCCCTCTAAAATATTGTAGAAGGGATCACCTTGTTGGGGGTCTCCATGTTATACTTGTCATTATACCCTCTTTGGCCCCCATTTTTGCATGCTTTTTTAGGCTTATCTAGCTTCTGTTTTCGGCCATCATCAGAACTGGAAAGAGTCATATTTTGATCTTCTTGACATATTTCATTAAGGGTCTTTGCTGGTTTGATGAATTTTTAGGGTACCTCATGTTATAGCCTCATATATCCTAGTTCTTGCATGACATTTTTAGCATGTTTGCATACTGAGTTGGGGGATGTCATCTACTGTAAATGTGCATTTTTTTAGTCCCTCATCAGTGTTGTAGAAGGGTACTTTTCCATTTGGGCATCGCATGTATCACTTGCTTCAATACCCCTCTTGCGGGCCATTTTTGCATTCTTGCTTAATCCTAATATGCTTGCTGTTTAGCCTTTTTGTGACTGAAAAATGCTTGTCTTGGGGCTGCCTTGTTACTGTATTTTCATTCCATGTCCATATTGTGCATGCATTGCATAGCTATAGGCCATTCCGGGCGCCTAATATCGCATTTCGGGATCATTCCATGTTCGTGTGCACTTTGGCCATCTTTCGGGACTGTTTTCCCCATATTTCAGTGCTGAAATTCCATTGCATGTTTGCATATCATTTTCTATGTCATTTCATGCCTTAAGGCCATTGCCTCGGTTTGCGCGCCCGTGTGCACGCATTTCGAGGCGCTTCATTTTCATCTGTCGGCTCTTATGTGAGTGTGGCTGAGGCTCACTCATGTTAGTGTAAGTCCATTTTGCATTCTGTATGTCATTTTAGCCTCATCGCATCGCGTATGCCATACCTCGGTTTGCGTGCCGTTGCACGCATTTCGAGACATCTCATTTCATCTCATTGCATATCATATTTCATGCCATCTCATGCCTTATGGCCATCGCCTCGGTTTGCGCGCCCGTGTGCACGTATTTCGAGGCGCTTCATTTTCATCCAACGCCTCTTATGTGAGTGTGGCTGAGGCTCACTCATGTTGTAGTCCATTTTGCATTCTGATGTCATTTTAGCCTCATCGCATTGCGTATGCATTACCTCGGTTTGCCTGCCCGTGGGCACGCATTTCGAGACATCTCATTTCAGTCTCATTGCATATCATTTTCATGCATTTCATGCCTTAGGGCCATTGCCTCGGTTTGCGCGCCCGTGTGCACGCATTTCGAGGCGCCTCATTTTCATCCGTCGGCCTCTTATGTGAGTGTGGCTGAGGTCCACTCGTGTTAGTGTAAGTCCAATTGGCATTGCGTATGCCATTTCATGCCTTAGGATCATCGCCTCGGTTTGCGTGCCCGTGTGCACGCATTTCGAGGCATCTCATTTTCATAGCATTGTGCATGCTAGGATTGTATTTTAGTTGCATTCATGCATATCATGCATATTGCATCGTGTTCGGGATAGGAGTTAGCCCGGGCACGGGAAACGAGGCACGTTTCGTACTCCGAGTGACGGAACGGGTCTCAATTCCCAAGTCACCGACACTCCGGATTACCCATGATGGAGTTAGGTTTTGTTGTAGCATTCATCTGCATTCATCCTATATTGAGTTGTGCAATCCGCTCCTCGGCCATCATGCATCGATATGCGTGATTGGTGGCACGAGGATCGAGGCATGCATATATTTGTGAAATACATTGCTATGCCCCTTTCCTGCTCTCTGTTGCAGCAAAATGAGAATCAGCAACTTTTCGGAGTCTGGCACGCATTTCGAGAACATTGCAAACAGAGGCTAATTGGGCATCCCAGTGGATTTCCGCGCAGGCAGCCCAACATGCATCATTCATCAGAATCAAGGCAGCCCCTGGCTTGCATGCCAGTTTACAGTTTTTCTTAGTTAATTTGTTAATTAATTAGGAATCTGTATATTATTCGGACTGTATTATTCTTTCATTTGGGACTGTATTATTTATTCGGACCCTCTGCGCGAGGGCATAATGTAATAAGTGTGGGTGAGTGTGATGTATGTCTTCCAACCCCACGTCTTTCTTCCCTTTTATTTACCCGCTTATGATGGTTAGATATAGGGCATATTTCAATTAGCATACAGTATGACAGCATGTTTGCATCATTCATCTGTTTTGCACGCACCGGGCTCGGCGCATCATACAAACTGCATTTGTATTTCAATTCCAAATTGAATACGTGTTAGTTGTAGCATTCCATATGCCATGTTTAGAATAGCCGAGCCTGCTATAGTTGCATTATTGCATGTGTTGCATTAGGCATTCCTGTATAATTAGGATCATGCATGATTTCTAATCAGTTTTTGTTTTGGCTTGGAGTACTCGGTGAGTTTTATGCTTTAGCATCCTTGCATGCGTGTGAGTGTTGCCATGAATAGCATGCTTACCATGAGGCTATATGCTTATGTGATATAACTGCCTTGAATGCCTGTGGGTGGAGGTTGAGTTACTTGGATTGGACAATTCATCAAATGTTTGTTTTAAGCCCACTAGATAGTGGCAAAATCATGTTTTCTAAGCCCACCTGAGGGTGGCAAATCCACGTCTTAGCCTACCTGCGGGTAGCACCATCAAACCATTTTCAAACAAACAAACATGAAATGTTTTGTTCCAATTCAGGCGACCCAGTCTATACTTGTTTGCTGCGAGCATCACATAGTAACCTAGGCTAATAACCGGAATAAGAACTCACAATGTTTTCAAAATAGATATCATGGTTAGTAGAGGCCGGTCTTTGACCGGGCGAGCGGGGGTGCTCACGAAGTGACCTTCCCCAATCGTACCCAAGTTCCCGAGCCGAGGCAACTTTGGTGATGACGGACACGTGGCCTTTGGCACCGAGTCAGGGTTTCCTAAATTTCCCAAAAATAAAATATTTAGGTGGCGACTCTGTATCTGGCAAAGCAGTCCATGTTTGGCACTTCTTTCAAAAAATCTGTTTTCCAAAACGATTTGCCGGATTTGGACTCTTTGGTTCAAGATTAAGAACCGTGACACAAATCGAGTCCGAGCTGTAGCGAGGTCCCCCGCGGCTTGTCTACAGTTTCTGGCGACTCTGCTGGGTTAGAGAACTTGACTCGAACTCATGATATCTGTTTTTGACTACACTTGTGTGTTTTCTTTGCATTGCATTTGCATTGGTGCGCCTAGGACACCGTGTTTGCCATATGCCATTCCCGAACGATTTGCCGGAGGCTTGTCTTGTCAAGGCATGTCCATAAGGCTGATCGGCTCTGGGCTCTGACAGCATGGGAACACAAACCCCGGTTTTACCGGGGCACCCTTTTGACCATTCGACCTAGTGCATATTCGGATCCATAGTGACCATTCCAAACTAGGACAGGTTGCTTACCCGTTTATAGGTTGTTTGAAACCGCTGCGTGCGTAGTGAAACCCTAGCTCCTGACAAAATAGGACAGGGAAACCCTACCCCAACATAGGGGTGTTTTGGCTCTCACTTATCTGTTATGTGCTTTAGAGTGCGTCTCTACAGGAATGCATGTATCAGTTCGCGAGTTTGGGCATCCAGGCCTGCGGGCACCAGTTCAGTATTTTGGGTATCAAGCCTGAGGCATTAGTCTTTGGGGAATCAGTTTTACCCGAGGGTATCAGATTTGAGGCAGAATTCTGGGCAGAATTCAGTAGAGAGCACACTCATTCAGCTTTGTTCGTATCGGTTCTGGTGAAATCAGGCTGAGATGCTACATGTTTTCTCTTTTGCTAGGTAGTCTGGGAACCATAGCTTCAGAGGGCTCCAATATCCCCCGGGTACACCGAACTTGTGTTGATAGACTTTGTCGGGTCAGAGATTCAGTTCAAGGGCAATCAGTGTTCCTTTACCAGAGCAGGGTGAAGAGGGCCAGTCAGGCACAGATCACCAGTTCAGTAGTTACCAGATCAGTGGCCCTTATCCTCCACCAGTGAACAGTCAGGCTGAGGTCTCAGTTTCTACTGCAGGGATAGATATACCAGTCAGTCAGATGGATCAGCAGAACACGTCAGGGATGGAGGCAATGATGCGTCAGATGCAAGAAAGTATGAAGCTCATGCAGGAGGACGCTGTCCGCCAAGCGGAATTTTCCAAGCAACAGGCTGCAATCATGGCTCAGCAGGCTGAGCTCATCACTAGGTTGCAACAGCAAAGCGGCGCGTCTGCTTCCCAACAAGTTCCTCCTCCAGCAGGAGCTCCCGCACCCGGGGAAACGACGATGTTCAGATACCCAGAGAGGTACAGACATTCCTACAGGGGCAGCTCCGCCCCCGATTTTACCCCAGCTGTCCAAAACACCTACCAACCTACTGGACTCACCCTTCGAGACTGAGGTCGACCCTACAGCGTTGAAATTGAGCAAGCTTGAGAAGTTGTTCAAGAGATCCCAGGGGGTAAAATCCATCCCGGACATTGAGGGGGTACACCGACGCAGTTGTGACACTGCCGGACAGGTTCAAGATGCCTCACATCGACCGTTTTGACGGGTCAGGAGATCCCATGGTCCACCTGAGTTTGTTTTCAGATGTTCTGCGCCCGATGGGCTTGACAAGATTACAGAAGCTCTCCCTTTTTGGCAGGACCCTGTCGGGTGTTGCGGCCATCTGGTACGCCAAATTGGAGGATTCAGTGAAACGAAGCTGGGAGGAGATGGCCGAGGCCTTCGTCGCACAATATTCATACAATACCCAGATTGAGATCACAACCCGTGATCTCGAGACGACCAGGCAAGAGCCGAAAGAGGGTTTCTCTGACTTTGTAGCCCGCTGGAGGGCCAAGGCCTCAATGATGACCATTAGGCCAACGGATAAGGATCAAATACGGATGGTTGTGCGCAACCTCCAGCCCAAACTAATGCAGAAAATGATCGTGCTCCCCTTCCCTACCTTTTCAGATTTGCATGAGATGGGAGTACAGATCGAGGATGCCATGAAGCAGGGCCTTATTGACCAGGAGAAAGAGCAGCCTAGGCGGGCGTTTTCCCGCAGTTCGAATGTGACCACCAGTGGTGATGCAGCTGCAAGATCTTCTGAAGTAGGCATGGTCACTACCACCACATCAAGAAAGGCTACCCCATTCACCGGTGCGTCCGGGAGTAACTCACAGACGGCCAAATATCCACCCCGAGTCAAGAGGGTTTTCACTCCACTTCATATGCCTCTGTCAAAGGCTCTAGAGGTCTTACTCCGGGAAGGACATTTGAAACCGTTGGAACAACGGCCCCTACCCGATCCTATCCCTGCAAAGCATGACCAGACTAAATACTGTGCCTACCATCAGCAAACCGGTCATGACACCGACAGTTGCTTTCGTCTGCGCCATGATGTACAAGATCTGTTTGACAAAGGGGTCATTGCTGCACCAGGTCCTACAAAGTCTATCGGCACTTGATCAGTGAACTTGTGGGGGATAAGGTGACTATGTGATCGAGGGACGAACCACCTGCGGGCGGCACTCAGTTTACTCTAGACGTGGAAATGGCACGCACTGTTCTGAGCATTTGCGAATGCTAGTTTTGAAGTTCCTGACTTGGGTGTTGAGTCAGTTCTGTAGTTTTGTTTTGAGTCTGTCTTTTTGTCTGGAGTCGGTCTTTGGATTAAGGGTCTGTCTTGTTGTATCGAGTCAGTCCTGTTGTATAAAAGGTCGGGTGATTCCGGGGGGTGTTACCTCGGGCGTCACCATTTTGTTTTGTGTTTGTCTTTTCGTTTTGTTTTTGAGTCTGTTTCTGCCAGGGAGCCAGTTGCGCCAACAGATTTTAAATGAAACAGCAGTGATTTTCACGCCCTCGCATTTGCTTCTGCCTGTGTGTGCTAGTTGTGCCGGGATTTGAATGAAATGGCAGTGCATTCCACCTGCTCTCTTGTGCCTTGAAGTCATTGTAATGACCTGAGTTTTTCAAAACTTTTTGAACACTGCGGTAAAAACAAAGAGGGAGGAATTTCTCGGGATTTGCAAAACTTTGATCAAACTGAGAGTGAGAGAGAGAGAGAGGCATGCTAAGCCCTTAATGATTGAGATCATGCTTGTTAATGTGAGTACTGAGAAGGATCCTGGCTTGATCCAGGTTGGTCCCACATTGTCTTCCGCGCGAGCAATTTGTCGCTTTCTTAAAAAACTTTCAAAAAAATGTTTTGCGCGGTCCTGTGAAGACATGTGTGGAATCATTCTTGAGATTGTGCAGCTTAGGATCGCTCTCGGCCTCGAGACTCAACCCCTTTGCTTTCAAACCTTGAACTTGGATTCAGAACGTTCAAAGGACAATCACAATGTGAGGCCTGTGTGGCCAGATTTGAAGCAGCCCTCGAACAAGAGGCACCAAAGTCAGATCAAGAGGATTAGATGTCATCAAAAGAAGCTTGCAAAGCTAGATCAAAAGCACCCCTCGAACTAGGGGCAAAAAATGTCCGATGTGCTCGAAGAGCCAAAGGTGGATCCTTCTGCAAATCAATACAACAGCCACTCTCCTGGATATAGAGGGCTTCAATCTCAAAACCATTTGGCATGGACTTGTTACACTTTTACCCTTCGAGAGGCTCGCTGGGTCGAAAACCCAAAAGGGCGACCCAGGCAAAAGTTAGAGCAAAGAAAATAAAAAAGAAAAAGAAGAAAAATACAGAAAAAAAAAGAAAGAGAGAAAGGAAAAGAAAAGAAAAGAAAAAAGAAGAAGAAAGAAATGAAAGAATTGAAAAGAAAAGAAAAAACAAAGCTCGCAAGGTCGAAAACCTGCAACAGGCGCCTTGGCAAAAGTTAGAGCATAAAAAGGAGAGGTTAATACCCGAGTGTACCTTAACCCCGAACTACGTAAGGCTTGATTCCCATCTTTGGGATACGTAGGCAACTTCACTGAAGTCCAGCCAAAACACTTCAAATTTGATTGTGTCCATGTAATGGTTTGACCATCCTTGCCTTCTCTGTATCCGAGAGTTCGGTTGTGTTCATCGCTCCGAGGACTGATTACAATGCGCTGCGGTGCCATCCAAACAAGGGGCAACTTTCCGTTGCCATTCAATGCGCCGCAGTGCCGTTCAAACAAGGGGCAACTTTCCGTTGCCATGCAGCTCTCTTCACGCACGGGGCAGTTTTCCTTTGGATCTAAGGTTGTGCATCTCGAGAGTAGGTTTCACGCTCGTTGAGCAAATGGCCGTGTGCAAAAATAGTTTTTGAGAATTTTTACTGAGGTTGACTATTTTTCGAAAATCGTTCCATCTTTTCCAAAAATTGGACCATTTCTTGGACCCAAAAAAGGAAAATTTTCAGCGCTCATAGCCTAACTTGCATGATTTTAAATCAAAAATCGAACAAGCATGTTGATCTAACTCTCATTTTGGTCAAAACTGTTTTAGTAGAAAGCAAAAACAAAAAATGGTCAAAATGATTAACTAGGGACACAGTTGAGTTAGGCGTTCTGTCTTTTCCCCTTTGTCAAAATACTTGCCAGAAATGGCACTCTACTTGTCGAAAAGGGCACCGTATTCACCAGAAAAGGGCACAACAAAAGGCTGAAAGCTCTCATATCCTCCGAGCAACGAGGTATCAAGCCAAGTGCGAAGCACGAACTGGAATGGGGCAAGATATCCCACTCCATCATCTGGACAGATCTTATCACGTCCAAACTCCCCAGTAGAGCATCATCAATCGATGTCAGCTACAGATTTGCTACACACCCAGTTGTAGCACAGCCCCTCTGTGGGAGAAACTCACTAGCTGCGTGCAGAAGAAGAAGAATCTAGCAGAATGCTAGGGGCATGAGCCCACAACTTGCTGTTTATCTATCAACCACCCAGGGGAGGGATGAAAAATGAGAGATTGAAGAATAGAGAGATGTGCGATGAGAGAAAAAGTGAGAAAAGGGCTTTTTCAGAAAAACAGAGCTTGAGGGCCGAGTGATGTGAGAACCACAAATGAGAAAGGCTGGGAAACACTACCGGTGAAACAGGCTCCTGTGCACGTCTGAGTGTCGTGTCTTTTGTTTTATCTCGATTTTGTTTTGGGTCGTTTCGGGTGTTACTCGATGTGTTTAGGTTGTGTGCCTTTTATTTCCTTGTTGAGTCGTTTTGCTGTGTTCAGTCGTAGGCTCAATACCTGGTCGAAAACTCATCTCTCAATTTCGAAAATAAAATCATTTTGTGCTCCGAGTGCCGTGCCGTTCTCCACTTTTTTTTTTTTTTTTCAAAACAGTATTTGTTCTTTCATAAAACCGCAGGGTTTAACCCGGGTCATGTGAGAACAGTGGAACCAGGACCTATCTGAAGCTATAATGGTTCCGGACTGCAAAGCAAAAGCAAAAGAGGAAAATGTCGGGCATCTGAGTTTGTTTCAACTTCAGTAAGCTCCGAGATCGCATTCCATATGCACCTTGTCAGGCCTTGTCAATGCTCCGAAGTATGAGTGTGCCTCTACCTCAAACTCAAGATCAAGTCTGCGTCAAGCCAGAATAGCGATCAGAAGTGCTCTCCCTGAGTAGACATCTTGGCTGTGTTCGCGATGAGTTCCTAGGAGACCAACTGCGACGGTGGAAACTAGAGTTCGAATGGCTATAGCCTAGAACGCAAAGGTTCGGGATTTCCGAGACTAAAGTCTGGTTTAAATACCCAGAGGCGTGCCCTCGGCTTGAAATCTGTATGGAAGCCCCATCGGTTGAGACAGCGTGTATGCACCTCAATTCTGGATACTGAACCAACCTAGTCTATCACCCCGTTGGAGAATAGGGAAAGTTGTGAATATGATAAGGAAGAAAGGCAGCATCCAAAGTATTCTACGTGTAGAACCCTTGTCAGCATTCCAGAGCTTTTGTACTGTGAGTTAAAGGTAAAGTGTTCGAAGAGCACGAGGGGAGATCCCCATCAGAGTAGAGCGGTTCACCGCCACTCACCTCATAAGTTGCTTTCTCAAGCGCCGTTTTGTCCATTTATTGCTTTCCTTAAGCATCATGCATTGTAATGCATTGTACCTACCAAGTTTCTTTCTCAGTCATGCACGATATTGTATGTACGGTTCATTCAAAGAAGTTCCGTTTAAGATCATTCACTCAGTGTATCTAACACACTTCATTTGCCTTAGTGTATCAATCACACTTTATTTGCTTCACTCAGTGTATCTAACACACTTCATTTGCCTTAGTATATCAATCACACTTCATTCAGTTAGTGTATCAATCACACTTCATTTATTTAGTGTATCAATCACACTATGCTCACTTTGTGTATCTATCACACTTTCTTTATTCGCTTAGTGTATCAATCACACTCTCTTCACCTTAGTGTATCAATCACACTTCATTCATTTTGTGTAGCTATTACACACATTCTCATTTTGTGTATCTATCACGCACATATTCACTTTTGTGTATCTATCACACACATTCTCGTTTTCTGTATCACACTTTCAGTGTATCAATCACACTTCATTGATTTAGTGTATCCATCACACTTGCTCACTAAGTGCATCTATCACACTTCGTGTTTACATTCGGTATATCTATCATACTTGTTCACTTAGTGCATCGATCACACTTCGTGTTCACATTCAGTATATCTATCATACTTGCTCACTAAGTGCATCTATCACACTTCGTGTTCACCTTTAGTATATCAATCATACTTGTTCACTAAGTGCATCTATCACACTTCGTGTTCACTTAGTATATCAATCATACTTGCTCACTAAGTGCATCTATCACACTTCGTGTTTACATTCGGTATATCTATCATACTTGTTCACTAAGTGCATCTATCACACTTCGTGTTCACCTTTAGTATATCAATCATACTTGTTCACTAAGTGCATCTATCACACTTCGTGTTCACATTCAGTATATCTATCATACTCTGTTTACATGGTGCATCTATCACACTTTGTGTTCACTTTTAGTGTATCCATCACTCTCGTTTCACTTTGTGTATCTATCACACGCTCGCTTTGTGTATCTATCACACACTCACCTAGTGTATCCTTCACACTTGCTCCATATAGTGTGTCCATCACACTCGCTTCACTTTGTGTATCTATCACACGTTCGCTTTGTGTATCTATCACACACACTCGCTTCGTGCATCAATCACACACTTCGTTCACCTTTGTGTATCTATTGCACATGTTCGTGAAGATTCCATAATTTTCTTACATCCTTTCTGCATGAGGCATAGTTTGGTCCGAGTTTACTTGCTTGCCTAGCATTCGCTTAAAATGTTGCATTTATTTTGCATATTTGCTTCATTACAGCTCTCTTTGCATGATCATGAGTGATATCCAGCTTCGCGTAGCGTATAAGTCCAATCTTCAAACCGGCTTCGCGTAGCGTATAAGTCCAATCTTCAAACCGGCTTCGCGTAGCGTATAAGTCCAATCCTCAAACCGGCTTCGCGTAGCGTATAAGTCCAATCTTCAAACCGGCTTCGCGTAGCGTATAAGTCCAATCTTCAAAACCGGCTTCGCGTAGCGTGTAAGTCCAATTATCAAAATCTTCCTACATATCATTCTGCATTTTGCCCCCTACCTGCGGGCACGCCTGCGGGCGCATATCTCTGTTCATCTTGTATGATTGTCTAAGTCTTCGGCCTTGTCAAAAATGGGTCGTCTCTGGGCTTTGACATTCACTCCCGTCACTTGTGACTTCCGAGTTCTGTCAAAGAGGGGCAACTGTAGACACCCCATTTTTGACCGACCTTAAGACTCAGACGTCACTGATTGAGCGCTCGGTGATGTTGCATATTGTGCTCGTTCAGAAGTCTCAGAGTCGCGGCCGTGCGCCCTGCCTCCGGACTTCCGAACTCTCTTCTATGCCTTGCCTCGGTTTGTGAACCAGACTCGATTTTCTCTGTTTTCTTTCCTGAGGGGAGGGAGAGGTCCCGTAGACCATCTCTCAGTGGCCGTGGGCTACATTTCGTGGCCGTAGGCCATTTTGCCCATTTCGGAGCCCGGTTCCCGATTTTCGGAGCCGTCAGGCCGTGTGCCTCAGTTCGGGACCACCCAACCATCTCCGATTCCTCCGGTTTTTGGCATGCATCTCATTTACTCCCTTTCGAGGGACACTGGGGTCTTAGATACCCACTTCGTGGCCGAATGCCACTTTCGGTGCTTAACGGCCTATTTTCGGGATCCCGAACTGCGCGTTTTGGCCCCCGAGCATTCGTTTTGCATCGATTTTTGTTCATTTTTGGCAGGTACCTCTGTTTTATCACCAGGAAGATCACTGGAGGGTGGGAGGCCAACAATTTTCTCAGCAACCAGTTATGCTCTTCCGGCGCCCTCCGACGCCCGTTTTTCTCACTTCCGGGCTAATGTTGAACACCCTAGGGCCATTTTCTTCGAGCCAAAACCACATATTTGTGTTGTACACACATGGGAGGACCCTAATATGCTATGGCCGGCCAGTAATTGTTATTGACCCTTTTGAACCCCTCTTTAAAATGGCCTATTCTCTCTCCTGTTTTAGAGTTGCCAAATTTGAACCACAGGGCCTTGTTCAGCACACCTAGGAGGACATCTTTCTCCTATGGCCGGCCAGAAATTCTTCTTGAGCTTTTTGACCCTTGGCCGGCCGGCCATAGGGGGTGGCCGGCCGGCCACCTGCAACAAAAATACATGGCCGGCCATGCTCCTTGGGATGTGTTCCTTACAGCTGTACAGCTGTTTTCCTCCAAAAATATCTGTATCCGGGGGAAGACTTGAGGAGGGAAACTTGGTGTCATTTTCCCTCCACTTGCCTCCTCCTCTTTGGCCTTTATAACAGTAGCTCCAACACTCTCTCAAGGGCTAGAAAAATTGCCCTCAAGCACACACACTCATATCCATCTCCATCTCTCTCAAACTCTCAAGTTTTGGTGCCATTTCTCCATCACTACCAAGCATCACCACCACCACTCCTTTTTCAGCAGCAAGGGGAGCTTTTCAGAGGCTTAGAAGCAACTTTCCTCAAGCCAAGAAGCAAAGAAAGAGTGGTCTTCAAGGGTAAGAGTCCATTTCCCTCTTTTGTAGCATTTTCTTGCCTCATTTCTTAGCCCTATTTTCTTACTGTTTTGGGCTCCGACCCTAACTGAAACTAGGCCTTTTTTGAGCCATTCTTCATGTTTCATCAAGGGCTCAACCCTGTTTGAGCCCTCCTTTTGGTACTTGCTTCAATACCCCTTGGAATGCCATATTTTTGCATGATTTGTTTGGCCTATGAGTGATCTGTTTTCGAGCATAATGTAAACTGTGAGTGGGCCTATTTTAAGCCCCTCTTCAACATTGAAGAAGGGATCAACCCTGTTTGGCCTCTCTATCATGCACTTTCTTCACAATTCCTCCAATTTCCCGTAAATTTGCATGATTTATTTGACCTACATGTAGTCTGTTTTGGAGCATGTCATGAACTGTGAGTAAGCTTATTTTGTGTCCCTCTACAACATTGTAGAAGGGATCAACCTTTTTGGGGGTCTCCATGTTATACTTGTCATTATACCCCTCTTTGGCCCCCATTGTTGTATGCTTTTTTAGGCTTATCTAGCTTCTGTTTTCGGCCATAATCAGAACTGGAAAGAGTCATATTTTGATCTTCTTGACATATTTAATTAAGGGTCTTTGCTGGTTTGATGAATTTTTAGGGTACCTCATGTTATAGCCTCATATATCCTAGTTCTTGCATGACATTTTTAGCATGTTTTCATACTGAGTTGGGGGATGTCATCTACTATAAATGTGCATTTTTTTAGTCCCTCATCAGTATTGTAGAAGGGTACTTTTCCATTTGGGCATCGCATGTATCACTTGCTTCAATACCCCTCTTGCGGGGCCATTTTTGCATTCTTGCTTAATCCTATATATGCTTGCTGTTTAGCCCTTTTTGTGACTGAAAAATGCTTGTCTTTGGGCTGCCTTGTTACTTTATTTTCATTCCATGTCCATATTGTGCATGCATTGCATAGCTATAGGCCATTCCGGGCGCCTAATATCGCATTTCGGGATCATTCCATGTTTCGTGTGCACTTTGGCCATCTTTCGGGACTGTTTTCCCCCATATTTCAGTGCTGAAATTCCATTGGCATGTTTGCATATTATTTTCTATGTCATTTCATGCCTTAAGGCCATTGCCTCGGTTTGCGCGCCCGTATGCACGTATTTCGAGGCGCTTCATTTTCATCTGTCGGCCTCTTATGTGAGTGTGGTTGAGGCTCACTCATGTTAGTGTAAGTCCATTTTGCATTCTATATGTCATTTTAGCCTCATCGCATCGCGTATGCCATTACCTCGGTTTGCGTGCCCGTGGGCACGCATTTCGAGACATCTCATTTCAGTCTCATTGCATATCATATTTCATGCCATCTCATGCCTTAGGGCCATCACCTCGGTTTGCGCGCCCTTGTGCACGCATTTCGAGGCGCTTCATTTTCATCCAACGGCCTCTTATGTGAGTGTGGCTGAGGCTCACTCATGTTAGTGTAAGTCCATTTTGCATTCTGTATGTCATTTTAGCCTCATCGCATCGCGTATGCCATTACCTCGGTTTGCGTGCCCGTGGGCACGCATTTCGAGACATCTCATTTCAGTCTCATTGCATATCATTTCCATGCCATTTCATGCCTTAGGGCCATTGCCTTGGTTTGCGCGCCCGTGTGCACGCATTTCGAGGCGTCTCATTTTCATCCGTCGGCCTCTTATGTGAGTGTGGCTGAGGTCCACTCGTGTTAGTGTAAGTCCAATTGGTATTGCG
Source organism: Camellia japonica (assembly GCA_030407325.1). Lineage (NCBI taxonomy): Eukaryota > Viridiplantae > Streptophyta > Magnoliopsida > Ericales > Theaceae > Camellia > Camellia japonica. The sequence continues at coordinate 24,501,777 of JAPPVO010000003.1, forward strand.
TATGCCATTGCTTGCCTTAGGATCATCGCCTCGGTTTGCGTGCCCGTGTGCACGCATTTCGAGGCATCTCATTTTCATAGCATTGTGCATGCTAGGATTGTATTTTAGTTGTATTCATGCATATCATGCATATTGCATCGTGTTCGGGATAGGAGTTAGCCCGGGCACGGGAAACGAGAAGCGTTTCGTACTCCGAGTGATGGAACGGGTCTCAATTCCCAAGACACTGACACTCCGGATTACCCATGATGGAGTTAGGTTTTGTTGTAGCATTCATCTGCATTCATCCTATATTGAGTTGTGCAAATCGGCTCCTCGGCCATCATGCATCGATATGTGTGATTGGTGGCACGAGGATCGAGGCATGCATATATTTGTGAAATACATTGCTATGCCCCTTTCCTGCTCTCTGTTGCAGCAAAATGGAGAATCAGCAACTTTTCAGAGTCTGGCACGCATTTCGAGGAATATTGCAAAACAGAGGCTAATCGGGGCATCCAAGTGGATTTCCGCGCAAGGCAGCCCAAACTTGCAGCATTCATCAGAATCAAGGCACCCCCTGGCTTGCATGTCAGTTTACAGCTTTTCTTAGTTAATTTGTTAATTAATTAGGAATCTGTATATTATTAGGAATCTGTATATTATTCGGACTGTATTATTCTTTCATTTGGGACTGTATTATTTATTCGGACCCTCTGCGCGAGGGCATAACTGTAATAAGTGTGGGTGAGTGTGATGTATGTCTTCCAACCCCACGTCTTTCTTCCCTTTTACTTACCCGCTTATGATGGTTAGATATAGGGCATATTTCAATTAGCATACAGTATGACAGCATGTTTGCATCATTCATCTGTTTTGCACGCACCGGGCTCGGCGCATCATACAAACTGCATTTGTATTTCAATTCCAAATTGAATACGTGTTAGTTGTAGCATTCCACATGCCATGTTTAGAATAGCCGAGCCTGCTATAGTTGCATTATTGCATGTGTTGCATTAGGCATTCCTGTATATTTAGGATCATGCATGATTTCTAATCAATTTTTGTTTTTGGCTTGGAGTACTCGGTGAGTTTTATGCTTTAGCATCCTTGCACGCGTGTGAGTGCTGCCATGAATAGCATGCTTGCCATGAGGCTATATGCTTATGTGATATAACTGCCTTGAATGCCTGTGGGTGGAGGCTGAGTTACTTGGATTGGACAATTCATCAAATGTTTGTTTTAAGCCCACTAGATAGTGGCAAAATCATGTTTTTCTAAGCCCACCTGAGGGTGGCAAATCCATGTCTTAGCCTACCTGCGGGTAGCACCATCAAACCATTTTCAAACAAACAAACATGAAATGTTTTGTTCCAATTCGGGCGACCCAGTCTATACTTGTTTGCTGCGAGCATCACATAGTAACCTAGGCTAATAACCGGAATAAGAACTCACAATGTTTTCAAAATAAGATATCATGGTTAGTAGAGGCCGGTCTTTGACCGGGCGAGCGGGGGTGCTCACGAAGTGACCTTCCCCAATCGTACCCAAGTTCCCGAGCCGAGGCAACTTTGGTGATGACGGACACGTGGCCTTTGGCACCGAGTCAGGGTTTCCTAAATTTCCCAAAAATAAAATATTTAGGTGGCGACTCTGTATCTGGCAAAGCAGTCCATGTTTGGCACTTCTTTCAAAAAAATCTGTTTTCCAAAACGATTTGCCAGATTTGGACTCTTTGGTTCAAGATTAAGAACCGTGACACAAATCGAGTCCGAGCTGTAGCGAGGTCCCCCGCGGGCTTGTCTACAGGTATAAAGTCTTCAAGAAGCTACAATCACTCAAGATTGAACTAAAGAGGTGGAACGTGGACGTCTTTGGGAATATAGGGTCTAAATTGAAAGCTGCCGCAGAGGAACTTCATTCATGGGACTTGGCTGCAGAATCTAGAGTGTTGCACGAATATGAAATTAAGAGGAGAAGAGAACTGAAAGGTGAGGTGTGGAAACTCAGTAAAATGGAGGAAAGTTTATGGTTTCAAATAGCAAGGATGAATTGAGCTTTAAAAGGTGATAGGAATACAAGGTTTTTTTCACATTGTAGCTACTAAGAGACATAATAGTACCATGTTGGATACTATAAATGTGAATGGGATAGCAGTGGATGATCCAAAGGAGATAAGACAAGTGGTGTACAACCATTTCATGGAAGTCTACAAAGAATATTGGAGGGACAGACCCAAAATAACTAGAACCTTCAATGTCATTCCACACTATTACAGCTCAGAGTTATTAGAAAAAGAATTTACAGAAGCAGAAGTTTGGAAAATGATAAAAGAATGTGATGGGAATAAAGTCCCAGGCCCGGATGGTTTCAATCTAACTTGTATTCAAAAGGGTTGGAAAGTTATGAAGTCTGAGTTGTTATGTTTCTTGAAGGAGTTCCATGAGAATGGAAAACTGGTAAGTGCCTTAAATTGTTCTTTTGTAGCATTGATCCCTAAGTAAGACAAGCCAACCAGCCTTGATGAGTACAGACCAATTAGTCTCATTAGCTCTATTTATAAAATTCTTTCAAAGCTCCTAGGTACTCCCGGAGATCATTAGTGAAATCCAAAACAGCTTTTCTGGGGGGCAGAAATGTAATGGATGACATTCTAATTGCTAATAAGGTAGTGGATTGGTGGAAGAAGAACAAAAAAAAAAAGGTTTAGTTTTGAAATTGGATTTTGAAAAAGCATATGATACCGTGAATTGGAATTTTATATTTGATATGCTGCATAATTTTGGATTTGGAGCAAAATGGGTGGATTGGATAAAGACATGTGTATCTACAGCCAGAATTTGAGTTCTAGTAAATGGGTCTCCAACAGAAGAATTTTCTCCACAAAAAGGTTTAAGGCAAGGTATCCCCTATCTTCTTTTTTATTTAATATTGTGGTAGAAGGTTTGAACATTCTGTTAACAAGAGCTAAAGATTTGGGCCTAGTGAAAGGCGCAACAATTGTGGTGAGAATGACTTTAACGTATCACACCTTCAGTTTAAGGCAACGTATCACATCTTTTGTGAAGTTGAATAGGAGGAGATTGTACACATAAAGTGAATCCTTAGATGTTTTGAGGTGATGTCTAGCTTGAAGATAAATTTTCATAAGAGTGTAGGTATTGGGGTTTCAGCTGAGCTAGTTGAAGAATTTGCCACAAAGCTACATTGTTCGAACTAACATTTACCATTGAAGTACCTAGGATTGCCATTGGGTGCCAACCCAAGAAGGAAATCTTTTTGGAAACCAATTTTGGATAAGTATAAGGTGAAGCTTGCTGGTTGGAAAAGAAAGGTTTTATCTTTTGCTGGGAGGATAACAATGATTAAAGCTGTGATGTCCAATTTGCTTATTTACTATATGTCCATTCTTAGAATTCTTGTGGGGGTTGCTAAAGAAATAGAAAAGGTTCAAGCTGCTTTTTTGTGGGGAGACACAGAAGTGAGGAAAAAAGTTCACCTTGTCAAGTGGAAAGAGTTAGCAATAAATAAATCTAAAGGTGGACTGGGCATCCGTGATATCAGAACTGTTAACTCTTGCTTATTAATGAAATGGTGGTGGAGATTTGGTTTTGAGAAGAATATGTTGTGGAAGAATCTTATCTGCAGTAAATACCTGACTGAAAAGGGTAAATGGTTCCCTAACCAGATTGTAAATGCATCCCTGTCAAATGTTTGGAGTGATATTATTGGTGTATTACCCTCTATTAATGGCCTCTTAAGCTACTTCATGGAGAATATCAAAATTATAATAGGGGATGGCAATAGAATTTCATTTTGGAGAGACATTTGGTGCGAGGAAATAAGATTGCTAGAGCATTTCCCTAGACTCTTCAGTCTATCTTTAGACAATAATGAATCATTGAAGTTTTTTTCCAATAATAAAATAAGTTCGTGCAATTGGAACCTAAGGTTTAGGAGACAACTTTTGGCATGGAATGAGGAGGAAGTTGTAAGATTACATAGTTTGCTGGGATCAGGCCCAATGTTACTTCCTGGAGCAGAGGACTCACTTAGATGGAAAGCTGATAACTCGGGGATTTTTAATGTTAAATCAATGTTCAATTGGTGTGAATCACTTTGGGGTCCAGATTTAGCCTTACCTCTCCTTATCTTGAATAATCATGCCCCTCCAAAGGCACAGTTCTTCACTTGGCTAGTTTGGAAGGATAGATTAAAAACCTCAGTGTGGCTTCAGAGACTTGGTGTCTTACATGATGGTGTAGATGTAACATGTGCTTTTTGTAAGTCTGAACTAGAAATAGTAGATCATATAATGCTTAACTGTCATTTTATTTGGAAGATATGGATTGAGATACTTAACTGGTGGGGGTGCCAATGGGTCACTCCTAAATCCATTGAAAGGTTGCTAAATTGGTGGAATTGATGGAAATTCAAGAAGGGTGAACTGCAGAATTTGGAAAGTTTTTCCATGTCCAGTTTTGTGGTCAGTCTGGCAACATAGAAATGACATAATTTTTAATGGAGCTCAACCAACTTATATGGCTTTGGTTGATCTTATCAAGACAAGGGTAGTAATATGGATGAAAAATCACTCTTTGGGCAAGTTTTATTTTGTTCATGATTTTGTAGATAATCTACAGCAGGTGAGAAATTCTATTGGTTTAGAAAGATGAAAATTGCAGTGGTTTAGTGGGAGACACTTTGTCCATGGAGAACAACAGCAGCCCTCAGTGGTTTGATACATACTATGCAATGTCCTGGTGATTTATTTCAAAGTTTGTTTTGTATCTAGGCTATCTGGGCTGATCTTGTGCTTATGTTTTCACTAGAGCTTGTTATTGTTGATAGTGATCTGCTATCTGCTCTGCTCTGTGCTATAGTGATCTGGTATGGATGATTGATCTAGTTTAGTGCTGATCTGTGTAGACACCCCATTTTTGACGGCCCTTACGACTTGGACGCCATTGCATGCACACCTGATGATGAGTTTATATGCTCACCAAGTGCTCGAAGTCCTCAGCCGAATGCCGCAACTTTAAGCCTTTCAAACCTTATACACCTGTTGCCTCATTCTTGGACCAACCCTTGGTTTTCAAGCTTACAACCTCTGGTGGCCTGCCGGCCACCCCTTTTGGGCTGCCGGCCATCACTTCTTGGTTGCCGGCTAGTTGCCGACCACTGATGTGGCTTGCCGGCCACCAGTGATAGCTGGCCACCATTGTGTTTTGCAGATATTTTATACCAGTTGTGCCAGCTGTTTGCACAGATGCATGCATCTATCCCCATGTGTAGGGCTGGATCTCTTTAAGGGAATTTCATGTTTTCTATATATAGGAGACCCTTCTCTCATGTTTTAAGGTTAGAAAATTTGGAGATAAAAAATTTTCCTCTCTCTCTCTCTACCAAATCTCTACACTTTTGCCTACAAATCCTTAACATTTGCTTATACACCCTTAACCAAATCTTCTCATCTTCGAGCTAGGGAACTTTTGAGCTTGGTTTGAGCTCTTGAAGGGTGTGTTGTCTTGGTTTTGTTGCTTGAATTGCTTCTTCTCTTCAAGAGGTATAAGACTTTGCCTATTTGCTTGCTTTCTCTACTATTTTTTCTTGCTATTTTCCAACTGATTTTGGGCTATAAAACTACTGTATTTTTTGGTTAAAACTTGGGTTCTAAGGCTATTAAAGGTTGAGGGGTGGTTTACCCTTCTTTATACCTTGTTTTGGAGGCCTTTGCCCTTGTGTTTCCCACTTTTTTATCATCTTTTTCTGAGCTTTTCAACATTGTTTGTCAGAGCTTTTTCAGTGGCCAAAATTATTTTGAAGTACAAAATTGGAGGGGTTAGCCTACCCTCCTTGTGTCTTGCTTACTAGCCTCGTTTGTGCCATGTTTTAGCATGTTAATCTAGCTATTTTTAACCTCAAGTCCAGCATGTTTTAGGACTTATTTTAGACTGTTTTAGCACTGTTTTGGGCTGTTAGTTGCATTTGAGCTTTGTTTTGCATGCTTACAGTGTAATAGTCCTCATGAGTTTGGTGTTCTAGGCCTTAGACACCATCTTGTTTGAGTTGATAGCATTTATTTATGTTTTCTCACTCATTTTTAGCACTTAATCATCTCTGCAACCTCCCTCATTTCTTGGCTTTTTATTTTTCTTTGAAAGTGGTTCAAATTATTTGTTTGTTTAAAACATGAGATTGAGATGTCATGCTTAATGGTTAAATCCCTTAGGGGGTTCATTACCAGCGGTATGATGTCTTTTTCATGCCTACAACAACTTTTGGTTTGAGCCCTCTTTCCATTTAGAGGACTTAAGCTCACCTTTGGACTTAATTGATTAAAGGATGGTTGGTAATTTAAAATGAAGTAATTAAAACTTGAATTAAAAGTGAGCAAGATAATAAATTTTTGTGTTCAATCAGACATTAATTGAACACATGAAACTTGGGCCATTTCATACTCACTAGTGATGAAATGATCTAAGTCTCCAAGGTCAACCACTTCCCTTGATCTTTCATGAAAGGGAAGAGGTTAGAGTATTATTTCATTACATTTATTGAACTTGCATACTTGGTTTCATAAGCCATCATGCAATGAAATTGCATCTATTGATGGTTTGTAAACCAAACTTGTTACTCCTTTGATTTGTTCATGAAAATGAGGGGTGAGTTGTGCAAACAAACCCTTGAAATACCCTGTGCATTGCTCTGTTTGTCCTTTGTTGTAGCAAGGAGAACTGGCAAGCAGTGGCTGGCAGGCCACTTTCCATGGCCGGCAGGTGGCCGGAAGACCACCTTTGATGGCCGGCCGGTTGTCACTGGTGGCCGGCAACCTTCATCACTGGCCGGCTGACCGGCCACTGATGTAAAATTAAACAGTGTGTTGGTAAGGTGGAGCAGAGTTGTTCTGGAAGTAGGCAACAATGTTGGTGTTCAACTGTGTAAACAAAGGCATTCAGAAGCAAAACGGTGGTCTTTTTGGCTGGAAACCGAGCATGCGCAAGAACATCTCTCGTTTCCCGAGGTGTAGTAGTTAGTTGTTTAGTTTAATTACTTATTTTAATTACACTTGCATTGTAATTATTTAATTAGTTACTTAACCAGTTAGTTAATTAATTTGTTGTAATACCTAGTTAAGTAGCTTAGCTAGTTTATTCGTTTTCGTTTGTAATAGTTAGCTTAATTAGCTTAGATTTCATTAGTTAGTTAATTAGCTTAGTTCATTTGGACTCTCCTTCGTGAGAGCGCAATGTTATAATAATGTGTATGTCTTCCAACCCCACGTTTTTTTCCATTTTATTTAACTGCTTATGCTGGTTAGTTTAGGGACATCACGTTTCAATTAGCATTCTCAATATTTGCATCCACTTGTATTGCATGCACCAAGGCTCAGTTTATCATTCTAACTGCATTGTCGTTCAATACTTCTTTGAATATGTGCTTAGACCGCATGTTATTTAAATTGCTTCATATGCCATATTAGTAGCCGAGCCTAGTAAATTACATGTCGCATGTGTTGCATTAGTCATATTACATAGTTAGGAATCATGCATTTTTCTAACTCATTTCTTTTTGGCTTGGAGTACTAGGTGAGTCTTTACTCGCTTTAGCATATCGCATGTGTGTGATTGTTGCCATGTCTAGCATGTTTGCCATGAGGCTAATTGCTTAAGTACTATAACTACTTGAATGCCTGTGGATGAAGGGTAATTTCTTGAATTGGAATAATTTGAGTAATGTTTATATGCGATCACTTTTTCAAGTCGTACATTTTCGAAACAATTTTGCAAACAAACATGAATCAAATGTTCCAATTCTTGCAAATAAGTCTATATTTGTGTGCGTGCGCATCACATAGTAATGTTAGCCTAATAAACTGGAACAAAAGCATATAATGTACATAAAATTCATATCATGATTAGTAGAGGCCGATCTTTGATCGGGCGGGCGATGGTGCTCAATTCATGACATTCCTCTCTCGTACCTAAGTTCCCAAGCCGAGACAATCTTGGTGATGACAGACACGTGGCCTTTAGCACAAGTCATGGGTTTCCTAAATTTGTCAAAAATAATTAGGTGGCGACTCTGTATCTGGCAAAGCAATCCATTTTTGGCATTTTGATTCAAAATTGATTTTCCAAAAGATTTGCTGGATTTGGACTCTTTGGTGTTTATCAATTTCATATTGCACTTGTGAGATTAGATTCAGAACTGCGGGAGTCCAAACTGTAAGGCTTATTTCGACTTCTCGAAAGGGGGGGCGCGAAAAAGTCGAGCCACAGTTTCTGGCGACTCTACTGGGGATTTAGAGAACTTGACTCGAATTTCATGACATGAAATGTTATCTACACTTATATGTTTATTTGCATTTGCATTTGCATTGGTGCGTTTAAGTCACTATGTTTGCCATCTGTTATTCCTGGATGGTTTGTCAAAGGCTTGCCTAAACAAGCCTGCCCAAAAGCTGACCAGACACGGGCTCTGCCACGATGGGAACACAACCCTTGGATCTGGGCTACCGTTGTACCGTTTGATCCTCCTTTCACTTCTCGGTGTTAGGTGTGAGAGATATATTAGGTAGTCTTGCTGAGGTACCCTTTCTGACCATTTGGCCTAGTTGCTTATCGAAAGCCTTAGTGACTGTTCCAAACTAGGACAGGATGCTTACCCGAATGCAGGATTCTGTGAAACCGCTTTGTTTGAATAGTGAACCCTAGTTCTTGACGAAACTAGGACAGGGTAACCCTACCCCTTATAGGGGTGTTTTTTATCTCACTTAACTGGTATGTGCTTTACAGTGAAACTATACATGAACGTGCATATTAGTTGCAAGTTGGGTATTAGTTTTGGGGGCAAAATTCAATGTTAAGTACAGTTCTATAGCTTTGATTACATCTGCGTGTTGTTAACATCTGAGCTGACGTGCTGTGCAGTTTCTGATTTCTGCTTTCTTTTTGCTTTATTTCTTTTTGCTAGGTAGTGTAACACCATAGCTTTGGACAGTTCGGATATCCCCCAAGCGCTCTGGACTCGTGTCAGAAGGCTTTACAGAGCCAGAGATCTTGTTAGAGGACAACTAGTGTTTACCTCACTCCACCGGTTACTAGACAGAGGAGAGTCAGGCAAAGTTCACCGGTCTAGTTTCTACAGCAGTCACCCTCAATTCACCTGCATCCAGTTAGGCTTAGGGACAATCTTCTGCTTCTAGTTCAACACAAGATCACTCGCCAATTCCGATGACATAGTATTCCCCTGCCAGCATGGAGGAACTAATCCATCATCTTCAGCAGACCGTCGAAGCCTTACAGCAAGATACTGCTCATCAGGCTGAGGTCACGGCCTATTAGGTTGAGGTAATAAACAGGCTGCAACAACAACAACCACAGCCGGTAGCAGCTTCTACATCCCATGTACCTTCTACAGGTATCCCGGCACCCACAGCCACTGCACAGACTACCAATGTCCAAGAGAATCAGGGCATTCCAGCAAAGCCGATCTTGCCACAAGCCTCCAAAGCACCAGTGTATCAAACTGAGCCTCCGTTTGAGTTTGAGGTTGACCCGACTGTGCTTAAAGTCAACAAGTTGGAGAAGCTATTCAAAAGAGCACATGGTGTCAATTCAATCCCCGATATAGAAGACGGGTATACCAACTCTGTAGTGACATTGCCAGATCGGTTCAAAATGCCACACATCGATCGATTCGATGGCTCCGGAGACCCCATGGTTCATCTTCGATTGTTTTCAGACATCTTACGGTCGATGGGCCTGACCAGATTACATAAGCTCTCACTCTTTGGCCAAACCTTGTCGGGAATAGTAGCCGTCTGGTATGCGAAGCTGAAGGATTCTGTGAAGCAGAGTTGGGAAGAAATGGCTGAGGCCTTTATAGCTCAATACTCGTACAACACATAAATCGAGGTCACAACACGTGATCTTGAGGCAACGCGTCAGGAGCCAAAGGAGGGCTTCTCGAATTTTGTGACGAGGTAGAGGGCCAAGGCTTCAATGATGACCACACGGCCTTCCGAAAAAGATCAGATAAGGATGGTAGTCCGCAATCTGCAAGGGAAATTATTGCAAAAAATGATCGTCCTACCCCTGTTCACATTCACCGAGCTCTATGAGATAGCGGTTCAGATTGAAGACGCCATGAAACAAGGCTTGGTTACAAATGAGAGAGAGCAGGCAAAGAGGCCTTTTGTGCACAGTTCTAATGCAACCACCAATGGTAGCACATCTGCATGGCCGTCGAATGTGAGCGTTGTCACCACCACAACCAAGACTACTAATTCCTTTGCCAATGCGGTACCACAAACTTCAAACAACCCTGTTCGATCCCAGAGGACCTTTACCCCACTCCATATGTCTCTATCCCGAGCCGTGAAAGTGCTGATCAAAAAGGGGCACCTCAAGCCATTAGAGTCACGCCCACTACCTGATCCCCTTCCACCTAAACACAACCCAGTCAACTACTGCGCGTTTCACCAACAGCACAGTCACAACACCGACCAATGCTTCAGGCTGCGTCATGAGATTCAAGACCTCATCGATAACAAGGTGATCGCACCTTCCCAAAAACCAAATGTAACTATAAACCCTCTCCTACCCCACAATCAAGTTCCTGCACTTCGGAACCTAAACCTAATCGATACACTGGTCGTCTCCTACAAACCGAGTGTATATATTACCCCTTCCCACCTACGCAAAATGACAGTGTTCATTCCTGAACGCACAAATTTGTGCATGATCGACACATCCGCACTTCAACCTAAGCCTGTGGTGGTGACAGTTGCAAAAGAAAGGATACTGGCCTTAGAGGAGAGTACAAGTCCATTACCTGAGTGCTCTAAGGAGCTGTCTAAGGGGGTGTATGATCCAAGCCGCTACATTGTACCGATTGGTCAAGTCAAGCCAGAAGTGGTATTACTAATTGCAATAGAGGTCAATGTGGTTAGAGAGGATGGCCTGAGCCAAGGTTTAGATGATCTGGCAGAACTTGAGGAGGACTTAGACAACCTGCAGTTCTATGACGAACAAGATCAAGGGGACGTGCAGATTGACTAGTTTGATTTGAATGGCTCGACGGACAACTCTGGGTGGCTTAGTGATGAGCCGAACAAGGAGGAAGGAACTAAAATGAACTCGGAGGAAAAGGGAGCAAGAATTGTTGTAGTGGCCGAAATGGCCAATAAAAAGGGAAAACTACCGAAGAACACCGGCGTGAACAATTATGCTCAGGAACTAAGCACTGTGAGTACTGTGGACACAGACCAGGAAGCTGCACTGAAGCAGTTTGCACAAGAGAGGGCTAAAAACAACCATAAAGTTGTAATGGCTCAACACCCTACGGGGGATACTTGTGATGAGAAATTGATCCGAACGGAGCCGAACAACTGTTTGTCGGCTGCCGAAGGAGTATGGTGGGATGATGACGACCTACATCTGGCTCATACCAATGAAGATTGGGGTGAGTGCCTTCCAGATTACACATGGTACGCGGAAGAGACAGACCACATGATGAGAAATAGGGATATTTCAAGCCACCGCACTTAGACCAAGCTAGGGCATCTGGGAAAAATAGAGAGCAGAAAGTGAAGCAGTTGGAAGAAGAGACAGTGCTGAAGCAACTGAAGAAAATCCAAGCCGACATCTCAATCTGGGGTCTACTTATGGCCTCCCGGGTACATCGACAAGTTGTGCTGTCAGCAATGGACAAAGCTAAGTTGTCCATTGACATTACTCCTGAACATTTTGTGGGACTAGTCTTCCCAGGAGGTGTTGCGCTAACTTTAACCTTCTCTGACAAGGAACTGCAGCCAGAAGGCTCAACACACAATAAACCCTTGTACATATCGGTTGAGTGCAAGGAAAAGTGGGTATTGGTGGTGTTGATAGACACCGATTCAGCTATCAACGTATGTCCCTCTTGCATAGCTTATGCCATCGGCCTTAGACCAATAGACTTCGTGCCCACAACCCAGGTAATTCTGGCGTATGATAATACTAGCAGGGAGGTTATGGGCACGGTGCAAATCAGAGTCCAGGTAGGTCTAGCTCAGCAAGATGTCGAGTTCCATGTCCTGGATGTCCCGGTCACCTTCAACTTACTGCTAGGGAGACTCTGGTTGCATCTGGTGAAAGCAGTCTCCTCTACCCTCCACCAAATGCTGAAATACCCTCATGGGAAAAGAGTGGTGATTGTTTTCGGGAATTTGTCTATCCATCCTCCGCCAGAGGTAACTACATCGGTGTTGGAGATCGTTCATAGCGAGGAGGATGTTTTCCTCTCAGGGTTCACATTGGCTGAGGCCCGGGTAGTGCAAACCATCTTAGCTGCTGATAAGGGCATGTATGTTAGCGCCCAATCAATCTATGCAATAAACAAACTACAATATGTGCCAAGAATGAGACTTGGAAGAAGGCCGGAAAGGCATCACAGCATTGGCCGATGTGTCGCATAATCCACATGCCTTTGGTTTGGGCTATGTGCCCACCAAAGAGGACTGGGTCAAGAAAGGAGAAGAAATGAAAGGTAGAGCCAGAGCTAAGCAGACCGGGAAACATTATGAGCTCAATCACAGGCCGATCCAGGGAACGCTGAATGGCCGCTTTGTTCAGGAGGGAGAAGATTTCCCCTTTTGCAGTTTTCTCGAGCTGAGTGAATTCCACGAATTAGCGTGTTCTTGGATTCGAAATCTTTTTTGACCTACAACTGCAATATAGTGATGCCGAGGAAAAGACTGAACCAAGTACTGAAGCTGAATAGAGCATGGAAAGTGACTCGGACAACAACGAGCTTGAAGTAGGGGTATCACTGACATGTCTCCTTTTAGATCCTCCGGCCGACTTAGAGAGCTTTGCGGATAACCTTACCATCTTCATGATCGGGGACAAACCGGGTGTTAACCCATCCAGCAGCATTTTGGATGTATCTGAAGCACCATCTCTTATCTGGCAGCTGGAAAAGGGCTACTTGTCTAGTTCTGAGTCGGGTGATGAGCTAGAATCTGATTCCATAGAGTCTGTGGAGTCGGAATCAGATTCTGGTTCTTCTGAGTCTGAGTCCGGACTTCCTAGGGGTGATAACCCAGATGCCAAGGTTTTGTCTAGGTCCTCTTTTAATCAGATTCTGGTTCTTTTGAGTCTGAGTCCGGACTTCCTAGGGGTGATAACCCGGATGCCAAGGTTTTGTCCAGGTCCTCTTTTTTTTTTTGCTTTTGAGTCGGTTGTAACCGAAAAGCTGGACCTTATCAATGAGAACGCCGCTGATTCTGAGTATTTCTCGTGCTGCTTATTTATTGCATTGACCAAGATTTTTAGAATTTTAATGAAAACGAAGAGGAAGGAATTCCTCTGGTTTTGAAAAACTTGATTAATCGAGAGGAGGAAAGGGTTACAAAACCCTGTGCCGATAAAATCATTGCTATTAATGTGGGTACTGAGAAGGATCTGCGTCTGGTCCAGATCGGGTCCACGTTGTCTTCGGAGGAGCGCGAGCTTTTAGTCACTTTATTAAAAGATTTCAAAGATGTTTTCGCATGGTCCTACGAAGACATGCCTGGAATCGATCCTGCGAATGTACAGCATCAGATCCCTCTTGACCTCGAGGCCTGACCCATCAAGCAGAAGTTGTGAAGAATTCGTCCGGATTGGGCATTGAAAATCAAGGAAGAGGTCACCAAGCAGATTAATGTAGGGTTCTTGCTAGTATCTAAGTATCCGACTTGGTTGGCCAACATCGTTCCAGTGCCGAAAAAGGATGGTAGAATACGGGTGTGTGTAGACTTCTGGGATTTGAACAGAGCCAATCCAAAGGACGACTTTCCTCTGCCACACATCGATGTGTTAGTGGATTTCACTGCGGGCCATGCATTGCTTTCCATTATGGACGGGTTTTTCCGAGTACAACCAAATTCTAATGGAGCTCGAGGACAAAGAGAAAATTGCATTTACTACGTCGTGGGGTACCTATTGCTATCGGGTTATGCTGTTTGGGCTGAAGAATGCTGGGCTACCTATCAAAGGGCTGCAACCACCATTCTGCACGACATGATCCATAAAGAGGTCGAGGTGTATGTGGACGACAAGACTGTCAAGTCCAAAGAAAGAGAGAGCCACTACACCGCCTTGAAGAAATTCTTTCAACAGATCAAAGAATACAGACTGAGGTTGAATCCACAGAAGTGTACTTTCGGCGTAACATCAGGGAAAACACAGAGGGGCATCGAGGTAGATCCTTCCAAAATCAAGGCCATCCTAGAAATGACACCACCAAGGACTAAAAAAGAGGTGCGAGGCTTTCTGGGTAAAGTACAATTCATAAGACGGTTTATTTCTAAATTAACCTTGACTTGTGAACCACTATTTGGTCTTCTGAAGAAAGGGAAGAAATTCCAATGGGATGATCGATATTAATTCACTTTTGAGAAAATTAAGCAGTACCTTCAGAATCCGCCTGTGTTGTCGTCACCAGAGCCAGGAAAGCCTTTGATTCTGTATCTGTCAGTAACAAACACAACAATGGAATGCATGCTTGCTTAGGAATCTGAGGATAGGGTAGAGAAAGCCATCTACTATTTGAGCAAGAAAATGCTGGATTATGAGACCTACTATACTCCATTGGAGAAAGTTTGCCTAGCCTTGGTATGGGCTACTAGGAAGTTGAGGCACTACTTGTTAGCTCACTCCGTAATTCTGGTTTCGAGATTAGATCCCATCAAATATCTCTTCAAGAAACCAGCACTTACGGGTAGGCTAGCTTGTTGGTTTCTTCTCCTCTCCGAATTTGATCTCAAGTATATCACTCGTAAGTCGGTCAAGGGAAGAGCTGTAGTGAAGTTCCTGGAAGATCACCCAGTAGAAGGGGATGAAGCGGTGAAATACCTATTCCCAGATGAGGCCATTCTTCAAGTTGAGGAGGAGACTTGGACAATGTACTTTGACGGAGCATCCAATCAGTATGATTATGGGATAGGTGTGTTGCTGATAGCACCCGACAATTCTCATATACCTTTAGCCTTCAAACTTCGGTTCAAGGTATCCAACAACGAAATAGAATATGAAGTGTGTATCGTTGGTTTAGAAGCCGCCCTGGAACTAGGGGCAAAAAGGTTGGACGTCATCGGCGATTCGAACCTAGTTGTTTCTTAAGCAAATGGAAACTGGAAAGTCAAAGAAGAAAAAATGAAGGTTTACCATCAGAGCCTGGATGTTCTAATTCCTAGGTTTGAAAAACTGACTTTCACACATCTATTGAGAGAGAATAACAGGTTCACTGATGCTTTATCAACTCTATCTTCTATGATAGACATCCCGCTTGGAGTCTAGATGTGTCCGATTATCATCAAGTAGAAATACACACCGGCTTATGAAACTATCGCCACAATAGATGAAGCGCAAGACAAAAACCACTGGTACTACAATATTTGGAACTTCTTGGAAAGAGAGATTTATCCACTAAGGGAAAATGCCAAGGACAAACAAGGAATACGACAAATAGCTGTCCAATTTATCATTTGTGGAGGTAAACTACACAAAAGGGGTCATCTAGGAATGCACAAGTTGTGTGTCGAAGAAGAGGAATCAAAGCGCCTGATGGAGGCCATCTATGGAGGAGAGTGCGGATCGTATATGAACAGGGTGATGTTAGCCCGGAAGATTCTCAGGCAAGGTTACTACTTGTCCACCATGAAGGAAGATTGTATTGGTTTTGTTCGGCGATGCCACAAATGCCAAATTCATGCTAATCTCATGAATATTCCGCCGTCAAAATTGTACAACATGACTTCACCATGGCCTTTCTCAGTTTGGGGAATCAACATCATCGGCGCAGTCACACCAAAAGGGTCTAATAGGCATGAATACATTCGAGTGGCAATTGATTACTTTACAAAGTGGGTGGAAGCTCAGTCTTATGTAGTGTTGAAAGCATCGCATGTAGCCAAGTTCATGAAGAACAATATTATTTGCCGTTACAGAGTCCCAAATGAAATTATATCAGATAATGGCTCACACTTCAAGAAGGAGGTGATGGACTTGTTGGAGAAATACAATGTGGGTTTTTATAAGTCATCTACATACCGGCTACAAACCAACGGAGCTGTTGAAGCCGCTAACAAGAACATCAAGAATATTTTGCAGAAGATGGTTGAGACCTACAGGGATTGGCCAGACAAATTGTCATTCGCAATCTGGGGCTATAGAGCTTTAATCTGGACGTCTATAGGGGTAATTCCTTATTCTCTTGTTTACAGGATGGAAGTTGTTTTGCCAATTGAAATAAAAGTCTCGTCACTGCGAGTTATAACTGAGTGTCAGATAGCAGAGGCAAACTGGCAACAAAGCAGATTTAAAGAGCTGATGTTGTTTGATGTAAGAAGGCTAAAAGCATTGTATCACGTTTAGGGCTACCAACATAGAATTGCTAGGGCTTTTAACAAGAAGGTTAAGTCCCAAAATCTCAAGGAAGGGGATATGGTCCTGAAAGACAACCGAGCTCCCATTCATGACCCTAGGGGCAAGTTCAGACCCAATTAGACTGGTCCTTACACCATCAAAACTATCTGGTCGAGTGGAGCAGTTATTCTCATGGACCTAGATGGCCTAGAATTTTCACAACCGATCAACATGGACAAGTTGAAGAAATACTATCCTTGAGAGGCTCGCTAGGCCGAAAATCTGGAAGGGCGATCTAGGCAAAAGTTAGAGCATGAAAAACTGGAAATAAAGAAAAACTGAGCTCACAAGGTTGAAAACCCTAAAGGGCAGCCATGGCAAAAGTTAGAGCGCAAAAGCAGAGAGTTAATACTCGAGTGAACCCGAACCGAACTACGTAAGGCCTAATTCCCATCTTTGGGATACGTAGGCAACTTCATATTGAAGTTCGGCCGTAAGCATCTCTAAATCAATTGTCCTGTCCATGTGTCTGATCAGGTCATCTTTGTCTGTTCTTTACCTAAGAGTTCGGTTGTGATCTTTACTCTAAGAGAAGAACTGGTTTTTTTTTTTTTTATTCGGGGTTGTACATCTCGAGGATTGATTCCGTGCGTTTCAAGTGGTGATCCTTTTCGAAAATGGTTTTGGAAAGTTTTAATAAAAGTTGATTTTGTTCAAATTTTACCTTTTACAACTTAGACCATTTTTGGACCAAAAGGAAAATTTCCAGTGCTTACAACTTTAATTTTATTGATTTCAAACATTAAAATTCTCCAACTCTCTGATACAAATCAAAGTTGCTTTTATTACATTGCAAAAACTTGAAAAGAAAGGTCAAAGCAATAAACTAGGGGCATAGATGAGTCAAGTGTTCTTACGTCCCCTACTCGTGCTTGTGGAAGCATCTGAAGCTAAAGTGGGCCCGGTTTGTGCCTCCTCCTCGAGCCAAGCCAAGCATTCACTAGAAAGGACGCAACTGAAACTAGGGGTAGGGGCCAGAAGCTCCCTCATTCTCCAAGTAGTGACGCACCTAGCCAAATGTGAACCACATATAGGGAATGAAACCGGGTACTCTACCCCCTCTTCTAGGCGGATCTAATCAATCCAAACTAACGTCTGAACCGGAAGGGGAAGTAGAATACACAGTGCGTGAGGTCGATCAACTATATCCCAGGTTGCTGAGCCATGCTCTAGCTCATCTCGGTCAGATTAAGCCAATGGCAGTACCAAGCTATGTCAATAGCAGATCTGTTGCACATCCATGGGCACCACCATTCCTCGTTCAGGAAATCCATTAGTCAGTGGCTGAAGAAATAGCCTCGAGCTGAGTACTCAGGGCAAGAGTCCACTACTTTCAGCTTATCCATAAGCTACACCTGGGAAGGGATAAAAGAAAATAGAGATTAAAGAATAGAGAGATGTGTGTTAAGAGAAAAGTGAAAAAAAGGCTTTGAGAGAAAAACAGAGCATAAGTACCGAGTGATGTGAGAAACACATATGAGAAAGGATAGGAAACATTACCTGAAGAAGTAGTGGACTCCTTGTGAATCTGGTAGTCTCCCGCCGATGAGAGAGGTCTAAGCCCATCAAGGTCTCAGCCAGTGCCAAGCCAATGCAATTCTTGCCTTATTTCAAACCTTGGGCCATTTCAATCAACCGGATACTGGATCCGCCAAAACTAGGGGCAAGAAGGAAATGAGCCAACATACACAAGTAGCGGGCATGTTGTTGAAAACCCCGCCAAAGAAGGTCGCCTTGGTCACCGACATCGGAAAATTGATGAATCAAACTGGGAAGGTCCAGTTCTCCGTTATGGGCAAGAGATCGAGCCTCGTGCAGAGTAAGCCCACACATCCGTCCTAAAGCTTGAGCGTAGCCAAAACAGGGCTGAGGCATGATTTCCTCGTCGTGCCGGGATTCCATTAACGCCTGAAGTTCTTCAATTTTCGGGCATATTTCTTGTCCCCCAAAACTAAAAACGTGTGTAATCAGGTCCTAGCATCTAGTCGCGGCATGAAGGAACAGAAAACAAAGTTGAGTTCGGCTTAACGAAAAAAGTGCATTTACACCAAAACCCCAAAAATTCACCTTTTCCGAGCCGTCCAAAGTCGCAATCCAGTCCGAGAGCTTTTCGGCGAAAAATGGTTCCATTTGTGAAGGATTTGCAGCTGAAATGAAGTTCTGGAGAAGAAATCACAAAGCTCAACCTTTGTAGAAGATAAGGCAATCAGTAGAAGCCAGCTGGCAACAATCTGGAAGTTCTTCACATTGATGGCCGGCAGGGGGCCGGCAGGTCGCATTGGTGGCCGGCAGGCTGCCTTGGTGGTCGGCAGGCCATCTCTTGTGGCTGGCATATGGCCGACAAGCTCCTTTTTTGGCCGGCAGCCTTCTTTTCAGCCCTGTTATCCATCTTTGTGTTGAACAATGCTGAAAACATGTGTTTTGTTCTGCTTTTTGTGTGTTTCAAGGTCTTGTTTTGAGTCTTTTGGGTTTTAGCAAGTTTTTTTTTTTGAGCTGTATTTGAGTTGTTTTATTTTGTTTATCGAGTTGTTGTTATTTTGTTTAACGAGTTGTATGTTGCATTTTGTATTTTGGTTGTTGGTCGGTTCATTACCTGATTAAGAATTTTGTTTCAATCAAGCGTGCTCTTGGCCAATTTGATTCCATGTCCATTTTTCATGCAAATATGGTGCTCATGATGCAAAAATAACAACACTTTTCATGAAAATTGCGAGGATTTTATTCCGATCATGGATTTTTACAAAAGAGGAGTACAAGTTTTAAAGCAAATGAAACCTATCTGGAGCTATACATGTGCTAGTGCTACTAGCAAAAAGAAACTAAGCAAAAAATCAAAAATCAAAAATCTGCGCCGATCACCTCATGCTCTAGAGGCCTTCTTCGTTCTCTTCCTCGGAGGAGAAGACTCTGGGGCACTATCTCCATCGGTGCCACTGTCTGAATCAGTCCTTGAGCCAGAACCAGAGCCGGCATCGTCTCCGCTCTCTGCCTTAGAGCCTGCCTCAGCATCGCCTTCGCTCTCGGAACTGGAGTTGGCATCATCATCTCCATTCTCGGATAACTAAAAATGCTAACTCACTGCCTCCTCGGAGTCATTGGTCTCAGCATTGTCATCGCAGAATATGGGCTCTAGAGGACTGCTCTGGCCTCAGGTGCCCCTGTCTCTGCCTCTCCTCTCTGCTACTAGAGGAGGTACTGCCACTACTGGTGCTGATGTCGGTGCTGGTGCTGCTACCGCTAGAGCCATCGGTATGGGTGGGATCTGAAAAGACAGTTGTCAACATATCAGTTTTAGTGTGTGTATCAGATGTAAGCATGGTATGCAGGATGAGTGTATGCAGAACTCAGATATAGTGTGTAAGTACAGTGTGTGAATGCAGTGTGCCAATGTAGTGTATCAGTGCAGTTTGGGAAGTTTACAATTGAAATGTCAGTGTCAGTGTATCGGTGGAAATTTGATGCCTGGAGTACAAACTGAAGAAATTACCGGGATGTCGTGGAGGTCGAGCAGTGTCTCCCTCTTCTGTACCATGCCCATCAATGAGGCTATCAGCACGATAGCGCTCCCCGTGTACTCAATGGATGCCTGCAAATGCATTTGAATGATCAGTGTTCGCAATGAACATATCTTAATTGAAATGTGGGGTGCAAATCGTAAAGTGTAGTTCATACCTGAGTCGGGCCTTAAACCCCGACAAGCTCGTGCCCAGCCGCTGCAGGCTCAATCGAGACCTGGTAAGCATCCCTAGTATGCCGCCAGCATGTCAATGCGGTGGGGAGCTCTAACCAACCAGTCCTCTGCCTCGCTCGGGGAGCCCCTCTAGCACGGGCCTTGGTCGCCCTAGTCACCCTAGGCGTCTCTCTCGCAGCAGGAGCCCTTATCCCCTCGCCTCCGCGAGCACCTGTCAGAGGTGGCATGAGATGGGTCTGAATAAAGGTCACATAGTCGCCCTCTGCTTGGAAGTAATCAGCATCCAAGCCCACCGTAAATTGAGTGACCTTATCAACGGATAGGCTGTCTACTGATCGCATGGACTCTGTCTGCGCCATCAGAATGATCGGATCGGGCAGACCTACAGTCTGGCGCATGAACCGCTCACTTAAGAACTAGGCCAGGCAAACTGGGCCCTCAAGTAGAATGCGGAAGCAAGAAGTGGCCCAGGACCCGACTTACTGGTTCTGTACCTCAGCTGGCATCGTGGCCCAAGGCTGCCACGAGATCTGTAAATAGAGAGTGTACAGATTGTTAGTTACTATCAATTGCAAAAGTGTGAACCGGAACAGTGTTAAGGTAAAAATGACTGTGTTTTAGGTTACCTCGTGGGCAGCCACCGAGTCAAAATAGTGTCGAAAGAATGTGAAGGTCTCGCTGGTCCTACGCTGGCGCCGGCCGTCATATCTCCTCGAATAGGGGACTGCTAGGGGAAGCTCCTCTATGGGCTCTAGGGGAGAGACGAAAAATAAGCATACACCCACAGCTGCAAGGAAAGTGCAGTGATATGTGATCAAATACAGTATGAACAAATGTAGAAAGTGCAAAGCAGAAAGCTTAATGCATGAACAGATGTAGAAAGTGCAAAGCATAAAGCACGGTGTATGAATAGATGTAGCAAGTGCAAAGCAGAAAGCTTAATGCATGGACAGATGTAGAAAGTGCAAAGCAGAAAGCACAGTGTATGAACAGATGTAGCAAGTGCAAAGGAGAAAGCACAGGTGTTGAACAGATATGAAGTAGAAAATGTAGAGTAGAAAATGTAAGTACAAAAAGGGAATTGAGATGCATACCTCCCAGGCTCGCCAGTAGCCTTCGATCAACTCTCCCCTCAGACGGGAGGTAGAGCTCATGTAGCCATATAGGGTGGCAAGTCTAGCTCCGCCCCAATCATAGAAGCGCACCCGAGGAAGGGTCACCATAGCGCTTAGCAGATATAAGCCTACGGTGTTCCACTTGTTCGAAAACATGGTGGTACTGAAGACGAACATCAGAAAGCCTCTGGCGTACTGCTCCATCTCCTCTACTATCTCAGGCTCTCTCCCTTTGAACTACTCGGCGAACCAGGTATATCTGACCATGCATGTCTGGTATAATGGTGGATGCACTCCCAGCGGCTCAAACCAGGCCGCCTCCCACTCCCCCATGTCTGAATCAAAAGGGATCGGATCGCCCCTTACGCCTAAGCTGGTGATCATGGTGAAGTCGTAGGGAGTCATCGTCATCTCCCCAGAAGTAGAGAAGTGGAAGGAGGTCGTGGTGTCCTACCACCTCTCCATAAGTGCTCCCAAAAGTGGACAGCTAGCAATGACCCGTGTCAGCTCGGAGCAAAATAGGCCAAAACCAGTCTCAGCCACAATGTCACGAACTCCTGTAGAGAGCTCATCATACCAATCTCGTGTGGTCGTATCCGTGCCCTCTGAAGGCACGAGACTCGCCCTGTGGCAAAGAACAAGTATAATCAGATAAGGAAGTAATGAAGTACAATCAGAAAATGTAGTGTAAGAAATGCAAGCAAAAGAAGGGCAGAAATGCATAAAAACAGAGCTCACACCTCAATAGCGATGGATGAAAGGTAAGAAGCTGGCTCTCTCAGCAGGAGGTCCTCCGGCACACCGAGAATGAAGTTGCTAAAGCGCCTAATGCCACCAGCTGGCAAGATATGTGTCCAAGGATAGTACCTCTCTGGATCAAATGGTCGTACCCTCACTGGTAGTGGCTCAGGCTCTAGCTCTGGCTTGAACTCTGCCTTGAGGTCAGCCTCAATACCTCCAGTCGCCTCGGCAACGATCGGCCCCTCTGCCTCAAGAACAGGCAGAAATATGGGGGAACCTCTAGAGGGGCTCTATCATGTGGTGAACCATCTGCCATCTAGAAAATGGGTGAAAAGTAGGTGAAAAGTGAAGAAAAATAGAGAAAAGAGGGTAAACTTGGAAAAAGTCAAACTTAGGAGAGAGAAAATCTAAAAAAGTTCACGAAACTCAAAAGAAACTCAAGGGGAACAAGCCTAGAAGGGTGAAAACGAGGGAAAAAGCGTTGAAATCAAATTCTAATCAGTTCAAAGTAAAGACGATCGAGAGGGTTTAGCGAATAAAGTTTGTGTAGGGCGTTGGAAAACGCGTAAAAAGCTCGGATCTAGAGAGAAAAAGGTCTAGAGAAAGAGAGAAGAGATTTTTGGCCCTAGAGAAGTGAGGAAATGAAGTGCCTTGATGTGTACTTAAAGACCTATGCGTAAAAAAGACAATTTTGCCCTGAATTGTCATCGATGGCCGGTATGTGGCTGGCAAGGCACACTGGTGGCCGGCAAGGACTTTCCATGGCCAGCAGGTGGCCGGCGGCCTCCCCTTGTGGCCGGCCAGTGGCCGATGGCCCTCCTTTGAGTCTTGATGCTGTTTTGTGTCCTTGTTTCCCAAGAAGTGCAAGGAAGGTTCACTGTTGGGTTCAGATTGTCTCTATGGAAGCTCAAAACTGTGTTTTTGGTGCATGATGTTCATCACTTGTCAACATGAATGAGGTGTATCCTTTTTAAACCTATTGCAATCCTTCCGAGAGATAACTCGGGAGGGGGGCCATCGAGTATTGTTTCGATTTAAGCTTTTGTTATTTCCCGTTGCATGGAATGTGCATCATATATTGCATACGTGTCTCGTATCATTTAACGCTTGCATAGAATATGCTTTAGTATCATGCATGGAACATGCTCTCAATCATGTATAGAACATGCTATCAATCATGCATAGAATATGCTTTAGTACTCTGCATAGAACATGCCTTCACTTAACTTCATATCTCGGTTGTTTATATTGGATAGAACACGCATTGTCACTGTATCGTACATTGTTCGTATTAGTTATGCTTTCACAATCAGGAAAGTTTCTTTCTTCCTTTGTTAACACAGGCACAAGCAAACGATATTATATGTACGGTTTATTCGGAGGAGTTTCAGATAAATTCATACAGTGCAAATAGAATCACCTATCTATTAGTATTGTGTGACGAAAATTCATGAAAATTTGAAGAAACAATTCAAAACCAAAGTTATAAAATATAAAAAAATTACCCCTCCTCCCTCTGCTCCCCCACCTCCTAAAAGTCCCTTATTTTTGAACCCCCATATTGCTACCACTGCAATGCCACCACCTACCGCAACTCCACCACCACAACACCACCCCTTGAAATTTTCCCATTTGTAAACCCTACCTTGGCCACCAATACCTATCGCACCTCCACAACACAACACAACACAACACAATATCGCACCTCCACCACCACAACACAACCTTTTGCACCTGCATTACTGTAACACCACCAAAAAAACAAGTGGTATATTGGAATTCTATATTGGCAAAATATTGAAATTCTGAGATTTTTTGGTTGCAGATACACCGATAAAACAAAGAATGGTATCGGTGAAATAGTAAGGGATATTCTTCACTTTTTTCTATGGCTATACATGATGTGAACTCAGAGGGAAAGAATTTGATGCTTTTGGCAGTAGAGAACAGGCAACTCCATATCTACAAATTGTTGCCAGATGGAAACCATATAACAAATAATTTGTTCGATTATGTGGATGATAATGGAAACAGTGTCTTACATCTTGCTGTAATTCTCAATACCGATCGGCCTTGGCTTTATCCAAGTGTTGTGCATCAAATGCAATGGGAAATCAAGTGTTACGAGGTAAGGAAGTACAATTTATCAAAAACTAATATATATTTGATCAACTGTCAAAAGCTTCAACATGACTGATATAGATTTTTCCTAATTGAGCTAATTTTTGTACATCAGCAGGCTAGTTCAACAACCATAGAATAGTCCATGGAAGTATAGAGGCTTCACAAGGAACCAGTTTGCAAGAATGGAAGAAGAATGAAAAGTGGTGAAACGTAATAGGAGAGCAAGTCTGCAAGTTATGGTTATTGGCCAATGCCAATGGTTACTATGTTCGTTGATAACTTTCCAGATTCTATGGATAAGGAGTGGCTGATGCAATTATGCAGAGGAGCAGGGGAGGTTCAGGATGTATTTATTCCAAAAAAATTAAGCAAAAGATCCAAATGCAGATTTGGTTTTGTTAGATTCAGATACAAGGAGGAGGCAGTTAGAGCTGTGGAAGCGGTTAATGGGGTAATAGTGAGGGATTGTAGGTTGTATGCAAAGTTGGCAGCCTTTTGCAAGGAAGGGCAAGGTTTGAGGGAAGCGGCGAAGATAAAGGACTCTGGTAGAACTAGGAATGACGATCCCATTGGAGCACTCCGAATTAAATTAGGGCAGTCCCAGAGGATGTTTGATAACAATCAATCCTATGCAGATGTGGTAAGAGGATGCATAAAGGACTGCAACAAAGATGTAACCGTTAATGCTGTTGAGTATGGTAATGAATGGCTTCGAAGCAATGCAGTGGGAAAAACCTATACCTATTATTCAGTCGAAGCGATGGGGACATTCTTAAAAGGATAGGGGTCCTTAATATTCAAGTTCGTGAAATTGGTGGCAAAAATATGATCATCACTTTTCCAACAATGGAAGCCATGGAGAGGACGATGCAGGATAAACCAGGATGGATTGATGGATGCTTTGAGGACCTTGTTGAATGGAGCCTGTCTATGTTGCATGAGTTTGGACGTCTGGTGTGGTTGAATTGCTATGGTGTTCCACTAAATTTCTAGAACTCAATTACCTTCTCCAATATTGGGAAAGCTTGGGGGGAGATTGTCCTACTGGAAGAGGAGACTTTGAAAGGCACGTCCTTTGCAGTTGGGAGAGTGTTGATCTTTACAAAACGTTTTGAGTTGATTAATCATATGATGTCTGTGGAATTTAAAAGGATATCATATCCAATTAGAGTGATAGAAGAAGCAGTAGGGAGGCACTTTTGTTTCGGCAAAACTATTGAATCTGGCAACTCGTCGGTAATTCCAGAAAGTATAGTTGGAAGTAAACGGGGGGATGAACG
Organism: Camellia japonica; assembly: GCA_030407325.1. Lineage (NCBI taxonomy): Eukaryota > Viridiplantae > Streptophyta > Magnoliopsida > Ericales > Theaceae > Camellia > Camellia japonica. Next base: position 24,527,164 of record JAPPVO010000003.1, read on the forward strand.
TCAGAATGTGGTTGGTGACGTTGAGAGTGAATTGGTGCCCACAACTGAGCTGCATTCAAGAGTGGATGGTGACGTGGATGGTGACATGGTGTCCTCAACTGAGCTGGTATTAAGGCATCGCAGGGTCGGAGGTGATGAGTGCGGTTCAGAAGAGGCAGGCTCGTCATTGGGTGGAGATACAAATTTTGTTTTGGGAAATGAGAAACGGCAAAAAGAGGCTTTGGAAAATGAACATTGCCCATGCGTAGTGTATCGGCTCAAAAAGTGGTTGATGAGGTTAATTGTTTTGAGGGTCTGAAGGATGGGCTGGATTTGGTCTCTCTGGCCCATTTGGGTTCCAAAAATTGTTCACTAGTCCCTTTTGCTCCATGTTTGAGCTTGGGCCCAAATTGTGTTCCTTTACCTAATCAGCCTGGCCTAAAGAAAATTGAATCACAGCCAGAGGTGTTGCCTAAGGTTCTGGGCTCAGAAGGTAATATCAGTAGGGTTGAAAAGCTGAAAAATAGACATGGATTGTTCAATCATCGTCACAAGCTTATCGACAATGAGAAGAGAAGAAAGTTGAAATTGGTGGAAGAAATCTTAGGAGATTCAAGTTTGAACAAGGGCAAGTGGAGAAAAGCAAAGAAACTGAAAAAAGGGGCTATTTTTCGAGCAGCGGTGGATGCAACCTCCTCATCAATCTCGTCAGGGTCAATCTTAAATAGAAATCAAATCATTTTATCTAAGGCCCAGGTAGTTTGGGAGATGGATAAGGTGTTGGCGGTGAAAGCGCAAATGCTAGAGAAGGAAATCATTAATCGAATCGTTGAACTCGAAGAAATTGATGATGAAAGAAGAAATGAGGGGAAAGGGCCAGCAGGTTAGTTGACTGTCTGTTTAGGGTGTTGACTATGTTTTAAATGAAGATATTAATCTAGAATCTTAGAGGGTTGGAGAGGAAATCTAAAAGGTGTAGCATAAAGAGAAAACTAAAAGAATGGGGGGTGGACATGGTTTTGATTCAAGAAATGAAAAGGGAAGTTATTTCAGAAATTTTGTGAGATCAGTGTGGCCAAGCACTGTTTTTGAATTTGTTGAAGTAAATGCAGTCGAGAGAGCTAGTGGTCTTCTTTGCATTTGGAACCCAGATCTTTTCAGCCTCAGAAGTTCGTGCGGCAATCGCAATTTTATCATTTTGGAAGGTACAATTTCCCCTCTTTTTTCCTGCTCAATTGTGAATATCTATGGCCCAAATGATGTGGCTGCTAGGCATAGATTGTGGAAAGCACTATTATCTGTTAAAAACGACTATGTAAACTCCTGGTGCATTGGGGGAGATTTTAATGAGATTCGGAATTTGGGGGAAAGGCAGGCAGTATGAGGAGAGAGAGGGGTATGAGGCATTTTAATGAATTTGTTGACCTAATCGAATTAGTGGATCTGCCTATGATGGGGATGAATTATACCTGATCAAATTCTCAAGATAGCGAACGATGGAGTCGTATTGATAGGTTTTTAATCCATCCGGAGTGGATAGAGGTTTTCAAGTTTAAACAATGGGGGTTGCAAAGATGCTTGTCTGACCACTATCCAGTGCTCCTCAGAGAAAATGATCGTGATTGGGGGCCCCGTCCATTCAGATTTATTAATTCTTGTCTCCTGCATCCCAATTTCAGGGAGGTAGTAAAGAAATCTTGGGAGGATAATATTATAGAGGGATTGGCAGGGTTTAGGGTGTTTAGGAAACTGAAGGATTTGAAGGGTAAATTGAAACAGTGGAATCACTCCGTCTTTGGCAATATTCATGATAAAGTGAAGAGCATTGAAGATCATCTTCACTCTCTAGACTTAGTAGCAGAGAATAGCCCATTGAATGATGAGGATATTTTAAAAAGAAAAGAGTTAAAATCAGAGTTCTGGAGTGCTTTGAAAATGGCCGAATGACTTTGGCCTAAAAAATCAAGGGTTGATTGGGCTCTTAAAGGGGATCACAACACAAGGTATTTTCACATCATTGCCAATGAAAGACAACGAAGAAATTTCTTGAACTCTATAATGGTAAAAGGTGTTAATGTGGAGAATCCTTATGGGATCAAGATAGCAGTTCTCAATCATTTCAAATCCATTTTCTCCAAAACATGGAATAAGAGGCCATGTTTGGGAGGCAATTTCAGGTCTATAATTGGTGAGGACATGAACAGGATGCTGGTTGAGAATTTCTCGAAGAAGGAAATATGGTCAGCCATTAAGAGTTGCAATGGAAACAAAGCGCCAGGTCCAGACGAGTTCAACATACTTTGTTTGAGGAAGTGCTAGAAAATCATGAAGGGGGATATTGTTCAACTTTTTTCAGAATTTCATGCTCATGGGAAGCTTTTTAAGGGTCTAAATGCATCATTTATTGTACTAATTCCGAAAAGTGATAACCCAGTCTCGATTCAGAATTTCAGACCCATTAGTTTGATTAGGTGTATTTATAAAGTGTTATCGAAGGTTTTGGCAACAAGGATTAACCTAGCTTTGCGTTCCATCATTGGTGAGGTTCAAATGGCTTTTGTAGAAGGAAGCCATATTTAAGATGGGGTCCTTATTGCCAATGAGATTATCAACTATTGGAAGGTTAAAAAGGTTAAAGGGCCTAGTGCTGAAGTCAGACTTTGAGAAGGCATACGATAGTATTAATTGGAATTTTCTGATTGCTACTATGGAAGGGTTTGGCTTCCATTCAAAATGGATTCAATGGATAAAAGAATGTATAACCTCAGTGTCTTTGTCTGTGCTAGTTAATGGATCTCCGACAGCTTCTTTCAATCTGCAAAAAAGTTTAAGGCAAGGAGACCCATTATCTCCTTTTGTTTTTATCATTGGAGCAGAGATTTTGAACATTATGTTCATTAGGGCCACACAGTTCGGTCTGGTAAAGGGAGTTCAACTTGAAACCATTTGTTTGACACATTTGCAGTTCGCTGACAATGCAATCATTTTTTGTCAAGCAGAGTGGGTTGAAGTAGTTAATGTTAGAAGAATCTTAAGATGTTTCGAGCTTATATCAGGGTTGAAGGTGAATTTTCATAAGAGTATGGTAGGTGAAGTGGGTGTTGATGATGCGCTGTTGAATGATTTTGCAGCAGCCCTTAGATGCAAAGTACGGAAGCTTCCAATGAAATTTTTGGGACTTCCTTTAGGTGCTAGTCCCAAATTGAAGAGGACATGGCAACCAGTGGTGGACAGGGTTAAGTTGAAATTGGCATCATGGAAGAAAAGGTTACTCTCTTTTAGGGGGCGGCTAACTCTGATTAAATCAGTCCTGTGCGCATTGCCAATTTATTTTATGTTAATCTTTTAGATTCCAGTGGCAGTGGCAAAGAAGATTACAAAAATTCAGAGTGCGTTTCTTTGGGGGGACAATGAGCAGGGGAAAAAAATGCATATGGTAAAATGGGATGTAGTCTCTAAAAGCACGAAGGCGGGAGGTCTTGGGATAAAGAAGATTAGAGATTTGAACATCACACTATTATTAAAATGGTAGTGGAGATTTGCAGCAGAGAAAGATTGTTTGTGGAGAAATGTTATTTGCGATGTTCACAAAATTGATGTGAGATGTTGGTTACCAGTCCAATCTCGCAATGCTTCTAGAGCTTGGTCGGACATCTCTTTGATAAGCATTCGATGGCCTGCAGCTTTTGCTACTTTCTTAAATAATATCAAGTTCGGTCTTGGCAGAGGAAATAGGATGCAGTTTTGGAGTAATGAGTGGTTAAGGGAGGGAATTGTATTACGAAATATTTTTCCAAGACTGTACCAAATCAGTTCTAATAAGGAAGGGAGAGTTGCAGCCTTTATGGTCTCTGTGAGTGATAGTTATGAATGGAATGTGGAGTTTCGAAGATCATTGATGGCTTGGGAGGAAGATCAGGTCGTTATGTTAAATAACCTTTTAATGGGGGCTCCAGAGATTAATCAGAGGGAGGATGATACAATTGGATGGAAGGCTGATAGCTAGGGTGTTTATACAGTGGCATCAATGTATAGTTGTATTGATGCCGTAATGAGTCCTAATTTGGAAGTACCAAAATTGATTTGGAGGAACGGAGCTCCACCATCAATAAAGTTCTTCGGATGGTTGGCGTGGAAGGGTAGAGTCAAGTCCTCAGATAGGCTTGCTAGATTAGGGATGCTTTCCAATTATAATGATGGGCAGTGCAGATTTTGTGGCATTAAAAATGAAACTCCAGAACATGTCTTAGTTTGGCACAAGAAAGTTTGGAGGATCTGGTCCGCAGTTTTGCACTGGTGGGGGCTATCATGGGTAGTTCCTAGTTCAGTGAATGTTTTACTTGAATGGTGGATGTGGTGGAAATTTAGGAGGAAAAGAAAACTAGTATGGGAGATTATTCCTTTTACTATTATGTGGTCGATTTGGAGGTTGAGAAATCAGTGTATCTTTGAGAACACCCGACCGAATTAGGAGGAGTTGTTGGATTCAATCAAGTTTCGCATTTTGTTTTGGGCCTCATTGAAATGGGAATGCAGAGGTGTTTCTTTAAACCAGTTACTGAGCATACAATCAGGTATATTGAGGTGTTTATGCTGAAGATGCTGTATTGTTGCAGTGTTGCTGGTTTTGCTATCTTATCGTCTTAGCTCACTGGTTTTGGTGCTAGAATGAGGTGCTGCTGCTGCTGCTGGATGGTTACTTCTTCTGGTAACCTGTTCTTGCTACTATTGCTGCTGTTATGATGTGGAAGGCGTGTTTTGTTTCTTAATGGTTGTTGAAGATTTTGTATTTGGCTTTGGTTGTGCACGTATAGGTGTTGGGTGTAGTTAGTTTTGGAGTTGTTTTGTTTTCTCTGTTTTTCTTTGTTGTTGTTGATTGGTCTCTCACCAATCTCGGGTTTGTGCTAGCATATGATTGTGCTATCTCTCTGGTGCCAACCTAGTTGGGATTGTAGAGTTTTAGCTATGATGCTTTTTTGCACTGCCTTGTTTTATTGATGTAAGTTTTTCTTTTCTATTTGGATCTTCATCAATAAAACTTTCTTTTGCTAATCAAAAAAAAAAAAAAGATTTTCTAATCCATACTACAGTTTATTAAGAACTCCATGCCAAAATATTTGTTGAATTACCAAAGCAACAAAGGCAGGACACCGGAAGAAACCTTCAGGGAGGAACACAAAGAGCTCGTGAAAAGCGACACTGAGTGGCTAAACAAAGCCTCAAAGTCATGCACCATCATTGCAACACTCATGGCAATGGTCGCCTTTGCGACATCGGCTAGCGTGCCTGGCGGCGTTAATGGGAAAAACGGAGAACCCATTCTCAAACAACAACGCATGTTTGAGGTGTTTGCATTCTTATCACTTGTAGCACTCTGCTTTTCACTAACAACAGTGGTCATGTTTCTTTCCATTCTCACCTCTCGACACCAAATCATGGATTTTGGCACTGACTTGCCTAGAAAGCTCCTAATTGGTTTGAGCAGGCTCTTCATATCCATGGCTTCTATGTTGGTATCATTTTGCGGTGGACATTTCTTCGTTCTCAAAGACGTACTAAGAGACGCATGGATTGCCGAATATTTAGTTGTATTTCTACCCATTACAATTTTTACCATGATGCAATTACCACTCTATACTAAGCTTCTCTTTGGTACAATTAAGAAGGCACCTGGTAACGACTTAGTGGTTAGTAATTAACTAGATTCTGTTTGTCATACAAATATTCATGTATAAGCCATCTGTATGTGTGTGTTTTCAGTTCTTGTTTCCCAGTTTTGTTCCTTTCAGTTTGATGACCAATAAACACTGAAATGATTTAAATAATTCCCCATAATTTTGTTTAATATAATTGACCAGGATGTGTTTTTCTGTTCGTTCATATCTCCATCAAGTACAATGGAAAAAAGTACTAACTACCCTTGTATAGGATTTTTTTTAAAACCTGTGCCCTAATCCTAATGGCACACTTTAACATGGCCCTTAAAATTAATCACATATTACTCTTTTTGAAAAATTAAAAATGGATATTGGTGCGTTGAATGAAAACAAGTACCAAAAGGTGCAAAGAAAATTATAACACAAAAAAGAAAAATGCAAAAAATAAGATGCTATATATCGTTAGATGTATATTTTCCCCCTTATTTCATGGATTCGCATTATAATTATCATGTAGAATGAATGTCATATGTACACATGACGTTTGTTGTGTTGTAGATCCACCTAATTAGAGCTTTTTTAAAAAAAAAAAAAAAATTGACAAAATTCATAGCGTGACAAACATCATTTCCTGCACACAAAAAAAGAAGAAGGATTTTAAATGTTATAGATTTTATTCAATAAAAGCGTTGGATTGCAATTTCAATGTCACTTCAATAATAGTAAGAATAATACTTCGTAACTCGAAATTCCCTTGCCCCGAATGGCCCAACTGCCCAAAACTGAAGAGAAAATGTATTTCATTCAACTTACAAAATATCTGAAGTACAGAGGTATTTATACACAATACAACTACAAGAGTAACTCTATCCTGGTGAGTTGTTTAGCAGCTACCCTTTCACGGACATAGTGACAATCCACCTCTATGTGTTTAGTCCGAGCATGAAAAACAAGATTGGAAGACAAAGATATGGCAGAAATATTATCACACCACAAGGTAGGAGAGGAAGTAGAAATATGCAGGTCTGAGAGAAACATGCCCAACCAACTTAACTCCGCAACAGTTTGAGCCAATGCCCTGTACTTAGCCTCAGTAGAGGATCTAGCCACAGTGGACTGCTTTTTAGCAGACCAGAACACCAAATTAGGGCCAAGGAAAATACAGAACCCAGTAATAGATCGCCTATCAAGAGAATTACCAGCCCAATCAGAGTCAAAAAAGGCATGAAGGGTAAGAGGACCAGGGCCAAACTAAAAACCATAACCAAGAGTGCCTTTGAGATATCTGAGAAGCTGTTTGACCAGAACAAAATGACTGACAAGAGGTTGGTGCATAAATTGGCAAGCAAAATTCACAACAAAAGCAAGATCGGGTCTTGTGATGGTGAGGTATTGAAGACCTCCAACAATACTTCTGTAAAGAGAAGGGTTGGAAAAAGGTAAATCATCATTGGGAGAAGAGGAAATAGATTTGACAACCATCGAAGAAGAGTATGGCTTGCAGTTAGCCATACTAACCTTAGCAAGCAACTCTACAGCATACTTTTGCTGGGATAAAAAATAGCCCAGAGAAGAAGAGAAACAGAGATGCCAAGAAAGTAATTAAGAAACCAAGCTCCTTCATAGCAAAAGCACCACGCATTTGTTGAACCAAAGTAGCTATATAAGAAGAATCACTTCTAGTTAACAATATATCATCAGCATAGATAAGAAAAATGGTAGTGGATGTTGCAGTCTTTTTGACAAACAATGAGGAGTCACAATGACTAGAGATGAAACCACAAGATAGTAAAAGGAGGAGAAGGTGGAAAACCAGGCTCTGGGAGCCTGTTTAAGACCATAGAGGGCTTTATGTAATTTACAAACCAATTGAGGATGAGAGGGATCAATGAACCCTTGAGGTTGTTGCATATACACTTCCTCCTCTAAGACACCATGCAAGAAAGCATTGGAAATATCAAGTTGCCTGATGGACCATTGGAAATGAAGACCTAAAGATAAAAGGACTCGCACAGTAGGCTGCTTTGCAACAGAACTAAAAGTCTCATGATAGTCAATGCTCTCAGTCTGAAGAAAACCTTTGGCAACTAAGCGAGCCTTATATCAAGCAATAGAGTCATCAGAGTTTTTCTTGAGCCTATAGACCCATTTACATCCTATAGCAAGTTTGTCTGAGGGTAAAGGCACAAGACACCAAGTGACTTGCCTTTGTAAAGCTTGAAACTCATCTAGCATAGCTGCCTTCCATTGAGGAGATGTAGCAACAACTTTATAAGAGTTAGGTTTAGTAAGAGTAGAAGAGGTGAAAAGACACGTAGAAGAGAGAGGCCTAGATTTGGACTTGGTGAGCATGGGATGAGTCTTGGAGGTAGAATGAAGCAAAGGTAAATCAATAGAAATGAAAGAAATAGGAATGGCAGGACTAGAAGTGGCAGGGATGAGAGGACCTGATGAGGAATGAGACATAGTAGAGTCAGAAAGACTAGACATAGCTGGAACAGGGAAAATAGGACAGACAACAAGAATAGAAGGGGCTAGAGCGGCAGGAGAGACAGGAGAGACAGGAGGGACAGAACAGTGAGCAGCTGAGCTGGATGAAGGCCAAAAGAAAGTATGAAGCTGAGATAGAGAAGGAGGAGTAGACTGATAGAAGTAACAGTGGAAGAGGTTGCCATTGTTGATCTTCCTTGAAGATCTGCCATTGTTGAACCTTGTTGAAGATTCACCAGTGTTAACTTTCATATGAAGTATTGTTGCTTGTAAGAGCTATGCAAAGCCCTGATACCATGAAGAGAAAATGTATTTTATTCAATTTAAAAAATATCTGAAGTACAGAGGTATTTATACACAATACAACTACAAGAGTAACTCTATCTTCTAGTTCACTAACTATGGTATAGTTAACATAACAACTTTCCCAACTGCCTAATCACTAATGTATACACGTGTGTAATAATGCATCAGCAACTCTAACTGAATCGATGAGAAGTGATCTCAACTGTAGGTGGCTCTGCCTTGGTCAACTCATAAAATGTGGCTTTAGCTTCTACTTCTGAGGATGTGGCTTTAGTTGTTAATGAGGCTGGAGCTGAGGTATATTATCAAAAACGACGTCGTTTTGAGCATTTGTTTTTCCCTTTCTTGTATCTCTAAATAGAGGGAGAGACGAAGAGAGAAGAGAGAAGAAGAGAAAGAGAAAGAGAAAAAGAGAAAAAGAGAGAAGAGAGAAGAGGGAGGGGAAACAACAGAGAGAGAGAGAGAGAGCTCCGGCGCCGCCATCACCGAGAGAGAGAAGAGAAAAAGGAGAAGGAGAAAAGATGGAGAGAAGGAACAGATCTGTATACACACAGAAGAGACGGTGATGGCGACGCCGATGGGTAGACGGTGATAGTGGCACCGGTGGGGTGGCTCTCTCTCTGTCTCTCTCTGCCGGTGTGATTTTTGGGTTTGATTCTCTCTCTCTCTCTCTGTCGGTGGGTGGGTTTGATTTTTTGTTTTCATTTTTGGGTTTGATTCTCTCTCTCTCTCTCTCTCTCTCTCTCTCTGCTGGTGGGTGGGTTTGATTCTTGGTTTTCATTTTTGGGTCTAATTTGTCTGATTGGGTTTGATTTTTAGTTTTCATTTTTTGGGTTTGATTTGTCTAATTGATTTTTTGGTTTTGATTCAGTCTTTCCTCTCATTTTCTCTTCTTTCTTCTTCTTCTTTGTAGACAGTTGGCCGGCCGGAAAAAAAAAATTTTGAATTCAGTTTGGTGATTATGTTCAGTTGTGATAAGAATAAGAAAAAGAAGAAGAAAAAGAGATGAGAAAAGAGAAAGAAGAAAAAAAAAACCCAAAACGACGTTGTTTTGGATTCGAGCCATTCGGGCCAGCTGCTTTTCGAGCTACGTAGCAGCGTTGTAATAGTAAACTTTGCACAGAATGAAAGTAGACCTCACTTCATTACATGATATAAAACCTATTTTTATTATGAGAGAGTTTTGACCAAATCTCCCTTTTTTATAACATTTTTTTACAGCTTACATACGATGAAAGTATACCTCACATCATTACATGATATAAAACCTATTTTTATTGTGAATAAGCAATAAAAAAATATTGTAAAAAATGGTAAATTACACTGACACCCTCTGAGGTTTATATTTATTATAGTTTCCCCCTCACTTTTTAGAAATTACATCTCCCTCCCTGAGGTTTAAAGTTTCATTACAGATTCTCCCCCTCAGCAATTTAATTTTTTTAAATACCAATTTTGCCCTCACTGGTAAATTACATTGACACCCCTCACATTTTAGAAATTACAATCCCCTCCCTAAGATTTAAAGTAGTATTACCAATAGCGCCCTCGGTTAGTATTAGTTGGAAAAAAAAATTAATTAAAAAAAAAATTAATTGGAAAAAAAAATTAATTGAAAAAAAAATTAATTGAAAAAAAATTTGTTAGTAAAAATTTTAAATTTCTGTTTAAAAACCAACATAAACTCATTTTTTGGAATTTACGTTTTTTCTTCAAATTTACAAACTGAGACAACCATTTATAAACCAAAGAAATTATCAAACAAGTTTTTATGACAGTTTTTAAAATTTTTGTAAATATAAATTGAAAACTGAAAACGAAATGGTTACCAAAACAAGCCTCAGATGGTAAAAATGTCATAAAATTAACAAATAATTAAATAAGTGTAGACACCCCATTTTTGACCCTCCTCAAGACTTGGACGTCACCGTTTGAACACCAGGTGATCATCCACGTTTGTGTTCGTCTTGAGTTCTGGAGGTTTCGGCCACGCGCCTTGCCTCAGGATCTCTCGACTCGACTGTTTTGTGTTTGGTTTTGCACAAAACACTTGTGTTTTGCTTTTGAGGGGCAGGGAGTGGCTTGTTGGCCATCCCCACACCTCACCGGCCATGGCTTGAGGCCACCGGCCATTGGTTTGTTGCCATCGGCCAAATGTTTGGCCGACCGGCATTCTTTGTAGTCAACCGGCCATATGTTTTGGTCAAATAGCATTTTTGGCTGGCCGACCACTGTGCATCTGCTTTTGCAGATATTTTTATGCCAGCTGTGCTAGCTGGCATACACTTTGCTCCCCTCCATACGTGTATGGAGGGATTTCACTCTTGCTTAGCTTGTTTTGAAGCTTTGCAAGAGTGAATCTCTATAACAGGGAGCCTCTTCTCCCTCCATTAGGGTTACAAAAAAAGCTCCAGAGGGTCTGAACTAGGGTTAGGGTTTGTGTATCTCTCTATCTCTATTTCTCCCTCTCATCTTGCCTTTGTGTGTGTTTTAGGGTGTTTAGTTCTTAGTTTTGCACTAAGGCACCTACCATCACACCTTACCTTGGTTGCTAAGGCACCAAAAGGTTGTTCTTGAAGTTTAGGAGCTGGTTTGGAGCTAAGGAGGCTGCTGGAGCATTGTTCTTGAAGAAAGTCTTCAAGGGTAAGAACTTTGCTCTTTATTCCCCATTTTTGCATAGACTTTTAACCTATCTTGCATCTGTTTTTAAGCTTGACTTATAACTAATAAAAGTTCTGTTTTTGAAGGCTTAAAATAGTTGTTTAAGAGTGTTTTATTGTTTGGGGTTGTTTGACCCCTCTTAGGCCTTGTTTGGCCCTATTTTTGTGCTATTTTGGTGAGCTCCGGGACCACCTTGTTTGGGCCTCCTCACCACTGAAATCTTGAGGGATTTCAGTGGTGAGGATGGTGGTTTAAGGCCCTAAGAAGGAGAGGGCCATCCCCTCTCCTTGTTGCCTTCAAAAGTTGCCATTTTAGCCTCATGTGTGAGCATATTATTTAAGACCATGTTGGCCATGCCTTAGCTGATATTTAGTGTTATTTTGCCATGCTATAGCACTATCTTAAGTTGGTTTAGACACACCATGCTTAGCTTGCATACTTGTCTTGTAATTCCATGAATTGCCTTAACATGCTTTGTACTTTGAGCCTTGTGCCTAGCATGTTTTTGGCCTAGCTTTGTGAAGCTTTTATGCTTGTTTTAGCATGCTAAAGGTCCGATTTTGGTCATTTGGGTCATCCATGCTTTGCTTTGTATAGCTACCATGTAATCCCCCTTGTATGCCTTGAGCATTGACCCCTCTAGCATGCCATCCTTGCTTTGTTTCAGTGGTTTGGAACCACTTTCCATGCCATTTCAGTCCTTGTGGTGTGTTTGTATGCTTGCATTTGATGCCCCTTTAATGTGTTAAAAGGTTGTTGTCTTATGCTCCATGTTTGTGCTATTGTGTATGCCTCTAGGATTAGATCATTTAGATGCCATCTAAGTGATTTTTGGGGCTTACTTTGACCTAATTTGGGACTGTTTTGATTCACTTTGATCATTTGCTTCATGTGTCACATGATCATGGTTTAAGTCCTTGGGCTTGGTTGCATGCTTGCCTTAGGTGTTGTTGCATATTTGGCCTTGTTCCATGCTTATTACATTACACATTTGCATGCTTAGGTTGTAATGCATTTGGCATGCATTGTACTTAACATGTTGTCCATGTTGCATCTTGCATGCTTGCATGGTTAAGATTATACTTTGCATGTTTGCTAGCTTGTATACTTGCCCACATGCTCATGTTGCATACTAGCTCACATGCCTAGGTTGCATCGCATGAGCATGCATGCCTTGCCTCTTGATCAAGTGATAGAGGTTGGGCCATTTGTTTGTTTTGGTGTGCATTACATTTGAAATCAAAATGCACAACTTGGCTTCTTGGGCCATCACGCATTGAAATGAGCGGTTGGTGGTCCGAGAATCAAGGAATATACCCCTTTGAGTCACAAACATGATAAGGGGTTTGTTGGTGCACACATTTGCTTGAAATGCATTGCCATGCCTTGTTTTGCCCTCTGCTATTGTCAAAACAGGATTCTGCAGGAAGCTTTGGCCGGTCGATTACATGCAGTGCTGACCGGCCAACAATGTCTAGCCGAGATCTCAACCAATGGTCGATGACCTATTTTTCATGGCCGGTGACAATTCCCCTTGGCCGGTGGTGTTCCACAATGTCCAGAGAGTGTTCCTTGGGAATTGTACCATTTTCAGAGGAGTAGAGCAGGGAAAACAGAGGCAGCTTATGCATGGTGGCGGATTTTCGAGCAGAACCGAGCACGCATTGCATTGGGCCCTCTTCCCAAGGCTGTTTACTGCTTTCTTAGATTAGTTAATTTGCTTAACTAGTTTAATTGGTCTGTAATATTTAATTAGCTTGATAGTTAGTTAAATTGTATTATTCTTTTGGTCCCTCCGAGCGAAGACGAATTTGTAATAAGTGTGGGTGCGTGTGTGCATGTCTTCTAACCCCCACTTCTTTCTCCCTTTTACTTACATGCTTTTGATGGTTAGTATTAGGGCATATTTAATTTAGCATACCTTATGCAATGCACGCGTGCATCCATTCATCAGTATTGCATGCACCGGGCTCGGCGCATCATGTTAACTGCATAAATATTTCAAATCTAACTTGAATACGTGCATCAAATTGTTGCATTTCACATGCCATCCTAGGATTAGCCGAGTCTATCCTAATTGCATACTGTATTCGTTGCACTAGGCACTTAACATGGACTTGGATCATGCATGATTGCTAACAAGTTCTTTGTTTTGGCTCGGAGTACTAGGTAAGCTTTTATGCTTTAGCATCTTGCATACGTGTGAATGTTAACATGACAGCATGCTTACCATGTGGCTAGATGCTTATGTGATATAAACTGCCTGAATGCCTATGGGTGAAGGTTGGATTGTTTGAGTTGGAACAACTCATTGAAATCCGTATTTTAGCCTACTTGCGAGTAGCAAATTTCAAACCACTTTCCAAACAAACGGATATGCGATGCTTTGTTCCAAATTAGGCGATCTAGTCTATACTTGTGTGTTGTGCGCATCACATAGTAAATTCTAGCTAATTAATCGGAATAAGAACACATAAACGTTTTCAAAACTAGATATCATGGTTAGTAGAGGCCGATCTTCGGATCGGGCGAGAGGGGGTGCTCATAGCTGACCTTCCCCAATCGTACCCAAGTTCCCGAGCCGAGGCAACTTTGGTGATGACGGACACGTGGCCTTAGGCAAATGAGTCAGGGTTTCCTAAATTTTTCCAAAATACAATATTTAGGTGGCGACTCTGTATCTGGCAAAGCAGTCCATGTTTGGCACTTTTTTAAAAAAAAATCTGTTTTCTCAAAACGATTTGCCGCATTTGGACTCTTTGGTGATTTATCAATCTCACATTGCACATTGTGAGGTCAGATTAAGAACTAACACAAATCGAGTCCGAACTGTAGCATGAGGCCCGAGGGCGAGTCTACAGTTTCTGGCGACTCTGCTGGGGAATTAGAGAACTTGACTCGAACTCATGATATCTTGTTTTGACTACACTTATGTGTTTCTTTGCATTGCATGTGCATTGGTGCGCCTAGGACACCGTGTTTGCCGGAGGCTCACTTCGAGAAGCGTGCCATAAGGCTGACCGGTTACGGGCTCTGCTACGATGGGAACACAAACCCCAGTTGTTACTGGGGCACCCTTTTGACCATTCGACCTAGTGCATATTCGAAATCCATAGTGACCATTCCAAAGATAGGACAGGTTGCTTACCCGATGTTAGGTTGTTTGAAACCACTATGTGCTTAGTGAAACCCTAGCTCCTGACAAAATAAGACAGGGAAACCCCCCCAACATAGGGGTGTTTTGGCTCTCTTTTACTTGCTATATGCTTTTAGAGTGTATCTCTACAGGGAATACGCATATCAGTTTGCAAGTCCGAATATCAGGCCTAAGGGCATCAGTATCAGTGTTTTGGGGAATCAGTTATATCTGCGGGTATCAGATTCAGTGTTTTAGGCAGTGATTTTCGTGGAACAGTAATCAGTAGTAGAATACAGTTATTCGGCTACACCTGTGTCCGTTCTGATAAAGTTGGGCTGAAATGCTGCTTGCTTTCTCTTTCAGTTCAGAGATTTGGGTTTAGAGATTTGGTGTTCTCCCTCGCTGAGGCAAGGCAGATAGCGGATCCGTCAATCACCAGTTGCGTCATCTCCGTTCAACTCAGCGGACTTATGATGACCCAAAGTTCAGAGGAAATTGTGGTTATGGTAGCCGCACTAGACCAAGGAATCATCTTGCAGGATGAAACCAACGTTGATGTACCGCATCCACCCAGGTCGCCTGTTGCGCACCCGATCTGGACCCCCCAGTTGTATCAGGCTCGTGAGCCCACCACGTTCGAGTTAATAGGAATGATTGGTGACCTCCAGAGGTCTGTAGCTGATCTCGCCTATGGAATGTCGGCTTCGCCACCAACCACGTCATATGTCGGGAATTTTGTACCGCAGGAGCCCCCGTTATTGGGACAGATTGTGATCGAGCTCAGCCAACCTGAGGCTGTCTCAAGTTATAGTAATGACGTGTCAACAGAAACCGGGTTCCGCTCTGATATAGCAACCCAAACCCTCGATGAAGCTAAGGCTAGAGGCAAGAACAAAGTGGGAACAGATGCTGATCCCGTTGAACAACTGCTGTGGGCAGTCGAGGCTTTGAAAGCCGGGGGGATGAATAAGCAGCAGGTATTCGCAGTTATGGCTAAGACTATGAATGATGCTTTCCCCACTCCAACCGAGGGCAGTTCAAGCCAGTCGAAAAATCGGGGTAGGCCCCGTCATGCCAGAACAGTTCCTTCCACTCCGAACCCTACACCTGGAAGAGATCAGAAAGTCAAGCCAGCACCTACCGATCCTTTTGCTAGTGCATCCAGTAAAAACGCACAAAGCTCGAAGTACCTGCCTCGGGGTCACAGGACATTCCATGCCCTTTACATGCCTTTCTCTAAGGCACTCCAGATCCTCGCCGAAAGGGGACACCTTAAACCCCTTGAGCCTCGGCCTCTCCCAAAGAATCTCTCTCTCATACATGATGCTACCTGTACTGCGCGTACCACCAGCAAACCGGTCACGCCACTGACAACTATTTCCGCCTTCGTCATGAAGTGCAAGACTTGATTGATAATGAGGTCATCCTCCCACCTACCTCAGCAAAGTCTGTCGCCACTGAGCTGTTGGATTTCAAGGATACTACAAGTATGTGATCAGGGGTTGGACCACCTACGAGCGACGCTCGGTTTATTTCAGGATGTGGCGTCTGGCACGCACTGTTTTTGAGCATCTGCGAGTGCTAATTTTTGTAGCTTCTGACTTGGGTGTTGAGTCATTTCTGTGGTCTTGTTTTCAGTCTGTCTTTTTGCTTTGAGTCAGTCTTTTTGCTTAAGGGTCTGTCTTGTCATATCGAGTCAGTCCCAATGTATAGAATGTCAGGTGATTCCGGGGTTGTTGCCTCGAACACCATTTTCGTTTTGTAATTACCTTTTTACTTTCTTTTGAGTCTGTCTCTGCTGTGGAGTCAGTTGCAACCGAAAATCTGAATGAAACAGCTGCGGCTATCATGTTTCCGTGGTTACTACCACTTTGAACTAGTTGTACCAGAAGATTTGAATGGAACAGCGGAGCATCTCATTTACTCTTCTGCACCTCGAAATCATTGCATTGACCTAATGTTTTTTCAAAACTTTTTGAACACTGCGGTGAAAATGAAGAGGGAAAAATTCCTCGGGTTTTGAAAAATTTGATCAAATGAGAGAAAGAGAGGCATGCTAAGCCCTTAATGAATGAAATCATGTTTGTTAACGTGAGTACTGAGAAGGACCCTGGCTTGATCCAAATTGGTTCCACACTATCTTCAATGCAAGCGATTTGTCGCTTTCTTAAAAACTTTCAAAAACAAAATGTTTTGCGCGGTCTTGCGAAGACCTGTGTGGAATCGCTCTTGAGATCGTGCAGCTTAGGATCACTCTCAGCCCCGAGACTTGAGCCCTTGCTTTCAAACCTTGGACCTTGGGTTCAGACTGTTCAACGATCAACCGCAATGTGAGGCCTGCGTGGCCAGATTTGAAGCAGCCCTCAAACAAGAGGCGCCAAAGTCAAATCAAGAAGATCAGACCTCATCAGAAAAAGCTTGCAAAGCTAAATCAGAAGTGCCCCTCGAACTAGGGGCAAAAATGTCCGATGCGCTCGAAGAGCCGAAGATAGGTCCTTCTGTAAATCAATACAGCAGCCACTCTCTTGGATACGGATGGCTTCAAAACCCTAAAACCATTTGGCATGGACTTGTTACACTTTTACCCTTTGAGAGGCTCGTTGGGCCGAAAACTCGGAAGGGCGACCCAGGCAAAAGTTAGAGCAAGAAAAGAAAAGAAAAAAAAAGGAAGGAAAAATGAAAGAAAAGAAAAGAAAAGAATGAAAAAAGAAGAAAGAAAGAAAAATGCGAAAAAAAAAGAAGAAGAAAAAGATGAAAAGAGTTGAAAAGAAAGAAAAAAAAACAAAGCTCGTGAGGTCGAAAACCCGCGACGGGCGCCTTGGCAAAAGTTAAAGCGTAAAAAAGTGAGGGTTAATACACCAGTGTACCTTACCCCGAACTACGTAAGGCTTGATTCCCATGATTGGGATACGTAGGCAACTTCATCCTGAAGTCCAGCCCCATGCACTTTCAAAGTGACTGTGTCCATATATTGGTTTTGACCATCTTCATCTTCTCTGTATCCGAGAGTTCGGTCGTGATCATCACTAATGAGGACTGACTACTAAATGCCGCGGCGTTATCCAGACAAGGGACAACTTTCCGTTGCCATGGGTCGCCATTCAAACCAGGGGCAACTTTCCGTTGCCGTGCAGTGCCATCTAAACAAGGGGTAATTTTCCATTGCCTTTGATCCGAGGTTGTGCATCTCGAGAGTAAGTTTCGTGCTCGTTGAGCATTGACCGTCTGCAAAAATAGTTTTTGAGAATTTTTACTGAAGTTGATTAATTTTCTCGAACATTGTTTCATTTTCCAAAACTGGACCATTTCTTGGACCCAAAAAAAGAAAATTTTCAGTGCTCATAGCCTGACTTACATGATTTTCAAATCAAAAATCGAACAAGCATGTTAATCTAACTCTCACTTTGGTCAAAATTGTTTTAGTGGAAAGCCAAAACAAAAAAATGGTCAAAATGATGAACTAGGGGCACAGTTGAGTCAGGTGTTCTGTCTTTTCCCCATTGTCAACATGCTTGCTAGAAAGGGCACTCTACTTGCCAACAGGGGCACAACTGAGGTTAACAACTAAAGGGCTGAAAGCTCTCAACATCCTCCAAGCAACGAGGTATCAACCCAAGTGCGAAGCACGAACTGGAATGGAGCAAGGTACTCCACTCCCTCATCTAGACAGATCTGATCACGTCCAAATTCCCCAGCAGAGCATCGTCAACCGATGTCAGCTGCAGATTTGCTACACACCCAGTTGTAGCGCAACCCCTCTGTGGGAGAAATTCACTAGCTGTGCGCAAAAAAAGAAGAATCTAGCAGAATGCTAGGGGCAAGAGCCCGCAACTTTCTGTTTATCCATCAACCACCCAGGGGAGGGATGAAAAATGAGAGATTGAAGAATAGAGAGATGTAAGTTGAGAGCAAAGTGAGCAAAAGGGCTTTTTCAGAAAAACAGAGCTTGAGGGCCGAGTGATGTGAGAACCACAAATGAGAAAGGGTGGGACACAATTCCCGAAGAAACTGGCTCCTCATGATCTAAGAGGCCTCTCGTATTTGTAACACGTCCTATGTGACGTGTCTTTTATTTTGTTTGCCTTAACTCTTGTTTTGGGTCTGTTCCGAGCGTGTCTCGTTGTGTTTAGGTTGTTTACCTTTTGTTTTTCGTTGTTGAGTCGTTTTCACTGTGTTCAGTTGTAGGTTCAATACCCGGTTGAAAACCCTTTTCTCAAATCATTTTGTGCTCAGAGTGCTGTGCCATTCTCCACATTTGTGCAAAACATGATTTGTTTCTTTTATAAAACCACAGGGGTTCAACCCCCGGTCACTCGAAAACAGTGAACATCCCGTCTTGTCAAGATTTAATTGTTTGTTCAGAATGGGTCGTGTGCGAATAAACAGAATACTGTGTTATGGGCTATGAGTTCAGAATGAGTAGTGTTCAGAATGAGCTGTGTGTATGGGCTGTGTGCCGAGTAAACTGAGTGCTGTGTTATGGGCTGTGTGTTCAGAATGAGCAGTGGGTTGTACAAGTTGTTTTGTCGTTAGCTGGTTCATTTCCTGGTCATTGCAATACAAGTGTTTAATTTTTCAGATAGGAGGTCAATCTCATTTACATTGAGGTGTAATATGATGCAATGCAATACGAAGTATGGAATGTACAAATGTAACACTTTTTCAGACAAAAAGTTTGTTTCATTTCATTATCTTTTCAAGTACATAGCTTTGGAGGAGACAAAAATCTGCCTGCGGCAGTACAAGGTACTCAAAGCTACCAGCAAAAGTAAAGAAAAGGAAAACAGAAAAAGAAAAGCAGCAAAAATCTAGATTAGCATCAGTGGTCTTAGGCCTGAGGGTCTATCCTCATCCTCTTCCTGGACGAAGGTCCAGGAGCATCATCGCCAGCTCCGCTGTCTGAGCCCGAGTCTGCACCATCTCTGGTCTCCTCCTCGGACGACTCTGACTCCGCCTCTGCCTCCGCTTCGGACTCATCATCATCGGGAACTGGTGCCCGTGAGCTACTCCTAATATGAGCATGCCCCAATTTGGTGCAGGGGTATACTCTGCCCTCATGCTCTCCTCCTCTGGCAGACACAGAAGGCCCGGCTGGAGCACCACCTGCAGCAGGAATCTGGAACGGGGCCTAAAAAGGGACAAATGGCAAAAGCATCAGTATGCTACGCAAAACAGAGTATGAATACCGTAAACAGAGTATGAGTACTGAATGCAGTGTATGAGTACAGTGTATGAATACCATGAGCAGTGTGCCAGTACAGGATGCAGTGACTGAGTGCAGTGTATGAATGCCGTGAGTAATGCTATGAACAGTCTGTGGGTTACAGTGTATCAGATGTCGTGAGGGCCGTGTATCAAGTGTTGTGTTGACAATGCGATGCATCAGGTTATGTATGGTACAGATGTATGTATGGTTTGAGACTGTGGTCAGAAGAACATACCGGGATCCCATAGATGGCCAGCAGGTCGAGGCTCCGCTGGAACATCCCCATCACGGAGGCGGTCAGCTTTAGGGACTGACGAGTGTACTCAAAGGAAGCCTGCAAAAGTGTTAGAAGCATCAGTATTCTGCGGAATATCAAATGAAATGAAATGAAATGACAATGCAAGATGCAAAATGCAGTAGTACATACCGGAGGCAAGTCGCAGAACCCGACTAACTCATGATCAGCCGGAGGGGGAGCAATGGGGATCTGGTAGGTCTCCCCACCATGCCCTCGGCATGTCATCGTCGTGGGCAGTGCTGGCCAACTAGCCCCCCGTCCTCTCCGAGTCCCACTCCTGCCACGGACTCGAGCCACCCTCGGTGCTCCTGCTCCTATTCCTGCCCTGGCTGCCGGCGCCGCTGGCCTCCTTCGCTCAACTCGACGGCCACTGCTCAAAGGCCGCATGATGTAGGTCTGGACGTACTCTGTGTAGTCGCCCTCGCCCCTGAAGCCCTCAGCCTCCCAGCCGATCGTGTAATCAGCCATCTGCTTGAGAGTGAACCTCTCGGTGTCCCTCATATGGACAGGGGGCGGACCCGGAACTATCTGCTCCGGTAAACCTAAGGTCTGGCGCAGGAAGCGCTCACCTAGGTACCAAGCCCGACAGACCGGGCCCTCCAGCAAGATCCTGAATCTAGCGGTCTCCTCCGCACCTGCAAACCGCTCCCAAACCGCAGCGGGCAATGGAGCCCAAGGCTGCCAAGTGATCTAAAATTGAAATGCAGTGTGTTATCTACTGTTATTGAAAATACAGTGCAAAGCGAAGCTTGAAAAAAACTCTGAAGTTGAACATACCTCTGCGGCGGTGATGGTGTCGAAGTAGCGGCAGAAGAATATGAACGTCTCCCGGGGTCGCCGCACGCATCTAACATCGAAGCGTCAGGAGAATGGAACTCCGAGGGGTGTCTTCTCGTCAGGCACTGGGGCGAGCCTAGGGAAGTAGGCATAGACCCACAACTGTAGGGCAAATATCAGTATGCTTATCAGATAAAGCAGAAATCAGAATGCAGAATAAAGCAGAAATTGCAGAATCGTGTATTGTGCAGAGTGTACAGTGTGTGCAGTGTACAGTCAGTGTAAAGCAGATTATATGTGTGCCGTGTGTGCAGTATATAGTCAACGTGAAGCAGACCGCAGTGTGTGCAGTGTACAGAGTACAGATAATGTAAAGTAGAAATGTAAAACAGAAAGAGAAAATGTAACTCTCAAGCTCGCCAGTAGCCCCCGAGCAACTGCCCACTGCAACGGGAAGATGAGCTCATGTACCCATAAAGTGTGGCCAAGGCTGCACCACCCCAATCGTAGCGCAAGATCCGTGTGACGTCCACAAGTGCACTCAACAGACAGAGGCGTACAGTGTTCGCCCGATCGGCGAAGATAGTGGTCCCCAGCAAGAACATGAGGAAGCCGCGCGCGTACTGCTCCACCTCCTCTTGAGTCATCGGTACCTCCTCAGCTAGAGCTGGCTGAATCCGAAAATGGTCCTCGAACCATGAGTATCTAACAAATCTTGGGCGCGCAAGAGGCAGCATCTCGCCAAGCAAGTATATCTGGGCAGCATCCCACTCATCCATATCGGTGTCGAAGGGGATCGGATCACCCCCTACCCCGATGCCTGTGAGCATCGAGAAGTCATAGGGAGTCATCGTCATGTCTCCCACGGCAGAGAAGTGGAAGGAGTCGGTGGTGTCCCACCACCTCTCCACCAGAGCGGCAAGAAGAGGCAGCCTGGTCGACAATGTGACGGACGGCGTCCAGTAACTCCATATACCATCCGCGGGCAGCAACATTCCCATACCCCCGGAAGGCATGGGAATCTCCCTGTTCAAAAGCAAACATTTGCGAAGCAATACTAAATATACAGTTTTGAAGAACATTCAGAATTGATGAAAAACAGCGTGTGTGCACGTGTTCAGATTCAAACAGACATCGGGTGTCGGTGTGCTCGCAGTAAACTACAGTGTATGATGTGTTAGTGTCTTTGAGTGGTTCAGGGCAAATACAGTATGTGTGCGCGTGTTCCAATTCAAACAGATATCGAATACAGGTGTGTTCACAGTGGACTACAGCATACAGTATATCGGTGTATCCGGGTTAAACAGTTAAAGAGCGGAATCAACTATTGCAGTTATACGTTCTACATTGCAGAAAATAAAACGGGAAAGAATATACCTCGGAGGCACCGTGTGACAGGTGCGTCTCTGGCTCGCGAAGAAGCAGCTCTGGTGGCGCCCTCCTGTCAAAGCTCCTGAACTGGCGAAGTCCGTCAGGAGGTAGCACGTGAATCGCCGGTCTGTAGGCCGCCGGATCGAACGGCCGGATATGAAGCGGCACGAGCTCGGCCTCTGGGTCCATGTCTATCTCCGGGGGAGCCCCACCGCCTGGAATGTCATCTGCCATCTCGAAGAGAGTGTGAAAATGGCCGGGAATGTGGAAACCGAGCTAGAATGCGAAAAGTCAACGGAAAGTCAACCCCAGGAGGGTGAAAAATGGCCGGAAAAGTCGGAATGTGGAAAAGGCATGGAAATCGAGATGAACTCGAGGGAAACAAGCCCTGAAAGGTGGAAATCAAGAAAAATGCACCGAAACAAAGTTTCGTTCGGTTCAAAACGTGCGAAACAATGAGGTGTTCGCGAATCGAACGTCGAAATGGGCCCTAAAACTGAGGAAAACGGGGAAATGAAGGAAGAAAAATAGCCTAGGGAGAGAGGCAAAGGATTTTCGACCAAGAGAAAGTGAAGAGAATAGGGTTTAAACCCCTATTTTAAAAGACCCATGGCCAAAGGACCAAACTGCCCCGATTTAGGCATATTTGGCCGGTCGGCCACACTGTTGGCCGATCGGCCAAATAGATGGCCAGTGGACTTTTTTGATGGCCGGTGGATGGCGGGTGACCTCCCCTGATGGCCGGTGAGCCTCCTACACCCTTGTTTGGGTCAGATTTGTGATTTGGGGCCTTCATTGCTCAAGACAGTGCAAGAAAGTGCATTTCCAAAGCTCAACCGGTCTCCGTTTTGATCTCAGACCGTGTCTTCTGTGCGTAGCACTTGAATACGGGTGCGGTGTATCCTTTTTGTATCCTTTTGTCTCTTTCAAGATTTGCAAGTTGCCTCACATGCGTTGCTTTACAACGCTTTAACGTGAACGCGCGTTGAGTTATACGTCATTATGCTTGCATTGTCATGCACGCACGGTCTGGCGAGACCTTAAATACACCCGGTCTAAGAGACCTTAAATCCTCTGAAGGTGCAAAACCTTTGTTGTTATGCACACACCTTGTGCGTTGTAGCACACGTCGTTCCTTGCATTTTTATGCATGCATACACGCATTGTAACGCGCACAATTTGCATCGTCGTGCATTTTTCCCCAGCAGACGGTCTAGGAGACCTTAAATCCTCTGAAGGTACAAGTCCTTCGGTGTTTGTCGTGCCCGAACGACTCTTGGTAGGTTTCATCTTATCATGCATTTCAAGCGACGCGCGTCTTCGCGCATTCGAGTTCATGCATTGTCATGCATCTCAAGTGACGCGCGTCGTCGCGCATTCGAGATCATATGCATTGTCATGCATAGCAAAAGACGCGCGTCGTCGTGCATTCAAGCTCACATACATCATCATGCATCATTTGCATTTCAAAAACAAAAACAAAAAACATGCATCATTTGCATTTCAAAAACAAAAACAAAAAAACATGCATCATTTGCATTTCAAAAAACAAAAACAAAAAAATCATGCATTATCATGCATTTTCCCCTTCATTTGCATTGTTATGCATTCAAAAAAAAAAATGCATATGTCATGCATACACTGTAAATAGTGCATATGTCATGAATTTCGTTGTATAAAGTGCATATGTCATGCATTCCACTGTAAATAGTGCATATGTCATGCATCATTGTAAGTAGTGCATATGTCATGCATTCTACTGTAAATATTGCATATGTCATGCATTTCGTTGTATAAAATGCATATGTCATGCATTCACTGTAAATATTGCATTTACATACATCCTATTGCATATTGTATATATTGCATTGTAACTTGCATGCATTCACTGCATCACCTCCATCTAGGGCTTGCACCTTTCCATGTTGAGCTTGGTCTGGTATGTGCCCATACTTTTCACGTCGAAGCATAGTTCTGCATGTGTACACACCTATTCCACTGCTGATATTGTGGTTTGGGGGTTGCAGCACCTTTTCTGTGTTAGACGTGGCCTGTTTGTGTCCATGCCTTTCCTAGGCAAGATACGGTTTGGCCGTAGGCCTTATCCATTATATATCCATCCATTGCATATTGTAAATATTGCATTGTAGCTTGCATGCATTCACTGCATCACCTCCATCATATGGCTTGCGCCTTTCCTTGTTGAGCTTGGTCTGGTATGTGCCCATATTGTTTCACGTCGAAGCATAGTTCTGCATGTATACGAGCCTATTCCACTGCTGGTATTGTGGTTTGAGGGTGACGGCACCTTTTCTATGTTAGACGCGATTTGTATGTGTACATGCCTTTCCTAGGCAAGATACGGTTTGGCAGCGCGCCATATCCATTGTATATATTACATTGTTGTGTAATTTTTGCATCCAGCATTAGGATCATTAGTCTTTCCCCAGTAGGTCGTTACCTCACTTATATCATTCCACCCAATTACTTGTATCTTTTGGTCCGTCTATACACTCATAGTTCTGCATGTGTACGCGCCTATTCCACTGCTGGTATTGTAGTTTGAGGGTTGCGGCACCTTTTCTATGTTAAACGGACTTGTCACCTCCATCATCTGTATGATATTTGTATGGTTTTGAACTGCTTATAGTTTGATCATGTTTCAAATGCATTGCATATCATTTGCATCGTTTCAAGTACATTGCATATCATTTGCATTGTTTATACATAGCATTGTATATATTGCATATCATTTTGCATTCATTTTGCATTGTCATGCATGTTGCTAATAATATTGTACCTGTTAAGTTTCTCTCTTTTACAGGCACGATATTGTATGTACGGTTCATTTGAAGCTGGTGCAACCAGACGAACCGCACAGATATTGTATTCTCTGCGTGAAACGTAGCGAGAATTACATGATTCTCTTACACTCTCTCTGCATTGTAGTGTAGTTTGGTGTATGATTGCTTAAAACTGTTGCATTGTATGTGCTTCGTTACAGCTTTCTTTGCATGATCATAAGTTATGTTCGGCTTCTTGCATTGTCAGTTGCATTTTGCCCCCGCCTTCGGGCGCATATCTTTATTGTCTTGCATGCTTTGTCTAAGTCTTCGGCCTTGTCAAAAATGGGTCGTCTCTGGGCTTTGACACTCACTCCCGTCATTGTTATGACTTTCGAGTTCTGTCAAAGAGGGGCAACTGTAGACACCCCATTTTTGACCGTCCTCAAGACTTGGACGTCACCGTTTGAACACCAGGTGATCATCCACGTTTGTGTTCGTCTTGAGTTCCCGGAGGTTTCGGCCACGCGCCTTGCCTCAGGATCTCTCGACTCGACTGTTTTGTGTTTGGTTTTCCACCAAACACTTGTGTTTTGCTTTTCAGGGGCAGGAGTGGCTTGTTGGCCATCCCCACACCTCACCGGCCATGGCTTGAGGCCACCGGTCATTGGTTTGTTGCCATCGGCCAAATGTTTGGCCGACCGGCACTCTTTGTAGTCGACCGGCCATATGTTTTGGTCAAATAGCATTTTTGGCTAGCCGACCACTGTGCATCTGCTTTTGCAGATATTTTTATGCCAGCTGTGCTAGCTGGCATACACTTTGCTCCCCTCCATACACCTGTATGGAGGGATTTCACTCTTGCTTAGCTTGTTTTGGAAGCTTTGCAAGAGTGAATCTCTATAATATGGAGCCTCTTCTCCCTCCATTAGGGTTACAAAAAAAGCTCCAGAGGGTCTGAACTAGGGTTAGGGTTTGTGTATCTCTCTATCTCTATTTCTCCCTCTCCTCTTGCCTTTGTGTGTGTTTTAGGGTGTTTAGTTCTTAGTTTTGCACTAAGGCACCTACCATCACACCTTACCTTGGTTACTGAGGCACCAAAAGGTTGTTCTTGAAGTTTAGGAGCTGGTTTGGAGCTAAGGAGGCTGCTGGAGCATTGTTCTTGAAGAAAGTCTTCAAGGGTAAGAAGTTTGCTCTTTATTCCCCATTTTTGCATAGACTTTTAACCTATCTTGCATCTGTTTTTAAGCTTGAATTATAACTAATAAAAATTCTGTTTTTGAAGGCTTAAAATAGTTGTTTAAGAGTGTTTTATTGTTTGGGGTTGTTTGACCCCTCTTAGGCCTTGTTTGGCCCTATTTTTATGCTATTTTGGTGAGCTCCGGGACCACCTTGTTTGGGCCTCCTCACCACTAAAATCTTGAGGGATTTCAGTGGTGAGGATGGTGGTTTAAGGCCCTAAGAAGGAGAGGGTCATCCCCTCTCCTTGTTGCCTTCAAAAGTTGCCATTTTAGCCTCATGTGTGAGCATATTATTTAAGACCATGTTGGCCATGCCTTAGCTGATATTTAGTGTTATTTTGCCATGCTATAGCACTATCTTAAGTTGGTTTAGACACACCATGCTTAGCTTGCATACTTGTCTTGTAATTCCATGAATTGCCTTAACATGCTTTGTACTTTGAGCCTTGTGCCTAGCATGTTTTTGGCCTAGCTTTGTGAAGCTTTTATGCTTGTTTTAGCATGCTAAAGGTCTGATTTTGGTCATTTGGGTCATCCATGCTTTGCTTTGTATAGCTACCATGTAATCCCCTTGTATGCCTTGAGCATTGACCCCTCTAGCATGCCATCATTGCTTTGTTTCAGTGGTTTGGAACCACTTTCCATTCCATTTCAGTCCTTGTGGTGTGTTTGTATGCTTGCATTTGATGCCCCTTTAATGTGTTAAAAAGTTGTTGTCTTATGCTCCATGTTTGTGCTATTGTGTATGCCTCTAGGATTAGATCATTTAGATGCCATCTAAGTGATTTTTGGGGCTTACTTTGACCTGATTTGGGACTGTTTTGATTCACTTTGATCATTTGCTTCATGTGTCACATGATCATGGTTTAAGTCCTTGGGCTTGGTTGCATGCTTGCCTTAGGTGTTGTTGCATATTTGGCCTTGCTCCATGCTTATTGCATTACACATTTGCATGCTTAGGTTGTAATGCATTTGGCATGCATTGTACTTAACATGTTGTCCATGTTGCATCTTGCATGCTTGCATGGTTAAGATTATACTTTGCATGTTTGCTAGCTTGTATACTTGCCCACATGCTCATGTTGCATACTAGCTCACATGCCTAGGTTGCATTGCATGAGCATGCATGCCTTGCCTCTTGATCAAGTGATAGAGGTTGGGCCATTTGTTTGTTTTGGTGTGCATTGCATTTGAAATCAAAATGCACAACTTGGCTTCTTGGGCCATCACGCATTGAAATACGCGGTTGGTGGTCCGAGAATCAAGGAATATACCCCTTTGAGTCACAAACATGATAAGGGGTGTGTTGGTGCACACATTTGCTTGAAATGCATTGCCATGCCTTGTTTTGCCCTCTGCTATTGTCAAAACGGGATTCTGCAGGAAGCTTTGGCCGGTCGATTACATGCAGTGCTGACCGGCCAACAATGTCTAGCCGAGATCTCAACCAATGGTCGATGACCTATTTTTCATGGGCGGTGACAATTCCCCTTGGCCGGTGGTGTTCCACAATGTCCAGAGAGTGTTCCTTGGGAATTGTGCCATTTTCAGAGGAGCAGAGCAGGGAAAACAGAGGCAGCTTATGCATGGTGGCGGATTTTCGAGCAGAACCGAGCACGCATTGCATTGGGCCCTCTTCCCAAGGCTGTTTACTGCTTTCTTAGATTAGTTAATTTGCTTAACTAGTTTAATTGGTCTGTAATATTTAATTAGCTTGATAGTTAGTTAAATTGTATTATTCTTTTGGTCCCTCCGAGCGAGGGCGAATTTGTAATAAGTGTGGGTGCGTGTGTGCATGTCTTCCAACCCCCACTTCTTTCTCCCTTTTACTTACCTGCTTTTGATGGTTAGTATTAGGGCATATTTAATTTAGCATACCTTATGCAATGCACGCGTGCATCTATTCATCAGTATTGCATGCACCGGGCTCGGCGCATCATGTTAACTGCATAGGTATTTCAAATCTAACTTGAATACGTGCATCAAATTGTTGCATTTCACATGCCATCCTAGGATTAGCCGAGCCTATCCTAATTGCATACTGTATTCGTTGCACTAGGCACTTAACATGGACTTGGATCATGCATGATTGCTAACAAGTTCTTTGTTTTGGCTCGGAGTACTAGGTAAGCTTTTATGCTTTAGCATCTTGCATACGTGTGAATGTTAACATGACAGCATGCTTACCATGTGGCTAGATGCTTATGTGATATAAACTACCTGAATGCCTATGGGTGAAGGTTGGATTGTTTGAGTTGGAACAACTCATTGAAATCCGTATTTTAGCCTACTTGCGAGTAGCAAATTTCAAACCACTTTCCAAACAAACGGATATGCGATACTTTGTTCCAAATTAGGCGATCAAGTCTTGTGTGTTGTGCGCATCACATAGTAAATTCTAGCTAATTAATCGGAATAAGAACACATAAACGTTTTCAAAACTAGATATCATGGTTAGTAGAGGCCGATCTTCGGATTAGGCCAGAGGGGGTGCTCATAGCTGACCTTCTCCAATCGTACCCAAGTTCCCGAGCCGAGGCAACTTTGGTGATGACGGATACGTGGCCTTAGGCAAACGAGTCAGGGTTTCCTAAATTTCCCCAAAATACAATATTTAGGTGGCGACTCTGTATCTGGCAAAGCAATCCATGTTTGGCACTTTTTAAAAAAAAAATCTGTTTTCTCAAAACGATTTGCCGCATTTGGACTCTTTGGTGATTTATCAATCTCACATTGCACATTGTAAGGTCAGATTAAGAACCGACACAAATCGAGTTCGCATTGTAGCATGAGGCCCGAGGGCGCGTCTACAATAAGTTACCAACGTAAGAAATGACTTATCAAAAGATTCTTAGGCTATGTATAGTTTGATTTTTAGAAATTCTTTTTAAAAATTAAAATTAATTTGGTTACGAAATAAAAAATAAAAAATAATTATCATTTTAACTTTTGGGCAGGTTATATACATACGTATGACTGTTTCAATTTAATTTGTAAAAAATTATTTCTAACCACTCGAAAGATAAAAATTATATAAAAATGATAAATGTTTTTTATTTTTTATTTCTTAACCAAATTAATTTTTAATTTTAAAAAAAAAATCTAAAAATCAAACCGTACATAGCTTAAGAATCTTTTGATAAGTCATTTCTTACGTTGGTAACTTATTTAATTATTTGTTAATTTTACAACATTTTTACCATCTGCAGCTGTTTGGTAACCATTTCGTTTTCAGTTTTCAATTTATACTTACAAAAATTTTAAAAACTGTCATAAAAACTTGTTCGATAATTTTTTTGGTTTATAAATAGTTGTCTCAGTTTGTAAATTTGAGAAAAAACGTAAATTTAAAAAATGATTTTATGTTGGTTTTTAAACAGAAATTTAAAAATTTTACTAACAAAATTTTTTTTCAAATAATTTTTTTTTTCAAATAATTTTTTTTTCGATTAATTTTTTTCCAATTAATTTTTTTTTCAATGAATTTTTTTTCCAAGTAATACTAACCGATGGGGCAATTGGTAATGCTACTTAAAACCTGTAGAGGGTCAGAAAATTAAACCCTAAACTAAGTATGGACCCAAGCGCTAAGATCGCCCTGAGAAGGCGACCAGGAATAATAAAGGAGCTTGGGCCAAAGTCCAAAGGAAGTGGGCTAACAAGTGGGCCGAGACAAGTCCGACCCACCAAGGCTCCAGATGGACTCAGCAAGGAGAAATGCCCAAGGCAAGTTACAGAGGCAACATCTGCAATGGTGAAGTTACCGAGGGGACATGTGTAGCGGCAGAGTTGCTGAGGCAATTTGTCTCAGCACCGCCATTCTAAGTATCTTCGATTTCGCCGTTATTCCAAGTAATGTCGGTGTCACGATCATTTGGAGTTGAGGAGGGAAAGAGAAGACCGAGGCAACTAAGTTGCGTAGGCATTCTATCGATGCCGCCATCTCTAATATCTTCGGTCTTGCCGTCTGAACTTGCCATGGGAAATGACTACCTCAACAACTAAGTTGCAGAAAGAATGTCCTGCCAAGGTGATAGCAGCCTTTGGGAGAGGCTTCCCTCTGCAAACAGAGGCTGATGCTTGGCGCCGAGAGCCGGTCCCAAGGCATTACTAGCTTAGGGCTGATAGCAGGCCCCACGGTTTATTAACTTGGTACCGATAGCAGGCCCCAAGACTTACTGGTTGGAGCTGATAGCAGGCCCAGAAATACCAGTTTACCGCAACAACCCCGTGAAGATGGGAGTAGGGCAGCCCGAGTATAAGGGACTCCCTTTCCATTACCCAGGTCACGGACCTGCCTTGGTCGCACATGCAGGACTAAGGAAGCCCCCTTGGGCTTGATATTAAGGCACAGCATCGCCCTAGAAAGCTAGGGAGTTTGTGGTTAGGTGGCTAAGGGTAGAGGCTTCGCTGAGGTGAACACAAATGTGGCCAATAGCAGGCCAATGGAATTCTAAGAATGCATGTGTTGGCCAAATAGAACTGAGAAGGCAAGTGCACCGGCGAGTTTCACCGCTGCAAGTGCACTTGCTGAGGTACAAGCTGAGAAGGTAAGTGCAAAAACAAACTCCCGCTGCACTTGCTGAGGCTCAAAAAGGTAGTTGCGGAGGCAAACAAATAGTACACAGTACACGCAACACGTGGCACCTTCAGCCTGGTGACTCAAGGCAGAATATTCCATGTGATCCTCTAGGACACATGTCTTCTCTCTATTTGGCCACTTGGTGTCCTCTTGGCACCAAGGAAAAGCCTATAAATAGGACCCATTTCCCAAGGTTCAAGAAGAATTTTGGGGATTTAGGGGAGATGCTGCCCAATTTGGTACTGTCATACACTTCTTCTTGAGCCGCTTGCTTCACCCTCACCCAGTTACACACTCTCCAATTCCCAGATAGTTACTGTTGTTCATTCTCAAGCCGCTTCCACCATCAATGGACCATTAGCATAGTTTTGCCTCTCTAATCACCTCCCTAATATTGAACCCCCCCCCCACATTTCTAGCAATTCTGCTGGGGAGGCTACATTGTTGATGGTTCATACCCGTAGTGGCTTACATACTTCACTGGAAAAGATGGCAGAGGAAGAAGTTCAACAACCCCACGGCAGCAAGGCTCTTCCAATAGCGGAGCAGAACATGCGAAGGACCGTGACAACAGTGTCGTGGTTGAGGTAGTTCAGTCACTCCAAGATACGTAGAGGGAGATCCTAGCAGCTTTGCAAACTCTCACTGAGGCTATTATGGCCATGGCTTCTAAACCAGTTCCAGTGCAAGCACCTCCACCTGTAGCAACCCCAAACCCAGCGCCTAACCTGTTCCCTGAGGTTCGGGCTCCGATCCAGGTGCCTCTAGTGGTACCTCAGGTGAACGGTACAACCGCCGGTTCAGCTACCCAGGAGCAAATTGGACCATTCTAACCCACTCACTTTGTTACTCTAACCGATGTACAAGCTATGCTCGAGCAAGAGCGCAGCAATAAACAACTGCCATCTCTCACAGACCCAGATGTGAAACCCCCATACTCTCAAGAGATATTGACCATGCCCTACCCAACTGGGTATACAGTGCCCAAGTTTATTAAGTTTGATGGAAAACAAGGCAATGCCAGAGAAGACGTGGTCAGGTTCATTGAAACTCTTGATGTCCATGGCAGTGACCATTTTTGCGCCTTCAGGAGTTCTCCAAATCACTTGTTGAAAGAGCTTACAATTGGTATGTGAACTTGGCTCCCAACTCAATCAAGAGTTGGGAGGAGATGGTGAATAAGTTCCACAAGAAGTTCTTTCAAGTCCAGAGAAAGTTACAACCCTCACACTTGGGCAAGACGTCCAAAAAGAAGGTGAAGATATACTAGACTATGTTAAGCGGTTCCAAGACAAGGCTATTGACTGTCATAAACCAGTGGATGAAGCTCACTTAGTCAGCATATGTGTGGAGGGTGCCATATGCGACTACAAGATTTTTTTGGTGAACCATAATCTACCTACCTTTTCAGCCTTGATTGAGGCAGCTAGAAATCTCAGTACCACTGGTCCTTTACACAGATCTCGTGATAGCCACCGCTACTCCCGTAGTAGTAGAGTTTTTGGTGTAACCTCCACGGGAGGGAGCCGCTCGCAAGCAAAGGCTTCGTCCTCTCGAAAGAGGAAGAGTTATGAAGACAAGAATCCATATCCTTGCAGCCTTGAGAATGTTAAGGCCTTGATTAAAGAATGGGTCGCTGATGGTGAACTTACTTCACCTCCAATTGATGTTACTCCAACCAAAAAGGACAAAGAAAACCCAGATTACTGTGTCTATCACAGAACCACCAGACACCCTACCAGGGACTGTTGGACATTAAAAAATATCTTCAAAAAGAAAGTTGATGCGAATGAGTTGAAGTTCAAAGATGCCGGTAATCGTGACGTACGAAAGGACCCTTATCCTAATCACAAGGAGAGGGGGAAGAATGTACACATGATCAGCTACCTTAGGCCTATGTGCGATCAAGTGCACATGGCGTCCTACTATGATGAGTTAGAAGAAATTGCAACTGGCCAGCTCCCTGAAACAGCACCTGCAGAGGCGAAATTCGTAGAGGATACTCATGCTCGAGCCTTGCAAAATTCTGTTAAGTTTCGTACTTTCTTTGACCAATTGGGGCTAAGCCAAGCCACCAGGATGGAAGCAACAAGGGCTCTCATCGACATATCTGAAGTGCACCATGCTGAAGTTGCTGAGGCCAAGGAATATGTGCCTCGGCGCATCTAGGAAGATTATGAGGCCATTACTTTTTCAGAGGCAGACAGAGCATACCCATTTCCCCATAATCGTCCTCTTTTTGTCACAGCTTATACCAATGATGTGGAGTTCAAGCGTGCTTTCCTCGATGGTGGGGTGTCCATAAACATCATTACTACTGACACCTTTGCAAAGGCTGGCATTCCGAAGTCCAGAATGGTTCGCCAACCCATTACTGTAACCGATTTTGGTGGTGAGAAAAAGGTCACTAAGGGCCATGTTGTAGTGGACTTAGCAGTTGGTGAGATTCGTTTTGCGACTAAATTCCATGTGATTGAGGCAGATACGAATTACCACATGATACTTGGCAGAGCTTGGATGCACTGATATGGGGCTATCCCGTCCAGTTATTACCAATGTGTGAAGGCAAAATTAGAAAAACGCACAGTTACCATAAATGTGTCTGAAAAGCCATTCGGAGTGGAAGAGGCACACTATTCGAATGCAGTTTTCTTTACTGAGTTGTCAACGGATGAAACTCCAAGGACTGGTAAAATTGTAGGGGTAAAATTGCCGAAGTGGGAAAACATTCGAGATGTAGAAGCTGCTCTAGAAAGTAGTGGATAGAAAATGAGCAGCGAATCCATAAGTCCTCCGTCCAAGATTGTCAAGGTGCGCGAGGGCGGCAAGACAGTTTACTACCTATGACGGTCTTGGGGGCAGGCTTCATACCTTGGGAGGAAGGCCCCGAGACAAATAAATGTAATGGTGATGAGTCCCGAGAGGGGTTGGTGGAAATGCCTGAGCCCGCCCCTGAATGCATGCAAAATAGGCCTAAACCCCAGCAAGAAGAACTTGCTGAGGTCAACCTTAGTGACTCACCTGGGCAGAGCAAGCCGGTGTTTGTCAGTAATACAATGGCTCCAGCAGCTAAGGTAGAATTGATAACACTACTAAAGCAATACAGTGATGTCTTTGCTTGGACATATGATGAGATGCCTGGTCTTGACCCATCCCTCGTCACTTATCATCTGGACACTTTTCCCAACTCTAAATCGATCAAGCAGCATGCTCGAAAGTATCAGCCTGATCTTGAAGCAAAGATTAAAGTACAGGTAGAAAAGTTACAGAGGGCCAAGTTCATTGAGCCTATACAATACCCAACTTGGCTAGCAAATATTATTCCTGTGCAGAAGAAGAATGGTCAGATCAAGGTCTGCGTAGACTTTCGTGACCTGAATAAGGCTTGCCGGAAAGATGAGTTTCCATTACCCCATGTCGATACACTTGTTGATTCAACTGCAAGCCATCAGATGTTCTCTTTCATGGATGGGTTCAATGGATATAACCAGATCAAAATGGCACCAGAAGATGCAGAAAAGACAGCTTTCAAAACGCCCTTGGGAAGTTTTTTCTATACGGTGATGCCATTCGGTTTGAAAAACGCGGGGGCAACCTACCAACAGGCTATGACTGCAGTGTTCCATGACATGTTGCACCACGAAGTGGAAGTATATGTGGATGATCTGGTGGTCAAGTCTACTAAGGAAAACTGCCACCTCTGTGACTTGGAAAAGGTTTTTCAGCGCTGCCGCAAATTCTGCCTCAAGATGAACCCTCTCAAGTGTGCCTTTGGAGTTACCGCCGACAAGTTCCTTGGCTTCCTCGTACACCAGCGGGGATTGAAGTAGATGGGGACAAGATCAAGTCAATCATAGAGATGCCTCCCCCACATTCTCAAAAGGCTCTAAAGAAATTCCTAGGCACAGTGTCATACCTCAGGAGGTTTATTCCAGCCATTGCTGAGATAACCTTCCCCTTTGGGACACTGCTGAAAGGGAATCACAAGTTTGAATGGTTGCAAGAACACTAATAGGCATTTGATATGGTGAAGCAAGCACTTACCTCCCCACTTATAATGATTGCCGTACAGCCTAAAAAGCCTCTGCTACTGTATCTGACCTCTACTTCGCGGTCTATTAAAGCCCTACTTGTCCAAGACATAGATGGCATTGAGAAGCCAGTCTGTTACATTAGTCGCGAAGTCAATGGTGCCGAGTCGCGATATACCCCAATTGAGAGGCATTGCTTAGCCTTAACCTTCACAGCACAAAAGTTACGCCACTACTTTTTGGCACATCCGATCCAAGTTGTGACCCGGAGTGATCCCATTCGCTACTTGCTAAGCAAGCCCGCTCTGAATAGTAGAATGGCAAGATGGCTCTTGACTCTAGCAAAATATGATATCACTTGTGTTACTCCCAAGGCTATTAAGAGCCAAGCACTTGTAGACTTACTGGCCCAGTTCCTATCCGGTGAACATGAACCTACAGAGGTATCCCTACCAGGTGAGGTCCATGTCTCAGTAGCTGTAGTTGAGACTTATTGGGGCTTAAAATTTGATGGAGCCTCCGGAGCTGGGAAAGGTGGAGCTGGTATCACACTAACTAGTCAAGAATGAGGGAAGTTCCATCTATCATATAAGCTTGACTTTGAATGTTCAAACAACGAGGCTGAATATGAAGCGTTGATACAGGGTCTGATAGTTGCCCAAAAGAAGGGCCTCCGCAAGTTAAAAATCTGGGGCAACTCCAAGTTAGTTGTCAAGCAAACGATGGGTGATTTCGCCTTGAAGGAGCCTCTGTTGGCCCTATATCGCTCTGTAGTTCAAAGGTTGCTCACTCAATTTGATGATGTCCAAATCCAGCATACCCCTCGAACACATAACCGTTTTCCCGATGCCTTGGCTACATTGGGGGCAAAGGTGGAGATACCAGATGACAGTATAGCCATTGTCATCGAGAAAATGACAACACCAGCGGTGCTAACTGAAGGATATGCAGAGGAAGATGCTGAGGGGTGGAAAGCAGATATAATCCAGCAGCTGAAAACTGGCCAAGGAGCAATCAGACCAACAGAACTTACACCATTTCTACTCCTCAGAAGAGAGTTATATTTTCGCGATCCCAACAACTTGCTGGCAAGGTGCGTCGGTTAAGTCTCCTTGCAGATCGCGAAACTTGCCATGGGAAATGACTACCGCAGCAACTAAGTTGCAGAGGGAATGTCCTACCAAGATGATAGCAGCCTTTGGGAGAGGCTTCCTTCTGCAAATAGAGGCTGATGCTTGGCGCCAAGAGCAGGTCCCCAGGCATTACTAACCTAGGGCTGATAGCAGGCCCCACGGTTTATTAACTTGGTGCCGATAGTATGCCCCAAGACTTACTAGTTAGAGCTAATAGCAGGCCCAGAAATACCAGCTCATCGCGGCAACCCCGTGAAGATGGGAGCAGGGCAGCCCAAGTATAAGGGACTCTCTTTCCATTACCCAGGTCACGGACCTGCCTTGGTCGCACAGGCAGGACTAAGGAAGCCCCCTTGGGCTTGGTACTAAGGCACAACATGGATGATAACAGGCTTGGCTGTGGCCTTCACCCTGGAAAGCTGGGGAGTTTGTGGTTAGGTGGCTAAGGGTGGAGGCTTTGCTGAGGTGAACACAAACATGGCCAATAGCAGGCCAATGGAGTTCTGAGAATACATATGCTGGCCAAATAGAATTGAGAAGGCAAGTGCAGCGGCGAGTTTCGCTGCTGCAAGTGCACTTGCGGAAGTACAAGCTGAGAAGGTAAGTGCAGAAGCAAACTTCCGCCGCACTTGCTGAGGCTCAAAAAGGTAGTTGCGGAGGCAAACAGATAGTACACAGTACGTGTAAAGTAACACGTGACACCTTCAGCCTGGTGGCTCAAGGTAGAATATTCCATGTGATCCTCTGGGACACATGTCTTTCTCTATTTGGCCACTTGATGTCCTCTTGGCACAAGGAAAAGTCTATAAATAGGACCCATTTCCCAAGGTTCAAGAAGAATTTTGGGGATTTAGGGGAGATGCTGCCCAATTTGGTACTGTCATACACTTCTTCTTGAGCCGCTTGCTTCACCCTCACCCAGCTACACGCTCTCCAATTCCCAAATAGTTACTGCTGTTCATTCTTAAGCCACTTCCACCATCAGTGGACCATTAGTATAGTTTTGCCTCTCTAATCACCTCCCTAATCTTTAACCCCCCCCCCCACAAAACCTTAGGGGGAGGATTATAATTTCTAGAATGTGAGGGGTGTCAATTTAATTTACCTAATGTGGGCAAAATTGGTATTTAAAAAAATTAAATTGCCGAGGGGGGAATCTGTAATGAAAATTTAAATCTCAGGGAGGAAGATGTAATTTTCAAAAGGTGAAGGGGGGAAATATAATAAATATAAACCTCAGGGGGTATCAGTTTAATTTACCCTAAAAAATATATGTGGTTGTAATATTACTCTCCAAGTAATTTGTTTGACATACTCCATACACTACAAGAAATGTCACTTTTAGCTACTAAATTATTGGTCGGCAAAAGGCATAAATTTGGTCGCTGAAACCATTTACCGACCAAATAATTTTGTCGCCAAGTTCGTCGCCCATACCCCGTCGGCGATAGTATTGGCAACTAAAGTTAATTTAGTCGCCAAAAAGTATAACTTTTCCCTACTAAATTTCTTTTAGTAGCCAAATGGTATCTTTTCGCCACTAAAACCGTTAGTCACCGAAAGTGAACATTTAGCTACTAATCCTTTTTTTAGTCGGCAAAGGTGACCTTTCCCCTACTAAAAATTTAGTCACTAAAAGTTCTACCTTAGGCATGGTATCTTTTCGCCACTAAAATCGTTAGTCACCGAAAGTGAACATTTAGCTACTAATCCTTTTTTTAGTCGGCAAAGGTGACCTTTCCCCTACTAAAAATTTAGTCACTAAAAGCTCTACCTTAGGCATGGTGACTTTTGCCGACTAAAACTGTTCGTAGCCAAAAACCTATTAAGATTCATTTCTTTACTTTTTGCCACAAAAACTTTTAGTCGCCAAATGATACCCTTTTTTCCGTGACTAAAAAATTTAGTGGCCAATAGTTTATTTCTCTCATTCTCAAATTTTTTTAGCTACTAATTATTTGGTGGCAAAAATGTTTTGGGTTATGTTTTTGCTACTAAATTATTAGTAGCCAAAACTTTTTATTACCTATTTGGCTACCAAAACATTTGGTGGCCAAATAATTTTCTGTTTTTTTTTTTTAAAAAAAAAAAATTGTAAACAACCTGTATTCATTTATATTACAACCTGTACCCTGTATAAACAATATAATCCATCAACACTAAAATATATTATCAACCATTAAATCATTCAACAACGTGCACACATTTCAGTCCCAAGCATCCAAAAACGTCCAATTCTATATATAATACAAATTCCATACACTCCAAGTCTAATCCAACGTCAATAATCCAACGTCAGATTTTTTGAAATGATTTTTTTTGGTTGTTGTTGACATGTGTTCAGATCATGTTTGAAAGTAGGGGGATTTCAACAGTGACACCAGGACTGTATTCAACATTACAAATCTACTATAGGAAAAATAAATTTCAGCTTCAATCATATCAAAGTACAGATATATGTTTTAGTTCCATAACTCTGGCATATCCAGTGCAGGTTGTGCAATGGCAAGCTCAAAAATGGATCTGGCCCTCTCAGTTTCACTAAGCGATCTCTCTAACTCAGCATACTTGCTCCACACGTAGCAGTTCTCTGGGGCACACTCCAAATATTTCTCATAAAGCTTTCGGCAACGATCTATGTTACCAAGTTGCAGCTCTATCTCAATGTACTTCTTGAATATCTGTTTGTTAAAATGAGGGGTCAACAACATAATGTTACAAAATTCATCAAAACTTGCATAAGGTCATGAAATTCATCAGCACTGGTGTAGGCCAAAATGTCATACAAAATCATTAATCTATATCACCTTATCTTTCGGAGCCTTCCCAATGGCATTGCCGAGGATGAGCCGTGCACCCTTCAGATTCAACTGTCGTATTTCAAACTGGGCAGCCAATAACCAAATCTTTGCAAATGAGAACTTCTCATGAGGAATCAACTTAAGGCATTCCCTGGCCAATTTCAGAGTCAATCAGAGAGTATTAACATTTGCAAAGCGAATCCATATATATGAGAGAGACAGAGGGAGAGAGTCAGCCCTCCAACAACATTACTCAGTAGCTTATACAAATTATTCAATATGAATCGCTGACAAGGAACTTCTACAAATACAATCTCTGAAGCACTTAATATGTGAACAAATTTGCACTTGGACACATTTGGGCTGCATTTTAAATCCAGAGAATATGACAATTTATCTATGAGTACTAGCTTTTCCTTAAAACATACTTTTATATAATTATGGTTTTATGTTATACACTTTAATAGTTTGTTATTACAATGATCAGTTATCCACTAGTGGTTCAGATTGCTAGCACAAAAGAAAACGAAATCAGATAAGTCTTCTAGTTAACAGTTTTGAATTTCCGCAAACCCCACTATTAGACTTGGAACCAATCAACACCTAGACCAACCAAATATCCTCTCCAGTCTCTCCACACCAGTTCTCTTAAGAAATTAAAGGTTGGTCTACCAAAGTCTTTGAAACTTCAAAATGCAACACGTGGAAATATCTCCAGTCTCCAGTTGTTTTTTATTATTATGGTTTTGTTAGCAAGTGCCCTAGGGGCATTGATTAATAAAAATAATAAAATTGTTGTACATTTTTTTAGGACACACATTCTCATAAAAATAATGTACAACTACTTCAAGCTTATTAACTAGTGTAGGGCCCTTATTAACAAAATCCTATAATTATGTATAGACTATATTTTTTTTTATAAATACATATTTGATACCAACAACATGGCAGAGAGGGAATCAAAATTCCCTTAACTCAAGTCACCAATCCGCAAAGAGGTCCTAGCATTCCCTCATTTAAACATACTCTTTGCTTCACTAGCATGTGACGGTTAACATCTGCATTCAAAATTCTCCATGTCACCGAGTTCCAAACCTAAAGATTCTGAGTACTGCATTTGACTCTAAGCTGGAATTCACCCATCCTAATATGCTTATATTCCATGAAAGCTATCCCCAAAGAGGCAGGTGTTGAGACTAATCTAGATGCTAATATTTGAGCAAAGAATTGACTCACTCATAAGAAAGAAACAACTATATGGAGTCCACCACTTGAAAATGAAATGATTCTTAATATTAATCATATCATATGAAAGCAAAGCCTAGTGATATCTAGTAGACAATTGGTAATTTGACCGATTCTACTAAAGACATTGTATCAGCATATCACATTCAAGCAAGCAATAAAGTTCCATATCACATCCAAAAACAGACCATCATGTTCACAGCAGCAAAGAAATCAAGAAAGGACAATGAAAATTGTATAAACAAGAGATGAAAAGTTTAAAGAAAGTCAGTCTTACCAGCAGCATATATATCCGGGACATTTCCAATGGTGTCCACAGACTTGCCCCTTAAATTTTCCTCCATATTTACACACCCACGACCATAGCAATGAACCAACACAGCAAAATTATCATCTGAATCATCATCACTCCGGAACCCAGGGCCAAGAGGCTCCAACCATCCAACTGACCAATCTGAGTCATCAGACTCAGACCCAGAAACACAACCACCATCTGATGGCACCACAACAACATCAAATTCACGGTCAATTTTCCGTTGCTCCCGACTTTGCCATTTTCGCTTAACCCTTCTAGATGAGGAGCTAATGTTTCCCCCAACCAGCAAACTTTGAATTATTAATGCCAATAAGATAGGAAATTAAACCAATCTAGAAGTTTCAGCATTGGCAACACAGGTATTACCCACCCAAAACCTTTTTTCCAGAAGATAAATGAAACAAGAAAAAGCATCTGGATTTCAATAATAATTAGAGTAATCCTTCGAAAATAATAAACAGAAAAATCATTAAAGTATAACAGATTGTATTACTTGCCATAATCCATTTCCAACCCCACACAAAAATATATAATAATAATAATTCACTAAAAGAAACAACTCCTGAAGGGAAAATAATTAAAAAAAACAAATGTAGGACATGCTCACTACTGCAAATCGAGGTCCATCCTTGTTTAAAAAAAACAAACAGAGGTCTATCCTTGTTTCCCATGCTCACTACTGCAAATCGACAACAACGACAGAGAGCATTCTTGCGATTGAGGCAAAATCCCTAAATTTAAAACCCTAAAAATCGGGGAAAAACACTCACCAATGTCAAGAACAGAGCTGCTATCAGAAAGAGAGAGAGAGCTGGAGGAGGGCAGAGGCGTGATGGCGGTGATGCTCCCGTACCCGACGCCGACGGAGACAAAGGCGAGAGAGAAATGGAGGAGGGCAGAGGCGTGAGAG
The DNA here is from genome assembly GCA_030407325.1 of Camellia japonica. Lineage (NCBI taxonomy): Eukaryota > Viridiplantae > Streptophyta > Magnoliopsida > Ericales > Theaceae > Camellia > Camellia japonica. The sequence continues at coordinate 24,568,090 of JAPPVO010000003.1, forward strand.
AATGAGAAAGAGGGAGAGAGTCAGAGAGTGAGAGACATAAAATTGAAACTTACAATTTCCCTCCCAAGTTTCCCTCCGAAGTCCGAAGCACAATGTTTAAAATTTTTAATTATAATCGGCGACTAATATTTAGTCGGTAAAAGTAAAAATATATAAAAATAGGCACTACAATAAGAAAGAAAAAAAATATATATGTAACAAATATAAGGAATAAAAGTAACAAATATATTAAAATTATATTTAAATAAAAATATAAGTAATAAAATTATAAATTTAAAAATTAAAAAATATTAAATTATCTTAAATATTTGTCGTAATATTTTTTTTACTGAAAAATATAATAATATATTTTAAAATCTTATTTTCTTATATTGTTATATATATATATATATATATATAATAAGAAAGAAAAGAAAGAAAGAAAATTAAAAAAAAAAAAAAGGAAAAATTAATACTAAAAATATTTTAATGAAAAATATTTTGTGGTAGAGGAAAAGGAGCGGCAGTAGTAGTGAAGGTGGTGGTGGTGGTGGTGGTGATAGTGATGGCGAAAGAGATTAGTGGTGAAGTTGTGGTAGTGGTAGTGTAAATGGAGTGGCAGGGGTGAAAGAGAGGTAATGGTAGTAGTAGTAGTAGTGGTGGTAGTAGAGTGGTAGCGATAGTAGTAGTACTGGTAGTCGTAGAGGTGAAGTAGCGACAGTAGAAGTAATAGTGGTGGTGGAATGGTGTTTGCAGTAGTGGTGAAGGTGGTAGAGGAGATGGGTGGTGAGAGAGAGTGATAGACAGAAAAGAAACAGACAGAGAGAAGAGTGATAAGTGAGAGAGAGATAAAGAGAGAAAGAGATATAGAGAGAGAGATAGACAGAGAGACAGAGAGAGAAAGAGATGTGAAAAATAGATCAGGCTTGTTAAATTAATATTTTTTTTTATTTTATTTATTGTTTATACTTTTTCCTTTATTGGAGTTTTATGACTCAATTTATGAAAAAAAAATTACAAAATTTAGAAATAGAGAGACAGAGATAAAGACAGAGACATAGTAGAAAAATAGAAAGAGATAGAGACAGAGACAGAGAGAAACAAGATATGAGTAAGAGATAGACAAAGAGAGAGAAAGAGAGCGAAAAGAGATGATCGAGAGAAAGACATAGAAAGAGATAGAGAGAGATGAGAGAAAGAAAGAAAAAAGAGAGAGAGAGAGAAAGAGAGAGAGAGAGAGATAGAGAGTGAGAGACAGAAAAATAGACAGAGAGCGAAAAGAGATGATCGAGAGAAAGACATAGAAAAAGATAGAGATGAAGAGAGAGAGAGCGAGAGAAGAGAGATGAGCAAGAGAGATAGAGACAAGAGAGATGAACGAAAGAGACAGAGAGAGATAGAGAAAGGAGAGAAGAGATAGATGTGTGAGACACACAGAGAGAGAGAGAGACAGATAGACAGATAGACAAACAGATAGACAGATAGATGAGTGAAGGCCTTGAATGCCCAGCCCCCTGCTTTGCTCGCCACTCCCATCTCCAGTCTCTCTGTCTCTCTCTCTTAATATACAAAATAAAGAAAATACAACCCTAGAGAGTGAGAGACAGAAAAACTAAAATCTGAAATCTGAAGCCAATGAAAATATTGTAATTAAATCTGAAGCCAATGAAAATACTGTTTCCCTTCCAAGTTTCCCTCCGAAGTCTGAAGCATAATTTTTAAATTTTGTAATTATAATCGCTGACTAAAATTTAGTCGGTAAAAAATATATTAAAAAAATATATTAAAAGTAACAAAAAAAATTCATTATTTAAAAAAATTTAAATAAAAGTAACAAATATATTAAAATGATATTTAAATAAAAATATAAGTAATAAAATTATAATTAAAAATATTAAATTATCTTAAATATTTATCCTAATATTTTTTTTACTGAAAAATATAATCACAAATTGATCTTTTAATTTTATATTCTCATATTTTATATATAAGAATATATATATATATATATATATATTATATATTCTTATATATAAAATAAGAAGGAAAAGAAAGAAAATTAAAAAAAATTAAAAAGAAAGAAAGAAAATTAAAAAAAAAAAAAAGAAGGAATGAGCTAGCTCAACCCGTGTTTTAAATTTTTTTGATGTTTTATTTTATTTAATTTCATTATTTAAATTTTGCCACAAAATATTTAAATTTTATTGATGTTTTATTTTATTTAATTTCATTATTTAAATTTTAATAGATGTTTTATTTAATTTCATTATTTAATTATTAATATTTTTTAAAATAAATTTATTTAAAATTTTAATTAAAAAATAACATATATTTTTATTGATATTTTATTTATTTAATTTAAAAAAATAGATTTATTTAATTGCGTAAAAAATCAAATAAAATAAAAGAAAATCAACTTTATTTAGTCGCCAAAGACAAAAATTAATTTTTTATTAAAACATTTTCCGACTAAAGGATTTAGTAGCGAATGTGTACCTACGGCGACTAAAAGCATTTTTGTCGCTGAAAATCAACGTTTGGCGACTAAATGTTTAGTCGCCAAAGACAAAAATTAATTTTTTATTAAAACATTTGGCGACTAAAGGATTTGGTAGCCAAATGTACACCTACGGTGACCAAAAGATTTTTTGTCGCTGAAAATCAACTTTTGGCGACTAAATGTTTAGTCGCCAAAGACAAAAATTAATTTTTTATTAAAACATTTGCCGACTAAAGGCTTTAGTAGCCAAATGCACACCTACGGCGACTAAAAAAAGTTTTTGTCGCCAATTTCTGGCATTTTTGCCGACTAAATTTATTTTAGTCGCCAATTGTGATATTTTTAGCTACTAAATTTTTTTTAGTCGCCAATAATCAATATTCCCCGACTAAAAATAATTAGTAGCTAAAAATTTGACTTTTGCCGACTAAAGGCATTTTTGGTAGCCAAATCCGTCACATTTGGCGACTAAATTTGTTTTAGTCGCCAAAAATGGTCGCTGTAGGTGTATTTTCCTGTAGTGATACCTTTCTTTTGATACCTATCGTTCAAAAACAAAAATAAAAATAAAGTATAACGGTGATATCATCTTATATAGTGTCATAAAAAATTTAAAAATTATAAATGAGGTTAGGTAGACAATTTTGTCGATCACTAATCTGACCCTATTGTGGTGCAAGGTATAATTTATGAAATTTTTAATATTTATTGTAGTGATCGAATCCTAACTCTACCGTGAAAGTGTATTGCTTAAAACTTTTATATGTGATATTTTCAATGTCATGTTTAACGTGGTTGGTGAACTGTTACAAACAAAGAATGGCCTTGTTCACATTTGTCCGGTAACGAGATTCTCTGGTTTCTTTTACTCTATTTGGAATAATTGTGTGAATAATCACTTTTGCTTTTTCTTTTTCTATATATATTTTTTATTTACGTTGTGTTACTTTGTATCATTTTGTGTTGAAGAAGACATACACTTTTCTATCGAACTTGGGAAAGAAAAAGAAGTGTAAAGGAAGGCATGAGTAAGTAAGTGGCTTGCATCCATTGCTGCAATTCGATTCAAAAGCTAACTATCAATTTGAAAAGATTTTTTATTTATTTATTTATAATATTCATATATAAATTACAACAGAATTCAAAAAATTACAATCATAATACTAAAAATCAAATATAATATATATTGATATAAATAAACTCCCAAATATGAAAGCGAAACCCTAATAATATAGAGAAAAATAATAGGGAACTTACGTGTACGTCATAATAAGTAGACTTATTATTCAATAAGTCTTATGATAATTAATCGCATTTTTCATCAAACACTATTAAAGAACGTCATTAACTGTTAATTTTTAGCAACAATTTAAAAATTTTGTTACAAAAAATGTCACTAAATTATAACTTTTGGCAACAATTTAAAAAAATCATCACAAAAAAAGTCACTAATATTCAACTTTTAACAATAATTTGAAAATTTTGTCACAGAAAAAAATCACTAATTGTAACTTTTAGTGACAAGTTATAGAAACAGTAATAAAAAAAGTTATTAATTGTTAATTTTTAGCGACATATTCAAAAAATTGTCACAAAAAATTATTTTTAGTAATGATTTTATTAGAACTTATTTTTAATAAGATTTGATGAGAATTAAGTCCAACTATTACGACACATTGATAGTTTATCTAAAATGTAATACCATCCAGGTGAGAAGGACACATATCTCTTTTGCACTTTTGGAGGTGGATCCCCTCCTGCCCTTAAATACGGACTGGAGGGCATTGTTTGGACCTATGAGGTTCACTACGGATCCCTTTTCGATGATCAGAATCATTCATTTTGTCGGACTCTTCATGTATATCAATCATAAACAAAATTAAATTGATTTGATAATCGTAACATATTCAATTTATCACGTTTGTCACCAAAAAAAAAAAAAAATAGTTTATTTTTAAAAATACAATTGTCATCTTTTTTTTTGGTAAAAAAACGCAACAAATTGAATAGGTTACGATTATTGGATCAAGTGTGATTAATATGCATGAAGTATGTAACAAAATAAATTATTCAAATTATCAAAATAAAAGTCGTGATAGACACTACAAATCTGAACAGCACCCTCCAGTCCGGATTAAGTGCTGCAGGGACGGGCTCCAGGTCCATTAATTTTCTCGTTGCCAATTTATTTTATAACATTTTCTAGTAACCGAAATTGATCGATAGTATAAAAGCCTACAAGAACATTAATCTGAATAATGGCTTTATTTATTTGGTGCTTTAGAACGTGATGAGAGATCTACTTTAGAAAGAAAAAAAAAAAAAATGTGACATAATCCTCCAATAGCAGCTTCCTAATTAAAGACTGGTGACACATTCAATCAATCATCTGCAATTATGTAATAAATAAAAATTTTAAAATGTATTAATTTATATATATATATATATTTGATGGGATTATAGGGAGCCCATTACAATAATGATTATAACTGTGTTATATTATATAATAATATAATGTGATCATTTTAATATTGTTATTTCATTAATGTTGTATTTAGTTGAAAGATTTAAAAAGGCGTTAGAAAGAGAAAGGAAAAAAAAATGTGTGAGATTAGGTGAAATATACGTATATTTTATTCGCATTTCACTTATCTTTTCACTTTCTCTTTTCAAATTCTTTCTCAAATCCTCCAACCAAATACAACATAAGAGTATGAAAGAAGTATCACGACAAAAAACTTCACAAAGGTTCTCCACACTTGAATTACACACAATAAAACACCACAAACTATTGAATAATAAAAAAAATTTATAAAATATTTTATAATATTTTTTTCATAATATCTAACATTGTTCTTACATTAATAAGAGTAATTCTAAAATTCCAACGTCTTGTTACCAAAATGCAAAGGGTGCTTTTGGTTCCTTTCTTGTATATGACATCTGATAAGTAGAACTTTAACTTTAGCTTAGCAACCATGGGGAAAAATCATGTTATATCTTTGGTGAGCAATGGTAGAGGACCACAATTTTTGTGGCTCAAATGACTCAAAACTGTCAAAATGACGTCGTTTTGGGCACAACACATGCACAAAAGTTGCCAAAACGACGTCGTTTTGACAATTTTGAGTCATTTGAGCCACAAAAATTGTGACCCTCAAACATTTTTCATCTTCGGTCATTCTATCAAATCGGATGTTTTTTGTATGATATATTATGTATTTTTGTGATAAATATTACATATATTTATTAGTATAGTTATGATAATTTGTGATTTAAAAATTAAATTACGTATTTTTATTCAAATATTTTCTAACCAAATAACTCGATAGGTAAATTATTAATTACAAAAATGTTAGTGTCATATAAATCTGAGATTTTGTATGAATTTTTATAAAAATAATATTTTTTGAATTTTTTCTTGAAAAAAATAAAAAATAATTTGACAAAAAAAAAGGAGTTTTGCCATGCAAAAAGATGAAACTGTATAAAAATGATAAATACTTTTAAGTTTTAAAAAATAAAAATAAAACAAACTCTTTTTGAAAACCAAACCGACCCCTATATTTCACTTAAGTTTTTGCTTTGGTGAGGAAATGTAACGAGGACTCTCTTTTGTTTGTTTCTTCTATGGCTATATATAAATTCCCATTTTGCATGCAAACATTCTTATCATCCCAAGCACTACCCATACCCAATTACAGATTCGCAAGCTATATACAGCTATATATTTTTCCTTATTGTTTCTAGTGATGGAGATGTCTAAAATAGACAATAGCCAATTGTTCAGCCATGCCATGAAAGGTGAATGGAAGAAAGTCGTGGAAATATACAAGAAAGATGCGGAAGTTCACGTGGCCAAGATCACCAAATCAGGAGATACCGCATTGCACCTAGCGGTGTCAGATGGTCAAGATCAATTTGTTAAACAGTTTGTTGGTACAATTTATGACGCAGATTTCAAAGCAAAAAAAGATGAGCTTGGTGGTGGGGGTAAACCAGCACCAGCACGGGCACCGGCAGCTCCCAGTGTACAAATTGAGGGAGGTAGTGGAGCACAAGCATTCGGGGGGCTCCCAGTGGAGAAAATGAGCCAGGTGGTGGCGGTGAAAAAGAAAAAGCACCAGAGGCTCTCAGGATACAAAATGAGAGAGGGAATACCCCTCTTCATTTGGCAGCAGCATCGGGTAGTCTCGAAATGTGCTATTGGATTGCTAACAAACATCCAAATTTAATTTTTATTCGGAACAACCACCAAATGAACCCTTTGTTCTTGGCTGCTCTCAATGGTAAGAAAGATGCTTTCCTGTGTCTTGATAATCTTAGTCGCAACAAAAAGCCCTTGCTTGAGTACTGTAGAGGGAGCAACGGCGATACTTTTCTTCATGCTGCCCTCAATGGCGAATACTTTGGTGAGCTATCTATCTTTCTCTCTATCTATCTACAAAATGACATTTTGCTCATCATATTATTATGATGTTGCACGTGTAAAACAGTTAAGCCTGCTATTAGATTATGAATTTAAATCATTTCCTATATACATATTTTTATTATTATGTATGTTGATGATGTTGCATGTGTAAAACAGTTAAGCCTGCTATTAGATTATGAATTTAAATCATTTCCTATATACATATTTTTATTATTATGTATGTTGATGTATGTTATGATGCGTAATGCTGGGGACAGATTTGTCATTTCAAATAATTTGTCGATATGGAAAAGAACTTGTTGATCACTACAATGAGAAAGGATTCACCCCACTTCATGTTCTGGCCACCAAGCCTTCTTCCTTCAAAAGTGGAAAGCGACTTGGACGCTTAGACGGAATCATTTACCACTGTAACTTTTCTCTCTTTTTCTCACTTATATGAACGTCATTATGAATACGTGATATTACCCTTAGACTCAAGTTTACTCCTCTCATACCACTCTACACATCTACCGCACATCACGTATCAAATGGTTTCTTCAGAAATTCTGATGTTATTTAATTTATAAATATATAATACTATTTTTTTTTAATTAGTGTTGGAATGTTATCTGGGTGTGAGAATGATTTTGCCCTTTCTATTTAAGTTTTATTTAATTCATAAATTTGGATAAAGATTTGAAAAAGGATAAGGAAAAACTAACACACCTTTTACATATTTCTTTTCCTTTTATTTTTCAAGTTCATATATGAATTCATGAACCAAACACAAATTAGCGCCACCGTTCCTCCCTCTCCCCACCACAGTTTGAATAAATTTAAATTTCATTTTGTCCATTTGTAATCCATTTTATTTTCAATCGAAGCGTCCACCCAAATCTTTATAATTTTTAAAATATTATTGACACATCATTATTCTAAATATATTTTTTATATAAAGACTTGAATATCATCAGGGCCACTAGCTAGGCCCAATTAACTCTGAGACTTGTAAATTGTAGTAGAATCAGATTGCCTCTTTGTAATTTATTACTCTATTGTTGAGTACATTTTTATCTCTTTATCGGCACCAATATTTGCAAGGTACATTTGTCGAGGAGCTCCAGGAGGATAACGGGGAAAAGGAATCAAAACCCGAATCAAAACCCGAATCCCAACCCCAAGGGCAACCCAAACTTCCGGAGAACTACCAAACGTGTTTCTTCATCTATGGACTGTACCAGAAGGTGGTTGATGTAATTTGTGAGTTTTTTATTTTATTTTATTTTTCTAATTAATTCTTATATGCAATTATAATTAGGAGACATGTAAGTGGAAAGATTCAAATAGCTGACCTCTTTCTTAGTCAAATATAAAATTATTGTAGCATGTTCTTAGAGTAATCGAAAAAATTTATTTTATTTTTTACAATTGTACCATTTAAGTCTAAGGAATGGAGTATTACTAATTTTAAATTCAGCTGCTACTAATCATATATATTAAGACGAAGATTTGCTTTGTGAAGCCCCCCAAAACTTGGTCTTGATATCATATTAGAATTTTAGTGATATATAACTTAAATTCAATTTGACAATAGGTTGATAGCCTTCTAGACTTTACAAACTAAAATCGACTTCAGTTTTCTTTGGATGTTGGTTTTGACAAAAGATTTGTGAAAATAAAGAAAATACGAAGGGAATATATAGATTTAAAAAAAAAAATTAAAAATAATACTTTTTTTTTCCTTTCCCTCTACAATTTGTTAATTCTTAAAGTAATATGATTTTGATTGTATGTATAATGATCATCAGTTTATAAAGGGGAAGCAACAAATTGATTAACAAAACCCCCATAAATTTTGTTCACTATCCTGAGTGCTAATACCAAACTATTTTCTTTTTTAGGTCCCAAAAAGAAAACAAATGGAAAAAGCGAAGGTAAGCAAATCATCAGTCAGGACTTTTGTTTTATGAAATTATGTGATATATTTGCATCAATTTAATAGAAAATCATCAATGTAATTCATAATTGCAAATCATCAAATTATTAATCCTATTATTAGTAATAATATTCATGTATCAATGTTATTCGAGCATTTGGTTTGGATAGAAATCCTCTGTAACTATAATTATCCACAACATTTTTCATAAAATTTATATTCTTTGGAACCTATTTGCAGAGATACGTTAAACAAAATCTATATTTACTATAACATTTTAAAAGAAAAAAAAAATGATTTTGTAGTAGAAAACTATGAAATTTCTTTGTTGTTAACTAAGAAATTTTGATGTTAGTTGAGAATTTTCACTATTAACCAAAAAATTGTCAGTTAAATATATTTCAATTTATGAACAAAAACCATGAAATTTTACAGTTTTTGCACAGCCACTGTGAAATTTCTCAGTTACTCTAAATATCACAATTGTTTTTCTTTTTACATAATTTCACATCCGAGATTGATCTTCTTTGATAAACTCGACAAGTAAATTCCAAAATTATGAATTTTACTAAACATATGTCTCCCCTTGTAAGCAATTGATATATCAATACAATTTCTTTTGTCGTTCAAAAAAAATAGAAAGTTTGACTGACCCCTTAACTATTTTCTTTTTCAGATACATGCAACAATAATACACCCCAAAAAACAGATGTGGAAAGCCCAGGTAAGTAAATCATCAATCAAACTCTTACATTTTGTTTTCTTAACTACAGTTTGGAAAACTTTTAGGCCTTTGTTTGGAAAAAAAAAAAAAAGCCTGAGGTTTTTTGGCTATTTTAGTTACAAAAAAACAAAATAGACATTTTAGCCCAATAAGACAAAACATCACATCCAACCCATAATTATTACATTTTTCTCTCACAAAAATCAAAAAAGCCATAAAGCTCATCTCAAGCAAGATTTTTTAGCCTCAAGTTAAAATAGCCAAAAAATCGAAAAGCCAAAACGCCAACCCACATCCCAAACGAACCCTAAAAACTCCTAATGTATTGTGGTATTTGTCCAACAAAAATACATGACACATTTTTTATTTGTTCATACCACGAAAAGGTAAAATAAATTTTGCCCTACATTTTGTTTTCTTTAACTATAGCCTAAAGTTGAGAATGTGATAATTTGAACATTTTCAGTTACGAAAGACAATAATACAAACAAACAAGTTGGTACGAAAAAAGATAAGTAGCTATTAGGAAGACCATTACATTTTGCTTTCTTAAATATAAACAATACCCTTCATTTTTTAATGCAGTCTGACAAACAAATAAACAAAAAGTGCCAAAAAAAAGACCATCAATTTTTTTTAGTGGCCGCAGATGCTCATTTTTCCTAAATTATTGGATTTAAAAATACAGATTTCCTAAAGAAATTTGTGTAAAATTATGTTGACATTGATTCTACACTGCAATTAATGAAATTTAACTCATATATAATTCGTTGATGGGGAAGATATGAAGGGATGCGGGATAAAAAAATGCCTGGCAATTGCAAACCCCAAAATGGATTCCTTGTTTGGCCCTTGTACAAAGAAAGAAGAATATAAGAAAGAAGAAAAGTCAGGTAACATTTTCCCCTCTTAATTGCAAAATGTTATTGTCAAATCATTTTGTAAGAATTTTTTTATTTTTTAACTTACTAAGCATGTATATGTATGTTTAAATCACAGTTCATTCGCATGACATTTTTCCGCCCAATTACAAATCTTGCTTTGAACCCGTCAAGCTTATCTACAAGGCATTTCTAATCATTCTTGGATGCGGTATATACTATAAACTTCCCACAACAATCCTCCTTTGATCTTGTTATGTTATTTAAATCATGTTTTCATGCTCAAATTAAGTGTTTTTTTTTTTTTTTTTTTTTTTTTGGGGGGGGGGGGGGTTTCTTGTACTGAAGGATCAAGAGATATAAAGAAGGTGCTGGATAAAAAAAGCAACACGTATGGACTATCCAGATCCTGAATAAACTTCTTTCTCTGTCAATGACATGTGGATATGAACATAATGGACAGAAACCACCGCAAGGCCATGTTAGCGATTTACAACTCCTTGAAGACAACACTAATTCGGACACATTGGCGACAGCGCAAAATCCTCCAAAAGCTAACAAAAAGAACCAAAAGAACGAAGATGGTAATTTTTATACTTCTCTCTTCTCTTCTTGTTAGGTAGTAGTATTTTGACGGGCAAATTACAAAAAAAAAAAAAATTTAAAAAAAATCCAAGGTTTCGCATGTTCTTCAAATTAAACCCTGGCTTTCTTATTTCATATCAATGTTAATCATCCGTCCATCTCTGTTAACTTGTTTCACAGGAAAAATAATAATAATGCACACGTGGCACATTTTCATTAGCTCATTTCACTTAATATTAATCTTATATTTGAACAAGATCACACCATATCAATACCACCATATATTTATTATCTATTACATCAGATACATTCGTCATATACTTACCATGAACTTCAACCCATTGTATCAAAACCCATGCAGTTTTTCACCTTCCCTCTTTTTCTTTTTCTTCTTCTTCTACTGGGGCCAAAGCATAGTCACCACCCTTGGCCTTTTTGTCACCACCCCCTTGTTCAGCTCCACCATCACCAGCTCTCTCCGTCACCCCCTTTCTTAGATCCACAACACCCAATCCTCCATTGCCACCCACTTCCCTCAGATCCCCAATCGATAACCCTCATAGATCATCAATCTCCATTGCTACCATCCCTTTTAAATCCGTCACTCCAGTTATTATCTCCATCAAATGTGTGTGTCAATTTCCGACCACACTATCAATCAAGCACTTAACTGGAGAACACTGGCAGAATAGATTAAGCCCGAACGACCTGTCACAAAAAGAAGAGATTCTGGCGGTGGTTCGTCCACCCGGGGGCACTTCGACGATCAAGTCAGTTATCTCTCAAAGATAACAAAAGTGCTTAACTCACTATTCAGGGCATAAAAAGCATACCTTAAACCCATGAGGGTGCCTCTCTTTTATAGCCAACACAAACCTAGTCACAATAGAAGCCTAGTTTCAATGGACTTAGGATTACTGCTAATCTTGGACTCTCAGTAGGATTGGGATAAACTCTCTAAGAGTCTTATCTTTACCCAAACTGAAGTCCTCTCTCATTCTAGGATTCTTGTCCCTTATCCGCTTATCCCGGATTCCGGTATCTTCGCAGATAACCTCGGCCTAGTCGAGATCATCTCGGCGTCATGACCAGGACACGTGGCACCTCAGTTGGCACTTTGGTGACACCTCGGCCACGTGTTGTCATTCAAAAATTATGTCCCCACATATACAATCGCTAGCCCTCTTCCACCACCACCTCCATTAGATCATCCACTACCAACTCTCCATCACTAACCCCCTCCATTACATTTGCTATCCCTCAAATCTGCCATCGCCAGCTTTTTCAAGCCACTACTATATCAAATTCACTACCTCTTTTTCAAATCCATCACCTCCAACCCTAACAATGGAGAACCCCCTCTCAACAATAGTAAAATGAAGCGAGAGAGAGAGAGAGAGAGAGAGGAACATATATTGAGAGTGTAAGCTGCTATAAACGTGAATTAACAAAAGAACATAAATTGAGGGTGGTACAGGAGGGAAATGAAGATGATGGGCAGCGTTGTGGGAGGGAGCAAAGGGGATGGATAGTGACGCTGGGGAAGGGAGAGACATAAATGGGCAGCATTGGAGATGGAGAAAGGAGTTGGGAGGGGGACTGGGCTAGTCGGCTCTGTAAAATTGATGCGACGAAAATGAGCAACGTTGAAGAGTGGCCGGAGAATTGTTAGTCGTCCATGGAAATGATGGGCTGCAAAATCATGAAAAGATAAAGAGAATTGATCTGGTGTGGTTCACACTATGGTAATATTGAAAATAGATGGTTGTAATATGCTGATAAGTAGAATTTTGATATGATTTGGTCAAACTTAGAATTAGAAATAATATTAATTCAAAGCATCAAGTAAGAACATGCCACGTGTATTATATAAAAAGATTCCGTTGAATGGTTTAACTGATATAGACAGAGGATTCAAATTATGTTAAAATTTAAAATTCAGCGTTTAAATTGATACAATTGAAACCGTGGGGTTTAATTTGAAAAACACGCGAAATCTTTGAATTTTTTTTATGATTTGCCCTATTTCGAATTTGGGATTTTTCTATTAAATAAAAAAATGTGAACAAAAACAATTACAAAGAATACTACACTAAAAAATTAATGCAGGAACCAAATTCATTCTCTATGTTGTTCCTGCTGGACATAAAATAATTTTGGGTTGGAACGGTACTGTGCTTTGAAGCTATCTTTTTTTTTTTTTTTTTTTTTTTTTGAGACAAATGTAATAAAAATGAAGAGATTATTGGATCAATAGTTGTTGAAAAAAAAAAAAAAAACATCCACTGAATCCTACATCAAAATAGTTGTGGAAAATCTTGACTAATGAACTATTTGTAGATCAACAGAATAATAAGGCGCCCATATTAGTTGTGGGGAAGGATCGTGTCATAGAAGTTGTGGAGAAAGTTGTGGAACAATTATTGGTAGATCAAACAAAGAATGATGATCAACACAAGAATGACACACCCATATTAGTTGCGGCGAAGTATGGTATCATAGAAATTGTGGAGAAAGTTCTGAAAGAATTTCCAGTGGCCATTCACGACACGAACTCCTTGCACTTTTGGAGGTGGATCCCCTCCTGCCCTTAAATACGGACTGGAGGGCATTGTTTGGACCTATGAGGTTCACTACGGATCCCTTTTCGATGATCAGAATCATTCATTTTGTCGGACTCTTCATGTATATCAATCATGAACAAAATTAAATTGATCTGATAATCGTAACATATTCAATTTATCGCGTTTGTCACAAAAAAAAAAAAAAAAAATAGTTTATTTTTAAAAATACAATTGTCATCTTTTTTTGGGTAAAAAAACGCAACAAATTGAATAGGTTACGATTATTGGATCAAGTGTGATTAATATGCATGAAGTATGTAACAAAATAAATTATTTAAATTATCAAAATAAAAGTCGTGATAGACACTACAAATCTGAACAGCACCCTCCAGTCCGGATTAAGTGCTGCAGGGACGGGCTCCAGGTCCATTAATTTTCTCGTTGCCAATTTACTTTATAACATTTTCTAGTAACCGAAATTGATCGATAGTATAAAAGCCTACAAGAACATTAATCTGAATAATGGCTTTATTTATTTGGTGCTTTAGAACGTGATGAGAGATCTACTTTAGAAAAAAGGAAAAAAAAAAATGTGACATAATCCTCCAATAGCAGCTTCCTAATTAAAGACTGGTGACACATTCAATCAATCATCTGCAATTATGTAATAAATAAAAATTTTAAAATGTATTAATTTATATATATATATATATATATATTTGATGGGATTATAGGGAGCCCATTACAATAATGATTATAACTGTGTTATATTATATAATAATATAATGTGATCATTTTAATATTGTTATTTCATTAATGTTGTATTTAGTTGAAAGATTTAAAAAGGCGTTAGAAAGAGAAAGGAAAAAAAATATGTGAGATTAGGTAAAATATACGTATATTTTATTCGCATTTCACTTATCTTTTCATTTTCTCTTTTCAAATTCTTTCTCAAATCCTCCAACCAAATACAACATAAGAGTATGAAAGAAGTATCACGACAAAAAACTTCACAAAGGTTCTCCACACTTGAATTACACACAATAAAACACCACAAACTATTGAATAATAAAAAAAATTTATAAAATATTTTATAATATTTTTTTCATAATATCTAACATTGTTCTTACATTAATAAGAGTAATTCTAAAATTCCAACGTCTTGTTACCAAAATGCAAAGGGTGCTTTTGGTTCCTTTCTTGTATATGACATCTGATAAGTAGAACTTTAACTTTAGCTTAGCAACCATGGGGAAAAATCATGTTATATCTTTGGTGAGCAATGGTAGAGGATCACAATTTTTGTGGCTCAAATGACTCAAAACTGTCAAAACGACGTCGTTTTGGACACAACACATGCACAAAAGTTGCCAAAACGATGTCGTTTTGACAATTTTGAGCCATTTGAGCCACAAAAATTGTGACCCTCAAACATTTTTCATCTTCGGTCATTCTATCAAATCGGATGTTTTTTGTATGATATATTATGTATTTTTGTGATAAATATTACATATATTTATTAGTATAGTTATGATAATTTGTGATTTAAAAATTAAATTACGTATTTTTATTCAAATATTTTCTAACCAAATAACTCGATAGGTAAATTATTAATTACAAAAATGTTAGTGTCATATAAATCTGAGATTTTGTATGAATTTTTATAAAAATAATATTTTTTGAATTTTTTCTTGAAAAAAATAAAAAATAATTTGACAAAAAAAAAAGGAGTTTTGCCATGCAAAAAGATGAAACTATATAAAAATGATAAATACTTTTAAGTTTTAAAAAATAAAAATAAAACAAACTCTTTTTGAAAACCAAACCGACCCCTATATTTCACTTAAGTTTTTGCTTTGGTGAGGAAATGTAACGAGGACTCTCTTTTGTTTGTTTCTTCTATGGCTATATATAAATTCCCATTTTGCATGCAAACATTCTTATCATCCCAAGCACTACCCATACCCAATTACAGATTCGCAAGCTATATACAGCTATATATTTTTCCTTATTGTTTCTAGTGATGGAGATGTCTAAAATAGACAATAGCCAATTGTTCAGCCATGCCATGAAAGGTGAATGGAAGAAAGTCGTGGAAATATACAAGAAAGATGCAGAAGTTCACGTGGCCAAGATCACCAAATCAGGAGATACCGCATTGCACCTAGCGGTGTCAGATGGTCAAGATCAATTTGTTAAACAGCTTGTTGGTACAATTTATGACGCAGATTTCAAAGCAAAAAAAGATGAGCTTGGTGGTGGGGGTAAACCAGCACCAGCACGGGCACCGGCAGCTCCCAGTGTACAAATTGAGGGAGGTAGTGGAGCACAAGCATTCGGGGGGCTCCCAGTGGAGAAAATGAGCCAGGTGGTGGCGGTGAAAAAGAAAAAGCACCAGAGGCTCTCACGATACAAAATGAGAGAGGGAATACCCCTCTTCATTTGGCAGCAGCATCGGGTAGTCTCGAAATGTGCTATTGGATTGCTAACAAACATCCAAATTTAATTTTTATTCGGAACAACCACCAAATGAACCCTTTGTTCTTGGCTGCTCTCAATGGTAAGAAAGATGCTTTCCTGTGTCTTGATAATCTTAGTCGCAACAAAAAGCCCTTGCTTGAGTACTGTAGAGGGAGCAACGGCGATACTTTTCTTCATGCTGCCCTCAATGGCGAATACTTTGGTGAGCTATCTATCTTTCTCTCTATCTATCTACAAAATGACATTTTGCTCATCATATTATTATGATGTTGCACGTGTAAAACAGTTAAGCCTGCTATTAGATTATGAATTTAAATCATTTCCTATATACATATTTTTATTATTATGTATGTTGATGATGTTGCATGTGTAAAACAGTTAAGCCTGCTATTAGATTATGAATTTAAATCATTTCCTATATACATATTTTTATTATTATGTATGTTGATGTATGTTATGATGCGTAATGCTGGGGACAGATTTGTCATTTCAAATAATTTGTCGATATGGAAAAGAACTTGTTGATCACTACAATGAGAAAGGATTCACCCCACTTCATGTTCTGGCCACCAAGCCTTCTTCCTTCAAAAGTGGAAAGCGACTTGGACGCTTAGACGGAATCATTTACCACTGTAACTTTTCTCTCTTTTTCTCACTTATATGAACGTCATTATGAATACGTGATATTACCCTTAGACTCAAGTTTACTCCTCTCATACCACTCTACACATCTACCGCACATCACGTATCAAGTGGTTTCTTCAGAAATTCTGATGTTATTTAATTTATAAATATATAATACTATTTTTTTTTAATTAGTGTTGGAATGTTATCTGGGTGTGAGAATGATTTCGCCCTTTCTATTTAAGTTTTATTTAATTCATAAATTTGGATAAAGATTTGAAAAAGGATAAGAAAAAACTAACACACCTTTTACATATTTCTTTTCCTTTTATTTTTCAAGTTCATATATGAATTCATGAACCAAACACAAATTAGCGCCACCGTTCCTCCCTCTCCCCACCACAGTTTGAATAAATTTAAATTTCATTTTGTCCATTTGTAATCCATTTTATTTTCAATCAAAGCGTCCACCCAAATCTTTATAATTTTTAAAATATTATTGACACATCATTATTCTAAATATATTTTTTATATAAAGACTTGAATATCATCAGGGCCACTAGCTAGGCCCAATTAACTCTGAGACTTGTAAATTGTAGTAGAATCAGATTGCCTCTTTGTAATTTATTACTCTATTGTTGAGTACATTTTTATCTCTTTATCGGCACCAATATTTGCAAGGTACATTTGTCGAGGAGCTCCAGGAGGATAACGGGGAAAAGGAATCAAAACCCGAATCAAAACCCGAATCCCAACCCCAAGGGCAACCCAAACTTCCGGAGAACTACCAAACGTGTTTCTTCATCTATGGACTGTACCAGAAGGTGGTTGATGTAATTTGTGAGTTTTTTATTTTATTTTATTTTTCTAATTAATTCTTATATGCAATTATAATTAGGAGACATGTAAGTGGAAAGATTCAAATAGCTGACCTCTTTCTTAGTCAAATATAAAATTATTGTAGCATGTTGTTAGAGTAATCGAAAAAATTTATTTTATTTTTTACAATTGTACCATTTAAGTCTAAGGAATGGAGTATTACTAATTTTAAATTCAGCTGCTACTAATCATATATATTGAGACGAAGATTTGCTTTGTGAAGCCCCCCAAAACTTGGTCTTGATATCATATTAGAATTTTAGTGATATATAACTTAAATTCAATTTGACAATAGGTTGATAGCCTTCTAGACTTTACAAACTAAAATCGACTTCAGTTTTCTTTGGATGTTGGTTTTGACAAAAGATTTGTGAAAATAAAGAAAATACGAAGGGAATATATAGATTTAAAAAAAAAAATTAAAAATAATACTTTTTTTTTCCTTTCCCTCTACAATTTGTTAATTCTTAAAGTAATATGATTTTGATTGTATGTATAATGATCATCAGTTTATAAAGGGGAAGCAACAAATTGATTAACAAAACCCCCATAAATTTTGTTCACTATCCGGAGTGCTAATACCAAACTATTTTCTTTTTTAGGTCCCAAAAAGAAAACAAATGGAAAAAGCGAAGGTAAGCAAATCATCAGTCAGGACTTTTGTTTTATGAAATTATGTGATATATTTGCATCAATTTAATAGAAAATCATCAATGTAATTCATAATTGCAAATCATCAAATTATTAATCCTATTATTAGTAATAATATTCATGTATCAATGTTATTTGAGCATTTGGTTTGGATAGAAATCCTCTGTAACTATAATTATCCACAACATTTTTCATAAAATTTATATTCTTTGGAACCTATTTGCAGAGATACGTTAAACAAAATCTATATTTACTATAACATTTTAAAAGAAAAAAAAATGATTTTGTAGTAGAAAACTATGAAATTTCTTTGTTGTTAACTAAGAAATTTTGATGTTAGTTGAGAATTTTCACTATTAACCAAAAAATTGTCAGTTAAATATAGGGGTGAGCAGCGGATATACCGATCCGCCAAAACCGACCGAACCGAACCGATCTGCCGCATTTTGGATGGATGCGTGATGACGAGCGGACGGTTGCGGATTGATTTTCTCCAATCCGCCAATTTGGCGGACGGATGGCGGATGTGAGATTTCTTTGGCCGCAACCGAACCGCCAAACCGCCAAATCGCGAGCACCCCTAGTAATTTATAAGTCTTTGTATTTTCAATTTGTTTAAATATTATGTTTGTGTTTTCAATTGAAAAAGAGTTTAAATATTCTGTTGAAAAAAAGTTTTCAACTTGAATATATTTTTTGAATTGAAAAAAATAAACATATTATTTATCTATATTTTTTGGTTTTTAAATATAGTTCTAAAAATAATAAATAGAAAATATGATATATGCTGGTTGGTTTTTGTTTTCAAAAACATATGTAGATGTAACAATATAGAGACATACAATCTCTACTACTGCTCTGTTCATGGTTTTGGTGGTTTGAATTATTATTATATTTTAAGAATCACAGATTGTAATACTTTATGTGGATGAATCATGCTGTGATTGTAATATGTGGATGAGGCATGCAGTGATCGTG
This sequence comes from Camellia japonica, assembly GCA_030407325.1. NCBI lineage: Eukaryota > Viridiplantae > Streptophyta > Magnoliopsida > Ericales > Theaceae > Camellia > Camellia japonica. The sequence goes on from JAPPVO010000003.1 coordinate 24,587,286, forward strand.
ATATTCTAAAATTTCAAACTTTCTTTCTTTAGATAAGACATACAGTGATTGTAATACTTTTTAAGTCATTGACTGTAATACTTTCTTTTCTTTTTTTTTTTGGAGGAAGTGCATAAGTTGAATTATGTTGAAAATTTATAAAATTTTAAACCGCCAAACCGATTCGCATCCATCCGCCAAACCGCCAAACCGCTCAATCCACATCCGCCGGATTGGCGGACGGATGCGGATTAATTTTCTTCAATCCGCCAATCAGGCGGACGGATGGCGGATTGGAAGTTCCGTGGCCGCAACCGACCCGCGCCCACCCCTAGTTAAATATATTTCAATTTATGAACAAAAACCGTGAAATTTCTCAGTTACTCTAAATATCACAATTGTTTTTCTTTTTACATAATTTCACATCCGAGATTGATCTTCTTTGATAAACTCGACAAGTAAATTCCAAAATTATGAATTTTAGTAAACATATGTCTCCCCTTGTAAGCAATTGATATATCAATACAATTTCTTTTGTCGATCAAAAAAAATAGAAAGTTTGACTGACCCCTTAACTATTTTCTTTTTCAGATACATGCAACAATAATACACCCCAAAAAACAGATGTGGAAAGCCCAGGTAAGTAAATCATCAATCAAACTCTTACATTTTGTTTTCTTAACTACAGTTTGAAAAACTTTTAGGCCTTTGTTTGGAAAAAAAAAAAGCCTGAGGTTTTTTGGCTATTTTAGTTACAAAAAAACAAAATAGACATTTTAGCCCAATAAGACAAAACATCACATCCAACCCATAATTATTACATTTTTCTCTCACAAAAATCAAAAAAGCCATAAAGCTCATCTCAAGCAAGACTTTTTAGCCTCAAGCTAAAATAGCCAAAAAATCGAAAAGCCAAAACGCCAACCCACATCCCAAACGAACCCTAAAAACTCCTAATGTATTGTGGTATTTGTCCAACAAAAATACATGACACATTTTTTATTTGTTCATACCACGAAAAGGTAAAATAAATTTTGCCCTACATTTTGTTTTCTTTAACTATAGCCTAAAGTTGAGAATGTGATAATTTGAACATTTTCAGTTACGAAAGACAATAATACAAACAAACAAGTTGGTACGAAAAAAGATAAGTAGCTATTAGGAAGACCATTACATTTTGCTTTCTTAAATATACACAATACCCTTCATTTTTTAATGCAGTCTGACAAACAAATAAACAAAAAAGTGCCAAAAAAAAGACCATCAATTTTTTTTAATGGCCGGAGATGCTCATTTTTCCTAAATTATTGGATTTAAAAATACAGATTTCCTAAAGAAATTTGTGTAAAATTATGTTGACATTGATTCTACACTGCAATTAATGAAATTTAACTCATATATAATTCGTTGATGGGGCAGATATGAAGGGATGCGGGATAAAAAAATGCCTGGCAATTGCAAACCCCAAAATGGATTCCTTGTTTGGCCCTTGTACAAAGAAAGAAGAATATAAGAAAGAAGAAAAGTCAGGTAACATTTTCCCCTCTTAATTGCAAAATGTTATTGTCAAATCATTTTGTAAGAATTTTTTTTATTTTTTAACTTACTAAGCATGTATATGTATGTTTAAATCACAGTTCATTCGCATGACATTTTTCCGCCCAATTACAAATCTTGCTTTGAAACCGTCAAGCTTATCTACAAGGCATTTCTAATCATTCTGGATGCGGTATATACTATAAACTTCCCACAACAATCCTCCTTTGATCTTATTATGTTATTTAAATCATGTTTTCATGCTCAATATATGCTCAATTTGTTTTTTTTTTTTTTTTGGGTGGGGGGGGGTTTCTTTGTACTGAAGGATCAAGAGATATAAAGAAGGTGCTGGATAAAAAAAGCAACACGTATGGACTATCCAGATCCTGAATAAACTTCTTTCTCTGTCAATGACATGTGGATATGAACATAATGGACAGAAACCACCGCAAGGCCATGTTAGCGATTTACAACTCCTTGAAGACAACACTAATTCGGACACATTGGCGACAGCGCAAAATCCTCCAAAAGCTAACAAAAAGAACCAAAAGAACGAAGATGGTAATTTTTATACTTCTCTCTTCTCTTCTTGTTAGGTAGTAGTATTTTGACGGGCAAATGTTTTATTTTCTATATATTGTATTCACTTGTAATCACTCAGTACCTTCTTCTTCTTCAACCCTCAGTTTGTAAGAAAAAACAGAGTGTTCTGAGTGAGGTTTACCGTCTACCATTCTGTACCCTATTTAAGATCCTTGCAGATTACAACAATTGTAAGTGCAAGTTATTTTCTGTATTTTATTTACAAAGTTTTATTTAAATGATTTGGATTATTTTGGTTTAAGTGCTTTCCAATTATTTTGTTAATTTGGTTCATCTTTGATTTCGTAATCCATTTTCTTCATATGCTTGCTGCTTATATATTCTTATATATAAAATAAGAAGGAAAAGAAAGAAAATTAAAAAAAATTAAAAAGAAAGAAAGAAAATTAAAAAAAAAAGAAGGAATGAGCTAGCTCAACCCGTGTTTTAAATTTTTTTGATGTTTTATTTTATTTAATTTCATTATTTAAATTTTGCCACAAAATATTTAAATTTTATTGATGTTTTATTTTATTTAATTTCATTATTTAAATTTTAATAGATGTTTTATTTAATTTCATTATTTAATTATTAATATTTTTTAAAATAAATTTATTTAAATTTTAATTAAAAAATAACATATATTTTTATTGATATTTTATTTATTTAATTTAAAAAAATAGATTTATTTAATTGCGTAAAAAATCAAATAAAAAAAAGAAAATCAACTTTATTTAGTCGCCAAAGACAAAAATTAATTTTTTATTAAAACATTTTCCGACTAAAGGATTTAGTAGTCGAATGTGTACCTACGGCGACTAAAAGCATTTTTGTCGCTGAAAATCAACGTTTGGCGACTAAATGTTTAGTCGCCAAAGACAGAAATTAATTTTTTATTAAAACATTTGGCGACTAAAGGATTTGGTAGCCAAATGTACACCTACGGCGACCAAAAGATTTTTTGTTGCTGAAAATCAACTTTTGGCGACTAAATGTTTAGTCGCCAAAGACAAAAATTAATTTTTTATTAAAACATTTGCCGACTAAAGGCTTTAGTAGCCAAATGCACACCTACGGCGACTAAAAAAAGTTCTGTTGCCAATTTCTGGCATTTTTGCTGACTAAATTTATTTTAGTCGCCAATTGTGATATTTTTAGCTACTAAATTTTTTTTAGTCGCCAATAATCAATATTCCCCGACTAAAAATAATTAGTAGCTAAAAATTTGACTTTTGCCGACTAAAGGCATTTTTGGTAGCCAAATCCGTCACATTTGGCGACTAAATTTGTTTTAGTCGCCAAAAATGGTCGCTGTAGGTGTATTTTTCTGTAGTGATACCTTTCTTTTGATACCTATCGTTCAAAAATAAAAAATAAAGTATAACGGTGATATCATCTTATATAGTGTCATAAAAAATTTAAAAATCATAAATGAGGTTAGGTAGACAATTTTGTCGATCACTAATCTGACCCTATTGTGGTGCAAGGTATAATTTATGAAATTTTTAATATTTATTGTAGTGATCGAATCCTAACTCTACCGTGAAAGTGTATTGCTTAAAACTTTTATATGTGATATTTTCAATGTCATGTTTAACGTGGTTGGTGAACTGTTACAAACAAAGAATGGCCTTGTTCACATTTGTCCGGTAAAGAGATTCTCTGGTTTCTTTTACTCTATTTGGAATAATTGTGTGAATAATCACTTTTGCTTTTTCTTTTTCTATATATATTTTTTATTTACGTTGTGTTACTTTGTATCATTTTGTGTTGAAGAAGACATACACTTTTCTATCGAACTTGGGAAAGAAAAAGAAGTGTAAAGGAAGGCATGAGTAAGTAAGTGGCTTGCATCCATTGCTGCAATTCGATTCAAAAGCTAACTATCAATTTGAAAAGATTTTTTATTTATTTATTTATAATATTCATATATAATATTACAACAGAATTCAAAAAATTACAATCATAATACTAAAAATCAAATATAATATATTGATATAAATAAACTCCCAAAATATGAAAGCGAAACCCTAATAAATATAGAGAAAAATAATAGGGAACTTACGTGTACGTCATAATAAGTAGACTTATTATTCAATAAGTCTTATGATAATTAATCGCATTTTTCATCAAACACTATTAAAGAACGTCATTAACTGTTAATTTTTAGCAACAATTTAAAAATTTTGTTACAAAAAATGTCACTAAATTATAACTTTTGGCAACAATTTAAAAAAATCATCACAAAAAAAGTCACTAATATTCAACTTTTAACAATAATTTGAAAATTTTGTCACAGAAAAAAATCACTAATTGTAACTTTTAGTGACAAGTTATAGAAACAGTAATAAAAAAAGTTATTAATTGTTAATTTTTAGCGACATATTCAAAAAATTGTCACAAAAAATTATTTTTAGTAATGATTTTATTAGAACTTATTTTTAATAAGATTTGATGAGAATTAAGTCCAACTATTACGACACATTGATAGTTTATCTAAAATATAATACCATCCAGGTGAGAAGGACACATTCTCTTTTGCACTTTTGGAGGTGGATCCCCTCCTGCCCTTAAATACGGACTGGAGGGCATTGTTTGGACCTATGAGGTTCACTACGGATCCCTTTTCGATGATCAGAATCATTCATTTTGTCGGACTCTTCATGTATATCAATCATGAACAAAATTAAATTGATCTGATAATCGTAACATATTCAATTTATCGCGTTTGTCACAAAAAAAAAAAAAAAAATAGTTTATTTTTAAAAATACAATTGTCATCTTTTTTTGGGTAAAAAAACGCAACAAATTGAATAGGTTACGATTATTGGATCAAGTGTGATTAATATGCATGAAGTATGTAACAAAATAAATTATTTAAATTATCAAAATAAAAGTCGTGATAGACACTACAAATCTGAACAGCACCCTCCAGTCCGGATTAAGTGCTGCAGGGACGGGCTCCAGGTCCATTAATTTTCTCGTTGCCAATTTACTTTATAACATTTTCTAGTAACCGAAATTGATCGATAGTATAAAAGCCTACAAGAACATTAATCTGAATAATGGCTTTATTTATTTGGTGCTTTAGAACGTGATGAGAGATCTACTTTAGAAAAAAGGAAAAAAAAAATGTGACATAATCCTCCAATAGCAGCTTCCTAATTAAAGACTGGTGACACATTCAATCAATCATCTGCAATTATGTAATAAATAAAAATTTTAAAATGTATTAATTTATATATATATATATATATATTTGATGGGATTATAGGGAGCCCATTACAATAATGATTATAACTGTGTTATATTATATAATAATATAATGTGATCATTTTAATATTGTTATTTCATTAATGTTGTATTTAGTTGAAAGATTTAAAAAGGCGTTAGAAAGAGAAAGGAAAAAAAATATGTGAGATTAGGTAAAATATACGTATATTTTATTCGCATTTCACTTATCTTTTCATTTTCTCTTTTCAAATTCTTTCTCAAATCCTCCAACCAAATACAACATAAGAGTATGAAAGAAGTATCACGACAAAAAACTTCACAAAGGTTCTCCACACTTGAATTACACACAATAAAACACCACAAACTATTGAATAATAAAAAAAATTTATAAAATATTTTATAATATTTTTTTCATAATATCTAACATTGTTCTTACATTAATAAGAGTAATTCTAAAATTCCAACGTCTTGTTACCAAAATGCAAAGGGTGCTTTTGGTTCCTTTCTTGTATATGACATCTGATAAGTAGAACTTTAACTTTAGCTTAGCAACCATGGGGAAAAATCATGTTATATCTTTGGTGAGCAATGGTAGAGGATCACAATTTTTGTGGCTCAAATGACTCAAAACTGTCAAAACGACGTCGTTTTGGACACAACACATGCACAAAAGTTGCCAAAACGATGTCGTTTTGACAATTTTGAGCCATTTGAGCCACAAAAATTGTGACCCTCAAACATTTTTCATCTTCGGTCATTCTATCAAATCGGATGTTTTTTGTATGATATATTATGTATTTTTGTGATAAATATTACATATATTTATTAGTATAGTTATGATAATTTGTGATTTAAAAATTAAATTACGTATTTTTATTCAAATATTTTCTAACCAAATAACTCGATAGGTAAATTATTAATTACAAAAATGTTAGTGTCATATAAATCTGAGATTTTGTATGAATTTTTATAAAAATAATATTTTTTGAATTTTTTCTTGAAAAAAATAAAAAATAATTTGACAAAAAAAAAAGGAGTTTTGCCATGCAAAAAGATGAAACTGTATAAAAATGATAAATACTTTTAAGTTTTAAAAAATAAAAATAAAACAAACTCTTTTTGAAAACCAAACCGACCCCTATATTTCACTTAAGTTTTTGCTTTGGTGAGGAAATGTAACGAGGACTCTCTTTTGTTTGTTTCTTCTATGGCTATATATAAATTCCCATTTTGCATGCAAACATTCTTATCATCCCAAGCACTACCCATACCCAATTACAGATTCGCAAGCTATATACAGCTATATATTTTTCCTTATTGTTTCTAGTGATGGAGATGTCTAAAATAGACAATAGCCAATTGTTCAGCCATGCCATGAAAGGTGAATGGAAGAAAGTCGTGGAAATATACAAGAAAGATGCAGAAGTTCACGTGGCCAAGATCACCAAATCAGGAGATACCGCATTGCACCTAGCGGTGTCAGATGGTCAAGATCAATTTGTTAAACAGCTTGTTGGTACAATTTATGACGCAGATTTCAAAGCAAAAAAAGATGAGCTTGGTGGTGGGGGTAAACCAGCACCAGCACGGGCACCGGCAGCTCCCAGTGTACAAATTGAGGGAGGTAGTGGAGCACAAGCATTCGGGGGGGCTCCCAGTGGAGAAAATGAGCCAGGTGGTGGCGGTGAAAAAGAAAAAGCACCAGAGGCTCTCACGATACAAAATGAGAGAGGGAATACCCCTCTTCATTTGGCAGCAGCATCGGGTAGTCTCGAAATGTGCTATTGGATTGCTAACAAACATCCAAATTTAATTTTTATTCGGAACAACCACCAAATGAACCCTTTGTTCTTGGCTGCTCTCAATGGTAAGAAAGATGCTTTCCTGTGTCTTGATAATCTTAGTCGCAACAAAAAGCCCTTGCTTGAGTACTGTAGAGGGAGCAACGGCGATACTTTTCTTCATGCTGCCCTCAATGGCGAATACTTTGGTGAGCTATCTATCTTTCTCTCTATCTATCTACAAAATGACATTTTGCTCATCATATTATTATGATGTTGCACGTGTAAAACAGTTAAGCCTGCTATTAGATTATGAATTTAAATCATTTCCTATATACATATTTTTATTATTATGTATGTTGATGATGTTGCATGTGTAAAACAGTTAAGCCTGCTATTAGATTATGAATTTAAATCATTTCCTATATACATATTTTTATTATTATGTATGTTGATGTATGTTATGATGCGTAATGCTGGGGACAGATTTGTCATTTCAAATAATTTGTCGATATGGAAAAGAACTTGTTGATCACTACAATGAGAAAGGATTCACCCCACTTCATGTTCTGGCCACCAAGCCTTCTTCCTTCAAAAGTGGAAAGCGACTTGGACGCTTAGACGGAATCATTTACCACTGTAACTTTTCTCTCTTTTTCTCACTTATATGAACGTCATTATGAATACGTGATATTACCCTTAGACTCAAGTTTACTCCTCTCATACCACTCTACACATCTACCGCACATCACGTATCAAGTGGTTTCTTCAGAAATTCTGATGTTATTTAATTTATAAATATATAATACTATTTTTTTTTAATTAGTGTTGGAATGTTATCTGGGTGTGAGAATGATTTCGCCCTTTCTATTTAAGTTTTATTTAATTCATAAATTTGGATAAAGATTTGAAAAAGGATAAGAAAAAACTAACACACCTTTTACATATTTCTTTTCCTTTTATTTTTCAAGTTCATATATGAATTCATGAACCAAACACAAATTAGCGCCACCGTTCCTCCCTCTCCCCACCACAGTTTGAATAAATTTAAATTTCATTTTGTCCATTTGTAATCCATTTTATTTTCAATCAAAGCGTCCACCCAAATCTTTATAATTTTTAAAATATTATTGACACATCATTATTCTAAATATATTTTTTATATAAAGACTTGAATATCATCAGGGCCACTAGCTAGGCCCAATTAACTCTGAGACTTGTAAATTGTAGTAGAATCAGATTGCCTCTTTGTAATTTATTACTCTATTGTTGAGTACATTTTTATCTCTTTATCGGCACCAATATTTGCAAGGTACATTTGTCGAGGAGCTCCAGGAGGATAACGGGGAAAAGGAATCAAAACCCGAATCAAAACCCGAATCCCAACCCCAAGGGCAACCCAAACTTCCGGAGAACTACCAAACGTGTTTCTTCATCTATGGACTGTACCAGAAGGTGGTTGATGTAATTTGTGAGTTTTTTATTTTATTTTATTTTTCTAATTAATTCTTATATGCAATTATAATTAGGAGACATGTAAGTGGAAAGATTCAAATAGCTGACCTCTTTCTTAGTCAAATATAAAATTATTGTAGCATGTTGTTAGAGTAATCGAAAAAATTTATTTTATTTTTTACAATTGTACCATTTAAGTCTAAGGAATGGAGTATTACTAATTTTAAATTCAGCTGCTACTAATCATATATATTGAGACGAAGATTTGCTTTGTGAAGCCCCCCAAAACTTGGTCTTGATATCATATTAGAATTTTAGTGATATATAACTTAAATTCAATTTGACAATAGGTTGATAGCCTTCTAGACTTTACAAACTAAAATCGACTTCAGTTTTCTTTGGATGTTGGTTTTGACAAAAGATTTGTGAAAATAAAGAAAATACGAAGGGAATATATAGATTTTAAAAAAAAAAATTAAAAATAATACTTTTTTTTTCCTTTCCCTCTACAATTTGTTAATTCTTAAAGTAATATGATTTTGATTGTATGTATAATGATCATCAGTTTATAAAGGGGAAGCAACAAATTGATTAACAAAACCCCCATAAATTTTGTTCACTATCCGGAGTGCTAATACCAAACTATTTTCTTTTTTAGGTCCCAAAAAGAAAACAAATGGAAAAAGCGAAGGTAAGCAAATCATCAGTCAGGACTTTTGTTTTATGAAATTATGTGATATATTTGCATCAATTTAATAGAAAATCATCAATGTAATTCATAATTGCAAATCATCAAATTATTAATCCTATTATTAGTAATAATATTCATGTATCAATGTTATTTGAGCATTTGGTTTGGATAGAAATCCTCTGTAACTATAATTATCCACAACATTTTTCATAAAATTTATATTCTTTGGAACCTATTTGCAGAGATACGTTAAACAAAATCTATATTTACTATAACATTTTAAAAGAAAAAAAAATGATTTTGTAGTAGAAAACTATGAAATTTCTTTGTTGTTAACTAAGAAATTTTGATGTTAGTTGAGAATTTTCACTATTAACCAAAAAATTGTCAGTTAAATATAGGGGTGAGCAGCGGATATACCGATCCGCCAAAACCGACCGAACCGAACCGATCTGCCGCATTTTGGATGGATGCGTGATGACGAGCGGACGGTTGCGGATTGATTTTCTCCAATCCGCCAATTTGGCGGACGGATGGCGGATGTGAGATTTCTTTGGCCGCAACCGAACCGCCAAACCGCCAAATCGCGAGCACCCCTAGTAATTTATAAGTCTTTGTATTTTCAATTTGTTTAAATATTATGTTTGTGTTTTCAATTGAAAAAGAGTTTAAATATTCTGTTGAAAAAAAGTTTTCAACTTGAATATATTTTTTGAATTGAAAAAAATAAACATATTATTTATCTATATTTTTTGGTTTTTAAATATAGTTCTAAAAATAATAAATAGAAAATATGATATATGCTGGTTGGTTTTTGTTTTCAAAAACATATGTAGATGTAACAATATAGAGACATACAATCTCTACTACTGCTCTGTTCATGGTTTTGGTGGTTTGAATTATTATTATATTTTAAGAATCACAGATTGTAATACTTTATGTGGATGAATCATGCTGTGATTGTAATATGTGGATGAGGCATGCAGTGATCGTGATATTCTAAAATTTCAAACTTTCTTTCTTTAGATAAGACATACAGTGATTGTAATACTTTTTTAAGTCATTGACTGTAATACTTTCTTTTCTTTTTTTTTTTGGAGGAAGTGCATAAGTTGAATTATGTTGAAAATTTATAAAATTTTAAACCGCCAAACCGATTCGCATCCATCCGCCAAACCGCCAAACCGCTCAATCCACATCCGCCGGATTGGCGGACGGATGCGGATTAATTTTCTTCAATCCGCCAATCAGGCGGACGGATGGCGGATTGGAAGTTCCGTGGCCGCAACCGACCCGCGCCCACCCCTAGTTAAATATATTTCAATTTATGAACAAAAACCGTGAAATTTCTCAGTTACTCTAAATATCACAATTGTTTTTCTTTTTACATAATTTCACATCCGAGATTGATCTTCTTTGATAAACTCGACAAGTAAATTCCAAAATTATGAATTTTAGTAAACATATGTCTCCCCTTGTAAGCAATTGATATATCAATACAATTTCTTTTGTCGATCAAAAAAAATAGAAAGTTTGACTGACCCCTTAACTATTTTCTTTTTCAGATACATGCAACAATAATACACCCCAAAAAACAGATGTGGAAAGCCCAGGTAAGTAAATCATCAATCAAACTCTTACATTTTGTTTTCTTAACTACAGTTTGAAAAACTTTTAGGCCTTTGTTTGGAAAAAAAAAAAGCCTGAGGTTTTTTGGCTATTTTAGTTACAAAAAAACAAAATAGACATTTTAGCCCAATAAGACAAAACATCACATCCAACCCATAATTATTACATTTTTCTCTCACAAAAATCAAAAAAGCCATAAAGCTCATCTCAAGCAAGACTTTTTAGCCTCAAGCTAAAATAGCCAAAAAATCGAAAAGCCAAAACGCCAACCCACATCCCAAACGAACCCTAAAAACTCCTAATGTATTGTGGTATTTGTCCAACAAAAATACATGACACATTTTTTATTTGTTCATACCACGAAAAGGTAAAATAAATTTTGCCCTACATTTTGTTTTCTTTAACTATAGCCTAAAGTTGAGAATGTGATAATTTGAACATTTTCAGTTACGAAAGACAATAATACAAACAAACAAGTTGGTACGAAAAAAGATAAGTAGCTATTAGGAAGACCATTACATTTTGCTTTCTTAAATATACACAATACCCTTCATTTTTTAATGCAGTCTGACAAACAAATAAACAAAAAGTGCCAAAAAAAAGACCATCAATTTTTTTTAATGGCCGGAGATGCTCATTTTTCCTAAATTATTGGATTTAAAAATACAGATTTCCTAAAGAAATTTGTGTAAAATTATGTTGACATTGATTCTACACTGCAATTAATGAAATTTAACTCATATATAATTCGTTGATGGGGCAGATATGAAGGGATGCGGGATAAAAAAATGCCTGGCAATTGCAAACCCCAAAATGGATTCCTTGTTTGGCCCTTGTACAAAGAAAGAAGAATATAAGAAAGAAGAAAAGTCAGGTAACATTTTCCCCTCTTAATTGCAAAATGTTATTGTCAAATCATTTTGTAAGAATTTTTTTTATTTTTTAACTTACTAAGCATGTATATGTATGTTTAAATCACAGTTCATTCGCATGACATTTTTCCGCCCAATTACAAATCTTGCTTTGAACCCGTCAAGCTTATCTACAAGGCATTTCTAATCATTCTTGGATGCGGTATATACTATAAACTTCCCACAACAATCCTCCTTTGATCTTATTATGTTATTTAAATCATGTTTTCATGCTCAAATTAAGTGTTTTTTTTTTTTTTTGGGGGGGGGGGGGGTTTCTTGTACTGAAGGATCAAGAGATATAAAGAAGGTGCTGGATAAAAAAAAGCAACACGTATGGACTATCCAGATCCTGAATAAACTTCTTTCTCTGTCAATGACATGTGGATATGAACATAATGGACAGAAACCACCGCAAGGCCATGTTAGCGATTTACAACTCCTTGAAGACAACACTAATTCGGACACATTGGCGACAGCGCAAAATCCTCCAAAAGCTAACAAAAAGAACCAAAAGAACGAAGATGGTAATTTTTATACTTCTCTCTTCTCTTCTTGTTAGGTAGTAGTATTTTGACGGGCAAATTACAAAAAAAAAAAAAATTTAAAAAATCCAAGGTTTCGCATGTTCTTCAAATTAAACCCTGGCTTTCTTATTTCATATCAATGTTAATCATCCATCCATCTCTGTTAACTTGTTTCATAGGAAAAATAATAATAATGCACACGTGGCACATTTTCATTAGCTCATTTCACTTAATGTTAATCTTATATTTGAACAAGATCACACCATATCAATACCACCATATATTTATCATCTATTACATCAGATACATTCGTCATATACTTACCATGAACTTCAACCCATTGTATCAAAACCCATGCAGTTTTTCACCTTCCCTCTTTTTCTTCTTCTTCTACTGGGGCCAAAGCATAGTCACCACCCTTGGCCTTTTTGTCACCACCCCCTTGTTCAGCTCCACCATCACCAGCTCTCTCCGTCACCCCCTTTCTTAGATCCACCACACCCAATCCTCCATTGCCACCCACTTCCCTCAGATCCCCAATCGATAACCCTCATAGATCATCAATCTCCATTGCTACCATCCCTTTTAAATCCGTCACTCCAGTTATCATCTCCATCAAATGTGTGTGTCAATTTCCAACCACACTATCAATCAAGCACTCAACTGGAGAACACTGGCAGAATAGATTAAGCCCGAACGACCTGTCACCAAAAGAAGAGATTCCGGCGGTGGTTCATCCACCCGGGGGCACTTCGACGATCAAGTCAGTTATCTCTCAAAGATAACAAAAGTGCTTAACTCACTATTCAGGGCATAAAAAGCATACCTTAAACCCATGAGGGTGCCTCTCTTTTATAGCCAACACAAACCTAATCACAATAGAAGCCTAGTTTCAATGGACTTAGGATTACTGCTAATCTTGGACTCCCAGTAGGATTGGGATAAACTCTCTAAGAGTCTTATCTTTACCCAAACTGAAGTCCTCTCTCATTCTAGGATTCTTGTCCCTTATCCGCTTATCCCGGATTCTGGTATCTTCGCAGATAACCTCGGCCTAGTCGAGATCATCTCGGCGTCATGACCAGGACACGTGGCACCTCAGTTGGCACTTTGGTGACACCTCGGCCACGTGTTGTCATTCAAAAATTATGTCCCCACATATACAATCGCTAGCCCTCTTCCGCCACCACCTCCATTAGATCATCCACTACCAACTCTCCATCACTAACCCCCTCCATTACATTTGCTATCCCTCAAATCTGCCATCGCCAGCTTTTTCCAGCCACTACTATATCAGATTCACTACCTCTTTTTCAAATCCATCACCTCCAACCCTAACAATGGAGAACCCCCTCTTAACAATAGTAAAATGAAGCGAGAGAGAGAGAGATAGAGAGAGGAACATATATTGAGAGTGTAAGCTGCTATAAACGTGAATTAACAAAAGAACATAAATTGAGAGTGGTACGAGAGGGAAATGAAGATGATGGGCAGCGTTGTGGGAGGGGGCAAAGGGGATGGATGGTGACGCTGGGGAAGGGAGAGACATAAATGGGCGGCATTGGAGATGGAGAAAGGAGTTGGGAGGGGGACTGGGCTAGTCGGCTCTGTAAAATTGATGCGATGAAAATGAGCAATGTTGAAGAGTGGCCGGAGAATTGTTAGTCGTCCATGGAAATGATGGGCTGCAAAATCATGAAAAGATAAAGAGAATTGATCTGGTGTGGTTCACACTATGGTAATATTGAAAATAGATGGTTGTAATATGCTGATAAGTAGAATTTTGATATGATTTGGTCAAACTTAGAATTAGAAATAATATTAATTCAAAGCATCAAGTAAGAACATGCCACGTGTATTATATAAAAAGATTCCGTTGAATGGTTTAACTGATATAGACAGAGGATTAAATTATGCAAAAATTTAAAATTCAGCGTTTAATTAAATTGATACAATTGAAACCGTGGGGTTTAATTTTGAAAAACACGCGAAATCTTTGAATTTTTTTATGATTTGCCTATTTCGAATTTGGGATTTTTCTATGAATAAAAAAATGTGAACAAAAACAATTACAAAGAATACTACACTAAAAAAATTAATGCAGGAACCAAAATTCATTCTCTATGTTGTTCCTGCTGGACATAAAATAATTTTGGGTTGGAACGGTACTGTGCTTTGAAGCTATCTTTTTTTCTTTTTTTCTTTTTTTTTTTTTGAGACAAATGTAATAAAAATGAAGAGATTATTGGATCAATAGTTGTTGAAAAAAAAAAAAACATCCACTGAATCCTACATCAAAATAGTTGTGGAAAATTGACTAATGAACTATTTGTAGATCAACAGAATAATAAGGCGCCCATATTAGTTGTGGCAAGGATCGTGTCATAGAAGTTGTGGAGAAAGTTGTGGAACAATTATTGGTAGATCAAACAAAGAATGATGATCAACACAAGAATGACAACCCATATTAGTTGCGCGAAGTATGGTATCATAGAAATTGTGGAGAAATTCTGAAAGAATTTTCAGTGGCCATTCACGACACGAACTCCGATGAAAAAATATAGTATTGCTGGCGGTTGAGAACAGGCAAACCAATGTATACGAGTTCTTACTTGAGAGGAATGTCTTGAAAGATAGCATATTTAGTAAAGTGGACAAGGATGGCAACAGTGCTGTGCATCTGGCTGCAAAGATTGGAGAATATCGTCCCTGGCTTATCCCCGGTGCTGCCTTGCAAATGCAATGGGAAATCAAGTGGTATGAGGTATGTATCTATCCAGGGCTGAACCAGAAACTTTATCCAAACTGTTATATAAGCATTGTGAAAAAAATATTTTACGAGAAACTTAAATAAATTTAACAAATAGTTTTTAATTTTTAAAAGTTTTGAACTATTAGGTGTTAGTATGCAATTGGTTATTAAATTATTGTTTTAAACTATTTTATTGATTAATATAATCTGATAAATAAGAAGTAAAAAATATTTAAGACCCTTAAAATATAACTCTTAAATTTACACTCAATGATGTTGAATATTACATGTTAGTTGATTGTTTAGAAATTAATCAATTAAGACTCAAGCCGTGTCATTGTGAATAAATTTATGGGTGAAATTTTAGATTATGTAGCATTGCCCATAAAAAAAAAGTATACATATCATTTTATTTTTAAAGTTAAACAAATAAGTGATATGGACCTCTAATATTAGTAAAATCAACTTGATAAAATTGATGATATTATTTAAAATATAAATAATTAGAGATTATTTATTTTCATTGTACATTGTGAAATATTAATGAAATAAAAATAATTTTTATAAAATTAAGAAATCATCCCATTATATATTTTATAAATATTCATAAATATAAAATTAATAATAAATTGTAAAAAATCAGACCCCGGCTCCTACACCCTGTATCTATCAACATATTTCAACTATGTTTTGTGATCGAATACTTTATGAAATTTATATGATTGCGAATTACATGCTTGGATGTAATGCAGTTTGTGAAGTACTCGATGCCGCTACATTTCTTTGTACACTACAACAAAGCCAATGAAACTCCAAAGGACATATTCACAAAATCACACAAAGATCTCGTCAAACAGGGTGGTGAATGGCTCACCACCACCTCAAACTCGTGCTCTGTGGTGGCTGCACTCATTGCAACTGTGGCCTTCGCCACCGCAAGCACCGTGCCTGGTGGCAATTCAACTGAAGGTAAACCAACGCTCGAGAACAAGCCTGCCTTCAACGTCTTTGCCATCTCATCACTGGTTGCACTGTGCTTCTCTGTGACTGCCTTAGTAATGTTCCTCGCCATCCTCACCTCTCGGCACCAAGAGAGGGATTTCCGTACAAGCTTGCCAAGGAAACTTTTGCTGGGTTTAACTTCACTATTCGTATCAATAACTGCAATGCTCGTATCTTTCTGTGCTGGACACTTCTTTGTCCTCAAAGATGAACTGAAGTTTGTGGCAATCCCGGTATATGCAGTGACGTGCTTGCCCGTAACATTTTTTGCAATAGCTCAGTTCCCATTGTACTTTGATCTTATGTGGGCTATGTTTAAGAACGTTCCACAGCGTAGCTACAGGTTGGTTGCCCAATAAGAATGTTCCACACCGCGTTGCTCCCTTCTTTTAGGCGTTTTTGAGAGTTTTCTTTGAGTTGGTCTTTTCAATTTGGGGTTATGCTTCTAAGTTAATGATGTTGTTGGGAGGGGCTTTTTCTTTTTTTTCCTTTTTTTTTTTTGTGTGTGAAATATGTTTGGTATGTATTGATATAATTGTGTTTTCATATTAATAAAAATATCTTCTCTTGCATATAAAAAAAAATTGGAAGTGTTTGAATTAGATGTTTTCCTTCATTATTCGAGATATTGACTTGGATTTCAAGGAAAATGTTCTATACGAGTATATTGAACTAATTTCCTAAATATATATATATATATATTCAAATTTAGATATTTTTCTTCATTATTTGGGATGGTTTCAAGAAATTGTTTCTCAAACTATTAATCTCAGGCCATGTATATTTTTCAGGTACTGAGTTAGATTGGATTATCATATTTAAGACTACTAATTTTGAAATTATTAATTCATTTAGATTTACATCTTATCGCATCTTTGGATTAGGCCAAATTAAGAAGAGGAATCAACAAAATCTTATCAATTTTATAATTTAACTAATTAATTTAAACATATCTTTAATTTCTCATTTTGTATTCTAGCTCCTCTTTTGGGATTCAATAGTCTCTCTTTGAGAATACCAAATTTGGGAGGAATATTAACTTGGACACCAATTTTTGCAACCAAATGTGGAATTACATATTTTGTTTGATTATTAATCTAATTTCAAGAGCACCTCACCTAAACAATCATGATTATATTTCTCAAATATAATAAAATTAAAATACTACAATGTGACACTTAACACTCTTTTTTATTTCTTTATTTCTTCTCTTATACTATATTTTTTTAAATCTCATCACATACAAATTATTATTCATAGGAAAAAGATTTCTACCCCCAGGGTGACACCCAGTGAGTGTGTCGTGCGGGTTAGACCAAAAAAACAATTTTTATTTATTTTTTTTATTTTTTTATTTTCGGCCAGTGGGCGCGCCACGTTACTGGGGGCGCGACCCCCACTGGGGGTATGAAGCAAAGTTGTATTCATAATATTCCATTTGAATTATTATTTTGATTAATACCACCGAATTATCTCCTCTCTTTTTTCTTTTTTATATTAATACTAGTACTTACTGTTATCACCCGATGTCCCGCACCAAATAAAAATCAATTTATTTAATTAATGAGAAAGGCAGACAAATTGAGAATGGAAAGTGGTAGTTGTTCTTGGGTGGGGCTCACTTAGCATTCCAACCGATTATTACCGAAATCAACCGATTTTATTAATATTTTTATTAAATGTCTCACATAATATAGAACTTTTACCATGTGAACTATATGAAACATTTGGTGAAATTTTCATAAAATATTTAAAATTTCTAACATTAGTCAACGAGGAATGACAAAAAAATTGAAAACCAACAATATCAAACAGATTGAAAATTAAAAATTACTTCTAACAAAATCATGATCAAACAACCAAACTGAATGTTCAATTAAAACAGTTCACCATTTTTCAAGAATAAAAAGGAACGTAGGCGACGAGTCGAATCAAACGGCTAGGGTTTCTCCGACAGTGAAACACGGTTGACTATTGAGATCGGGAAATTAATTGTTGGGCTGGATCGTGAAATCACTCGAGACTGTTAAATTATTTATTGGGCTGGGTCGTTAATGATAAACAAACAAAATGCTACACGAGCGAGTCACATGGATGCCACATGGGCTAGCCTACAGTATACCGGTTCAAGTCTACAAAGTACGGCCCAGTTTGGGCTTGTCATGAGAACTTCATGGTGACTGAGTTCAAAATATAATGACAAGTTCAAACGAACCCAATATTTTGAAAAGTATATTCCAGTATCCAAGTCAATTTGTACTAATATTCAACTAATCTGTAGTAAGATAAAATAAAAAAATTGTTCAGAATGATTTGAGATTTTTTTTTTCCTGAAATAACATAGTATTTTAGACTATTCAAAATTGATTTGGGAATAAATAAAATATAAAAGAACAAAATAATTTTGTTTGAAACATTTATTTGGATAAAATTATAAATACACTCCCGAAATTTACTTAAAATTCAAATTACTCCCATGATTTAGAAAATTACAAATATCTCCTTGTTAAAATTTTTATTGCAAGTTGTATTTGCCTACTTGTGTGCCATGTGATTATTTGTCCTTGCAATTCCAAGTCACACACTTTAACTATTATTTGTCCATTTGCTTGCAAGATTGAAAAGCAATTTTAAAAAAAATTATTTTAAATGATGGTCATTGCAATGACACTATTTATATATACTTTCATGGTGAACTTGTTTGCCATGCCGAATTGTTAAACAATCAAGAGGCATTCTAATCTTTGCAGGTATTCTACTGATATTTGTCTAATTTTATTTTTTGTCTATATATATTGTCACGACCTAAACTCGCCCCTATAGGTTTAGCATCGTAACTGGCAGTAATCCTTGGATTACCAAAGACCTTTGAACAAATTAACACATAATCAGGGGTTGCGAAAGCAAATATAGAAACATATATAATCCATAGAGTTGTGCAAACGTACATGAGACAGATAATTTAAAACCTTTTATATATATATATTATATATATGCAAAAGAACTAGTCACAAAACAACAAAAGTCTCAAGCTTATGCCATGGTTTACAAAACTCGATTGTTGAACTTTTTTCAGAACCTCCTCGGGAGACACAATGGTTGACAGACAAAACAAAAACTCTAAGTCATCAACTCTGAGCCTGGTCACGTGCCTGGTTGCCTACATACATAATATAAACAGTGAGCGAAACTCAATGAATAATAACAGAATAAAGATTTTAATGAATGATGTTCAGTTTCATATCATATCAATTAGAGAGATAAGCATAGTCATATAAAAAACATATTCATGTTTATATTCGTATTCAAATCATGTGTGGTACTTCCATTAACATTAACATATCTCTTTGGTCAAGCATATTAAGTTCCATAATAAAACTTTCGATACCAGGTAACACTCATACATGGGCCACGGTATTTTTTCCTCGGGCGAGAGCCTGGGCCACAGTATTGTTTCCCGGGCGAGGCATCTGCTAAGAATACCATAAATACATTTCAAAGATTGGATCATCATTCATGGAATCACAAATAGTCTTTTGTATCATTCAGAGACAGTTCATATCATATCATAATGTTCAGAAAGTATTTCATATCGAACATAGTTTTACTAAGTTATTACTCACAGATAGTTACACAGATAGCTTGATAGCAACTAATAGATCAACAGCTTACGGCGCGTGACCTACACAAACATAACAGATACACATACTGAAACACACGCTCGGATCGTACTTAACTTACTTCATTTCATTCTTCATGTGTTTTTTAGTTTAATCCTTATTATTATGTCTTAATCTTGGCCTAGGAATGCCTAGAATGCAATGAGGATGCTAAAATGTACTTGAAAACACTTAGTCAAAAATGCTAAAAACATGTGAGTGGTCGCTCAAGTGCAACTTTCTTCGCTCGAGCGGATGTCCAAACATGTGAGTGGTCGCTCGAGTGCAACTTCCTTCGTTCGAGCGGTCTGTAAACTCTGCAAAAGTACTGGTTGTGTGATTTTTCCGCTCGACGGTTGCTCGAGCGTGAGACTGAGGTATTCGCTCGAGCGCAACTCTTGTCGCTCAAGCGGTCTGCAAAAATTGCAAACTTATGGGAGCATGCATTTTACGCTCGAGCCAACTTTTGGTCGCTCAAACGAGAGTGCAAAATACAAAGTGGTCGTTCGACTGCAAGTTTTGTCGCTCGAACGGAGAAACAGAATCTAGAATTTCCAAATTGCTCTTCCAAGTTTAAAGTTCAAATTCAAAGCTACAAATTATGGTCTTTAGGGCCAAAAACTTGAGGAAACACTTGAAAACTAATAAAACATGGTGAATTCAACATCATTTCGCAAAATTAAGCCCAAAAGCATGTCAATTATTCAAAACCAAATCTTAACCTTAGTATATGACACATGCATGCATTGTGTTGAGTTCAACTCCTCAAATCATGAACAAATGAGATGTGATACACAAAATCATATTGAAGTCCCAGCGTTTAACAAATATAACTCCATGCATGTGAGGTTCAAAATGGAATTCAA
Source organism: Camellia japonica (assembly GCA_030407325.1). Classification (NCBI taxonomy): domain Eukaryota; kingdom Viridiplantae; phylum Streptophyta; class Magnoliopsida; order Ericales; family Theaceae; genus Camellia; species Camellia japonica. The sequence goes on from JAPPVO010000003.1 coordinate 24,607,893, forward strand.
ACTCAAATTTCATGAAGTATGCCTGCAATGCATAAATCATGCTCACATTCCTTAATCTAAGCTCAATTCTCAAATTTAAACACTTAAACCTGTTAAGTTCAACCACGTATGTCTTTAAGGGCATGATCCTTACCTAGAGTTCCTAATTCACTTGAATTCTAGCAAATTCTTGCTCAATTCCACAAATTTTCCTTCAATCTTACCAACTCCCCTTTTCTTCTTCTTGAATTTAATCATGGTTTAGCAATTAATCATAGGTCGAGGTTGTTACAATATCATCTAATTTTATATTTATTTTATGTGTTAAATTAATTTCTTATTGAATGAATGTGGTACATGACCCCAATTTCTATACAGTATAAAAAGATGGACAATTTCAATAATGATGGTGATTATGATAATGATGACAATGTCATTGGATCTTCACAACAACCAAATCACCTGTATGGGAATCTCTACCTAATGGCAGTAGCAGTGGCAGGAACAATTTGTGCAGAAAATTACCTAAATAAACAACCATGTAGGACATCTGCCTTCAGAGGACATCAATGGATGTTAGAATTGCAACATAGTAATGCTACAAGAATATATGAAAATTTTTAGAATGGACAGTAATTTTTTATCGATTATGCAATTTATTAGAGACTAACTATGAACTACAAAGTAGGAAAAAAGTTGGGGTTCAACAACAAGCTGCTATTTTTTGTTATTGTTGGTTAACATGCAAACAATAGAAATGCTCAAGAAAGATTCAATTATCGGGTGAAACTATTTCAAAATACTTTCACTTTGTTTTAAAAGCGTGTGAAAATGTCTGTAGATTAGGTGAAACCTTGGCAGAGAAGTGGGGTCTATCCGTACATAAAGAATACCCGAAAATATTACCCTCATTTTAAGGTAACTAGAAATACTCTCTCTCTCTCTCGCTCTCCCTCTCTCCCTCTTAAAAAAATATATATTTTATGATATTTTTTGTATGTAGAATTGTATTGGGGCAATTGATGGAACACATATCAAAGCTCAAGTGGAAGTAGAATACTTACCCCGTTTCATAGGTAGGAAGGGATACGCTACACAAAACATATTGGCAGTATGTGACTTTGATATGTGTTTCACCTTTTGCTTGCCTGGTTGGGAGGGAAGTGCACATGACACGCGAATTTTTTAGGATACAATTGGGAATCCAAACAATAATTTTTCATATCCACAAGGAGGTATGTATGTAACACAAATTAAGATTTATTCGTTTATTCTATATTAGTTATGTCATATTTTACTTTGTAGATGAGTATTATTTGGTTGATTCTGGCTATCCAAACACAAAGGTTATCTTGCGCCGTACAAAAGGGAGAGATATCAATAGTGGTGAAAAAATGGTAAAAGGAAGTGATGGTAAGTGGTGGAAAAAAATATATATATATATTATTTAGAAGTAATTTTATGATTGATGCATAATTTTTAATTTGTACAAATGCATAATTTTTTATTTTTAATGTGTTAAATAGTGAAAATAAAATACAAAGTTCAAGAGAAAATTACAATTCAATGATATCTTATTAATATTCTAAAGTTTCTCAATTAATTAATTAATTTTTAAAATATACACTTAGAACTATTTGAAAAAATAATTTAAAACTCATTTTTATCTTTTTAAATTTTTCTCAAAGAGCCCTTAATTTGATATCAGAAATGATACATCCCTCTAATTTTGAAACTTTAAACAGAGCTTTAATGACTTGATAATGAAAAAAAAAAAAAGCACAAGACACAAATATCACATCATTGTGAGACCTACGTACCATTAAAACTCTCTATGACTCTATACTTAGAGCTCCTAATATTTTTTTCATTTGATATTTCGTAAGTTAAAATTGCATCACACTTTCATCGTTAGCCCGAATGACAAGAGATGACAGTAACAGTAATTTGGGGTAGAAATGTGATATGGAAAATATTATGAATTTCAAATAATCTATTACTACACAAATCCTCATGTGTGCGGTCCCCACACCCATGTGAGATGTTTGATAAAAAATTTGGTAGACTATTTGGGATTTCTAACATAACTCATGTGATATAGCACCCCCGGCAATTACGTGGCATCCTAAGGTTGCATTTTAAAGGGAATTTTTTTGAGTAATGTTATAAGTCTCAAAAATTCTATTAAAATTTTTATCAAATGTCTCACATGGGTGTGAGACATTTGGTAGAAATTTTGATAGAATTTTTGAGAGCTTTAACATTTTTGAATTTTTTTTTCCAGAGATCTGATATTAAAATTCTATAAAATAAAAAAATATATAATACTTTTATAATAATTTAAAAAATTTAATATTTTATAACAAGAAAATTTGATTCAAACAAATTTTATCGACTCATGAAAAATTCACTTTTAAAATAATTTTTTTAATTTTTACAAATTTTTTGTCCCGATTTTACAAAGAAATTTCATCAAAAACTTTAACTAATAAAAAAACACATCTTAATCTCTTATATACACAGAATTAAACGGCCTGTTTGGTTTTGGTTTTCATAAAATACTATTTAGAAAATTCTATATTTTTATTTTTCGTATTTTTTCTTTTCAATGAATTTTTAATATTTAATCATACATTTTTTTTTTTAAACTACCCACATAAATATACTTAAAAGTATATATTTGAATGTCTAATATAGTCATTAAGGTTTAGGATATAATTGCCATTAAATTAAAAATTCTTCCCTTATTTATGGGAAATTCTATTTCCACACACCACATTATCTATGTATAGTAATTTGATTCTTAGGTATTTATCTTAATCCACACACCTCACATTCCAAATATGCTATTTTAATAAAAAAAATGCGCACACCTCTCATCAGATTATATTAGACAAAATTCGTAGACAACTCCAAGGCTCTGATGAGCCAAAATCAATACTGTCCTCTATGATTATTTCTGCAACAACAAAAAAAACAAAAACAATTTGATCAGAAAACACATATGGGTTTGTTCCAAAACACAGATTAAAAGCAAACCCATTTCTCAGAAAACACAAAATTAAGGATTACCTATCACACCTTAACACGATTCTGATAAAACCCAGTTTCTAATTTATGATGGGTCTCCTCAAAACCTCATGGAAACCAATTTAACCCCAAATTAGGAAAATTCCAAGATGACCCATTACTGAAAACACATTTCCAATAAACAACTTCAATGAAATTTGTAGTAGACACCAACAAATGATACACACAAACTAAAAGAAAATAAGAAAACATATAGTTAATAAATACAATTTTGTGGACTCTTGTGGAGTTAGCAGTTGAACCATCATCAATGAAGAAAAAATACGAAAAGTCACAAAACGAGTGTGTGCATACCCTCATCAGATTATATGGGTGAGATGGTGGTAGGTAAGATGATAATTTTGTTAAAAAATAAAATTATGATTCTTAAAAAAATTCATTAAATATATAAAATAAGAAAACTTGGTGCCTTTTTTATTTAGGCGTGTGGAAATGCAATTTGCCCCAAAAGCGACGACAGACAGGAAGAAACAGTTTACCATGTTGGCCGAATCAGGCACCATGTCAGTGGAAGAACAGTTTACCCGTCACCACTCGACAAACCTCTCCACCATCTCACTCAAGATTACATCTCTCCACTCACTCGCTTTCATTCCCTCGATATCTCAAAGCCAAATAATCTCTCTCTCTCTCTCTCTCTCTCTCCTCTCTCTCTATACAAGGGCTAATCGGAAGGTCTGCACAGGGATGAGACGACCTTCGTGGAACAAATCGCAAGCGATGCAACAATTCATCTCTCTCAAGAAACTCCGTATGATTCTCTACATTCCTCGCCCCCCTGCAATTCCACATCGTGTGCGTTTCAATCATCTACTATCCCTCACTCCCACACACTCTTTCTTTCTTTTTTTTTATATTTTTTTAGGAAAATGATTTTTCCCCACAATTTTCTCCCCCCGAAAAGCCCGAAATTTGCAATAGAGAAAGAGAAAGAGAGAGAGAAAGAGAAGAGAGGGGAAGAGGAGGAGCTCGTCGCCGTCGCCTCCGCCTCTGCCTCACAGCCCTCGCCTCCGCCTCTGCTCCGCCTCCGCCCCCTGCCTCTGCCTCCGGCCCCGCCTCTGCCTCCAGCCCGATTTTGTTGGCCCCCTCCCCTCCAGTTCTTCTTCTTCTCCTTCTCCTCCTTCTCCTTCTTCCTCTGATTTTCTTCTTCTGAAAAAAAAATTAAAATTAAAATTCAAAAACAACATCGATTTTTGAATTCGGGGGATTCGGGGGCTCAAATTCGAGCTCCCTAGCACAGTTGATTTTTTTATTACTACTAAAAAAAAGTCCAGAATGTTTATCTACTTTTAATAATGTTTTTTTTTTTTAATTCATTGATTCACTTGTAAACTGTAACTGTAGTGTATGTTTATTGATAGATTTATATTGAATAATTTATGATATATGTAAGAGCAACTAGTGGTTGTTATTAATTTGTTATTATCAATCAAACAAACAGCTTTACTTCTGTCAGCCTGTAAGGAATGAGGTTATAAGATATGAATTGTTAACAATATAATTTGTCTATATGAGCTTCAGTATGAGAACGAACAACCACTAATTGTTGTTGGACCCGATATCTAAGATCCTAGTTTGGTAATGCAAGTAGAGCATTTGCAAACAATTTATACATGTGGTGGGTTTAAATGGAAAGCTTGTTTCTAGTATTGTTGGATCATGTTTTCTACACTTGCAGACTTTCTTTCATTATACATGCTAAAAAAGCACAGTGCACTTAGCATCATTTGTTTTGCTACATTGTTTGGACTTAAAGATCTTTGTTTGAAAATTTTGCCACTGCCCTGCATCTCCATTTGTGAGTTTAAGAGACTATGGAAATCAAAAGGAAGAAGAAGGGATAGAGCGGAATTTAAATAATAATACCGAGTAATAATAACGTTCATCTCGACGGGGAGTTTTGAGGTTAAATTCACAACAACGGTCTTTTCTGTATTTGGGATTTTGCTGTGATGATTAGAATATGTCTGTTCAAGAATGATTCCAGTAGATATTTGATAGTGAAAGAGAATATTTATTGTGGAGCAAAAACAAGGATAAATTCGTATTCACAGACATGAGGGCTAAGGTTATATAAGAAGAAGAATAATCTATGATCCAAATATTCCTGGAAATTATTAACAAAGGTAAAATCATATTCACAAATTCAATATTAGATCAGATATATTCAAATTGGGCGTCTATTCCAAATGGAAATTATTTGACAGTAAAAGAGAATAATCTATGATCGGGGGAATGCTTACCGCGAGTCTTCCTTCCTTATCTAAGATAAGGGCACTTAACTCTTTCCTTCCTTTTCCGTACGACTCCCTTCCCTCCTTGTCTTTCGCAGAGTCTTCAATCCGCTTAGCCGTCTTTCAGCTTCCTAAGATCAATAGCGTAGGCAGGATAGCTAGACCTCTTATTGTGAGTCTCTTTCTCATTCACTCACTTTGTCTCCCCCTTAACTGTAAATGGCGTAATGTGTAGTGCAAGTTGATCGCTAAGGATGTCTTAGCCTCAGAGACCTCTGATTCGATTTCCTGAGTAGCTAAAGGAAAGGAAATCTTGTTGGTTGGCTAGAAGAGAAGTGCTATTCGTTGGATCCTTGAAGCAGCTTTCCTCTTCTTACTTACGCATTTCCTATCTTATCTAATCTAAACAACTTTCTAGTGCAATATCTGACGGTAGCAAGCTCCGTGGCTAGTCTGCGCTCTTTGGACTTTTCAAATGCCGACCTCTAGGAGATAGGAGAGAAATTTAGATTTCTGCTAATATTTCACGGTAGGTGGTAATCGTAATAGTCACCGAGTCACTGCTTGTCCCAACTTGTACTTTATTCTATATCCTTCTGTATCTCATACACAAAGAGGGGACTCTATCATACCTGTTTTTACAGAGTTTACGGCCGTAGATCGGTGCAGTTTTCTGTTCTTCTATGGCGATCTCACCCTACGTATCTCTAGACGCGCCCGCGAAGGGGCCTCACCGTGCTACAGTTCGGACTCGAATTGTCACGGTTCTTAATCTAAACCAAAGAGTCCAAATCCGACAAATCGTTTTGAGAAAACAGATTTTTGAAAGAAGTGCCAAACATGGACTGCTTTGCCAGATACAGAGTCGCCACCTAAATATTTTTTAATGGGGGAATTTAGGAAACCCTGACTCGTTTGCCTAAGGCCACGTGTCCGTCATTACCAGAGTTGCCTCGGCTCGGGAAATTGGGTACGATTGGAGAAGGTCAGCTATGAGCACCCCCTCTCACCCAATCCGAAGATCGGCCTCTACAAACCATGATATCTTGTTTTAAAAACATTACGTGTTCTTATTCCGGTTATTAGCCTAGAATTACTATGTTATGCGCACAGCAAACAAGTATAGACCAAATCGCCTAAATTGGAACAAAACATTTCATGTTTATTTCGATAATGATTTGCTACTCGCAAGTAGGCTAAAAGTGCAGGTTTTGCCACCCTCAAGTGGGCTTAAAACTCACAGTTTTAATGCATTATTCCAATTCAAGTAATTTGACCTCCATCCACAGGCATTCAAGCAGTTATATCACATAAGCAGCTAGCCTCATGGTAATCATGCTATTATGGCAACACTCACACGCATGCGGTATGCTAAAGCATAAAAGCTCACCTAGTACTCCAAGCCAAAACAGAAACTAGTTAGTAATCATATGCATGATCCTAGTTCATGTTAAGATGGCTAATTCAACACATACGGGATGTAGCTGGAGTAGGCTCAGCTATCCTAAAGATGACATGTGAAATGCTGCAACTAACAAGTACTCAATTTAGAATTGAAATACAAATGCAGTTAGCATGATGTACCGAGCCCGAGGCATGTAAGACAAATGTATGGATGCACGCATGCGTAGCATAAGGTATGCTAATTTAAATATGCCCTAATACTAACCACTGAAAGCGGATAAATAAAAGGGAAGAAAGACATGGGATTGGAAGACATGCACACACTCACGCACGCTTATTACACAATTGCCCTCGCTCGAAGGGTCCGAATAAATATTACAAACCGAATAAATAATTAACTACCTAGCTAATTAAATATTACAAAAACTCTTAACTAATTAACAAATTAATTAAGCTATTAAAGCAATAAAAGGCCTCGGGAAGAGGGATGCATGCATGCTCGGATTGGCTTCGCCCGGAAATCTATTGCCATGACACATGTTGCCTCTGTTTCCACTGTTTGGCACCTCTGAAGACTAAACAAGTCCCAAGGTATGCTCTCTGTACACTGTGGAGTGCCACCGGCCAAGGTAAATGATCACCGGCTAAGGGGATGTGGTCATCGGCCACTGGTGTGACTCTCGGCCAGCAATACATGGTGGTCGGCACTGTATATAGTCGACCGGCCAATTCTTCTTGCAGAACCTGTTTTGACAGCAGCAGAGGGCAAAACATGGCATGGAAATGCATTTCAAGCAAATGTGTGCACCGCCACATCCCTTATCATGTTTGTGACTCAAAGGGGTATGGTGCTCAATTCTCGGACCACCAATCGCGCATTTCAATGCATGATGGCCCAAGAAACCAAGTATGCATTTTCAATGTAGAATGAAATGCACATAAACAAACAATGAACTCAACCTCTATCATACTCAATTCAAGAGGCAAAGCATGCATGCCAATGTAATGCAATCTAGGCATGTGAGCTAAGTGTGCAACATGATCATGCAAACAACAAAACCATGTGCAATAGGCACATGAACTAAACAAGTAAGCATGTAAGGCATATAACATCAATGTTAATGACACACATGCAACAACATGAAAGGCATAACACATGTAAATATGCAAAGCAACTTAACGCAAGAAGCATGCCAAATGCGATGACACTTAAACATGCAACATGTTAATAGGCTAAGTACCTAAACATACAAACATGTATAGCATGCAACAACATGCCAAAGGGATGGTCTTAAACTAATTTGGACAGCTCTCTACTAGGTCCAAAACAGTGGCCAACATGCTCAAGAATGGAAGCCAAAACACATACAAATAGGCATGCATACAAGGTCCAACACTTAGGCACATAGAGACAACTTTTAAGCACACTTAAAAGAGGAAGAACATGGGCATATGGCATGCAATGTAAGCTCTGAAAATCATGTTAATGATGGTGCCAAAACAAGCAAACAAGAGAAGCATAGCATGCAACAAATGGTCTAAAGCCTAAGGCTCACCAAAGAAGCATTGAACTACACTTAGTGCAACCACACATGGCATGAATTAAGTGACTGAAAACAGAGATGTGACATGCTAAAATGAGCCTCAAAACCCACCTAAATGGCATCTAAATGGCTTAAGTATGGAAACATGCACAAGGGCCCAAACAATGAACATAAGATAACAATCTTTTAACACATTAAAGGGGTATCAAATGCAAGCATATAAGCATGCCACAAGGACTGAAATAACATGACAAGTGGTTCCAAACCACTGAAATGATGCAAGGATGGCATGCTAGAGGGGTCAATGCTCAAGGCATACAAGAGAGTTTGTATGGTAACTATACAAAGCAAAGCATGGATGACTCAAATGACCAAAAATAGTCCCTTAGCATACTAAAACAAGCATAAAAGCTTCACAAAGCTAGGCCAAAACACATGAGCATGGTAGTTTAAATGCTAGGCACATGTTAAGGCAAATCATGGCATTACAAGACATGTATGCAAGCTAAGCATGGTGTGTCCAAACCAAGTAAAAACAGTGCTATATCATGGCAAAATAAGCACAAATAATACTTAAGACATGGCCAACATGAACTTAAAAATGGTGCTCACACATGAGGCTAAAATGGCACTTTTTGAAGACAACAAGGAGAGGGGGTGGCTCTCTCCTTCTTGGACCTTAAACCACCATCCTCACCACTGAAATCCCTCAAGATTTCAGTGGTGAGGAGGCCCAAATAAGGTGGTCCCAGAGCTCACCAAAAACACACAAAGATGGGGCCAAACAAGGCCTAAGAGGGGGTAAACAACCTCAAACACAAAAGTGACCTTAATGAAGTATCTTAAAAAAAAAAAAAAAAAAAAAAACAGAACTGTTTTATGTTATAAACAAAACTCAAATCAGCAAGCAAGACAGGCTAAAAGTGTGTGCAAAAACGGGGAATAAAGAGGGAAAATGAGTTACCTTTGTAGCCAAAAGGGGACAGCAGCCTCTTGGTCCAAAAAATAGTCCCTTAGCCTCTGAAAGTGGCCTCCAAGCTCCTTAGGTTGATGATGGAGGTGTTATGCTCGGAGGTGTAGTTCAAATGGCCAAGAACTAGACCCTTTTGCACCCTCTAATCCACACAAATGTAGAGAGAGAGGGAGATATAGAGAGGGAGTGATATATATATGATATATATCAGATTTTCTAACCCTTGAAATGGGAGGAGAGGCCCTCTATTTATAGAGCAAGGCAAAAGGCCTAAGCTTATTGGAGAAGCTAAGGCAAAAGGGTCAAACGGGGCAAGCTTCTCTTAGAAGCTTGGAGCAAAAGGGCCAGGCTTCTTGGAGAAGCTAGGCAAAGGGGTCAAGCTTCTTAGAGAAGCTAGACAAAGGGGTCAAGCTTCTTAGAGAAGCTAGAGGAAAAGGTGCAAAAGGTGCAAAAGGTGCAAGCTTCTCTTGGAAGCTTAGAAGGGTTCAAGCTTCTTGGAGAAGCTTGGAGTAAAGGGTTCAAGCTTCCTCAAGAAGCTAAAACAAGGGTTCAAAAGGTTCAAGCTTCCTCAGGAAGCTAAAAACTAAGGGTTCAAAAGGTTTAAGCTTCCTCAAGAAGCTAAAAACCAAGGGTTCAAAAGGTTCAAGCTTCCTCAAGAAGCTAAAACAGGGGGTTCAAAAGGTTCAAACCCCCTCAAGAAAAGGTCTCAGCCAGAAAAAGTGGCTAATCGGCCAACAAAGTTGGCCGACCGACCACAAAATGTGCCGACCGACCATCAAATGTGCTGACCGGCCATCACCAATGGCCAGTGGCAAGAAAACAGAGCCGGTGGCCTCAACCCAAGGCCGGTGACATGTGGGGATGTCCAATCAAGCCATTCCCTGCCCTCAGAAGCAAAAACACAAGTCGAGAGGTCTTGAGGCAAGGCACGCGACCGAAACCTCCGAGAACTCAAGACGAACACAAACATAGATGATCACCGAGTGTTCAAACGGTGACGTCCAAGTCTTGAGGACGGTCAAAAATGGGGTTTCTACAATTGCCCCTCTTTGACAAAACTCGAAAGTCATAACAATGACGGGAGTGAGTGTCAAAGCCCATAGACGACCCATTTTTAACAAGGCCGAAGACTTAGACAAAGCATACAAGCTACAGATAAAGATATGCGCCCGAAGGCAGGGGCAAAATGCAACTGACAATGCAAGAAGCCGAACATAACTTATGATCATGTAAAGAAACATAGGGACGTATCTCGGTGTTTCGGAAAGGTATAAGCATTGGAACGTATTCCAAATGCTTTTAACCAAAGAGGGAGGAACATAGGGACGTATCCCTGTATTTCGGAAGAGCGGAAGAAACATAGGGACGTATCCCGGTGTTTCGAAAAAGAGAGAAACGTAGGGACGTATCCCAATGTTTAAAAAAGAGAGAGAAACGTAGGGACGTATCTCGGTGTTTCGAAAAGAGAGAAACGTAGGGACGTATCCCGGTGTTTCGGAAGGAAAGAGAAACATAGGGACGTATCCCGGTGTTCCGCAAGGAATGAGCATTGGAACGTATTCCAAATGCCCTGAACCAAAGAGGGGAAAACATAGGGACGTATCCCGGTGTTTCGGAAAGAGTATAAGCATTGGAACGTATTCCGAACGCCTTTAACCGAAGAGAGAGAAACATAGGGACGTATCCTGGTGTTTCAGGATGGTGTGAGCATTGGAACGTATTCCGAGTGCTTTTAACCGAAGAGGGAGACACATAGGGACGTATCCCGGTGTTTCAGGATGGTGTGAGCATTGGAACGTATTCCGAGTGCTTTTAACCGAAGAGGGAGACACATAGGGACGTATCCCAGTGTTTCGGAAAGAAGGGAGAAACATAGGGATATATCCCGGTGTTTCAGAAAGGTATAGACACATAGGGACGTATCCCGGTGTTTCGGGAAGAAGGGAGAAACATAGGGACGTATCCCGGTGTCTCGGAAAGAAAGAAGAAACATAGGGACGTATCCCTGTGTTTCGAAGGAAGGAGAAACGTAGGGACGTATCCCGGTGTTTCGAAATGAAAGATGTGAGCATTGTGAACGTGTTCCAAATGCTCTAAACCAAAGGAGGTCTAACCCGTCGCACGCACGAGGAGAAAGAATGATAATTGCAAGTGAAAAGGTGCATAACAATGCAAGTAATGAGCATAACAATACTAGATAGATGTGCGTAATCAATGCAATGAATGACAATAACAATGCTAGTGAAGTGGGTGCATAACAATGCAATTGGAACGTGCATCACAATGCAAGTGAAGTGGGTGCATAACAAAGCAATTGGAACGTGCATCACAATGCAAGTGGAACGTGCGTGACAACGCATATTTGGAACAAAATGCCGAATAAGGGAATACAAGCCTTAACAAGACCAATTCAAACACAACCTCCGATTTACCTCTCGGAGGGGTCACAATATATTTCAAAAGGATACACCTCGTGCATGCCAACTGACGATGAGCTACGCATCAAAGACATGAATTGAAAACAATTTGAGCTGAAAAGTGGGTTTCTCTTGCACTTTCTTACTTATACTTCCAAACCGCAGTTACTACCTTTCCTTCCTGGCTATGTTCACAACTTTCCCTATTCTCCAACGGGATGACAGACTAGGTTGGTTCAGTATCCAGAATTGAGGTGCATACACGCTATCTCAATCTATGGGGGCTGCCATACAGATTTCAAGTCGGGGATACACCCCTAGGTATTTAAACCAGACTTTAGTCTCGGAAATCCCGAACCTTTGTGTTCTAGGCAATAGCCGTTCAAACTCTAGTTTCCACCGTCGCAGTTGGTCTCCTAGGAACTCATTGTAAACACAACCAAGATGCCTCTGGCAGGGACTGGTTTTCTGAGGGAGCACTTTGATTGCCATTCTGGCTTGAAGCAAACCTGATCTTGAGCTTGAGGTAGAGGCACACCCATACTTCGGAGTAGTGACAAGGCCTGAAGAGGTACATCCGGAGTACAATCACGGAATTTGCTGAAGGTGAAACACACACAGATGTTTCGATTTTCCCTCTTTTCTTTTGCTTTGCAGTCCGGAACCTATATAGCTTCAGATAGATCCAGATTTTACTGTTCTTACATGACCTGGGTTGAACCCTGCGGTTTTATGAAAGAACAAATCCTGTTTTGCACAAATGTGGAGAATGACACAGCACTCTGAGCACAAAACGATTTATTTTTGAAATCAAGAAAAGAGTTCTTAACCAGGTATTGAGCCTACGACTGAACACAGCGAAAAAGACTCAACAACGGAAAACAAAAGGCTAAACAACCTAAACACATCGAGACACACTCGGAACGAATCAAAACAAAAGACACGACACACAGACGTGTTACAAAGACAAGAGACCTCTCAGTTCACGAGGAGCCAGTTTCTCCGGGTAGTGTTTCCCACCCTTTTCTCATTTGTGATTCTCACATCACTCAGGCACTCAATCTCTATTTTTCTGGAAAAAAAAAAGCCCTTTTTCTCACTTTTTCTCTCATCGCACATCTCTCTATTCTTCAATCTCTCATTTTTTATCCCTTCCCTGGGTGGTTGGTGGATAAATAAGAAGTTGCGGGCTCTTGCCCCTAGCATTCTGCTAGATTCTTTTTCTTCTGCGCACAGCAGTGAACTTTTCCACAGAGGGGTTGCGCCACAACTGGGTGTGTAGCAAATCTGCAGCTGACATCGATTGACAATGCTTTGCTGGGGAGTTTGGACGTGATTAGATCTGTCCAGATGAGGGAATAGAATATCTTGTCGCATTCCAATTCGTGCTTTGCACTTGACTTGATACCTCGTTGTTCGGAGGATAAGAGAGTCTTCGGCCCTTTGCTGACAGCTTCAGCTGTGCCCTTTTCCTGGCAAGTAGAGTGTCTTTCTTGGCAAATATGTTGACAATGGGGAAAGACAGGAAGCCTGACTCAAATGTGTCCCTAGTTCATCATTTTGACCATTTTTTATTTTGTTTTTCTACGAAAACAATTTTGACCAATATGAGAGTTAGATTAACATCCTTGTTCAACTTTCTGATTTAAAATCATGCAAGTCAGGTTATGAGCGTTGAAAATTTTCCTTTTTGGGTCCAAGAAAATGGTCCAGTTTTAGAAAAAATGGAATAATTTTCGAGAGAATTAGTCAACCTCAATAAAAATTCTCAAAAACTGTTTTTGCAGATGGTCACTGCTCAACGAGCACGAAACCTACTCTTGAGATGCACGACCTCGAACCCATAGCAATGGAAAATTGCCTCTTGTCTGAAGGACACTGTATGGCAACGGAAAGTTGCCCCTTGTTTGAATAGCACTGCAGCACATTGAACGGCAACGGAAGGTTGCCCCTTGTTTGGATAGCACCGCAGCGCATTGTAATCAGTCCTAAGAGCAATGATTGCAACCGAACTCTCGGATACAGAGAAGGCGTGGACCATCAAAACCAATACATAGACACACTTGATTTGGAAGTGTTTATGGCTGGACTTCAGAATGAAGTTGCCTACGTATCCCAAACATGGGAATCAAGCCTTACGTAGTTCGGGGTAAGGTACACTCAGGTATTTAACCTCTCCTTTTGCGCTCTAACTTTTGCCAAGGCCGCCCTTCCGGGTTTTCAACCTTGCGAGCTTCGTTTTTCTTTTCTTCTCAATCTTTTTTTTTTTCATCTTTTTTCATTGTTTTTCTTTTTTTTTTCTTTCTTCGCATTTTTTGTCATTCTTTGCATTTTTCTTTTTTCTTTTTTTTTTTGTTCTTTTTCTTCTTTTTCTTGCTCTAAGTTTTGCCTGGGTCGCCCTTCCGGGTTTTCGGCCCAGCGAGCCTCTCAAGGGTAAAAGTGTAGCTTTGTCCATGTCAAATGGTTTTGAGATCCTGAAGTCATCTGAATCTAGGAGAATGGCTGCTGTTCGCTGACGATGCAAGAGTCCATCCAATGGGGGGCTGAATTTGCCCCTAGTGTTGCGGATAGGAACTCAGTTGTTCTTCAGCAATACCTTCTTCCTTCCTCCCTTCTAGGATTTGGCATTCTTGCCGACCTTCTTTAATTTGTGGAATGATCCATCTTCGGCTCTTCGAGCACAATTGAAATTCTTTGCCCCTAGTTCCAGGGGTGCTTCTGATCTAGCTTTGCAAGCTTCTTCTGGTCATAACTGATCTTCTTGATCTGACTTTGGTGCCTCTTGTTCGAGGGCTGCTTTGAATCTGGCCACACAGGCCTTACGTTATAGTTGACCATTGAACATTCTGAATTTTAAGTCCAAGGTTTGAAAATGAGGGGTTGAGTCTCGAGGCTGAGAGTGATCCTAGGCTGCACAATCTCAAGAGCGATTCCACATAAGTCTTCGCGGGATCGCGCAAAACATTTTTTGAAATCTTTTAAGAAAGCGACAAATCGCTCGCGCTGAAGACAGTGTAGGACCAATCCGGATCAAGCCAGGATCCTTCCCAGTACTCACACTAACAAGCATGATCTCAATCATTAAGGGCTTAGCATGCCTCTCTTTCTCTCAATTGATCAAATTTTTGCAAATCCCGAGGAATTCCTTCATCTTCGTTTTCACCGCAGTGTTCAAAAAGGTTTTAAAAAAACTTAGGTCAATGCAATGAGTTCAAGGCATAGAAAAGCAGGCGAAGAGCACTGTCATTTCATTCAAACTTCTGGCACAACTAGCACACGGCAGAAGCAAACACAAGGGTGCGAAAATGTACTGTTGTTTCATTCAAATCTGTTGGCGCAACTGGCTCCATGGCAGAAACAGACTCAAAAGAAAGCGAAAAGACAAACACAAAATGAGAAAGGGATGTCCGAGGCAACATCCTCGGAGTCACCCGACTCCAACAAAACAGGACTGACTTGGTACAACAAGACAGACCCAACTGACTCAGCATGAAAAGACTGACTCAAAACAAAGAGATAGACTCAAAACAAAACAACAGAACTGACTCAATACCCAAGCCAGAAGTTACAAAACTGCATTCGCAGATCCTCAAAAAGTGCGTGCCAGACGCCACATCCGAAATATACCGGGCGCCGCCCACAGGTGGTCTAACCCTGATCACATACTCGCAGTATCCTCAAAGTCCAACAGCTCGGTAGTAACAGACTTGGCTGAGGTGGGGTGGAGGATAACTTCGTTGTCGATCAAATCTTGCACCTCATGACGAAGGAGGAAACAGTTATCAGTAGCATGACCGGTTTGCTGGTGGTACGCGCAGTACAAGGCAGCATCATGTGTGAGAGGGAGATTCTTCGGGAGAGGCCGAGGTGCCCCCTTTCGGCCAGGATCTGAAGTGCCTTGGACAAAGGCATGTAAAGAGCATGAAAGACCCTGCGCCCTCGGGACAAGTACTTCGAAGGCTGAGAATTCTTGCTAGACGCACTAGCGAAAGGCCGGCAGCCACTGCCTTGACTTTCTGATCTTTCCCAGGTGCAGAGTTGGGAGCGGAAGGAACTGTTCTGGCATGACGGGGCCTATCCCGGTTTTCTGACTGGCTTGTACTGCCCTCGGTTAGAGTGGGGAAAACATCATCCACAGTCTTGGTCACGACTGCGAATACCTGTTGTTTACTCATCCCCCGACTTTCAAAGCCTCGACTGCCCACAGTAGTTGCTCAACAGGATCAGCATCTGTTTTCATTTTGTCCTTGCTTCTAGCCTCAGCCTGATCAAGGATTTGGGTTAATGTTGATACATCATTGTTATAGCTTGAGATCACCTCTGGTTAGCTGAGCTCGATCACAATCCGTCCTAATAGCGGGGGCTCCTATGGTATAAAATTCCTGGCATATGGTGTGGCTGGTGGGGAAGCCGACATCCCGTAAGCGAGGTTCGCCACAGACCTCTGGAGGTCACCAATCATCCCCATCAATTCGAATGTGGTGGGCTCACGAGCCTGGTACAACTGGGGGTCCAGACCGGGTGTGCAACAGGCGACCTGGGTGGATGCGGCACATCAACATTGGTTTCACTTTGCAGGGTGATTCCTTGATCTAATGCGGCTGTCATCACCACAATCTCCTCCAAATTCTGCGTCATCATAAGTCCGTTGTACTGAACGGTGACTGACGGATCAGATATCTGTCTTGCCTCAGCAAGGGGAAACACTGGTTATTCTGTATCAACTCTCTGAACTAAAAGGAAAAACAAGCAGCATTTCAGCCCAAATGGAACAAACACAGGTGTAGCCGAACAACTGTACTCTACTACTGGTCATTGTTCCCCAAAATAACTTCCCCAAAACACTGAATCAGATGCCCGCAGATATAACTGATTCTCACAAATACTGATACTGGTGCCCTCAGGCTTGATACTCAAACTCGCAAACTGATATGTGCTTTCCTGTAGAGATACACTCTAAAAGCACATAGCAAGTAAGTGAGAGCCAAAACACTCCTATGTTGGGGTAGGGTTTCCCTGTCCTATTTTGTCAGGAGCTAGGGTTTCACTACGCACGCAGTAGTTTCAAACAACCTAATATCGGGTAAGCAACCTGTCCTAGCTTGGAATGGTCACTATGGATTCCGAATATGCACTAGGCCGAATGGTCAAAGGGGTTGCCCCGGTAAAAACGGGTTTGTGTTCCCCTACTATCAGAGCCCATAACCGTTCAGCCTTATGGTCCATGCCTTGACAAGACAAGCCTCCGGCAAATCGTTCAGGAATGGCAGATGGCCAACACGGTGTCCTAGGCGCACTAATGCACATGCAATGCAAATAAACACATAAGTGTAGTCAAAACAGGATATCACGAGTTCGAGTCAAGCTCTCTAAATCTCCCCAGCAGAGTCGCCAGAAACTGTAGACGCGCCCGCGAAGGGGCCTCACCGTGCTACAGTTCGGACTCGAATTGTCACGGTACTTAATCTGAACCAAAAAGTTCAAATCCGGCAAATAATTTTGAGAAAACAGATTTTTGAAAGAAATGCCAAACATGGACTGCTTTGCCAGATACAGAGTCGCCACCTAATATTTTTAATGGGGGATTTAGGAAACCTGACTCGTTTGCCTAAGGCCACGTGTCCGTCATTACCAGAGTTTGCCTCGGCTCGGGAAATTGGGTACGATTGGAGAAGGTCAGCTATGAGCACCCCCTCTCACCCGATCCGAAGATCGGCCTCTACAAACCATGATATCTTGTTTTAAAAACATACGTGTTCTTATTCCGGTTATTAGCCTAGAATTACTATGTTATGGCGCACAGCAAACAAGTATAGACCAAATCGCCTAAATTGGAACAAAACATTTCATGTTTATTTCGATAATGATTTGCTACTCGCAAGTAGGCTAAAAGTGCAGGTTTTGCCACCCTCAAGGGGCTTAACTCACAGTTTTAATGCATTATTCCAATTCAAGTAATTTGACCTCCATCCACAAGCATTCAAGCAGTTATATCACATAAGCAGCTAGCCTCATGGTAATCATGCTATTATGGCAAACTCACACACACTGCACGCATATGCTAAAGCATAAAAGCTCACCTAGTACTCCAGGCAAAACAGAAACTAGTTAGTAATCATATGCATGATCCTAGTTCATGTTAAGATGGCTAATGCAACACATACGGGATGTAGCTAGAGTAGGCTCGGCTATCCTAAAGATGGCATGTGAAATGTTGCAACTAACAAGTACTAAATTTGGAATTGAAATACAAATGCAGTTAGCATGATGTACCAAGCCCGAGGCATGTAAGACAAATGTATGGATGCACGCATGCGTAGCATAAGGTATGCTAATTTAAATATGCACTAGTACTAACCACTGAAAGCGGATAAATAAAAAGGAAAAAAGACGTGGGGTTGGAAGACATGCACACACTCACGTACGCTTATTACACAATTGCCCTCGCTCGGAGGGTCCGAATAAATATTACAAACCGAATAAATAATTAACTACCCTAGCTAATTAAATATTGCAAAACTCTTAACTAATTAACAAATTAATTAAGCTATTAAAGCAATAAAAGGCCTCGGGAAGAGGGATGGATGCATGCATGCTTGGATTGGCTTCGCCCGGAAATCCATTGCCATGACACATGTTGCCTCTATTTCCACTGTTTGGCACCTCTGAAGACTACACAGTTCCCAAGGTATGCCTCTGCACACTGTGGATGCCACCGGCAAGGTAAATGATCACCGGCTAAGGGGATGTGGTCATCAGCCACTGGTGTGACTCTCGGCCAGCAATACATGGTCGGTCGGCACTGTATGTAGTCGACCGGCCAATTCTTCATGTAGAACCTGTTTTTGACAGCAGCAGAGGGCAAAACATGGCATGGAAATGCATTTCAAGCAAATGTGTGCACCGCCACAACCTTTATCATGTTTGTGACTCAAAGGAGTATGATGCTCAATTCTCGGACCACCAATCGCGCATTTCAATGCGTGATGGCCCAAGAAACCAAGTATGCATTTTCAATGTAGAATGAAATGCACATAAACAAACAATGAACTCAACCTCTATCATACTCAATTCAAGAGGCAAAGCATGCATGCCAATGTAATGCAACCTAGGCATGTGAGCTAACTGTGCAACATGATCATGCAAACAACAAAACCATGTGCAATAGGCACATGAACTAAACAAGTAAGCATGCAAGCATATAACATCAATGTTAATGACACACATGCAACAACATGAAGGCATAACACATGTAAAATATGCAAAGCAACTTAACGCAAGAAGCATGCCAAATACGATGACACTTAAACATGCAACATGTAATAGGCTAAGTACCTAACATACAAACATGTATAGCATGCAACAACAGGCCAAAGGGATGGTCTTAAACTAATTGGACAGCTCTCTGCTAGGTCCAAAACAGTGGCCAACATGCTCAAGAATGGAAGCCAAAACACATACAAATAGGCATGCATGCAAGGTCCAACACTTAGGCACATAGAGACAACTTTTAAGCACACTTAAAAGAGGAAGAACATGGGCATATGGCATGCAATGTAAGCTCTGAAAATCATGTTAATGATGGTGCCAAAACAAGCAAACAGAGAAGCAAGCATGCAACAAAATGGTCTAAAGCCTAAGCTCACCAAAGAAGCATTGAACTACATTTAGTGCAACCACACATGGCATGAATTAAGTGACTGAAAACAGAGATGTGACATGCTAAAATGAGCCTCAAAACCCACCTAAATGGCATTTAAATGGCTTAAGTGTGGAAGCATGCACAAGGGCCCAAACAAGGAGCATAAGATAACAACCTTTTAACACATTAAAAGGGTATCAAATGCAAGCATATGCCACAAGGACTGAAATAACATGACAAGTGGTTCCAAACCACTGAAGTGATGCAAGGATGGCATGCTAGAGGGGTCAATGCTCAAGGCATACAAGAGAGTTTGCATGGTAACTATACAAAGCAACGCATGGATGGCTCAAATGACCAAAAACAGTCCCTTAGCATACTAAAACAAGCATAAAAGCTTCACAAAGCTAGGCCAAAACACATGAGCATGGTAGTCTAAATGCTAGGCACATGTTAAGGCAAATCATGGCATTACATGACATGTATGCAAGCTAAGCATGGTGTGTCCAAACCAAGTAAAAACAGTGCTATATCATGGCAAAATAAGCACAAATAACACTTAAGACATGACCAACATGAACTAAAAACTGGTGCTCACACATGTGGCTAAAATGGCACTTTTTGAAGACAACAAGGAAGGCGTGGCCCTCTCCTTCTTGGGACCTTAAAGCAACCACCATCCTCACCACTGAAATCCAGGGCGTGGCCCTCTCCTTCTTGGGACCTTAAACCACCATCCTCACCACTGAAATCCCTCAAGATTTCAGTGGTGAGGAGGCCCAAACAAGGTGGTCCCGGAGCTCACCAAAAACACACAAAAATGAGGCCAAACAAGGCCTAAGAGGGGGTAAACAACCTCAAACACAAAAGTGACCTTAATGAAGTACCTTAAACACACACAAAAAAAAAAAAACAGAACGTTTTTATGTTATACACAAAGCTCAAATGAGCAAGCAAGGCAGGCTAAAAGTGTGTGCAAAAACGGGGAATAAAGAGGGAAAATGAGTTACCTTTGTAGCCAAAAGGGGACAGCAGTCTCTTGGTCCAAAAAACAATCCCTTAGCCTCTAAAAATGGCCTCCAAGCTCCTTAGGTTGATGATGGAGGTGCTGTGCTAGGAGGTGCAGCTTAAATGGCCAAGAACTAGACCCTTTTGCACCCCTCTAACCCACACAAATGTAGAGAGAGAGGGAGATATAGAGAGGGAGTGATATATATATGATATATATAAGATTTTCTAACCCTTGAAATGGGAGGAGAGGCCCTCTATTTATAGAGCAAGGCAAAAGGCCTAAGCTTCTTGGAGAAGCTAAGGCAAAAGGGTCAAAGGGGGCAAGCTTCTTAGAAGCTTGGAGCAAAGGGGTCAAGCTTCTTAGAGAAGCTAGACAAAGGGGTCAAGCTTCTTAGAGAAGCTAGAGGAAAAAGTGCAAAAGGTGCAAGCTTCTCTTGGAAGCCTAGAAGGGTTCAAGCTTCTTGGAGAAGCTTGGAGTAAAGGGTTCAAGCTTCCTCAAAAAGCTAAAACAAGGGTTCAAAAGGTTCAAGCTTCCTCAAGAAGCTAAAAACCAAGGGTTCAAAAGGTTCAAGCTTCCTCAAGAAGCTAAAAACTGAGGGTTCAAAAGGTTCAAGCTTCCTCAAGAAGCTAAAATAGGGGGTTCAAAAGGTTTAAACCCCCTCAAGAAAAGGTCTCGGCCAGAAAAAGTGGCTAATCGGCCAACAAAGTTGGCCGACGACCACAAAATGTGCCGACCGACCATCAAATGTGCCGACCGGCCATCACCAATGGCCGGTGGCAAGAAAACAGGGCCGGTGGCCTCAAGCCAAAGCCGGTGACGTGTGGGGATGTCCAATCAAGCCATTTCCTGCCCTCAGAAGCAAAAATACAAGTCGAGAGGTCTTGAGGCAAGGCACGCGGCCGAAACCTCCGAAAACTCAAGACGAACACAAACATGGATGATCACCGAGTGTTCAAACAGTGACGTCCAAGTCTTGAGGACGGTCAAAAATGAGGTGTCTACAGTATCCCTTATCGGTTTTCTTCGTTGCTTCTTTTTTTGTCGTTATGCTGATGACATGATCTTTTCCTCTAATGGAAAGACCTGAGTGGTGCTCATATGCTTGTATGGGAAGAGATGGTTATTAGAGAGTGATAGGAAGAGAAGACTGCTGGTGTAAGATCTCTTCCTTTCCTGCCAGTCTGATTAGTCGTTGTTCACTCTCTTGCTAATGAAGACTAAGACAGGATTTTCATTGATTTTCCTTGGAAGAGAATGACCTCTGCTGTTGATACCTCAGTTTACTATGAAGAGAAAAAGAAAAAGGATCGCTAGTATGTGCTTGAGTTTCTTGGGTCTCTCTTGCTGGAAGTACCCCTGATCCCTTTTGTAGTCGGACCGGTATGTTTACTGTGGGCTTAGTTGCCCTTGGCCCGGTAACAGCTACAGGTACCACTCTCTAATGAGAAAAATCTTCTGATGGCCCGCCCGCTTCTGTCTTTCTTTCATCGGTATCTATACGCCCTTGATCGATTGCTTGTTGAACAGTTTCTTCTGCTGGAGCTATGCTTTCTGTCTGCTCTCCACGCTTAATTCCAGGGAATTCCGGGATTCTGTTCTAGCAGGAGTACGGCTGCCTTGTCGGAGAGCCTGTCTGTTGGAGCGAGGCAGGCTAAGTAAGAGGGGCAGGTTTAAGAATCCTCTGATGGCAAGGTCGTCTTCCTCTCCATATTGATAGGTAAACGAGAGGAAGGGCTGGTGCTTGCGCTGCTTTTGAATTTGTTCGAGAGAGAGGCTGTCGGCTATGGAGATAGGTCGAAGAGCAGAGGTTGGTCGTAGATCTTTTATTGTTATTCCTTTCTGGTAGGCTTTCAGGTGCCTTGTTAGCACTTTCAGGTTGGGATTGTGGATGATGCGCTGAAGTTCCTTCACTAGCTGGTATGGAGGGACTCGCTTTGCTTGCTTCCTAGTCATTGCTTCTTTCTGTGCCTGCGCAGCGCTTTCTTGGCAGAGTTTTAGGCGGCTGTCTATCTACTTGTTACTGTACTTTCTTTCCTTCTTGTTCATCACTTGTCGCATAAGTAGCGACCTGCACGAATGGTGTAACGAAAAAAGATTAGCTATTGGAAGACGAGGGGCGTTTACGCTGGGACTGAAGCTTTGACAGCAAGCTGCCTTTACCTCGATCGTTCCTGCTGCGTGGACCTAGCTACTAGAAGAGGGTTCTTCCCCGCTTCTCTGGCGCGGTAGGAGCTTTATTTGCTGTCTTTTTGTTTGATATCCGGTAGATTTGAATTCAAAGGAAGCCTATGTAACATATTATAAGTTTAATAGCTGCTTTTGCCAAACGCTGCCATTCATCTAATGTTAAGAAGAAGCCCCGACATCTAGTTGATCCGGTGGACAGAGTTCCCTTAAGATCTGTCTTCGGTCAGAGTGTGGGCTGACGCTCGCTATCTGGCTGAGTCGAGAGTAGAGTTACGGGAACAGCCGTCTGATGGAAAACTTGGGTGAAATTTTTGAATTAGATCGTGCGACTTCCTCCCCTCGCCCCGGGTACACAGAATTAACAAGTTAAGTTGGTTATAGGGCGATCCACAACAACTTCAGCCTCCTTTGTCGGGAATTGACGCGGGGCTGTCGGGATGCCTAGAGTCGATACTATGCACACGAACGAGACTTTCTTAATGGTACAACCCAAAAAGGCGCGAAAAAGACCAGTAGAATGAAAAAGAATTAGGAGACAATACTAGAATGCTTTTCATCAAGGGTAGCCTGATTGCTATTCGATTTGATATTATAGACATGTAATCCAGAATAGAGAGGTAGGTTAAGGGACAAGCCGCAGAGGGGGTTCTGCCGGCTTTAGCCTGCCCTTAGTTGGTTGGGGGGCTAGATACGAAAGAACAGTATGAGAAAGATTGATTTCCTGATCGATCTGCCCCTTCACCTACAAAACGATCTTCCCCATCAATAGCCACATCCTCCTCATCTTGTCAGAGACAGGTGTTCCTTCACGTTCCTTCCAATCAATCCCAAAATAATGGCGAAATCCATTCACAAAAATTCGACTGATCCATGCTATTCAACAACCTCTGGCCCGACAGGTCATCAATCCCCCTGACTTGTCTATAATCCTCCTTCATTTCAAGAGCTGGCCTGGATCTTTAATCGACGCCGGGAGTAAAGCATTATCTCTCCAATGCTCATATGGTGGCCTCTTTATAGAAGATGAAGCTCTTGAACCCAATCCCCTACTTATTATCAATCTCTCCTCGGGAATATGATTCATGCTATCATCATCTTCACATGTCCTTCTGGTCTCCGATATCCCCACATGGCTAATGAAATGAGAACTATTATGGATACAAGATGAAACTAGAAATTGAATCATTTGGGCACATAGGGTTAATCACCTTGCCTGGACTGGAGTGTACGACCTAGACTTGAATTCTTTAATTACTTCAATTGAGTCAGGCAAAGAGTAAAGAATCGCCCCATCTTTATAAAAAGAGGGCAAGTGGAAGTCCACCAGATCCGACTACAATGGGAGAGGGAGTGAAACAACCGTAACTACCTTTTTGCCATACCGTTAATAACATCTTTTATACGATTGGAGGTGGGGACATAGTAGCCCAATAGGCCAAGGAGCTATACTTTTTATTTTTTTTAGTGTATTTCCGTCCCTCGAATAGGGACGTCCATTTATTCTATGCATAGACGACATTTTCCTCCTGCATTGGGTGATCTCAAGCTCTCCATTTTGTTATATACTTAACATTCTATGTTCAAATATCTCACTTAACTTGAAAAACAAACATTTCATTGATTACAACTGCTCTAGTTTGCTTAAGCGGTGTGATCTCACTATCTCCTTCCACGTCCATGGACACTACTAAGGGTGATCCAGGTCCCCCTTCCTTACGTTCAACCAAGTGCTAATGTTGAAGCTAAAGCCAAAATTGAGTTTAAGGCTAAAGTGGGTGGGCGAGCAGATGGACTAACACGTAGATAGGAAAGGTTGTGTCGCGCACTCGGCTTTGACTCTAAAGGAGAAAGCCGACTATAAAAGTGACTGGAAGTAGCTTAGGCGAACGAGATCATTCGATCGATAGGGAGATGTAGCTGGGGAGAGGAAACGGGTCCACCTGTTGATACGAAGAACCCCAAGTTTGGAAGGATGGGCAACTCCTTCTGAATACATATTTACAAAAAATAGGTATAGAAGAAATAGTTATAAAAGAGCGTAGCTCCGATCCTGATTCTTTAATAAAATTGAATCACCCGGTTATCTTGGTCTGTATCCTAGATCTTACAAGGTGTAAGATCCATATCTACAACCATTTGATCTGGGATCTTCCATCGGCATCCTCGAATGGTATCTTCAATAACTAGTAGGTTCATAACTTGATATCTTGGAGTTGGGATTCAGTCTAGACCCCTTACCTTCTTCGGTAAGATTGAAAGAGGTTGTTTTCTTCTCTGCATAGAGCTTGCCCACCTGTCTGTTAGTTACGACTCACTGGGTGGTTTACCACCCCTATTCCAGTAGTTCCAGATGAAGGCGCATCACATTCTTCCGATCCTTTTCGGCTGTTGGCCTATTCTTTTGAATCATCAAAATAGTATTCATCCGTAGTCGTAGAAATCTGACACTGTGTCGAATCGGAATGAAGATCAAAGGCTAGCGCAGGGCCAAGAGCCTGATTGAAAGCAATAGATTTCTCTATAATGCGAATCTTACCTTTCGCCCCTGCAGGAGAACTTCTTAAACCCGTAGTTCTTCTTACTTTTTAGCTCAAGCCTCCTGCCGGACAGAGACTAGAACGACTCGCTTCATTTCCCTCTATATAAAGGGCGGCTACCAATTAAGCTTATTACTAATTCCCTCCATTCGCTTCGGTTCACTCATCCATTTGTCCTTTCGCTTATGGACCTATGACTGCTCAGAAGAAAAAGCAAACTCAGAAGACGAGGAGGAAAAAAAACGGGAACTTGCTTTGCAAGGGCGATGATCGTGCACTGTACTCAATGCCCCGTTGGTCTAGTACTAGTCATCGACTTCCGGGAAAGGGTAGACGAATGGGACCTATTATGGGGCATACAATGCATTACAGACGTATGATCATTACGCTTCAACCGGGTTATTATATTCCACCTCTTAGAAAGAAAAGAACTTAAATCAAAATACTTAATAGCATGGCGATCCATTTATACAAAACTTCTAACCCGAGCACACGCAATGGAACTGTAGACAGTCAAGTGAAATCTAATCCACGAAATAATTTGATCTGTGGACAGCATTGTTGTGGTAAAGGTCGTAATGCCAGAGGAATCATTACCGCAGGGCATAGAGGGGGAAGTCATAAGCGTCTATACCATAAAATCAATTTTCGAGAGAATGAAAAAAAACATATATGGTAGAATCATAACCATAGAATACGACCCTAATCGAAATGCATACATTTGTCTCATACACTATGGAGATAGTGAGAAGAGATATATTTTACATCCCAGAGGGGCTATAATTGGAGATACCATTGTTTCTGGTGCAGAAGTTCCTATAAAAATAGGAAATGCCCTACCTTTGAGTGCGGTTTGAACTATTGATTTATGTAATTCGAAGTAACTAATTAGGTTTACGACGAAACCTAGAAATCGATACTAATCCAATTTGAGTACCTCTACAAGATAGACCTCAAATTTGAGTACCTCTGTATTCTGGCACACCCGTATCCCGCTTGGGTCGATAGAGTTCCTCGGGGATATCAAATCCGCACTTTGATAGATACCCAAGCGTAGTGGGATGTCCAAGAAGACATCAGGTACTCTTCCTGGCCCGATGCGACACTGCCATCCAAAGCCAATCCTTGTTATTGAGGTAGTTCCCATTATCCCTCAAGGAAGATGCATTGGATTGGTATTTCAATCTCCGTTCTTGATCCATATCAAGCTGGGACATGCTCGCTAACAAGTTTTATTTGAGCCTTCTACGCATCCAGGGCAATACATATTGGCATGCGAAAGTGGAAGCAATATGAAAATGAAACTGTCGAAGACTATGACTTTTTCGAATGGAAGTCCAATCAGATATTAGAATTGGCCTTTGACCAAAGATAAATGGACGGTTTTAGACCGGTGCACATACACCCTCCAAAGGTATACGACAGTTCGTTCCCTAAGGGGTATCAACTACCAAGGTTTGTCCAATACAGAGGCTTTGGTGATCCGTGGCAACACAAAAGAAGGTTCCTCCGACAATGTGGACCTACAGTAGACAATTCTTCATTATGCCTTAGGCAATTTCCACTCACCCTTGAAGGGATCGCCTTTGATTGGTATTGTTCATTAGGCGACCATTTCATAGAAGATTGGAAGTGATGAGGGTTCTATTCCTTGAGGAGCAAGAATCTCCTATTTTTCTAGGAGAGAATGCACCCCTGGGTTTTCCTGCCTCTTCTTCGTTAGATTCTTACTTCGAACACTCGCCATCTGGTAACTGTCTTCTTAACAGTTTACATATTAGGTTTTATCATAGCATATACTTATATTTTGCTGACTCCTGTTAATTTTGTAGGAGATTTGTCGGGCTCTAGAGAGGCTTCGCTCTCCCTATTCGGGGCTTTGGAGACTGAAGTTGCTGCAACAGAGGCTTTAGTCCTAGCTTTGGTAGAAGCAGCAATCGAAGTAGCACCAAACCTCTTCCCATCCTTGTCGGAAGGTGAATATAGAATCACGTCTTTGCTGGCATTTTGTGATATAAGATTCACACTTGTCTCTTTGTTTCGACAAAAATGTTAACCCTTGTGTGAGAACCCGATACAAGTGGTACTGCAGACGAGGCTCCGGCTAGAGCCCAAGGTCTTCTGAACCCTTAAGTCCTTTAAGCATTGCTCCTATGAGCATGATTCTGCATTGAAAGTAATTTTTCCTATGTGATCTTAAAGTGAACCCAACTACATAGTGACATAGACTCCAAGCCCATAGTTGGCCCACTTGGAAACACAATGAAAATTCAAGATTCGGAAAAATAATGTTTGACATCCAATTATTTTTCTTTTCTTTTCTTTTTTTTTTAAATACAAAATATTTACTTTAAAGATAATTTAAAAGTGATAATAAAATTGAAAACATGAGTTTCCATTCTTAACTGTTCAAACTAATTTGAATTTTTTGAAACATAGAAACATTTTATAATTAATTCCCAAGCTATTTGGATGTAACTTGATAATCAAAAAGTTTAAAATAAATTGAAGCTTTATTCATTTGTTCATATCATATATCATAGTAAATTCAACAAAATTTGAAAAAAAAATTATGAGAATTTTATTTGGCTTTCACGATCTTACCTCAATTGTTTTAGATAGGGACTCCACACTACAAGAATCTGCACTTTTAGTGACCACTTTCGGCGACCAATATAAAAGTTGGTAGCTAAAAGTTACCTTTTGGCGACCAAATATTAATTAGTCGCGAATGATCATTATTTTTGGCGACCAAATATGAGTTGGTCGCAGAAGGTCATATTTTGGCGACCAAAAAATGAGTTAATTGCAAAAAGTTGTATGCTTTTGGCGACCAACTACAAATTTGGTCGCGTAAGGTCACATTTTGGCAACCAAAAAATAAGTTGGTTGTGGAATTGGTGACCAAAATTTTAGTCGCCAAAAACTTATTTTCTCCGACCAAAAATATTTTAGCTGCCGTATATTGAGTTTTGGCTAGTAAAACAATTTAGTCGCCGAATGGAAAATAAAAAATTATTTTTTTTCTTTGGCAACCAAAATTTGATCGCCAAAAACTTATTTTCAGCAACAACAAAAAAAATTAGTCGCCAAATTAGTACTTTTAGCGACTAATATTTTAGTCGCCGTTGATTGAGATTTTGCGACTAAAAAAGTTTGTCGGCGAAGGTACCTTTTCTGCGACTAATCTGGTCTTTTGGTCGCCAAAAGTTTGGGAGGGAAATTTGAAACGTGGAGGCGGGAATTGAAATTTTTTTGCGACAAAAAAATTTGGTCGCCGATTGTAAAACGACATCGTTTTGTACCAGGAAAACATAATTTTTTTTTAAAAAAAAAAGCCCTAATCTCCCCTCTGTCTCTAGCTCGCTCTCTGTGTCTCTCTATGTTGGTCCGCCCTCTCCTTCTCTCTGTGTTCTCTCTCAATCGGTGCCTACTCTCTCTAGCTCACCGAAGTCTCTCACCACCGTTGCTCACATCCGTCGCCACCACCGCAAATCGCTATCGCCCTCTGTCTTTCTCTCACACAAATCCTCAAACCACACTCGACCGACGCAAATCGCCATCGCCCTCTGTTTTTCTCTCACACAGATCCTTAGACCACACTTAACCGACAACCACACTAATCTCTCGTTGATCCTTATATCCTCAGACCACACTCGCCATCGCCCTCTATTTCTCTCTCTCTCTCTC
The DNA here is from genome assembly GCA_030407325.1 of Camellia japonica. Lineage (NCBI taxonomy): Eukaryota > Viridiplantae > Streptophyta > Magnoliopsida > Ericales > Theaceae > Camellia > Camellia japonica. Next base: position 24,636,602 of record JAPPVO010000003.1, read on the forward strand.
TCTCTCTCTCTCTCTCTCTCTCTCACAGATTCAATTGGTTTTCTTTGATGTCCATGTGATTTTGTTGTTCGAAATGCGACTATTGATAAGCTATATGAAGTGATTAACTTACTGACGTGAAATCGAAGTAAGTTTTATAGGTATTTGATTGAATTAGGTTTAGAATAAAATCTGTATGTCAATGCCCTCATTTTGTATTTTGATTTGATGTACTCTGTAAGAGAACATTTCCTGAAATGTCTTTTTCCCTTACTTTGTGATCATTTTTAAAGCATTTCTAAATATATTATTTAGTACTTCTTATTTTGAAAATCATGAAATATTGCAGTTTTGCCCCCACCTACAATACTTGTTTTTTATGCAAACAAAATACTATCATTGGTTGAATTGTAGAAGATAAATTGATCATTGGTTGTGTGTGAAATTTCATTAGATTTTGATGTTTGATTCACTCCATGGAAGAAACTGTTTGCATTATGCTGCTTTCTATGGCTATCTAGATTGCCTACAAGCTATTCTTTCTGCTGCCCTTTCCACCTCTGTTGCACATTCCTGGTGACCATCTCTCTCTCTCTCTCTCTCTCTCTCTCTCTCTCTCTCTCTCTTTACACATACACACACACACTCTCATATATGCTTGTGTGTAGAGAATATCCATGAAGTTGCTAAAGCTGTGGTTGTTTTGTTTGGTTTGATTTGGAGTTGATGGCAGGGGATTTGCAAGGTTTGTGAATATAAGAGATAAAAATGGAGCAACCCCATTGCACTTGGCAGCCCGACAAGGATGGCCGGAGTGTGTTCATATGTTGTTAGACAGTGGGGCTCTTGTTTGTGCATCTACTAGGGGATATAGGTAAAACTCTCTTATTGAAGGTTTTCTAGTGTAATGTCATAGCATTGTTAATTTGTCATTAATATTTATAAGAGTCCTGCTTGCAGTTACCCTGGGATTACACCACTTCATTTGCAGTTCGTGGGGTTCATTGGATTGTGTTTGGGAATTACTTGCTTAGGGGGCTGATAGACTTCATAGAGATTCATTTGGGTAAACTTTTTATTTTTAGTTTTTATTTTTATTTTTTTTTAGTTTTTCTTTCTTTCATGACTTTAGAAAGAAGTATATGATAATTGATGTAGACTAGATCCACTGACATATGGATCCGAAGTAGATGATTTCAAGGTCTTTGACGTTAAAATTAGTTTTGAGTACTCATGCCTCGTTTGGAAACCCTCTATTTTAGTCAAAAAGCCAAAAAATTACTAAATTAACCAAAAACCCAACAACCCATACCAAAAAGTCAAAGATTCTCTTTTCTCTCTACTTTTTGCACATCTTTTCGTAAAAAGCCAAAAAGTCATTCCAGACATACTAGTTTTTTTTAGCTCATATTTTAGCCAAACAACCAAAAAGTTACTAAATTAACATGTTCCCAAACGAGAATATGGAATTAATGTTATACACTACAACAAAAAAGGATTTTTACGGCGCGCAATACACGCCGTAAAAGCCCTTCTACGACATGCAACGCACGTCATATTATGACTAATCATAGAAAGTTATTCACTTTTAACGACATGCTTCGTACGCCGTTAAAAACTATTTAACGGCAGATTTTGTGCGTCGTCGTTACTTTTTCTATAACATGCTATAGTACACCGTTAAAAACTATTTAACAACAGATTTTGTGCGGCGTCGTTACTTTTTCTACGACTACTTTTGTACGCCGTTAATTGGTAAGACAAATAACGATGCTGATTGCGCACCGTAAAATATATAATACGATGACTTATTTTGCCTGTCACAGAATAAGCTCTTTTTTTTTTAAATTTAGCAGATTCTATTTGACCAATTTTGTACAATCTAACAAATATTACAAATAAGCATCACAAAACATCAATCAATCACCAAAATATTATTTGAAACATCAAAAAGAAACTATATCATTAAATTATAAACATTCAACAATTGTCTATAAGTTCCAAACATTCGAAAACTATATCCTTAAGTTCTAAACTGTACAAAAAGTTTAAACCATCCAAAACTATGCATATCTAACTTTCTAAACATATCAACAACTATTAAGAGATTATCTAAAACTACCGACAATAGTTCCTATAGCAGTTGCAGCTGCAGCTGTAGCAAATCCACTTGCTCCTATCACAAGGACAAGGGTGCCCAATGTATGTGTTAAGGCACCTAAACCCGCGACAATAGCTGAAGCAACTAACCCTGTTGCATTTCTTGTCTGCATGAAAATCCAACCAAATTAACTACGCACTCAGACTCCGTTTGGGGACTTACCTTTTTAGCCAATTAGCCAAAAAGTTACTAAATTAGCCAAAAAGCCAACAATCCATACTAAAAAGTCAAAGATTCTCTTTTCTCTCTACTTTTTGCACATCTTTTCGTAATTAGGCAAAAAGTCATCCCAAACATACAAATTTTTTTTAGCTACCTTTTTAGCCAAATAGTCAAAAAGTTACTAAATTAGCTTGTTCCCAAACGAGACCTCAGTTCAGTTTACAAGTTTAGTTTTTTGTGTCTAATAACAAGTTCACCCTTCCATGCATTTTTTTTCAATGTCGGAAAACAAAGTCCAAGCATGAAGTAGGTCATACGTCCGGGGGTACGTTGAGAAGGCTTCGCACCTATAGGCAAGTCATCAAGCAAAAATTCTATATCAGAATCACCGTACATTTAAATTTCAATGAGTTTGATGAACAAAGGAAATGAACCCCTTTTTAAGTGAGGCTATCTAGAAGGTTGAAAATGACATTAAATATAAAAAATTCTCAAATTAAAGGAAGTCAAAAAGGTTACATTAGTCCAAGGTAGAAACAAATATCATTTGGACTGTATAAATCAGAAACAAAAATCATTAACTGCCACTTGGAATCATTTGGTAGGTTTATGTATTTGTCGAACTTCTAAATTGGTACTTTCACTCCACACATTGTATAGCTTTCTCCTTGCATGGGTGCTCAAGAACAATTAACAACGTTTTAAGTACTGAAATTTTGAAATACTGACAATTAATATTGTGGTCCATAAAGAGTCCTTGGGGACCAGTAGGCAAACTATGATACTACTAGAGATGGAAGAAAAAATATGATAGAGTTCATAATAAATATGACAATAACTAGTTGATTTCATACCAGTTGTGAACGGTGCCAATCAGGCCTCTATCATATATTATCTTCAGTGTGCTGGGTCCATCTTCAGGGACAACATTCATCACCCACACGTCCTTTTCCTTCAAAGCAGCTCCAAATGACCCTAGATTTGCTTTCATGTCCATCAAATTCCTCAAAGTGTCAGATGTTATCTTTGGACTCAAGAGATTCCAATAATTCTCAACCCTCCGCCGCCAAAGTTCCTGCATTACACCAGCAACAATTAAGGTGATAATCACATGTTTTCTGTTCTCCATCGCATGTCCATATTCACAAGCGAACAACAAAATTACAGACAAAATATTAGACGTATGGTTTCAAAGAATCAAGCACATCCTTAAGTTGAAAAAAACTTACCTTTTAATCCAATTCAATGCACAAGCTATGTGCAATCCTATATTTAAATGCCATCCCAAATAAGCTAAAATTGAATTCAAATTATTAATCACAAAAAGCATAATAAAAGAAAATGAGACAATTGCTTATGAATAATTAAACTACAAAGAGAAAAAAAAATAAAAAATAAAAAACTATTATTTAGAAGGAACCAACTCGTCTAGATTAATTTATATAGTGTTGGGAAGAAAATTTGCTTATGTGCTTGACTTAGAGGTTCATTGTTATTCCAATTGATTAAATTACTTCTTAGATTGAAAGAGCTAGAAAAACTACTATATTATATATTGTCTTGCATGACCAACACCAAAAAAAAAAAAAAAAGTGAGAAAATGTCATCTTTTTAATTATTAGATAGTAATTGATTGAGGACCATCTACATACACATACATCATTAGCAGTAAGTTTCCATCTAACAACTCCCTTAACTAACCAATTGGGATTTATGAGTAAATTTAGCAAAAATCGACTATTTCCCTTAAACAGAGTTGTAAAATAGACTATTTCCTTTAAACAGAGCTACAAAATCATCCTCATGGTTAGAAAGAATAAAACTTGACAACAAGAATATCTATCTTCAGCTTGAACAATTATTAAAATGCCACAAGGACCAGAAGTGAAAGTGACAAATTCAAGGGTTGTCTTTTTTGAATCCTAGTAACTGCTTCAAGCAGGGTATATTCCCTGCAAATGATTTGGCTCTTAAAATATCCAGTCTGATAATGATCCTAACATTTTCTGGTCAAGGAAAGTATCCTAAGACCAACTAATCCCAAGCTATCTATAAATTAATGAAAACTTCATAGCAAGAAAAATATACATATATTTTTTAGGGGATCGGAGGGTGGGGATGACTAACCACCTAAGACATCCATTTGCTATGATAAGCCTATCCCTTGACTAAATAAAATCCTAGGCTGATCATTTCTGTTTTAACCGAAACTGTACCTTTTCCTCAAATTAAGAACAATCACAATCAATAAATAATCAGCAGAACTCTACTATACAAACATAAAACAACATGAGTATAAGCTATTGACTATAGAAGGTAATTCTTCAAGGGTCTCACCTCCAGATAAGCACTTCCCAAGGAGCATTATACCTTTTTGCCTTTGTAATGTTCATTTCTACATTGATCTTACAACCACTGACAAAGTGCATGCTTCAGTTCCCCGCAAAAAAGCCATTCAGCTTATCAGCACTTAAAAAGATATGTCAGAGGGTAACAAAATATCTTAAAAGACGGGACATTACCAAATGGTGGTTCTGTCAATCTGGGTGCCAGAGGGGTAGACTGGGTACAACACTAAAAAGTGGCTTCCCATGGCCTCAAATGTGCATTCTCACACTTGTCAGCTCAAGCTTTTAGCATTTAGTTATTCAAGTCTTGACTAATACTAATAACTCCGAAAGCACAATAAAATTCCTTCAAAGAAATGTCCATATCTGCATCAAACTGAAAGAGTTGAAAGCATGCTACAGATATTGAATTCCATGGACTGCCAAGGATGATCTTCAGAAACTAAAATTGATGATCCATGTTTTAAGCGAACAAAAATGCACACCTCAAAATAGTTGGAAAAATGCATTAATGACGACATCAAGTCATAGTTAGGCAATTAAACTCCAAAGGTCATCAATTCTAGATTCTTCAGAAGATGTAATTAGTCTTTTAATAGTTATTTCTAAAATAAATACTTTATGCCTTCTGAAGAATAGCATATACCTCGGGAATAAAATTTTCATGTATATAATTCTACCAACTATGAATTATCAGTGAATAGGAACGACAAGCTGGTAATTACAGTAGATGTCCCAATACCAAAAAAAACAGCAAATTGAAGACTCAAATTTTAAGAGCAACAGCTTGCTAGTTCGCACTAGTTTGAAGCTATATGCATGAAGTTGAACAACATGTGAGAAAAGAACTTTATCATTCCCAAGAAAACTTTTTTTTTTAAAAAAGGGAGTCCAAAATGCAATATACATACAGATTCCATGACAGAGCAAAATGGGCAAAGATGCAGCACGCCTTGCAGCCTCCTGTGATCCTTCTATCTTGTTCCTCAACGTCCTTCATAAACTTGCCGTTAACTAATAAGCATGGTAATATTTTGAAGAGCACTATAAGGCGCACACATTACATCTTTACTTGCGAAAAGATTTATGAGTCAACAATGAGTGAGTCCTACCTGAGATGACACTGTACAAAACTTATTAGCTATTTTAGTCACCTTGGAACTCAATATAATATTAGTTTGAAAACAATTCCAAATATGGCCAGAGGGAGCTATCAAATGAGATATTTCAGAATCATCTCATACGAATCTTATTTTATTTGGTAAATTGGTTATTTTTAGCATGGGAAAACAGTACATATAACAGAGGAACAAAGAGGAAATGAGAAGGAAGATATTGCATTCATACCTTGAACTAGGAAGCCAACCACTTAGACCAACAATAGCCCTCAAGTTAACAGGGTAAGCGATCCCATTTCCATATTTTCCCTGGGCAAAACAAGTTGCAGAGTAGAGGGCAGTTGCAGCACCCATTCTAAAACCCCCGATACCAAGTTTAACTGTAAATGAGTTAATACAAAAATAAATAAATAAATGAAAAGTATAGAATTCCTAAACAACACGGTGGTAATTTATTCATGATAGTTGATGAAACTTTTTATCACGATAGATAAATGAACTACTTGTTGGATCCAGCTCATAAGGAGGAAGAAGCTTCTCCTCATGTGAACGTATTGCCAAGCTTGTCAAGGAAGACGGCTGCAAGCCGCAAAGGTGCCGCAAAGGTGGACGGATCACCACCGAAATGAAGAATGCAAGCTGGCTGGGCTTCACCTACTACCATTTATAGGTGTATATATATGGAGAGGCTGAGAGGAGAAGAATAACAACAAGAAGCTGTGAGCAATAGAGCACACAGAGAGAGAATTGAGAGAGTGAGAGTGTATGTGAGAAAAAGTTCTGTAATCTTGTTTCTCCGGATAATACATTACTCTCCGTGGACGTAGGCAATTGCCGAACCACGTAAATATTGTTGTGTTCTTGCATGGTATTGATTTCTAGTGTCCGATAGGCCTAACAAGTGGTATCAGAGCTATTTCGGTTGCGTTTCGGAACAAAACTTCGAAACTGTCCAGAAATCAATCTGCTCGGAATTCAGTTTTGACCATACCAGAAGCAAGGACTCGTCGAGGGGAGTCCAGAACAGAAAAGCAAAGGCCCAGAAACACTTCCACGCGCCCTAACACGCCTTCTGAAGTTGGCGAGTGAAGCCCACTCGCCCCACGCGCCTACACGCGCCGTTCCGGAACCGGCGCATCACTCCACGCGCGGATCACGCGCCGCACGCGCGCCCAAGGAAGAAGACGAGTGGCTGCGCGTGTGTATGACGTCAGCGGAGCCAAGCCGGAGCCGACGAAGCCGTTGACTCAAGCCGTTGACCGTGAGCCGAGCCGCGCCGATCAGCCGCGCCGCGCCGCGCCAGAGAGCCACGCCGTTGACTGCGCTGCCTGCGCCGTTGACCGTGCCGATTGACCGAGCCGTTGACCGAAAAAATCATCCGGTGCTTCGCAGGCGCACCTGATTCCGCAGATCTGAACCGTGGAAACTGTTTTGGCCCGATCTGAGCCATTCTGAGTCCGTTTTTGACGATCCAATAGTGGTTTTCAACTATTTGGAGTATTCTGGACACATCCGTACGGTCATATTTTGCATTTGAAATTTTCTGTAAAAAGACAGAACACGATGGAGGCTTCTACATCCACTTCAGATTCTATGTTCAAGTTAACTCCTTCCAATTATGCAATTTGGAGGTCACGGATGGAAGATATCCTGTTTTTAAAAGACTTGCATGACCTCATTTTTATAAAGGGGGTTAAACCTGAAGGAGTGAAAGATGATGACTGGATAAAGACGAACCGCAAGACTATCGCTTGTATCAGACAATGGATAGACCACAGTGTGTTCCATCATGTCGCCGAAGAGACAGATGCATATGTTCTTTGGACAATGTTAAACGACATGTACCAGTCAAAGACCGCCCGAAACAAAGCCTTGGTGATGAGAAGGCTAGTAAATCTGAAGTTGAAGAATGGTGTGTCTATTGCTGAGCACACCAGTGAATTCAAAAATCTGGTGAATCAGCTTGCAACCGTCAAGATGCGATTGGATGATGAAATGCAAGCCGTATTACTGCTCAGTTCTTTACCGGACAGCTGGGAGACATTGGTGGTTTCTCTCAGCACCTCTGCACCAGAAGGGAAACTGACCATGAGTATGGTCACCGACGCCTTGTATAATGAAGAGACAAGAAGGAAAGACATGGGAGGTAACCAGTCCCATAATCAGTTCCATGCTCTTGTCACAGAAGATAGAGGTAGAGACAGAGACAGAGGTAAAGGAAGAAGTAGAGGAAGAAGCAAAACTAGAGGCAGCTGGAACAACAGGAGTAAATCCAGAGACAACAAAGGTCGAGGTAACTCCAGCTTCACTTGCTATCACTGTGGCCAGGAGGGTCATATAAAGAGAAATTGCCCAAGCCGGAAAGAGAAAGGCCAAAGCAGTAAGTCAAAAGGAGATGAGAACACAACAGCCACAACAACTGATGAAATCCTTCTTGAAGTTGGTGAAGAGGAAGATTGCCTTCACGTGGTTGACCACAGCTACACAGAATGGGTGATAGACACAGCTGCATCCTATCACGCCACTTCCCACAGAGAACTCTTCAGCTCGTACAACGCTGGAGATTTTGGCACTGTTCGAATGGGGAATTCTAGTTATTCAAAGATTGTGGGTATTGGAGACATTAGTATTCAAACTAACGTCGGGAACAAGCTGGTTCTCAAAGATGTGAGGCATGTTCCAGATTTGCGCCTCAATCTTATCTCCGGAAGCGCCCTGGACCGACAGGGCTATACAAGTACATTCGGAAATGGCCGTTGGAAGCTAACAGGAGGAGCTTTGACAATCGCCAGAGGAGAGATGTCTTCAACACTGTATAAGACTCAAACGAAGATCTGTCTGGACAGTCTTAAGCAGCAGAAGACAAGGAGTCACCGGACTTATGGCACAGAAGACTGGCTCACATGAGTGAGAAGGGATTGCATCTATTGGCAAAGCAATCCAGGATACCCTTATTCAAAGGGAGTGTCTTGAAGCCCTGTGATCATTGCCTTTATGGCAAGCAACATCGAGTATCATTCAGTTCAACGAGCAAGAGGAAAACAGAAGTGCTCAATATGGTATACTCGGATGTTTGTGGCCCAATCGACGTGGAGTCATATGGCGGCCGCAAGTATTTTCTGACTTTCATTGATGATGCATCAAGGAAGTTGTGGGTGTATTTCCTAAAGACAAAGGATGAGGTATTTCAGCACTTTCAGGAGTTCCATGCAATGGTGGAAAGAGAGACCAGGAAGAAGTTGAAGTGTCTTCGCACAGACAATGGAGGCAAGTACACTTCCAATGCTTTTGCAGCATATTGTGCCAGCAGAGGTATCCGGCACGAGACAACAGTTCCCGGCACCCCACAACACAATGGTGTGGCAGAAAGGATGAACCGCACTATTATGGAAAGAGTCAGATGTATGCTCAAAATGGCAAAGTTGCCAAAGTCATTTTGGGCTGAAGCCGCCAGTACAGCCTGTTACCTCATCAACAGGTCGCCTTCAGTCCCGTTGAATTTTGCGATACCTCAGGAAGTCTGGTCCAGAAGAAAGGTATCATATTCTCACTTGAGAGTCTTCGGGTGTAAGGCCTTTGCACACATCTCCAAGGAAAACAGCCAGAAGCTTGATGACAAGTCCACTCCATGCATATTTGTGGGCTATTCAGATGCAGCATTTGGGTACAGGATGTCGGACCCAGTGAACAAGAAGATATTCAGGAGCAGAGATGTTGTGTTCCAAGAAGACCAGACAGTAGCAGATTTGAGAAATCTGCAAAGTCTAGAGATGTCATCACTCCAGACTTATTTCCATCTCCCAAGCCATCACAAAATGCTAGATGTGATGATGTGCAACAAGAAGTACCAGAGTTGCAGGATCCTATGCCAGAAATTGAGGATCAGGAGGAAAGAGATGAAGACCCGGATGAAGAGGGTATTGATCAGGGGAGCAACCCCCTCAAACAGAGGCAACTGGGCCTCAGTTACGGAGATCTGGAGAGCTGCCGTGCCATCAACCAAATATCCCGCTTCTCAGTATATTCTGATTACTGATGAGGGGGAGCCCGAGAGTTTTTCGGAAGCCAAGAGTCATACAGAGAAAGACTGTTGGATGCAAGCCATGAAGGAGGAGATGAGTTCTTTGCAGAAGAACCACACTTATGAGCTTGTTCCACTTCCAAGAGACAGGAGAGCCTTGAAGAACAAATGGGTGTATAAGTTGAAGAAAGATGGAAACGGTAAACTATTGCAGCATAAAGCTCGTTTGGTGGTCAAAGGTTTTGGGCAGAAGAAAGGAATTGATTTTGATAAGATCTTCTCCCCAGTTGTGAAGATGACTTCTTTCGAGTAGCTCTGGGATTAGCAGCTAGCTTGAATCTGGAAGTAGAACAAATGGATGTCAAGACTGCCTTTCTCCATGGTGAGTTGGAGAAGAGATCTACATGGAGCAAACAGAAGGATTTGAAGTTCAAGGAAAACAGAAACTCGTCTGCAAACTGAAGAAGAGTCTCTACGGCCTGAAACAGGCGCCGAGACAATGGTACAAGAAGTTTGATTCATTTATGGTAGATCACGAGTACACAAGAACGGTGGCAGACCAATGGTATATTTCCGCAGGTTTCGGATGGAAACTTCATTATCCTACTGTTGTATGTTGATGATATGCTGATCATCGGACAGGATACTACTATGATCAACAAGTTGAAAAAGGACTTGTCGCAGTATTTTGATATGAAGAATTTAGGCCCAGCACAGCAAATTTTGGGCATGAAGATTGTTCGTGACAGGAAAGCCAAGAAAGAAGATATGGCTGTCACAGGAGAAATATGTTGAACGGGTAATTGAAAGGTTCAACATGAAAGATGCCAAGCCAGTCAGCACACCACTGGCCAATCATTTCGATGTGTCAAAGCGTTTGTGTCCCACAACCAGCTCTGAAAGGAAAGAAATGGAGGCAATCCCTTATTCTTCCGCAGTAGGAAGTTTGATGTATGCAATGGTGTGTACCCGGCCAGATATAGCTCACGCAGTTGGCGTTGTGAGCAGATTCCTCGCCAATCCAGGAAAGAAGCATTGGGAGGCGGTCAAATGGATTCTTCGGTACTTGAAGGGAACTTCAAGGATGTGTTTATGTTTCGGGGGAGCTGAACCAATTTTGGAGGGTTTTACAGATGCCGATATGGCAGGTGATCTTGATGGTAGAAAGTCTACATCAGGATTTCTATTCACCTTTGCAGGGGGAGCTGTTTCATGGCAGTCCAAACTACAAAAGTGTGTTGCTTTATCTACAACAGAGGCAGAGTACATTGCTGCCGCCGATGCTGGAAAGGAAATGTTGTGGTTAAAGCGGTTTCTCCAAGAATTGGGACTACAGCAAGCAGATTACAAGGTACATTGTGATAGTCAAAGTGCAATTGACTTGAGCAAGAATTCCATGTACCATTCACGTACAAAACACATTGATGTCCGGTATCATTGGATACGAGAAGTGATGGAAAAGCAGCTGATGAAGCTAGTGAAGATTCACACAGACAAGAATCCTTCTGACATGATGACCAAAAGTGTCACCAGAGACAAACTGGAAGTTTGCAAGATTCTGACCGGGATGGACTTCAAGTGAGAAGTCAGTTATCCTTATGGGCGTGGAGGGGGAGAATTGTTGGATCCAGCTCATAAGGAGGAAGAAGCTTCTCCTCATGTGAACGTATTGCCAAGCTTGTCAAGGAAGACGGCTGCAAGCCGCAAAGGTGCCGCAAAGGTGCCGTAAAGGTGGACGGATCACCACCGAAATGAAGAATGCAAGCTGGCTGGGCTTCACCTACTACCATTTATAGGTGTATATATATAGAGAGGCTGAGAGGAGAAGAATAACAACAAGAAGCTGTGAGCAATAGAGCACACAGAGAGAGAATTGAGAGAGTGAGAGTGTATGTGAGAAAAAGTTCTGTAATCTTGTTTCTCCGGATAATACATTACTCTCCGTGGACGTAGGCAATTGCCGAACCACGTAAATATTGTTGTGTTCTTGCATGGTATTGATTTCTGGTGTCCGATAGGCCTAACACTACTAACTAAACACATGGAAATTAAGTAATTTAATGGCCTATAATCAATGAAGTAACAAAGCAGAAACTTACTATCAGCAGGACTATCTTCTGAAAGTTCTCCAACGTCAAACCCTAATACGAAACCACAAAAGCACTTTAGATAATTGTATCAGTATCTCAGCATCGGAAGATATCTAAGCTTTAATCTTACGTGCAGTGCAAGGGAATCCACTAAGTATAGCCACTGGGCGAGTAGGAGCAGTTGGGCACATCCACTTGATCTGCATCATAGAATTTCAGCATAAAAAAATGATAAGTACCAACTAAGTTTTGCAAAAATCAAAGAACCATATACACGTGCATGGTCACGAGGCTAAGCATAAAGTTCAAAAATATTTCAAGGGATACGTGTCCTTACATTTGGAAGAGCAAGTTTTTCCAAGAGTTGGGACCAGCTGCAATAACAAACACAGCACATAATAAGCATTCTAATTATGTGATTTCTCAACTGATTATAGCCTAAAGCATCAGATTTAGACAAATATATTGTAGCAAACTTACTTAGAAGTTTAGATTAGCATAAAATAGTAACTCGCACAAATCCTGCTGAAAGGTAACTATATTGAAAACTCTCAAATTGAATAATTTGATACTATAATACGGAATACAGAGGCACAAAGACTTGTACGGCAGGATATGAGAAAGAAGGGAATAAAGCGGCACGAAGACTTGCATAGCTACAGATCTCTTGTGGAAGCTTCGAATGTGGATGTTTAAAATGTCAAGATATCTAGTTTAAAAATGCAAAAGTTCTCCTCATCTCTTGTATTCCTTTATCTAATGATGTGATAATCTTTATTTTTGTATTTTTCAGACTATGCCTGAAACAAGCTTTCAAAGAGCTTCATTTGCCAACAAAAATTCTTCTATCTATAACAATACATGCCCAATTTTCTATTCTTTGCAAGAAAACTCTTCTATCTATAACAATACATGCCCAATTTCAACTTTCAGTCCAATAGATCCCAATGAAACTACCAGATAATGCGTGGCACTTGAAAACAACCTCATTAATGAGAAGCTTCTAAAAGCACACTAGATGATGCCCACTGATGCTTTCTAGTGCTTTGTTTAAGTAAACACACACAGCTTAAGACTGTCTAGAATCACTTCAATGATGGTTTTGGTGTGCTTCTTGCAGAAGCCTTGAAAGCCTTTTGATTTTAACCCTAGGGTTTCAGCCATTAGCATCCATTTTGTACATCAGTGGGGTCTATGTAATTAGCTGCTGGAAGACTGGAACTACCAATTAATATCAGTTCATCTATTGTGATACACTTTAAGATCTTTTCGAAAAATTAATAAAATCACAAAAGAACAAAAAAAAAATTATAATACAAAATTAATTTGAATAATGAAGGGGACAAATGTAAATTTCATGCATTAGTAATTTTGCATACGAAAATTCAGTTCATATAACGTTCAAGATTCAATGGAATATTTATTGCTCCAATTCTCAGCAACCAAACAGAGAAAAGAACCCCACATTGACTATTTGCTTCATTTTCTCAGCAAAAAAAAAAAAAAAAAAAAAAACCTTTATGCAATTTTTGGGAAACAAATAGAAAATTGGAGTGATTAGAGGAGTACCTGAGAGGAGGACAGAGTCGAGTTCGTACTGGATCTTATTGCGAAGACAAAAAATCATTCCGCTTTTCCCCTTCCCCTTTCCCTTCCCTCACCTCTCCCCAACAACCCCTTTGGTAACCTGTTATGTCAAGAGAAGGTTATGAATCAGTTGTGAGCTATTTCTCAAGCAGCAGGGAATGTTATGTCAAGAAGAAGGTTATGAATCAGTTGTGGGTCAGTTGAGGGAAGTCAGTTAGGTAGTGGTTGAGAGATTAGTTAGTCAGTTAGATGAAGTCAATTGTGAATTAGTTAGTTAGTTAGAAGATTAGTTAGCCAGTTAGATTAAGTCAGTTGTGAATTAGTTAGTTAGTTAGAAGTGTGAGGTGAAGAAGTAGTTATAAATAGTTGAGGAACTCCCATATGGGATGTATGCAAATTTCTGAAATAATACACAGATTGTTCACTTTCTTCCTTATGCCTTTGTTTCTTCTTCCCTAGCTATTACATCGGTATCAGAGCAGCCAGGTTCTTGGCCTGTTCATCCTCTGCAACCACTATGGCCGACGGAACTAGAGCAGCCAAGGAAGCTAAACAATTGAGGAGACATTACGTTCATTAAATGAGGGTAATAAGAGAAATGCGAAGGAAATCGGGGAAATCAAGAGTTCTCTCAAAGAATTGGGGGATATCAAGGAATTGATTGCTGCCATGAGTATGAAGTATGATCAAATGGCAGGACACATCTATGGGAAACAGCATGTAGATCGGAGTGACAATTCTAGAATGCTCCGCCAAGAACAGTCAGGGGTTTCTCCAGTAAGGGTTCAAGCCCGTGGGGATTTTCAAGCTCGCGGGGATTTGCCATTCAAGATGGACTACCAATCTCATCAACGATTTGCGAAGATTGAATTTCCTCGCTTCTATGGTGATAATCCAAATGGTTGGCTTTATAAATGTGAAAGATTTTTTGAGTATAATGCTGTTGACAATCTTGATAAAGTGAAATTGGCATCTCTTCATTTGGAGGACTCGTCCTTGCAGTGGTTTCAATGGTTTGAAAGATGCCATCATCATATTACTTGGGATTTGTTTACACAAGGACTTCTATCAAGATTTGGCCGAAATTCATATGAAGATGCAATGGGTAACCTAACCAAATTGAAGCAGACCACTACTGTGAGAGCTTACCAAGAACAGTTTGAGGTTTTGGCGAACAAAACTCAAAACCTCCCTGAAACTTTCTTTATTAGTTGTTTCATAAGTGGTTGTAGACGTCCCCGAACGCCCCGGGAGGTGTTAAGTCCCGTTCTGTTCATATTGGGGCACTACAGTTCAAGGACTCAAATGTCACGGTTCTTAATCTTGAACCAAAGAGTCCAAATCCGGCAAATCGTTTTGGAAAACAGATTTTTGAAAGAAGTGCCAAACATGGACTGCTTTGCCAGATACAGAGTCGCCACCTAAATATTTTTTAAATGGGAAATTTAGGAAACCCTGACTCGGTGCCAAAGGCCACGTGTCCGTCATCACCAAAGTTGCCTCGGCTCGGGAACTTGGGTACGATTGGGGAAGGTCACTTCGTGAGCACCCCCGCTCGCCCGGTCAAAGACCGGCCTCTACTAACCATGATATCTGTTTTTGAAAACATTGTATGCTCTTATTCCGGTTATTAGCCTAGGTTACTAAGTGATGCTCGCAGCAAACAAGTATAGACTGAGTCACCTGAATTGGAACAAAACATTTCATGTTTGTTTGTTTGAAAATGGTTTGATGGTGCTACCCGCAGGTAGGCTAAGACGCGGATTTGCCACCCTCAGGTGGGCTTAGAAAAACATGATTTTGCCACTATCTAGTGGGCTTAAAACAAACATTTGATGAATTGTTCCAATTCAAGTAACACAGCCTCCACCCACAGGCATTCAAGGCAGTTATATCACATAAGCATATAGCCTCATGGCAAGCATGCTATTCATGGCAGCACTCACACGCATGCAAGGATGCTAAAGCATAAAACTTACCGAGTACTCCAAGCCAAACAAAAACTTATTAGAAATCATGCATGATCCTAATTATACAGAAATGCCTAATGCAACACATGCAAAAATGCAACTATAGCAGGCTCGGCTATTCTAAACATGGCATATGAAATGCTACAGCTAACATGTATTCAATTTGGAATTGAAATACAAATGCAGTTTGTATGATGCGCCGAGCCCGGTGCGTGCAAAACAGATGAATGATGCAAACATGCTGTCATACTGTATGCTAATTAAATATGCCCTATATCTAACCATCGTAAGAGGATAAATAAAAGGGAGAAAGAAGTGGGGTTGGAAGACATACATCACACTCACCCACACTTATTACAATTATGCCCTCGCGCAGAGGGTCCGAATAAATAATACAGTCCGAATGAAAGAATAATACAGTCGAAATAAACAAATTCCTAATTAATTAACAAATTAAACTAAGAAAGCTTTAAACTGGCATGCAAGCCAGGGGCTGCCTCGCTTCTGATCCGTAATAATAAAAGATGCATGCTGGGCTGCCTTTGCGCTAGAAATCCACTGGGATGCCCAATTTAGCCTCTGTTTGCAATGTCTTCTCGAAAAGCGTGCCAACTCCGAAAAGTTGCTGATTCTCTATTTTGCTGCAACAGAGAGCAGGAAAAGGGCATAGCAATGTATTTCACAAATATATGCATGCCTCGATCCTCGTGCCACCAATCACGCATATCGATGCATGATGGCCGAGGAATCGGATTGCACAACTCAATATAGGGTGCAATGCAGATAAATGCTACAAAAAAACCTAACTCCATCATGGAGTAATCCGGAGTGTCGGTGACTTGGGAATTGAGACCCGTTCCGTCACTCGGAGTACGAAACGCGTCTCGTTTCCCGTGCCGGGCTAACTTCTATCCCGAACACGATGAAAATGCATGATATGCATGAATGCGACTAACATACAACCTAGTGTAACAATGCTATGAAAATGAGATGCTCTCGAATGCGTGCCAGACGGGCGCGCAAACGAGGCGATGATCCTAAGGCATGAAATGCACATGCGATGCAATTGGGCTTACACTAACATGAGTGGACTCAGCCACACTCACATAAGAGGCCGTCGATAAAAAGAGATGCCTCGAAATGCGTGCACACGGGCGCGCAAACCGAGGCGATGCATACGGAATGCAAATGACATGGAAATGATATGTAATGAGGCTAAAATGAGATGTCTCGAAGTGCGTGCCCGGGCACGAAACCGAGGCAATGGCATACGGAATGCAATGATGCGAAAATGGCATACAAAATGCAGAATGGACTATACCAACATGAGAGGACCTAGCACTCTCACACGGGAGGCCGTCGGATAAAATTGAAGTGCCTCGAAATGCGTGCCCACGGGCGCGTAAACCGAGGCAATGATATAAGCATGAAATGACATTCAAAATGCAAATTGGGCTTACACTAACATGAGAGGGCCTCAGCCACACTCACATGAGCTGCCGGAGATGAAAATGAGGTGCCTCGAAATGCGTCACACGGGCACGCAAACCGAGGCAATGGATTAAAGCATGAAATGGCATTCCAAATGCAATTGGACTTATACTAACATGAGTGAGCCTCAGCTACGCTCACATAGAGGCGGCGTAGTAAGATGAAATGAGACCTCAAAATGCGTGCATGGGCAACGCAAAACCGAGGCGGTGGCATACGCAATGCAAATGACATGGCAATGCAAATTGGCGCTTAACACATGAGAGGAGCCTCAGCCGCACTCACATAAGATGCCGTGAGACAAAAGAAGTGCCTCGAAATGCGTGCACACGGGCACGCAAACCGAGGCATGGCCTAAGGCACAGAAATGACATGCGAATGAGAATTGTGACATATGGCATATGAAAAATGCAATTTCCAGCAGCTAATATGATACACAAAAATAACCCCCGAATATGACAAAATTACACCCGATGCCCGAAATGCTATGCTAAGCATCCGAAATGGCCTACAGCCTACTAAACATGCATAATGGCACATGACATGCAAACCAGTAGCAAGGCAGCCCCAAATATGGCATTTTTTCAGTACAAAACAAGGCTAAATAAACAACCACAAGTATGGCAAAAATAGCATGCAAAAATGGGGAAAAGAGGAGAATTTAAAGCAAGTGGTATCTACAATGCTCAAAATGAAAAACACAGTTCTACAACATTAAAGAGGAGCCAAAAATATGCATATTTACAGTGAATGACAACCCCAAAATCAGTATGTAGATATGCTCAAAATAGCATGCAATAATGAGCCAATAAGGGGCTACAACATGAGGTACCATAAGCAATGATCAAACAACTTTGAACCCTTGACAAAACATGAAGAATGAGTTATTCTAAGACACTTTCTAAGCCTGATGAAGGCTCAAATCAGTAGCTAAGCAAGCTTAACAAAGCATGCAATTTTACGGAAAATATGGAGGGTACAACATGAAGTACCAAAAGCATGCATCAAACAACTTTGAACCCTTAACAAAACTTGACAAGAAGGCCAAATAAGTGTATTTCAGTACTGATTGTGGCTCAAAACAGGAGCTAAGTAAGCTCAAAAAGGCATTCAAGATGGGGCCAAAGAGAGGTATAAAGAGAGGTGCAACATGGAGGCCTCAAACCAATATGATCCCTTCTACAATATTGTAGAGAGACCTAAAATAAACTCAACCTCAGTTAATGGCATGCTCAAAATCAGATCACAAACAGGCCAAAGAAACCATGCAATTTTACGGTAATTTGAAGGGAATACAAAGCAGGTGCATGATAGAGAGGCCAAACAGGGTTGAGCCCTTCTTCAATGTTTAAGAGGGGCTCAAAATAAGCCCATTCACAGTTTATGTTATGCTCGAAAACAGATCACACATAATCCAAACAAAGCATGCAATTTAATGGCATAAAGAGTGATATTGAAGCAAGTGTGCCATAGAGGGCTCAAACAGGGTTGAGCCCTTCTACAATGTTGTAGAGGGGCTCAAAATGAGCACAAAACCAGAAGGGGTCAGAGCCCAAATCAGAGAGCAAGTAGGGTAGAAAATTGATGCAAAAAAGTGCAAGAAAAGGGGAATTGGTGACTTACCCTTGAAGACAAGTCTTTCTTTGCTTCTTGGCTTGACTTTGTTGCTTCTTAACCTCTGAAAATCACTCCCTTGCTGCTGAAATGAAGGTGGTGATGGTGGTGCTTAGGGTTGATGAAGAGAGGGACTTGAGACTTGAAGGTTTTTTGGAGCTTTTAGCTATGGAGATGGAGGTTTTTGGAAGATGATGTCTTGAGAGCAAATGTTCTAACCCTAGCAAAGGAGGAGCAGCCCTTTAAATAGGTAAGAAAGGTGTAAAAGGGGAGGGAAATGGAGGCAAGATTTCCCTCCCAAAATATCCCCCGGAGGGGGAGATATTTTGGAAAAAATATCCGGACAGCTGGAAAGGGCTGGAAAGCAGAAAGCTGGCCGGCCAGGTAAATTTCTGGGAGGTGGCCGGCCGGCCACCCCACCTGGTCGGCCAGCCACTCACCTGGCGGCCGGCCATGACCCAAAAATGAAGAGGAAATTTCTGGCCGACCACCATGTGTTGGTGTCCTCCCAGGTGTGTAGAATAAGGCCCCAAGGTCGGAAATTGGCAACACTGAAGCAGGAGCCACAACATAGAGCTTGAAGGAGAGGCTCAAAAATGAAATCAACAATTGCTGGCCGACCATGCTCTTTTAGGGTCCTCCCAGATGTGTAGAACAAGGTTCCAAGGTCGGAAATTGGCAACACTGAAGCAGGAGCCACAACATAGAGCTTGAAAGAGAGGCTCAAAAATGAAATCAACAATTGCTGGCCGACCAGTAGTTTTTAGGGTCCTCCATGTCCCCTGATCACAGATATGTAGCTTTGGTTGGAAGAAAATGGGCTAGGGTGTTCACATTAGCCCGGAATGAGCAAAACGGGCGCCGAAGAGCGAAACTGGTTATCTGGGATAATTGCTGGCCTCACCCTCCAGTGATCTTCCTGGTGCTAAAACAGAGGTACCTGCAAAATTGAACAAAAACTAATGAGAAATGAACGCTCGGGCCCAAACCGCGAGGTTCGGGGTCCCGAAGATGGGCTGTAGGCACCGGAAGTGGTGTTCAGCAGCGAAGTGGGTATCAGAGGCCCCAGTGTTCCTCAGAATGATAAAACAGAGGTACCTGCCAAAAACCGGAGAAAACCGATGCGAAATGAATGCTCGGGGGCCAAACCGCGAGGTTCGGGGCCCGAAAACCGGCTATAAGCACGAAAGTAGCATACGGCCACGAAGGGCATCAGGGGCCCCAGTGTTCTTTGTAATGATAAAACAGAGGCACTTGCCAAAAACCGGAGAAAACGGATGCGAAATGAATGCTCGGGGGCCAAACCGCGAGGTTCGGGGCCCGAAAACCGGCTATAAGCACCGAAAGTGGCATACGGCCACGAAGTGGGCATCAGGGGCCCAGTGTTCTTCGTAATGATAAAACAGAGGCACTTGCCAAAAACCGGAGAAATCGGAGATGATTGGGCGGTCCGAACCGAGGCACACGGCCTGACGGCTCCGAAAACCGGGAACCGGGCTCCGAAATGGGCAAAATGGCCTACGGCCACGAAAAGTAGCGTACGGCCACCGAGAGATAGTCTACAGGACTACTCTCTTCCCTCGGGAAAGAAAACAGAGAAAATCGAGTCTGGTTCGCAAACCGAGACAAGGCACAGAAGAAGGTTCGGAAGTCCGGAGGCAGGGCGCACGGCCGCGACTCTGAAACTTCTGAACGAGCACGATATGCAACATCACCGAGCGCTCAATCGGCGACGTCTGAGTCTTAAGGTCGGTCAAAAATGGGGTGTCTACAGTGGTCTTAAGGATGAAATTCAACCAGGGGTGCTAATGTTTAAACCAACCTCTATCACTCAGGCTATTGGGTTGGCAAAACTTCAAGAAACAAGTATTGAAGCCATTACGACGAAGACTAGGTTGGCAACCAAATCAGAAGGCATCCCTCCTTTTTCTGTAAACAGGTCACAAGTGGGTAATGGGGGATATGTTCGAAAAGAGTTATCTAAGGAATTGGAGGAAAAGAAGGCCAAAGGGTTATGTTTTAAGTGCAATGAGAGGTATACTAAAGGGCATGTGTGTAAAAAGAAGCAATTGTATGTTATGGAAGGAGGAGAAGATGGAGAAGAAGATGATCAACTACCAGTTCTTGATGAAGATAAAAGAGAAGATGAGGAACAATTATCTGGGGAGGAACTGCAGATTTCTTTGAATGCTTTAACTGGTACAATCTCTTATAGAACAATGAGGGTTAGGGGTAATGTTAAAAAACAACTCATCATCATCTTGATTGATTCAAGGAGTACACATAATTTTCTGAGTCCATCAGTGGCCAAAAGAGCTAATATCGAGACTGAAAATACTGATTCCTTACCAGTATTAGTTGCTGATGGGACAAGAATGTTGAGTACAGCCATGTGCAAAGATTTTCAGTGGGAAATGCAAGGCACAAATTTTCAGGCTGACATGAGGGTCCTACAACTAAAGGGCTGTGATATGGTTTTGGGTATCCAATGGTTGGCAACTCTAGGTCCAGTTAAGTGGGATTTTAAGCATCTTAGCATGGAGTTTCATCTCAATGGCAGAAAACATGTTTTAAGAGGGGGAAAGAGTGATGAGTTAAAGGTTTTGAGCCCAGAAAAAATGCAGAAGTTGCTGCACAAACAACCACAAAGAGCCATAGCCCAACTCTATTTGTTGCAAGCTGATTGTCTTGTGAGAGAAGAGGAAACTCCACCAGATTTGGCAGCTTTGCTGTCTGACTTTGCAGATATATTTCAAGAGCCAAAGGACTTACCTCCTCCTAGATCTCATGACCATTGCATCCTTCTCAAACCAGGGACTGAACCTACAAATGTGAGACCTTACAAGTACCCTTATTTTCAAAAAACTGAGATTGAGAAACAAGTAAAAGACATGCTTACCTCTGGTATAATAAGGCCTAGTGTCAGTCCATATTCTTCACCAGTGCTATTGGTTAAGAAGAAAGATGGCACTTGGAGAATACGTGTGGATTATAGAGCTCTTAATAACGCTACTGTCAAAGATAAGTTTCCTATCCCAGTAATTGATGAACTTTTGGATGAATTATGTGGGGCACAGTATTTTTCTAAACTGGATCTCAGGTCGGGCTATCACCAAATCAGGGTTCATTCCTCTGACATTGACAAAACGGCTTTTAGAACCCATGATGGGCACTATGAATTTTTAGTGATGCCCTTTGGACTCACTAATGCCCCTTCTACCTTTCAAAGTCTCATGAATGAAGTCTTTAGACCATTTTTAAGGAAATTTATTCAGGTATTTTTTGATGATATCCTGGTATATAGTGGGTCATGGGTAGACCATTTGCAGCATTTGCAGCTCACTTTACAATTGCTTAGGCAACATCATTTGTTTGCAAAAATGTCCAAATGTGTTTTTGGGAAGGATGAGGTGGAGTATTTGGGACATTTAGTTTCAGCTAAGGGTGTTTCTGCAGAACCAACAAAGTTACAAGCTATCAAATCTTGGCCAATCCCTTCTACTATCAAGGAATTGAGGGGTTTTTTGGGTCTCACTGGTTATTACAGAAGATTTATTCAGCATTATGGTCGAATTTGGTCTCCATTTCATTGTTTGCTCAAAAAAGATTCCTTTGTATGGTCCCCTACAGCTACAACAGCTTTTCTTCAACTCAAAGCTGCCCTGCTTTCAACACCAGTCCTTGCCTTACCTGATTATAGTAAGGCCTTTGTTTTAGAGTCAGATGCCTCTGGCACAGGCCTTGGGGCTGTGCTTATGCAAGATGGACATCCCATTGCCTATTGGAGTAAGGGCATTTCAGCAAGAGACCAAGCTCTATCTACCTATGAAAAAGAATTAATGGCAGTAGTGCTGGCAGTCCTCAAATGGAGGCATTACCTTCTAGGTAGGCACTTCCTTATCAGGACTGACTACCAAAGCCTAAAATATCTTTTGGAGCAAAGAGTGGGAACTCCTTTCCAGCAAAAATGGGTGACCAAGCTATTGGGTTTTGACTACACTATCACATACAAATGTGGGAAAGATAACCAAGTTGCTGATGCTTTGTCCAGGAAAGAAGAGTTTATCAATACTGCTGATTCAATAGCTATGATTCATGCTTTATCTTGTATCTCTACCAGTTGGTTGGCTGAAGTAAAGCTTAGTTGGAGTGAAGATGCTGACATTCAACAGTTGATATTGGACTTGCAACAAGGTCAAGCTCATGCTGGTTATGCTTGGGACCATGATATTTTAACCTACCATGGCAGGTTGGTAGTTGGGAATTCAGCCCTCAGGATGCAACTTATTCAGGACTTCCATTCTTCACCTTTGGGAGGACACTCGGGAATAATCAAGACCACAAAAAGACTGCATATGAGTTTTTATTGGAAGGGCCTACAGCAGGATGTGGCTCAGTTCATTTCTGAATGTGATACATGTCAAAGGTACAAAAGTGAAAATGTCAAGTATCCAGGCCTATTGCAGCCCCTTCACATTCCTAATAGGGTATGGTCTGATATTTCCATGGATTTCATTGAAGGTTTACCAAATTCTCAAGGCAAGACTGTGATCTTTGTAGTAGTAGATAGGTTGTCAAAATATGGCCATTTCATGGCTTTATCACATCCTTATACAGCTGCAGATGTCGCCAAAGTATTCTTTGATCAAGTGTTTAAGTTGCATGATCTTCCTTCTACCATTGTTTCAGATAGAGATGCTGTGTTTACTAGCCATTTCTGGCATGAAATTTTCACTTTACAGGGCTGTATGCTGTGCCTTAGCACTACTTATCACCCTCAAACGGATGGTCAAACTGAAATTTTGAACAAATGTTTGGAGAACTACCTCAGGTGTATGTCTGGAGACTATCCTAGGCAGTGGGCTAAGTGGCTCTCTTTAGCTGAGTGGTGGTATAATACCACCTATCATGCTGCCACTAAAACTACTCCTTACTTTGCAGTCTATGGACAAGAACCTCCTGACCATACTTTTTGCCTTTCCACACCTTCTTTAGTAGGAGTTGTGGATAATTGGGTAATAGAGAGGGCTGCTATTATCAAGACCTTAAGGGAGCATTTAACTCAGGCACAGCAGCGGATGAAACATTATGCTGATAAGGGCAGGTCTGAAAGGGAATTTGCAATTGGGGATTGGGTGTTCCTCAGGTTACAACCTTATAAGCAGACTACAGTGGCTTTACAGAGAAATATGAAGCTATCTCCAAGGTTTTATGGGCCATATCAGGTTTTGGAAAGGGTTGGTTCAGTAGCTTATAAGCTGGAGTTACCAACAAATGCTAAAATTCATCTTGTTTTTCATGTCTCACTGCTTAAGAAGAAAATCGGGACTAATGTGTTAGCTCACACTACTCTTCCCCCAGTAGGTCTTGAGGGAACTTTGCAACTGGAACCCATGGTTGTCTTGGATAGGAGGATGGTTAAGCGGGGTAATAAGGCTGTGGTTCAGTGGTTAGTCCAATGGACGAATTCTTTTCCAGAGGATGCTACCTGGGTTGATCATTCTGAGATAGAAGCAAAGTATCCTCAATTTCAGCCTTGAGGTCAAGGCTATTTCTCAAGCAGCAGGGAATGTTATGTCAAGAAGAAGGTTATGAATCAGTTGTGGGCTATTTCTCAAGCAGCAGGGAATGTTATGTCAAGAAGAAGGTTATGAATCAGTTGTGGGTCAGTTGAGGGAAGTCAGTTAGGTAGTGGTTGAGAGATTAATTAGTCAGTTAGATGAAGTCAATTGTGAATTAGTTAGTTAGTTAGAAGATTAGTTAGTCAGTTAGATGAAGTCAGTTGTGAATTAGTTAGTTAGTTAGAAGTGTGAGGTGAAGAAGTAGTTATAAATAGTTGAGGAACTCCCATATGGGATGTATGTAAATTTTTGAAATAATACGCAGATTGTTCACTTTCTTCCTTATGCCTCTGTTTCTTCTTCCCTAGCTATTACATAACCATCCTCCAAGACCAAACTCAGCAATCTCCTCGCCTATCCTCCACTCCAACGATCCAACTACCCCTTCCCAGCCCCTCTGTTATTGCAGAACCATGAGAGCGAGAGAGAGAGAGAGAGAGAGGAAGGGGGGAATCCGAACATACCTAGATCAAAGCAAAGAGAAGAGAATAAGAAAACCCTTCCCTTTCGAATCGTTGATCGCTGCCGGCGTCGAACCAGTCTTGCTGTCGAAGAGAGAGCACCGTTCTAGGTCGAAGTCTCACCACTGCCCAACTAGTCTCCCTTTCTAACCCTTTCTCTTCTTCCTCTCTTATTTGCTAAATAGCAATAAAACTTTTTTTTAAAAAATATTTTTGGTGATTGGCGCTACAACATTTTATTTTGGCGCCTATTTTGTTTTTTTTTTTGATCATATCATTTAACGACATAAATTGTGTGTCATGAAAATGAAATATGTTTAACGGCTTGTGTATGTGGGCCGTGTATAATTGATATATTAACGACATGCTATATGCATATCATAAAAGTTTTATTATTTACGACTAACATTACAAGCTGTAAAAAAATTATCATTATTAACATTCACGACCTACGCAATAGATACGCCGTGATTGGGAAATTATTTACGACATGCAAAAAAAGTAAGTCGTAAAAGTGAGAAACCACGACTTGCATTTATTGTATGTCGTTAATGTAGAGCCGTAAAAACTCAATTTTGTTGTAGTGATAGCAGTGTGTGAACCCCCTTGTTATTCCCTTTCTATGGAGTTGAATGTGCCACCATCTACGTATTTCTAGTGTGGTTAAACAATATTAGTCTTCATGATCAATCATAATGAAAATCGAGAGTAATTGGTTCCTATTGAGATTGTTGAGGATGACATGATGGCATTAAAGAATTTGGATTGAGGCTTTGACAAGTATGGTTTAACAAAAGATATGGTTGACACCTAAGAAGGAGCAACTCTAGTGGGCTTGTATAATGGCTGCTTTTGCCAAATTATATGGTGGCTGCACCTAAGAAATCCTTTCCAGTGGCCTGCCAAAAGGTCTGTTAAAAACTTATATTGCCAAATCTTGTGCATCATTTGTGCCAACTCAACTTACTCAAGAGAGGGTTTTTGATCCAATGGTTTGGATGTGAGACATCCATCAGACAGAATTAAGTAATGATCTAGATGTGCAATTTAGGCCTATTTGCACCATTAGAACAACATTGCTAAAAAAATGTTTTTTTACTATTTAAAGCATTTGATTGAATGTATTAGTTGAGGGCATTAATATTACCAAATGAATCGAGTTTGGACTTAATTGAATACATTGTTCCACCTATTTTCTAAAACTTATGCTTTTGGGGACAGTTGGTGATGCAAAATTTTGATCTTTGTTCTTTTTTGTCATCAATCTTTCAAGGTCTATGAGAGATCTCTGTCAGGTTCTATTGCTAGCCCAAATGCAGCTGCTGCTGCTCAGTTTGTGAGAGCTTAAATGCTTCTAAGTGGCTATTTCATTCGGCCATGCAAGGGTGGAGGGTCAATTATCTATAAAATCGATATGTTAGTTTGGACCAGCTGCCAAGCAAGTTGATATGTTAAATCATTAAAGAAGGTGAAAGGCTTCAAGTTTTGTGTCATGTTGGACTTCAAAGAGGATATAGCTTTTGAGAAGGCATGCTTACTAAATTCAATTTGACTTGAATATGCCCGGTGCTGCACTACGGTTACATGTTTTCATCTTTATTTTAAATGGAATTCAATTATTATTTGATGATTTAGTGAAGTTACAAGAAAGGAAATTTGTTAATTATTTTTCCTAAACTTTTTTTTTTTTAAATGTTATTGTTCCTTAATTGTGGTTGGGTTGAATGAATTTTGTTTGATATTGGATTGAATGTTTATAAACAAAAACTGATTGTTCTCAAAAATAAAAAAAAAAAAATAAAAAAAAGAGATTTGGCGACTAAAAAATTGGTCGGAAAATTCTACCATTTTGCGACTAAAATCATTAGTAGGCAATTCCTTACCTTTGGGGACTAAATTGTTAGTCGGTAATTCCTTGACTTTTGGCGACTAATCTGTTTGGTTGTGGAATGTGACAATTGGCGGCTAAGATATTCGGTCAGGAAAATATCACTTTTTGCGACCAAAGTGTTTTAGCGACAAAATGGATTAGTCACAGTAATGATATATTTAGCGATTAAAAATTTAGTCGGTAAATCCAACTTTTCCCATCCAACAAAAATTTTGGTCGCGAATTACTTTTGCCAGCCCTCAATTGGCGACCAAGTAGCGACCAAAAAAATTGGTCGTAGATAACTTTTGTCGACTAAAAATGAGCTTTTTGCAACTAATTTTTTGGTCGGTAAAGGTGTTATTTCTTATAATGTCAGTTGTTATCACTAACATAATATGAAAAGTTTTTTTTTCTCCCCTTAAAAAAAGGAAAAAAAGGAAGCAGTTTGAAACGTGACCAAAAATTTAGAAATAGATACCATGATATTACTAGGCCACATAATTTAATGGTAGCATGAATTGTTTGTTGGGTTACAAATTACTACATGTGTACAGTCAAATGGAGCCAACAGGGGCTACTATATACCAGTTCAAGTCTACAGGCCCATATCGAGTCTTGTCATGAGAAAATATGGTAACTCCCGTTGGAGTACCCACTTTTTTTTTAAGTTATGCGAGGGATCTCAAATAAATTATTAAATTTTTTATCAAATCTCTTACATAGGTGTAGGATTTATATATATGTGATTTGTGTAGATCTCACACCCATGTGAGAGGTTTGGTATAAAATTTGATAATTTATTTCGGGTCCATAACATTTTTCCTTTTTTTTAATGGAAAATTTAGTCAAAATCCTTCATATTAGACTCTTATTTAGTGAAAATAATAGCTCAATTTATTTTTATTTTTTATAAAATTTTTAAGTAGAAAACACATAATTAAGTAAGGACAAAGTAATTTTTTTTCCCCCTTTCTCGGACAATATTGTCAGAGTAACATATTACTGTGAGATAGAGTAACATGTTACTGTGACTGTTTACATCAATTTTAACAGTAATATATATATATATATATATAAGAATTTTATAGTCAATATAGATCCTGTTTGATAGATTTTGATCAGAGAATTCTAAAAAATATTAATTTTATTAAAAACCAACATCTGCATTAAAAATTATATTATTTTAAAATTTAATATTTTGATAATAGTGATATTTGTTAGACTTTTCAAGAAAAAAATTTTGTGCTTGTCTTAATGCATTAAAATTTTATAATGAGAGGATTTTGACCAAATTTCTATTTTTTTATAACATTTTTCTACAGTTTACATACAATGAAAGTGGACCTCACATCATCATATGATATAAAATCTATTTTTATTGTAAGTGATAAAAAATATTGTAAAAAAATAGGTGATTGTAATATTACTCTCCAAGTAATTTGTTTGACATACTCCATACTTTTCTTTTGATACCTATAGTTTAAAAACAAAAAATAAAAAATAAAATATAATGGTGACATCATCCTATATGGTGTTATAAAAAATTTAAAAGCCATAAATGAGGTTTGGTAGGCAATTTTGTCGATCACTAATCTAACCCTCTTGTGATGCAAAGTAAAATTTAATATTTATTGTAGTGATCGAATCCTAACTCTATCGTGAAAGTGTATTGTGTAAAACCTTGATATATGATATATGGAGTGTTTTGAAAAGATGATAAAAAATTAATTTTTGATTTTTTACCAAATTTTTTAATTTTTTTGAAAAGTGATTTAAGAAGTTGGTAAAAAGTTACTTTTAATTTTTTTATTAATATTTATTTATGATGTCACATCATAATAAAATAACCAAACTACCCCACCTAATTTAAAATTTTACATGTTCACCCATGGATAACCCTAAACAATATAAAGGATATAATTGTAATTTCTCATGTAACTTTTTTTCACCTTACCAAATGACTTCTTACTAAAAAAGTTAATGTAATTTTTTTTTCCCAAACTGCGAACGCAACTTTTTATCAATGTTGCCAAAAGACCACAATGTCACGTTTAACGTGGTTGGTGAACTGTTACAAACAAAGAGTGATCTTGTTTACATTTTTCCCGTAAAGAGATTCTTTGTTTTCTTTTTCTCTCTTTGGAATAATTGTGCCAATAATCACTCTTGCTTTTTCTTTTTCTATATATATTTTTTATTTACGTTGTGCTACTTTGTATCATTTTGTGTCGCAGAAGACCTACAAATTTTCTATCGAACTTGAACAAGAAAAAGAAGTGTAAAGGAAAGCTTGAGTAAGTAAGTGGCTTGCATCCTTTGCTGCAATTCGATTCAAAAGCTAGCTATCACTTTGAAAAGATTTTATTTGTTTATTTATAATATTCATATATAATATTACAACGAAATTCAGTACATTATGATCATAATATTAAAAATCAAATATAATATATAATTGATACAAATAAACTCCCCAAATAAGAAAGAGAAACCCTAATAAATATAGAGAACTTAAGTGTAGGTACTAATAAGTGAACTTATTATTCAATAAGTCATATGATAATTAATGGCATTTTTCATCAAGCACTATTAAAAAACGTCACTAATTGTTAATTTTCAGTGACAGTTTAAAAATTTTATTACAAAAAATTTGAATAATTATAAATTTTAGAGACAATTTAAAAAAATCGTCACGAAAAAAGTCACTAATTTTCAACTTTTAACAATAATTTAAAAATTTTGTCACAAAAAAAAAATCACTAATTGTAACTTTTAGCAATAATTTATAAAAACAATAATAAAAAAAAAGTTATTAATTGTTAATTTTTAGCAACATATTCAAAAAATTGTCACAAAAAATTATTTTTAGTAACAATTTTATTAGAACTTATTTTTAATAGGACTTGATGTGAATTAAATCTAACTATTAACGCCTATTGGTAGTTTATCTAAAATACAATACCATCCAGGTGAGATGGACACATATCTCTTTTGCACTTTTGGAGGTGGATCCCCTCCAATCCTTAATCCATATTGGAGGGCATTGTTCGGATCTATGAGGTCCACTACGGATCCCGTTTTGATAATTAGAATAATTCATTTTGTTGGGCTCTTTGTATATATCAATTACAAACAAAATTAAGTTGATATGATAATCGTAACATATTCAATTTATCGCGTTTGTAACAAAAAAAAAAAAGTTTATTTTTAAAAATACAATTGTCATCAATTTTTTGGTAAAAAACGTAACAAATTAATAGGTTATGATTATTGGGTCGATCTAATTGTTTTTGTGATTAATATACATGAAGTGTGTAACAAAATGAACGATTCAAATTATTAAAATAAAACTCATGATAGACATTACAAGTCCGAACAGCGCCCTCCAATCCAGATAAAGGACTGGAGGGGCTCCAGGTCCATTAATTTTCTCGTTGCCAATTTATTTTATAACATTTTCTAGTAACCACATTTTCTAGTAACCAAAATTGATGGATAGTATAAAAGCCTACAAGAACATTAATCTGAATAAGGGCTTTTTTTATTGAGTTCAGATCCTCTGCCGTGATTTCCTACCGTAGGAAGATTTCCTCCCGGGTGACGAGGCGAGGGGAGGCGGCAACGAGGTCATTCTCAAGATCAACTCTCAAAGGGAAAGAGAAAACCCAGAACTTATTTGGTTGCCATAAAAACCAGAAACAAACCTTGCTTATTATTGAGTAATCTACTGTTTTTGTTTTCAAATTAAATGAAAATGGACAAGAAAATAAGAAAATCTTGGAAAGAAAAAAGAGAAAAAGAAAGGGATCTTTGTTGATGGACCAAAAGATTTGAGTGTGAAATAGTTGAAGAGAGAGAAAGAAAGAGAGAGAGAGTAAGATAGATGGGCAGACCACCTTTATGTGATAAAGGGCCAGCCATGTCCTCCTGAAGAGGACATCATCTTGGTGTCTTACAAGTTACATACAAGAACATGGGCCTGGGAAATTTCTTAAAAATTTTCACTGGTGGTTGGTTTTGGGGGTTGGTTTGGTCATTGAAGAGATATATTTAATATCTTATCCAGCTCAAGCTCGCTGCGGTCGCATCGCCACCACTGCCTTGCCACTGTTGCTGCTGTCTCGCCGCTTTCGTATCACCGCTGCTCTTCGTCTCTCTATTTGTTAGAGTTGCGGTCTCTCTAACATTTGAGAGATGACAGAAAGAAGAGAAGACTGAAAAATAAAAAATAAAAAATAAAAGATGAAAATAACGTCATTTTAAAGTGTCGTAGGAACCACCGCAGGTTAACACGCGCAGAAGATCGGACTCTTATTTATTTGGTGCTTTAGAATGTGATGCCAGATCTACTTTAGAAAAGAGAAAAAAATGAAATAATCCTCCAATAGCAGCTTGGTAATTAAAGACTGGTGACACATTCAATCAATATCATCTACAATTTATGTAATAAATAAAATTTTTAAAATGTATTAATTTATATATATATATATTAATAATAAATGTAGTTCTGTCAGATATTGATGGGATTAGACAGAACCCATTTCAATAATAATTATAAGGAGTTGTTTGGGGTGTCTTAAATAAGTGTATTTTTTGTTCTTTTGGATTAAAAAAATGAGAAAAAATTTGGATGTTTGGGTTAATTTTTTACTTTTTATGAAAAATATGTATTAAAAAATTGTATAAATAAGGGTGTAAGAGAAGATAGTGTAGTAGACCGTACGGATTGACAGTGCAGTTGGCTGGGTGAATACATGGAAAAAGATTGCCTCCTTTTCGGACTTTGATTGGACTTTGATTGACGGGTCCCATTTTTCTAATCAGAACCGTTCACTGTGTAGGACTCGTCGAGTACTATATATTTATAAAAAATCACGTTGATTGGATATCGATAGCTATCTGATCATGTTAGTTTTTTTGTCAACTATTATCTATAACACCATCAAATTTTTATACAAAACTGATTTGATTATGTAGTTAGCCATATCCGATAGACGTGATTTTTTACAAGCATATAGTACTAGACGATTTTTACATATTGAACGGTTCGGATTATCAAAGTGGGGCCCATGGTGGGCCCCCACAGGCCTAATTTTACTATCCAACTTGGTGAATGTACACATGTAATTTTTTTTTTCCTTTCACTGTAGTTGGCTTGACGTCAGTACGTTGATGGGCCAAAAAGTTGATTTGTATTTTAATATTTGTATATTAATTTTTTTATATTTTTTTTTGGTGAATGTTGATAACTTTTTGACTTTTTTTGGTAACTTTTTGACTTTTTTTAAACTTGCCAAACCAGCCCTAAATGTGTTATATTATATAATAATACAATGTCCTCATTTTAATATTATTATTTCATTAATGGGGTATTTGGTTGAGAGATTTAAGAAAGACGATAGAAAGAGAAAGGAAAAAAGTGTGTGAGATTAAGGCCTTATTTGTCATAACCTAAAAAAGTTAAAAAGTCAAAAAATTACTATCCTATAAGTCACATCATCTATTACATCACTTCAAACCCAACCCATGCCCAACCTATATTTCATAAAAAGTCAAAAAATGCACTTATTTAGCTCATCTCAAACCACCCCTTAAGTGAAATATATGTATCATGATTTTGAAAACCAGATCAGACTGGCCGGTTCAACCTGTCATGGTTCCGGTCCGAATAAACCATCTGAACCATTCGAAGTAAAAAAACCGGCCTATTTTGAGAGAACTCAAAAAATCGGCAATTGAACCGCCGAACCGGTCCACTCGGGAACAGTTCACGGGGTCACTGAAATCGAACTTTTTTTTTTGATATTTTCTATTTTTTTATTCTTTCTTTCTTATTTTATATTTTTTATATATATAAAGAAAATTTTAATTGAAAATTCTTTTTCAATGGTCTCTCCTTGTGAGAAATCCCATTAAGTGTTTGAAATTATTGTGAAAGTCTCTACCTATTTATAAGAAAAAAATTCTTCCAAAAAAACTCAAGAAATCTCTGTGGGATTCAATCAAATTTATTGAAGGGAGAATTGAAATTTTGATATCCCTCCAAAATTTTTATTCTTCTTTCAATTAAATTATTTGAATTAAAATCATATGGAGGGAATATTGAATATTTAATTTTCTCTTCCAAAATTAGAATTAATAATATTTTAAAATATATTATTATATTTTTTAGTAAAAAAAATATTATGAGAATATTTAAGATAATTAAATATTTTAATTTTTTTTTAATTTATAATTTTATTACTTATATTTTTATTTAAATATAATTTTAATATATTTATTACGTCACGGTTCGATTCCGGTTCAACCCAATAGTTGAAGCGGTGACCCGTTCACTCGATTTTCCAGTTCGCTCACCGATCCGATTTTTAAAACATTGGCACGTATATTTTATTCACATTTCACCTATCTTTTCACTTTTTCTTTTCAAATTTCTTCCCAAATCTCCCAATCAAATAAAACATAAGAGTAATGTTAGGCATTATGAAAGAAGTATCATGAAAAAAACTTCATAAAGGTTCTCCACACTTAAATTACACACAATAAAACACCACAAACTGTTAAATAATAAAAAAAATTTATAAAATATTTTATGATATTTTTTTCATAATACTTAATATTATTCTTACATTAAGAGTAATGCTAAAATTCCAACGTCTTGTTACCAAAAAGCAAAGGATGCTTCTGGTTCCTTTCTTGTGTATAACATTTGATAAGTAGAATTTTAACTTTAGCTTAGCAACAATGGGGAAAAATCATGTTATATCTTTGGTCGTTCTATCAAATCGGATGGTTTTGTAAGGGATATTATGTATTTTTATGATAAATAGTCCATATATTTATTAGTATAGTTACGATAATTTGTGATTTAAAAATTAAATTAGGAATTTTTATTCAAATATTTTCTAACCAAATAACTCACTGGGTTAATTATTAATTACAAAAATGTTAGTGCCATATAAATCTGAGATTTTGTATGAATTTTTATAAAAATAATATTTTTTGAATTTTTTTAAATAAAAATTAATTTGACAAAAAAAAAATGAGTTTTACCATGCAAAAGATGAAACTATACAAAAATGATAAATACTTTTAATTTAAAAAAAAAATCACGAGACTAATTTAAAATCTTATTTAAAAAAAAAAATAAAACAAACTCTTTTGAAAACCAAACCAACCCCTATAAATTAAGTTTTTGCTTTGGTGAGGAAATGTAACGAGGACTCTTTTGTTTGTTTCTTCTATGGCTATATGTAAATTCCCATTTTGCATGCAAACACTCTTATCATCCCAAGCACTACCCACACCTGATTACTGATTCGCAAGCTATATATCTAGCTATATATTTTTCCTTATTGTTTCTAGTGATGGAGATGCCTAAAAGAGATAAGAAAATAGAAATAAAGAGCCAATTGTTCAGCCATGCCATGAAAGGTGTGAAAGATGAACAATCAATGGCTAAGTGATCAGTGATACCGTGATGGCATTTATCACGCAAGACCGAATAATTCGGAAGCAAAGTTGTGTCTAGAAATGCTGGGTTTTCCAATGGTTTTGAATGTGTAATATGAAAACATTCTGCCAATGTATTTATAACCACAATGGCACCCATTTGCTTAAGGTCACAATCTTTAGAAACAATGCACCCATTGTGTTTAAATTTGACTTACCAGATCATTCCGTTTTCTTGCGGGAAGATATACACCTGCCAATTGGAAATGATCAAGTATGGAGAGGCACACCATATTATGATGTGGTCACATTTAATCTAACATCTTCCACTTGATCACATTATAATGAGGTGAAAAATCCTAAGTTGAGCATGTTTACCTTAGTACCAAAATTTTGCCTCATGCCAACTTTTATCTATGATATTACCTCATAGATCGACGTCTGATTGTGACTTGGCCATACGTGCGCACGTTTTTGCCACCAATCTGACCGCACCCGTACGAATGTGTTCTCCCACTGACAACACATTCCAGATGACTTCAATTCACTACATAACAAGTGAACGGCATCAATTTTCAGTGATGGGTTCATAGTCCATGCCCAATCACCATTGACGACTTCAGCCGTACACATTTTTCATGTGTCGACCTGCACTGAAATTATTGTTAAGTACTTCCTTTAAGACCCATTCCTGAAGGTTTTCCTTAACACACCTTATCAATGACTTTTTGCTGATCAAGCAGACAATATCACCTAGTTTGCACGTTGCATATTATGGACTTTACATCTCATGCTAACTATGATATTCGTACCTTGTCAGTTCCTCTATCTTGTTACCTGACCAAACACATGTTTCCATGCAACATAGAGTCGCAAAAACATCGGTTATCTAGGCGTCCCCAGAGTCATCCGACTATGCTCTTATATAAGTAGCTAAATCACCTAGCTAGGTATTTTTCAATCCCATATTAGCTATATGTTCTTTGAATTTTTCCAGAGACAACCCTTTGGTCATAGGGTCAGCTACCATCTCTTCTGAGGGTATAAAGTTGACTTTAATTTCACCTCTCTCCACTATATCCTAATATAGTGGTAACTAACATCAATATGTTTTCCCTTAGAGCTATTTGCTCCACTTTTTATTAATGAGATAGCAGACTGATTGTCACAAAACATACTGACCGGTCTGACAGGTATACCTAATTGTAAACTGTCAACAAATCGCTTTATCCAGACCACATTACTAACGGCTGTGCTGCAAGCTATGTGTTCAGCTTCCATAGTATACTTTGCAACACAACTTTGTTTCTTACTTAACCAAGAAACTGCTGTTCCACCAAATAAGAACACATGACCACTAGGAGATTTTCTATCATCTACATTTCTTGCAAAATCCGCGTCAGTGTATCCTTTTATGTCTAGATCACACAAACCAAAACATAATTTCAAATTTTTAGTGCCTTTTAAATATCTGAATATTCTTTTAACTGCTTGCCAATGTTCCTTACCTGGATTGGATTGAAACTGACTTACCAATCCGACTGCATGACAGATGTCAGGTCTTGTGCTTGTCATAGCATACATTAGGCTGCCTACTGCCTGGGCATACAAGACATTTCTTATTTCTTCAATGTCAGACTTTAGTTTGAGGACTCATACTTTTACTAAGACTTTGTCCCTTGCAAATAGGCGTACTTAAAGAATTACAGTTATCCATATTAAATCTTTTAAGCATCTTGTCTAGATATTTCTCTTGATCTAGATATAATAATTTTCAATTTCTATCTCTTGAAATTCTAATTCCTAGAACATAGGTTACAAGACCCATGTCTTTCATTTCAAATCTAGATGCCAAGAAATTTTTGATTTTTATAATCATATCTAGACAATTTCCTGCTAACAATATGTCATCTACATATAAAGACAATATTGCTAACTTGTCATCATTTTTCCAGATATAAACACAGTGATCTAATGGACTTACAACATAGTCCATTTCTAAAATGGCTTGGTGGAATTTCAAGTACCATTGTCTTGAAGATTGTTTAAGTCCATATAGAGATTTCTTCAACTTGTAGACTTTATCCTCGTTGCCTTGGTTCTGGAAACCATCAGGTTGCATCATATAAATTTCCTCTTTTAATTCTCCATTGAGAAAAGTTGTTTTAACATCTAATTAATGCAATTACAAATCCATCCTGGCTACTACTGCCATTAGAATCCTTATTGAGGCAAATTTTGCAACAGGAGAATATATATCTACAAAGTTTATTCCAGGTTGTTGAGTGAATCCCTTGGCTACTAACCTGGCTTTGTATTTCTCCAAAGTTCCATCTACTTTGAATTTCTTTCTAAGAACCCATTTGCAACCAATGGCTTTTCTTCCGTTCGGAAGATCGGTTAATTCCCAAACATCATTTTTCTTGATTGAGTCAAGTTCTTCATTCATTGCCTCAAGCCATTGTGTAGCATCATTGCTACTCATTGCTTCTTTATGACTAGTAGGATCATCTACTAAGTTATTAAGTTCTTCAACTTGAAAACATAATGATCTTTCAAAGACATAGATGGACGTCTTGCTCTCTTACTCCTACTTATCTCAGGATTCGAAGCAGGTAAAACAACGTCATGTAGTTTGCCTTTGCTCCCACTATTAGATGGTTCAGGAAGAATATGTGGACTGTGTGATAAAGAAGGAAAAGAAGAATCCTGAGATACTTCAGAGAGCAATTCAAGTTGTTCAATAGGAGTAACAAGATCAGTGGATTCAAGAAAAATAGCATATCTACTTTCTATTAATCCATGTTCGGGATGGTAAAAATGATAACCACTCCCATTTTCAACATAACCAATAAACTTGCATTCCCAAATTTTGCTTCCCAATTTATTCCTTAAAGGTTTGGGAATAAGTACATGTGCCTTACATCCCCAAACTTTGAGATTTTGAACATTAGGTTTAGTTCCATGCCAGCATTCGTGAGGAGTTAGAGGTTTTGCTTTTGTTTCGACTCTATTTAAAATGTATGCAGCGGTGGACAAGGCTTCCCCCAAAAAATGAATAGGAAGATTAGCATGAGCCATTATAGACTTTGTCATTTCCATGAGAGTATGATTTCGTATTTCTGCAACCCCATTTTGTTGTGGTGTGTATGGCATTGTAAACAAATGTTTTATGCCATTGTCCTTGCAAAAAGAATCCATAGCTTCATATTCACCACCTCTATCATTATTCAAGTGTTTAATGGACCGGCCAAGTTACTTTTCTACCTCTAATTTATATTCCTTAAACTTGTCAATTGCTTCTGATTTGTGTTTAAGAAGGTAGATATGTCCATATCTTGAATAATCATCAGTGAAAGTAATAAAGTATTCCATGCCTCGATGAATTTTAGTTCTTAAAGGGCCACAAATGTCCGAATGAATTATTTCAAGTAATTCCGATGATTTCCAATGTTTAAAAAATGGCCTTCTAGTCATTTTACCTTTGATACATGGTTCACATATATCAAAATCATCGGAACATACTTTAGGTAATAAGCCACTTTTAAACATTCGAGACATTTTATTTTTATTAATGTGACCTAACCTTAAATGCCACAAATAAGAACTATTACTAGTAGAAACATGCAAATAATTAGAAATACATACTTTATTATCAATAGGAAGAGAGTACATGTCATTCACTCTTACACCTTTCACTAATACACTTCCTTTCTTAATCAATACTGTGTTAAACCTAAAATTAATCTCAAAACCTTTTTGAGTTAACACCGGAACTGAAATTAAATTTTGCCGAATGTTGGGTACATAAAGTACATCATGAACACAATAGAAGTTCCATCAATAGAGAATTGACAATTGCTGATGCCCAAAACATCACTATAGGAGTTGTTGCCCATGTAGATTCTATGTTCACCAACCTTCTTTTCAGTAAAATCCACGAACATGTCTTTATTTTGCACAATATGTCTAGCTACAGCAGAATCAATCCACCACGAATTTGATGAAGGCTCAAACACCATTGCTTTAGAAATTGTCATGACAACAGGGTTATTATCCATTTTCTGCTTCTTCTGAGGGCAATTGGCTTTGATATGACCTTTTTGACCACACTTGTAACATGGACCTATCTGATGCTTGTGATGTTGTTGCTTTTTCCATTCTTGCGGTTTCTTCCATTCTCTCTGAAATCCCTTCTTCCATTTTTTCTTGAAAAAAATAGTGTAAACGTCCCGAACATTCCGGGGAAAATCCCCCATTTTGTCCATTGGGCTCACTACAGTTCGGACTCAATGTCATGGTCCTGTATCTAATCTTGCAGAGTGCAATGCAAGACCGATGAATCATCAAAGAGTCCAAATCTGACAAATCGTTTTGAAAAACAGATTTTTAGAAAGAAGTGCCAAACATGGACTGCTTTGCCAGATACAGAGTCACCACCTAAATATTTTATTTTGGGAGAATTTAGAAAACCCTGACTCGTGCCTAAGGCCACGTGTCCGTCATCACCAAAGTTGCCTCGACTCGGGAACTTGGGTACGATTAGGGAAGGTCATTTCATGAGCACCCCCGCTCGCCCGATCAAAGGATCAGCCTCTACTAATCATAATATCAAGTTTTTGAAAACACATGTGCTCTTATTCCGGTTTATTAGCCTAGAATTACTATGTGATGCGCACAACATACAAGTATAGACTGGATTGCCTAGGTTGGAACAAAGCATCGCATATCCGTTTGTTTTGAAAATGGATTGAAGTTTGCTACTCGCAAGTAGGCTAAAACACGAGTTTCGACGAATTATTCTAACTCAAGCAACCCAACCTTCACCCACAGGCATTCAGGCAGTTATATCATGTAAGCACGTAACCTCATGGTAAGCATGCTATCATGGCAGTCACTCACACGCATGCAAGGATGCTAAAGCATAAACACTTACTGAGTACTCTGAGCCAAAGAAAGAAGCTAATTAGAAAACATGCATGAATCCTAACTATGCTGAGATGCCTAATGCAACACATACAAGAATGCAACTAAGATAGGCTCGGCTATTCTAAGATGGCATATGAAAAGCTGCAGATAACACGTATTCAACTCAGAATTGAAATACAATGCAATTAGCATGATGCGCCGAGCCCGGTGCATGCAATACAGATGAATGAATACAAGCATGCGAATATATAGATGCTAATTGAAACATGCCCTAAACTAACCATCATAAGCTAGTAAATAAAAAGGAGAAAGACGTGGGGTTGGAAGACATGCATCACACACACTCACACTTATTACAATTGTGCCCTCGCTCGGAGGGTCCGAATAAATATTACACAACCAAAAATGAATAACTAATTATTGCACAACACTAGCTAATTAACAAATTAACTAAGAAAGCTAGTAAACTAGCATGCAATGCTACATAAAGTAGACTGCCTCAGCTCTGTTCGGAATAATGAAAGATGCATGCATGCTCGGGTTGCCTTGTCGGGAAATTCATCGCGATGCCCCGATTTGCCTCTGTTTGCAATTGGTCCCAGAACACTGTACAAAGCTCCAGAAGGCTGCTGACCAGTTTTTGCTGCTGGTTTCCGGTTTGCTGCAACAGAGAGCAAGAAAGGGGCATGGCAAAGTATTTTCAACATATGTGTGCATGACCACTCTCCCCGTCATTGCATAAGCTCTAGGGAGTGTAATCCTCGATCCTCGTGCCACCAATCACGCATTTCGATGCATGATGGCCGAAGAGTCGAATTGCGCGACTCAATGTGAAATGAATGCACACATGGACATAAAAGGCCTAGACTCCATCATGGGTAATCAAGAGTGTCGGTGACCGAGAATTGAGGCACGTTTCATCACTTGGAGTATGAAACGTCCCTCGTTTCCCGCGTTTGGACTAAACCCTATTCCAAACACAATGCAATATACATGGCATACGCAATACGACTAGCATGCAACCCTAAACGCAATGCAACCTAATCATGCTAGCATGCGAGAGATGATATGCAAACATGCAACTAGCATACACAATGCTATGAACTAAGAATGGCATACTCAATGCACATGAACTATATGGCATACGCAATGCACATATGAAGATGGACATGCACGAAGACATGAACAAGGCATACACAATGCGACGATCAAGCATGCGATAACATCGATATGGCATACATAATACAAGATGGACTTAAACTAAAATGAATGGGCCTCAGCCACACTCAAATCAGTGGCCAACATGATGAAAATGAGACAACAAAATGCATGCAAACCTGCACAAATGCAAGGAACCAAACCTAAGGTACAAAATGCAACTCTACCAAAGCATGGCAAGGATGAAATATGGCATACAATCACATATTTTCCAACTCTGAAATGACATGCAAGATGGTCCCGAATCATGCAAACACCTCACATAATGCATGCTAGGTGGCTCAAATACCGAAACTAGTGAAGTGGATTACACTATAGGCATGCAAAGCCATACTCAAATGGCCAAACCAACCCCAAACAGTCCCTATGCAGGCCAAAACAATAGGAAATATGGACTAAATTGATGGCCTGCCAAGCATGGAAATGAAGCTCATGCAATGGTCCAAAAATGAGTTATTTAAGCACGACTCTCAAACACATTTAAAGAGTAGAAAATATGGGAATATGGCACAAGTATAGGCTCTAAAATGACATGCTCAATGACCCCAAAACATGAAGACACCACCATTCAAGCATGCAAGAAACTTCAAAACTCAGAGCTAGGCATGGGCATTACACTACAAGCATGCATAGAAAGCATCATTCAACCATGGGACCTCAAAATAGAGCTAAGGCAGTCCAAAACATGCACAAAATCAGTATAAGTCATGGCCAAAAAGTGCTAGAATCAAAGGCCAAAATAGCATGCAATGTAAGCTAGTAAAGAGGGTTTGCACTACAAGCATGTGAGGCAATTAAGAGGCTACTAAACCAAAAAAAGTCTGAGGTATTCCATGCCAAATAAAGCCCCAAAACCCACTGAAACATGGTTAATGCATGCAAGAATGAGATGCTCCTTTGATATGCTATGAAGAGGGTTATTCTACACATGCAAGATGGACATTCAATATGACAAAACAAGCTCTGGAAAGAGCCTATGCAGGTCCTAAAACTCATCAAAAATAGCCTGAAACATGGCTTGGAAGCATGCAAATAAGGGCTCCTTTGTAAGGCCAAAAATGCTAGAAAACAAAGCAAGGAGAGAGAGGGTCACCCCTCTCTGATTTTGGCACTCAAAATAGCATTCTAGCCACTGAAAATCCACTGGATTTCAGTGGCTAAAAGGCAAAACAAAGGACAACACAAATGCTCTAAGGCATGGCTCAAAACAAGGTAAAATGAAGCATGCAAGGGGGTAGATGACCCCCAACAGAAAAATGATCTTAAACAAACATGTTAAGGGCCTCAAAATAAGACTTTTTTCAGTTTACACCAAAGCTCAAATATGCTTACAAGTATAGCTAAAAGATGAAGCAAAATAAAGCCTTAAAAGGGAGAAAGTGTGTTACCCTTGTAGCACAAAAGGACCAGCAACCTCTGGACCACAAAGACAGCTTCTCAACCTCTAAAAATGGCCTCCAGGATGCTTAGAGTGTTGGTGGAGGGGTTTGGTTGGGAGATGGTACGCAAAGGTGCAAGAACCATGCACTTTTTGAGCTTGGATGTAGAGATATAGAGGGAGAAGTCTTGTATGCCTTAGGCAAAAATTTTGAACCTTCTACAAGGAAGGGGAGCCCTTCCTTTATAGACAAGAGGGACTAAAGCTTCTCCTAGAAGCTTAAAACCAAGGGAAAACATCCTCCATAGTGTATGGAGGATGCAGTCTGTGCCTCCCAGCTGGCACAGCTGGAATCAACTCACTGAGACAGAACTGATGAGAGCTGGCCGACCAGTTCAAGTGGTCGGCTGACCACTTGCCCTGGTCGGCCGACCAGGGTCAAAAGGTTCAAGTGGTCGGCAGCCTCCCAGGGTGGTCTCCACATGAAATGCAAGCAAGTGGTATGGTGGGAGACCAATAAATGTGGCTCAAAAACCAAAGAGACCAGCTTCCTGTCAAGAAAATAGGCCAGCAAAGAAAAAGGTGGTCTCCAAGGAGAAAAGGTAGTCTCCCACCCTTGTACCACCTTCCAAACAATGAAAATAGGGTCCAAGCCAAAAATGAACCAAGACGGATGCAAAACGAGGGTTCGGGGGCCAAAACGCGCAGCCGGGTGCCCCGAAAACTGACTGTTAAGCATCGAAAGTGGTTTGCGACCACGAAGGTGGTATCCCGGGCCACAATGTCCCTCTAGAGAGAGGAAACAAGGTGTGTGCCAAAAACCGGAGCAAACAGAGAAAGTTAAACGTTCCCGAACTGAAGCGCACGGCCGGTGGCTCCGAAAACCGGAAACTGGTCTCCAAACGAGAACAGTGGTCTATGACCACGAAAAGTAGCCTACGGCCACTAAGAGATGGTCTACGAGACCTCTCCCTCCCTTCAAGAAGAGAAAATAGAACCTGATTCGCAAACCGAGGCAAAGCACAAAAGAGTCTCGAAGTCCGGAGGCAGGGCTCTCAGCCGAGACTTCGTAACCTCAGAACGAGCACAACATGCGCAATCACCGAGCGCTCAATCGATGACGTCTGAGTCTTAAGGTCGGTCAAAAATGGGGTGTCTACAGTTGTCCCTCTTTGACAGAACTCGAAAGCCATAAGTGACGGGAGTGAATGTCGAAGCCTAGAGATGACCCATTTTTGACAAGGCCGAAGACTTAGACAAACAGGCGAGATAAACAAGAGACGTGCCCAAAGGCGTGCCCGCAGGCAGGGGAAAATGCAAAACGATATGCATAAAGCCGAATATAACTCATGATCATGCAAAGCAGCAAGCTGTAATGAAGCAAATATTCACAATAAATGCAACAGTTTTAAGCAAGAATGCAAAGCAAAACTACATTTCATGCAGTAAGGATGTAAGAGAATTACAATTCTCGCTACGTCTCACACGGAGAAGATACAATACCTGTCCGGTTCGTCTGGTCGCACCAGCTTCAAATGAACCGTACATACAATATCGTGCCTGCAAAAGAGAGAAACCTAACAGGCACAACATAGTTAGCAACATATGTTCAACGCTATATCGAACGCAGACAAACATGGTGCCAATGGAAAAGTGCATCGCAATGCAAGTGAACGTGCGTGACGACGCAAGTTGAGTATGGATGCATGACAATACCAGTGAAATGTGCATAACAATGCAAGCGACGTGCAAAACAATGCAGGATAAGTGCAACTTCAAAAGCATGTTTGAAACAAAATATTAAGCAAAGAAATGCAAGCTTCGAAGAGAGCAACACAAACGTGACCTCCGGTTTACCTCTCGGAGGGGTCGTAACATGTTCAAAAAGGATACACCTTGCTCTCGGCGAGTAACGATGAGCCACACGTCAAAGATTGAATTTGAAGTTCCTGCGAAGGCATTTCGCGCCGAAAAGTGCACTTTATTTGTACTTTCTCGAGAGCCGGGGACTTCAATCACCACCAAAATTTGCAGGGAGAACAAAGAGACACTGGAGACCACCCAGGAGGGCCACCGACCACCTAGGGAGGCCACCGACCAGGATTTTTGCAAGGGGGTGGCCGGCCTACCAGGAAAGGTGGTCACCCGACCACCTGTCCAAATCCGGGACAGTTTTGTCTTTTTACACTTGTTTCTTTAAATCCACATGTCCCAATCACTATTCCTCACACCCTCAAGGCCAAAATCAGTTCTCCTTCCTTCCTAGACCATTTTCTCTCTCAGA
The DNA here is from genome assembly GCA_030407325.1 of Camellia japonica. Classification (NCBI taxonomy): domain Eukaryota; kingdom Viridiplantae; phylum Streptophyta; class Magnoliopsida; order Ericales; family Theaceae; genus Camellia; species Camellia japonica. The sequence goes on from JAPPVO010000003.1 coordinate 24,680,356, forward strand.
TCTGCGCTTTATACGCGTTTTCCAACGCCCCACGCAAAGTTATTTTGCGAAATCTTTCAGTTTTCTTCACTTTTGACCGATTAAAATTTGATTTCGGAGCCTCTTTCTTCATTTTCACCACTTGGGGTAAGTTTGTCTCAAAATTTGGAACATTTTCTCGGGAGTTGACTTTTGTTGACTTTTTCATTTCCCGAGAGTTGACTTTTGCTGACTTTTTCCAATTTTGGCTCATTTTGCTCATTTTTGCTCCTTTTTGTAGATTTCTTCAAATGGCGGGTCATTTTCCTCACGGTAGAGGTCCTCCAGGTGCCGAGGGTGAGCCAGACATCATGTCATTGCCCCGAGAGTTCGGCCGTTTGTTCCCGAGAGGTATCATCCTCGAGAGCATGTTCTTCCTCAGGCCACTTTCTACCATTTCACCGACTTTTATGACCGAGCACCTGCGGATCTGTTGCTGCGGGAGCCGAAGACTCATCTCTCTCATCAGGCATGAGAGGTACTTGCTTCACTTTTACATCTTCTGCAATGTATCCTATATTTCTTGCACATTTCATGCTTTCGCTATGTATGCTTATTTGCTCGTTCTGAACACATTTGCGCACCATACTTCTGCTTATTTTAGCACATATCTCACAGCACAGAATTTTGTTAAGTTGGGACACAGCTTGTTCTGAACACTTAGTCTATAACACGGCATTCTGTTTGCATTTTGAACACACACCTCAATCACTTGAATTTCTGAACATGCAACTCATACTTTTGATGGTGAACACACAGCCCATTGTTTTTGAAATTTGAACACACAGCTCAAACTCTTGATGGTGAACACACAGCCCACTGTTTTTGAAAGTTGAACACGCAGCCCAAACTCTTGAGGTGAACACACAGCCCACAGTTTTTAAAAGTTGAACACGCAGCCCAAACTTTTGTTGTGAACACACAGCCCACTGTTTTTGAAATCTGAACACGCAGCTCAAACTTTTGTCGTGAACACACAGCCCACAGTTTTTGAAATCTTAACCCGCAGCCCAAACTTTTGATGGTGAACGCACAACCCACTGTTTTTTTGAAATCTGAACACGCAGCCCAAACTTTTGATGGTGAACACACAACCCACAGTTTTTGAAAGTTGAACACGCAGCCCAAACTCTTGAGGTGAACACACAGTCCACAGTTTTTGAAAGTTGAACACGCAGCCCAAACTCTTGTCGTGAACACGCAGCCCACTGTTTTTGAAATCTGAACATGCAGTTCAAACTTTTGTCGTGAACACGCAGCCCACTATTTTTGAAATCTGAACACGCAGCTCAAACTCTTGATGGTGAACACACAGCCCACTGTTTTTTGAAATCTGAACACGCAGCTCATTTATTTCATTTCCACGCAGCTTATACATTTCATTTCTGAACATGTAGCTCATTCATTTCATTTCTGAATACGCAGCTCATTTATTTAATTTCTAAACACGCAGCTCATTTATTTCATTTCTGAACACGCAGCTCATTTATTTCATTTCTGAACACGTAGCTCATTCATTTCATTTCTGAAAACTGAATACATCTGTTCATTTTGAATGCAGGTATCCTCTCGTTCTACGCGAGGTTATGGCTCGATTATTACTAGGGAGTGGTATGCAGAGCTCCCATAGACCATTCGTCACATGGTGGACGGGGCAGGATTTGGGCCCTTCTGTGCGGGGTTATCTCGCACCCTGCGAGCAGGACTTTGATGGGGGTGCTCGTGGAGAGATGGTGGGACACCACCAACTCTTTCCACTTCTCAGCTACTGGGGATATGACGATGACCCCGTTCGACTTTGCCATGCTGACTGGCCTTGATGTGGCCAGTCAACCAGTTCCCTACAACGAGGATATGGGTGAGTGGGAGGCTGCCTAGATCTATTTGTTGGGAGCTCACCCACCGATTGATAGATCTTCAGGCAAAGTCAGGTACACTTGGTTCCCCGTACAGTACATGAGGACTATGCCCGAGACTCTCGAGGAGATAGAGCAGTACACTCGAGGGTTTTCGATGTTCCTTCTTGGGACTACTTTGTTCTCCGACAGGGGGAACACCATTGGACTGTATCTGGTCAGTGCTTTGGTGGACCTATCACAGGTCAGCCAGTATGATTGGGGTGGCGCCGGCCTTGCTACACTCCACTACTATATGAGTGCGACCTCCCGCGGGCAAGGGAACATAGTTGGCGGCTACTAGAGAGCCTGGGAGGTACTTTCTGCCCTCTTGATTTATATTTCTGCTCTTCATTATCTGTACACTGCTCACGGCACACTTTACATTTTGTACTCTATATTCTGCACTCAGCATTCTGCATTTTCTGTATATTCTGTATTCTGATGGCCACTACCTTGTTTTCCACAGCTATGGGTTTACGCGTACTTTCCGACGCTAGCCCTAGAGTTCGAGGTGGAGGTGTCTCTTACAATCCCTTACTCTCTCGTATTTTAGGGTCGATGCCGGGCGAGGGCTCGAGAGACTCTGCCCTTCCTGCGACAGTTTTTTGACACGGTGCGGGCGACCAAGGTAATTCAGAACTCTCAGTTCTTCATATTTTCAACTTTGATTCATCTTGCATATTTATGACATCTAATCAGCTTATGCGCTTGTTATCCTCAGATCGCTTGGCGGCCGTGGGCACCCTTGGGAGGAGATACCCGCTTCCGATTCCCGGGGGCATGGACTTCTTCTCAGTATAGGACTTTGTTTGAGGGGCCAGTTGGCAGGGCCTGGTTTCTGGGAGATCGCTTCATGCGCCAGACGATGGGCGTCCCTGAGCAGAGTGTCCCTTCAGCACCTCTAGATGACATGCGGTCCGCTGAGAGACTCACTCCCGAGGAGGTCGATGTCGCTATGTTGGGTACCGATGCAGCTCTGCACACAGAAGAGGGGGAGTATGCGACTTACCGCCACACGTACTTGATGCCCCCACTGATGGGTGTCTGTACTCCTACTAGGAGGGCTGCTGGTGCATCATCGTCAGCTCGAGCCCGGGCTACAGACGTTCCTTCGTCTAGCAGGGCCGGCACATCGAGGAGTGGGGCTAGACAGATTCCCCCGATTCCCTTGACTTATCAGCACGCCGGGTGGCCAGATCTTCCGACCGAGTTGACTGGATGGCGATACGGGTCATCTTACCCGATTCTAATAGAGCCTCCTATGCCCGATCACCGATATGTCAGTGATCCTGACTCACCACCGGTATGTTCCACTGCTTTTCATTTATCACTCAGATACTTAGGCATTCATTTATTCATTGATGACTTGAGCTTGTATCTGCAGCCTCCCAGGGAGTATTCTGATGATCTGCTCGGATTGGTGGCCTCACTTGAGGGCATGGTCTTGTGGAGGGAGACACAGCTGTTCATTGCCAGTGTTACGGTATTTTTCAATTTTCTCGCATTTATCATACTTCTGATGACATGCTGTATTTAACCATTTCACTGCATTGCTTGACTGTATGCGTAGAGCACATCTGACACACACCATATTCATACATTGTATCTGCATACACCCACTCAATGTAGCATTCTTGTCTCTGCATCTGATATACATGTTGGCTAGTGTATTCAAATTGTCCTTTTCAGATGCAACCACTACAGGCCAGGCCATCCAGGCCTTCTCGAGGAGCTAGGAGAGGGGACTCGTCTCGCAGACGAGGTAGGCGCAGAGCACCTATTAGAGATGACGAGGAGTCTAGCGAGGATGAGGAGTCTACGCATCCTCAGTCGGAGACATCCGCAGACAGAGAGGAGGACTCTGGCTCTGGTTCTGAGAGTGGAAGTGATGTCGGAGAGGATCTCGAGGACGACAGCTCCGATTCGGATAACTGTGCTGGTGGGGGTATTGCGGAGATTGCTTAGGCGAAGAGGATGAAGAGGGCCTCCCGATCTTGAGCCCGAGAGCACTGATGCAGATGTTCCTGCTTTATTTTCCTTTTTTACTAGTAGTTGTAGCACATTGTACATTATTGGGAAGTTTCATTTTCTGTAAAACTTGTACCCTTATTGTAAAATGCTGTAACAAAGGGAGTATGATGGAATGACACAACTTTTTGTTGAAAAAGTGTTGTATTTTATGCCCTTATCATCGCATCGCATCATTTTGCACAAAAATGAGATTGAATGAAAATTGAACAACGAGTATTGCCAAGTCAGGTAGCGAACCGACGCAACAAACTAAAACAACTTAAATTACTAAGAAACAACAAAACCCTAGCAAGTTTACAACTCGATAAGCAAACTTAACGACTCGATAAACGAAACTCAACAACTCAATAAACAAAACTTAACAACAACTCGATAAATAAAGAACAACAACTCGATAAGCAAATGTATCTCGGACAATCGGTGGTGACGGAACGCATCCGAAACAGAGGAAAACACGGACCTCCAACACTTCCAACGCACGGAAAAGCTAGGAACTCTCTTCTAGAAACTAGGAACAGACCAGAGACCAACTTTTCTCCATGGCCGACCACCAGAAGGGGCTGGCCGACCAACTATTTTCCTTGGAGACCAAAGGGGTGGTCGGCCTACTAGAAAAAGTGGTCAGCCGACCACCTGGTTTGGCGACCACCAGATTTTTGACACGTGTCCCCAAACAGTGCCTTATCCTCTATAAAAGTTCCAGCTTCGTGGTTCTTTCATTTCATCTCAATTTTGCATCAAAATGGAGGCATTCCTCATCGAAAATCTCACAGCTTGGATTGCTACTTTAGACGGTTCGGAAAAGTTGAACTTCCGGGGCTTCGGCTTGAATGCACTATTCACGTTGAGACGTACTCCGCTGCATCTTCCCTTTCTCCATACCGCGGTAAGGTTTTGGAATCCGGTAACACATATCTTTAGCTTTAGCGGGCAAGAGATGTGTCCTACTTTCGAAGATTTTCAAGCTTTGATGGAGTCCCAGCGCAACGAAGAAATCTTGCTCTAGCTTCGCTTCGGGCATGCCCAAGCCTTGGGACGAATGTGTGGGCTCACTATGCACGACGCTCAAGCTTTGATTTGTGACGGAATGCTGGATATTCTAAGTTTGATTTGTCGGTTTTCCGATGCCGGTGACCGCGGCGACCATTATTGGCAAGGCTTTCGGCGACATGCCGTTTACTTATGCATGCTATCTCATTTCTTGCTTGCCTCAGGCTCTAGCAGGTCTAGCATTCGTCTGATTGAAGTTGCCCAAGGCTTAAAGGAGGGCAAGAGCTGCATTGCCATGGCACTAGCTGAGACGTTGATGGGCTTGGATGCTTTCCACCGCCGGGAGACAACCAGATTTGCGGGGAGTCCACTACTGCTGCAGGTAATGTTTTCTACCCTCCCTCACATATATACTGCTCACATCACTCGGCCCTCAGGCTCGATTTTTCTCTCAAAACCCTTTTCTCACTTTTCTCTCAACGTACACCTCTCTATTCTTTAATCTCTCATTTTTCATCCTTCCCCAGGTGTTGTTGATGGATAAGTTGTAGGTTGTGGACTCATGCCCAGCATACTCAGCTCGCGGCTATTTCTTTCGACAACATCTGGTCGATGCCATTGATGAGGGATGGTGGTTCAATTGGATGTGTAGTTTGTCCATAGACTGCATTGCTTGGCGGTGCCCCTGGCTCAATCTACCGGCAATGAGCTACAGCATGTCCCGGCAGCCTGGGATTCAATTGATTGGCCTGACACACTGTGTGTTCTACTTTCCTTTCCGGTTCTAGCGCCAATTCGGCCATGATCAGATTTGCCCGGCAGAGGGGATAGAGTACCCAGCTGCATTCCCGGTCCGAGACGCGTAACTTGCTCAGTATGCCACATCATGGAGGACTAGAGAGATCCTGGACCCCGCTCCCACCTTCAGTTGCACTTTGCCTGATGAGTGCATAGATTGGCTCAATGAAGAGGCACAGATTGGGCCCAGCTTGGCATCAGAGGCTTCGACTAGCTCTGGGAGGGGGCACAGGAACACCTGACTTATTTATGCCCTGAATTTATTGCTTTATCAGTACTTTCAAGTTTTCTTTATGAGTGTAATAAAAGGCAACTTCAATTTGTATTCAAGAGTAGGAGAACTTTGTATTGAAATCAATGAAATTGAAGGTTGTGGGTACTGAAAATTTTCTGCTTTGGTCCAAAATGGTCTAAGTTGTAAAAGATTAATTTGAGCAAATCAACTTTTATTAAAACTTTTCAAAACCATTTTCGATATGGGTCAGAACTGGACACGCCTGAGATCTGTCAGTGAGATGCATAACCCCGGATCCCAACAACTGGAAAGTTGCCCCTAGTCTGAATAGCACTGCACCGGAGATCACAACCAAAGTTCTTGAGTGCTGAATAGACAAAGATGACCGAGATGATCAAATGGACAAAGTTGATAGGGGAAAAGTTTATGGCTGGACTTCAGGATGAAGTTGCCTACGTATCCCAAATAAGGGAATCAAGCCTTAAGTAGTTCGGCTCAGGTCCACTCGTGTATTAACCCTCACCTTTTACGCTCTAACTTTTGCCAAGGCCGCCCTTTGCGGGTTTTCAACCTTGTAAGCTCAATTTTTGTAATTTCTAATTTTTCATGCTCTAACTTTTGCCTAGGTTGCCCTTTCGGGTTTTCGGCCTCGCGAGCCTCTCAGGGGTAATATTTCTTCAACTTGTCCATGTTGATCGGTTGGGAGAACTCTAGGCCATTTAGGTCCATCAGAACCACAGCTCCACCTGACCAGATAGACTTGATGATGTAAGGACCAGTCCAATTTGGTCTGAACTTGCCCCTAGGTCATGGATGAGAGCTCGATTGTCTTTAAGCACCAAATCTCTTTCCTCCAAATTCCTGGACTTAACTTTCTTGTTGAAAGCCCTAGCAATTCTGTGCTGATAACCTTGAACATGGTACAGTGCTTTCAGTCTTCTTTCATCAAAGAGCATGAGTTCCTCGAACCTGCTCTGCTGCCAATCTACTTCGGCTATCTGACACTCAGCCAGCACTCGCAATGACGGAACCTCAATTTCAATGGGTAGAACGGCCTCCATCCCATAAACTAATGAATACGGAGTCGCTCCAGTAGAAGTTCTAATTGAAGTCCGGTAGCCCCACAGAGCAAATTGTAGCTTATCTAGCCAGTCCCGGTAGGTTTCCACCATTTTCTACAAAATGTGTTTGATGTTCTTGTTGGCGGCCTCAACTGCTCCGTTGGTCTGCGGCCGATATGCAGACAACTTGTGAAAAGCCACATTGTATTTCTCCAACAAGTCAATCACTTCCTTCTTGAAGTGGAAACCATTGTCTGAAATGATCTCGTTCAGGACCCCGTAGCGACAGATGATGTTATTCCTGATGAACTTTGCAACATGTAAAGCCTTCAATACCGCATAAGATTGGGCCTCAACCCACTTTGTAAAATAGTCTATCGTGACCAGGATGAACTCATGCCCATTCGACCCCTTCGGGGTGACAGCCCCGATCACATCTATTCCCCAAACTGAAAATAGCTATGGCGAAGTCATGTTGTACAGCTTCGACGGCAGGATATTCATGCGGTTTGCATGGATTTGACATTTGTGGTATCGTCGAACGAAGCTGATACAATTCTCCTCCATGGTGGACCAATAGTAACCTTGTCTGAGAATTTTCTAGGCTAACATCACCCCGTTCATGTGCGCTCCGCACTCTTCTCCATGGATGGCCTCCATTAGACGCTTCGATTCTTCAGCCTTAACGCACAGCTTATGCATTCCCAGATGACCTCTCTTATACAGTTTTCCTCCGCAGACGATGAACTGAGCAGCCATTCTCCTAATTGCCCTCTTGTCTTTGGCATTTGCCCCTGGTGGATATGCTTCTTTCTCCAAGAAGTTCCAGACATCATGATACTAGGGGTTCTCATCTTGAACCTCTTCTATGGAAGCAATAGACTCATAGGCCGGCACAAACTTCTGGTCAATAATGATTGGACGCATCCGGACTCCGAAAGGGATGTCTATCATGGAAGATAGAGTTGCTAGCGAATCTGCGAACCTGTTGTTTTCTCTTAGTAGATGAGCGAAGTTCAGCTTCTCAAACCGAGGAATCAGCAAGTCCAAGGTCTGGTGGTACATTATCATCTTTTCTTCTTTGACTTTCCAATCTCCCTTAGCCTGGGATACAACAAGGTTCGAGTCCCCGATGATGTCCAACCGTTTTGCCCCTAGTTCCAGGGCTGCTTCTAAACCAGCAATGCATGCTTCATATTTTGCTTCGTTGTTCGAGACTTTGAACCGGAGTTTAAATGCTAGAGGGATACGGGAATTTTCGAGTGCTATCAGCAACACCCCTATCCCATACCCGTATTGGTTTGACGCTCTGTCAAAGTACATCGTCCAAGTTTCATCTTCGATATGTAGAATGGCCTCATCTGGGAATAGGTACTCAACTGCTTCATCCCCTTCCACTGCGTGATCGGCTAGGAACTCCGCTACCGCTCTCCCCTTCACTGACTTGCGAGTCACATACTTCAGATCGAATTCGGAAAGCAGAAGCAACCAAAGAGCTAGCCTACCCGTAAGTGCCGGTTTCTCGAAAAGATATTTGATGGGATCTAATCTTGAAACCAACATTACAGAGTGAGCTAACAGGTAGTGTCGCAGCTTCCTAGTAGCCCATACCAAGGCCAAACAAGCCTTCTCGAGTGGAGTGTAGTGGGTCTCGTAATCCAACATCTTCTTGCTCAGATAGTAGATGGCTCTCTCCACCTTATCTTCAGATTTTTGCACAAGCATACAGCCCATTGTAGTCTCAGTCACTGAAAGATACAAAATCAACGGTTTTCCCGGTTTGGGTGGTGACAACACGGGCGGGTTCTGTAATTATTCCTTGATCTGTTCAAAAGCAGCTTGGCATCGGCCGTCCCATTAGAACTTCGTTCCTTTCTTTAGGAGACCAAAAAGTGGTTCACAAGTCAAGGTTAATTTTGAGATAAACCGTCTTATGAATTGCACTTTACTTAGAAAGCCTCGCACCTCCTTTTCAGTCCTTGGTGGTGGCATTTCTAAGATAGCCTTGATTTTGGAAGAGTCGACTTCGATACCTCTCTGTGTAATCAAGAACCCTAGCATTTTCTCTACTGTAACACCAAACGTACACTTCTAAGGATTCAACCACAACCGGAATTCTCTGACCCTTTGGAAGAACTTTTGCAAGGCGGTGTAGTGGCCCTCTCTTTCTTTGGACTTGACAATCATGTCGTCCACATACACCTCAACCTCTTTGTGGATCATGTCATGCAATATCGTGGTCGCTGCCCGTTGATATGTAGCTCCAGCATTCTTCAACCCAAATGGCATCACTCTGTAGTAGTAGGTCCCCCACGGGGTAGTGAAAGCAATCTTTTCCCGGTCTTCGAGTGCCATTACAATTTGATTATAGCCTGAGAAACCATCCATGAATGAAAGCAAAGCATGCCCCGCTATGAAGTCCACTAACTCGTCGATATACGGCAAGGGAAAGTCGTCCTTCGGACTGGCTCTGTTCAAATCCCTGAAATCCACGAATACCCGGATCCTGCCATCCTTCTTGGCACCGGAACTATGTTGGCCAACTAAGTTGGGTACTCAGATACCAGCAGGAACCCTGCGTCAATTTGCTTGGTGACCTCTTCCTTAATCTTGAGAGCCCAGTCCGGGTGGATCCTTCTGAGTTTCTGTTTAACAGGTCGGGCCTCGAGGTCAAGAGGGATCCGATGCTGTACAATCTCAGGATCGATTCCAGGCATGTCTTCGTAGGACCACGCGAAAACATCTTTAAAATCTTTTAATAAAGCGACTAAGCGCTCGCGCTCCTCCGAAGAGAACGTGGACCCGATCTAGACCAGCCGCGGGTCCTACCCAGTACCCACATTAACTATAGTGATTTCATCAACCAGGGGTTTAACAAATCTCTCCTGCTCTTGATCAATTAAACGTTGCAAAACCGGATGAATTTCTTCCTTGTCGTTTTCATCAAAATTTTGAAAGTTCTGATCAATACAATAAAGCAAAGGCACAGAAAAGTACTCAGAAACCACAGCCACATCATTCTCATTAAGCATTTCCAAATCGTCCGATTCTTCTGTTACAACAGACTCAAAAGAGAAAGAAAAAGATGACCTAGACAGGATTGTGGTATCCGCGTTATCACTCCCAGGAATACTGGACTCAAACTCAGTCGAGTTGGAACCTGATTCCGACTCCACAGACTCGGTGGAATCAGATTCCGGCTCACTACCTGACCCGGTGCTGCTTGACAAAAATCCCTCCTCGTACTGCCAAATGAGAGAGGGTGCGATGGATGCATCCAAAATGTTTGACGGTGGGCCCACAGCCGTTTCATTTCCGATCATGGACACCGAGAAGCTATCCCCCAAGCACTTCTATACGATCGGAGAATCTGAAAGTAGACAAGCCAGCGCTACCCCCATTTTATTTTCGGCGTCCTCAGAATCCACTTTCTTGCTCTACTCAACCTCAGCTGTTGGGTCTGTCTGCTCTTCGGCAACGTCATCCCCGGATAACTGCAGGTTGAAGAAGATCTCAAACCCAGCAAGCGCTTCCTCTCAGCATTCAGCCACGGCTCTGGGAAGCCGCAAAATGGAAAGTCCTCCCCCTCCCGAACGAAGTGTCCGTTTAGGGTACCCTGGATGGGTCAGTACATTAACTCAAAAGGCTTTCCCGCCTGCTTCGCTCTGGCTCTCCCAGCCATCTCCTTACCTTTTCTCACCCAATCCTCTTTGGTGGGCAGGTAACCCAAGCCAAAGGTATGTGGGTTGTGTGGCACTTCGGCCAATGCTGCGACGCCCTTCCGGCAAGTCTTCCCTAATCCCATCCCAGGGATGTGTTGGAGCTTGTTCATGAGGTATACTGATTAAGCACTAACATACAACCCTTCATTAACAGCCAAAATGTTCTGCACAACCCAAGCCTCGGCTAAGGTAAAACCCAATAAGAACACATCCTCCATACCGTGCTCGATTTCCAAAACTGGCGTAGATACTTCTGGCTGTGGATGGATCGATGAATTCCCGAAAACAATGGCCACCCCTTTCCCATGAGGATATTTCAACATCTGGTGCAAGGTAGACGAAACTGCCTTCACCTGGTGCAGCCACGGCTGCCCCAAGAGTAGATTGAAGGTTGCAGGAACTTCTAGGACGTGAAAGTCTATCTCATGTTGTCCCGGACCAACCTTAGTTTGAATTTGCATGGTCCCCTTCACCTCTCTGCTTGTGTTATCATACGCCCTTATCACCTGGGTGGTTGGCGCAAAGTCTGCGGATTTCAACCCGATTGCATAGGCCGTCCTCGCGGGGCACACATTGATGGCAGATCCGGTATCAACAAGAACCACCGGTATCCATTTGTTTCTACACTCCATAGAGATGTAGAGTGGCTTGTTGTGATTCGCACCCTCAGGTGGCAATTCTTTGTCGGAGAAGGTCAACATCGGGGAAGCCCCTCCCAGAAAAACCAATCCCACTAGCTGCTCAGGCGTGGTGTCTATCGAGAGTTTGGCCTTATCCATCGCCGATAAGACAGCTTGTCTATGAATGCGTGATGCCATAAGTAGTCCCCAGATGGAGATGTCTGCTTGTATTTTTTTCAACTGTTTTAGCACCGCCTCTTCTTCGAGTAACTTCTCTTTCTATTTTTCTGCCTCCTTGTCCTTCCCGAACGCCTCTGGTTGATCTAGGTGCGGGGGCTTGAAGTACCGCCCATTCCTAGTCATATGGTTAACTTCACTAATGTACCAGGTATCATCCGGTTGATTGCTCCCCCAGTCCTCATCAGTGTGGACAAGACATAGATCATCGTCTTCCCACCACATTCCATCGGCGGCCGACAGACACTTGTCCGGCTCCAGTATAACTGTTCTTGTACTCACGGTACCTTCTGTCCATGTGCTCACAGCATCCTCTGTTCTTGTGCACACAGCACTTTCAGTCCCCACGGGGGCTTTGGCCTTTCTGTTTCTCTCAGAATCTTTAATCCCTTCATGTTCCAACTGCGTCAGTGCAACCTGTTGTTCAACATTCCCTGTATTCAAAATGCCCAAATCCCGAGCGAAATTCTTAGCATCGGCGCTCTCCGGTGATGCATTCTGACTTCCGGCCCTTCCGGCCACAACTGATGTCCTTGTCCCTAATAGACCCTGTCCCGGCTGAGATTCCTCAACAACATCTGGTTAGTCATCAAGCCACCCTGTAACCTCTGTTGACTTCTCGAAATCAAACCAGTTGATTGTTGAGTCTTGTTCTGTGAAAAACTGCAAGTTGGCCATGTCCCCTTCCAAAGTTGCTAAGTCGTCTGTCCTCTGATCTAGTCCGTCCCCCCGTATTACACAAAGTTCTGCCCCTGTTGGCAATTCCAGATTTGGCCTGGCCTGATCTGCCGATATAATGTAGCCACTCGGATCATACACCTCCTCAGCAAAGCTCCTAAATTCCTCAGACCCTGAATCCACAGTCCTATTTTCCTCCGCAGCCATCCCTGCTCTGTCTTCGACAGTCACCACCTTTGGTTTGGGTTGGGTTCGGGAGATGTCCAACATGCACAAATCCGTGCTTTCAGGAAGGAGCACCTCCGACTTGGGTAGGTGGGACGGGGTGATATATATGCTGGGGTCGTATGACGTGACCCCAGTCTGGATAAAGTTAATGCATTTGGGAGGTGGAGCTTGGTTGTGTGGTGGGAGAGGGTTGGTTGTGACATTGGGTTTTTCTGGAGGCACAATCACCCTGCTGTCAACGAGATCTTGAATCTCGTGACGCAATCTAAAGCAATGGTCGGTGTCATGACTGTGTTGCTGGTGAAAGGCACAATATTTGGCTGGGTTATGGGAGGGGGGAAGTGTTTCTGGCAATGGCCTCGGCTCCAGGGGCTTCAAGTGCCCTTTTCTGATTAAAACCCCCAAAGCCTTGGACAGGGGCATATATAATAGGGTGAAGGTTCTTTGGCCTCGGGGTTGGAACTTGGTTATTTGTGTTACTTCCGGACGCACCGGAGAATGGTGTAGCTGCAAGGGTTCTTGGGGGATTGGTGGTCACCATGCTTACTTCTGAAGCTCGGGCAGCCGCAGCACTGCTTGTGCTTGCGTTCGTACTACGGCTGTTGAAGGTTCTCCTGGGTTGTTCTCTGTCATTGTCAATCAAGCCCTGCTTCAAGGCATCCTCAATTTTGTACTCCCATCTCATGCAAATCTGAAAAGGTGGAGAAGGGGAGAACGATCATCTTTTGCATGAGTTTAGGCTGGAGATTGCGCACAATCATCCGAATCTGATCTTTGTCAGTGGGCCTAGTGGTCATCATTAAGGCCTTGGCTCTCCATCGGGTTACGAACTCAGAAAAACTCTCCTTAGGCTCCTGCCTAGTCGCCTCGAGATCTCGGGTTGTAATCTCGATTTGTGTATTATAAGAGTACTGAGCGACAAAAGCCTCGGCCATCTCATCCCAATTCCTTTTAACATCATCTTCTAGTTTTGCATACCAGATGGCCGCTACGCCCGATAGGGTCCGGCCAAATAAAGAAAGCTTCTGTAGTCTGGTGAGGCCCATCGGCCTTAGTATTGTATGAAAATAACCACAGGTGCACCATGGGATCCCCGGACCCGTCAAAGCGGTCAATATGTGGTATCTTAAATCTGTCCGGCAGCGTCACGGCTGCGTCGGTGTACCCATCTTCAATATCAAGAATGGACTTGACCCCTTGGGACTTCTTGAACAGCTTTTCAAGCTTGCTCACTTTTAATGCCATGGGGTTGACCTCGAACTCGAAAGGAGAGTCCGGTAGATTGGTAGGTGTTTTGGATAGCTGGGGTAAGATTGGGGGCGGAGCCGGCCCTGTTGGAATGTCCGTACCTTGCTGGACATTTGGTGTCTCCCCGGGTGTCGGAACCCCTGGTGGTGGAGGAGCTTGATGCGAAGCAGATGCTCCGTTTTGCTGTTGCAGCCTGGTGATTAGCTCTGCCTGCTGGGTCATAACTGTGGCCTATTGTTTGGCAAATTCCGCTTGACGGACAGCGTCTTGCTGCATGGTTTTCATACTCTCCTGGAGTTGACGGACCATTTCCTCCAAGCTTGCTATACTACTCTGATTTGATTGAACCACCGGTATATCTATCTCTGGTGTAGCCTCGGGAATCTCAACCTGACTGTTTACAGACCACTAATTTGGCAACCTCTGCTCGGATACACTGCGTCTTTTCGACCTCCGTCTAATAACTGGGGGTAAAGAGTGGAACATTGGTTGTCCGTCGACCAGATCCTCAGATCGATTGAGTCGGCGACCTCTAGTCTAGAGTGCTTGGGGAATATCTGCTTGGTCTGAAGCAATTGTGCTAAACTACCTAGCAAAAGAATAAATAAAGCAATAATAAGGAAATAAATAACTAGAAAACGGACAGCATAACAGCTTAAAATAAAGCTCAACACACAGTTGGGCACAACAACACACAGTTGATAAGCTGAATATACTGTTCTCAAACACTGATCATTGTTCCCAAATCACTGTCCCCAAATCTGAATCTGATACCCGCAGATAACTGATTCCCAAAATACCAATACTGGTGCCCTCAGGCCTGATACCCAAACTTGTAAACTGATACATGCATTCCTGTAGAGACGCACTCTAAAAGCACATAGCAAACAAGTGAGAGCCAAAACACCCCTATGTTAGGGTAGGGTTTCTTTGTCCTATTTTGTTAGGAGCTAGGGTTTCACTACGCACGCAGCGGTTTCAAACAATCTAAACTCGGGTAAGCAACCTGTCCTAGCTTGGAATGGTCACTATGGATTCCGAATATGCACTAGGTCGAATGGTCAAAAAGGGTGCCCTAGTGAAAACTGGGGTTTGTGTTCCCATCGTGGCAGAGCCTGTAACCGGTCAGCCTTATGGCACACTTCTCGAAGCGAGCCTCCGGCAAACCGTTCAGGAATAGCAGATGGCAAACACGGTGACTTAGGCGCACCAATGCAAATGCAATGCAAAGAAACACATAAGTGTAGTCAAAACAAGATATCATGAGTTCGAGTCAAGTTCTCTAATTCCCCAATAGAGTCGCCAGAAACTGTAGACGTCTCGAACGTCCCGGGGGAAATCCCCCGTTTTGTCCATTGGGCTCACTACAGTTCGGACTCAATGTCACGGTCCTGTATCTAATCTCGCAGAGTGCAATGCAAGACCGATGAATCATCAAAGAGTCCAAATCCGGCAAATCGTTTTGAAAAACAGATTTTTAGAAAGAAGTGCCAAACATGGACTACTTTGCCAGATACAGAGTCGCCACCTAAATATTTTATTTTGGGGGAATTTAGGAAACCCTGACACGTGCCTAAGGCCACGTGTCCGTCATCACCAAAGTTGCCTCGGCTCGGGAACTTGGGTACGATTAGGGAAGGTCATTTCATGAGCACCCCCGCTCGCCCGATCAAAGGATCGGCCTCTACTAATCATGGTATCGAGTTTTTGAAAACACATGTGCTCTTATTTCAGTTTATTAGCCTAGAATTACTATGTGATGCGTACAGAATACAAGTATAGACTGGATTGCCTAGGTTAGAACAAAGCATCGCATATCCGTTTGTTTTGAAAATGGATTGAAGTTTGCTACTCGCAAGTAGGCTAAAACACGGGTTTCGACGAATTATTCCAACTCAAGCAACCCAACCTTCACCCACAGGCATTCAGGCAGTTATATCACGTAAGCGCGTAGCCTCATGATAAGCATGCTACCATGGCAGTCACTCACACGCATGCAAGGATGCTAAAGCATAAACACTTACCGAGTACTCCGAGCCAAAGAAAGAAGCTAATTAGAAAACATGCATGAATCCTAACTATGCTGAGATGCCTAATGCAACACATACAAGAATGCAACTAAGATAGGCTCAGCTATTCTAAGATGGCATATGAAAAGCTGCAAATAACACGTATTCAACTCAGAATTGAAATACAATACAGTTAGTATGATGCGTCGAGCCCGGTGCATGCAATACAGATGAATGAATGCAAGCATGCGAATATATAGATGCTAATTGAAACATGCCCTAAACTAACCATCATAAGCTAGTAAATAAAAGAGAGAAAGACGTGGGGTTGGAAGACATGCATAACACACACGCACACTTATTACAATTGTGCCCTCGCTCGAAGGGTCCGAATAAATATTACACAACCAAAAATGAATAACTAATTATTACACAACACTAGCTAATTAACAAATTAACTAAGAAACCGAGTAAACTAGCATGCAATGCTACATGAAGTAGACTGCCTCGGCTTTGTTCGGAATAATGAAAGATGCATGCATGCTCAGGTCGCCTTGTCGGGAAATCCATCGCGATGCCCCGATTTGCCTCTGTTTGCAACTGGTTCCAGAACACTGTACAAAGCTCCAGAAGGCTGCTGACCAGTTTTTGCTGCTGGTTTCTGGTTTGCTGCAACAGAGAGTGAGAAAGGGGCATGGCAAAGTATTTTCAACATATGTGTGCATGACCACTCTCCACGTCATTGCATAAGCTCTAGGGAGTGTAATCTTTGATCCTCGTGCCACCAATCACGCATCTCGATGCATGATGGCCGAGGAGTCGAATTGCGCGACTCAATGTGAAATGAATGCACACATGGACATAAAAGGCCTAGACTCCATCATGGGTAATCAAGAGTGTCGGTGACCCAGAATTGAGGCACGTTTCATCACTTGGAGTATGAAACGTCCCTCGTTTCCCGTATTTGGACTAAACCCTATTCCAAACACAATGCAATATACATGGCATATGCAATACGACTAGCATGCAACCCTAAACGCAATGCAACCTAATCATGCTAGCATGCGAGGGATGATATGCAAACATGCAACTAGCATACACAATGCTATGAACTAAGAATGGCATACTCAATGCACATGAACTATATGGCATACGCAATGCACATACGAAGATGGACATGCACGAAGACATGAACAAGGCATACACAATGCGACGATCAAGCATGCGACAACATGGATATGGCATACATAATGCAAGATGGACTTAAACTAAAATGAATGGGCCTCAGCCACACTCAAATCAGTGGCCAATATGATGAAAATGAGACAACAAAATGCATGCAAACCTGCACAAATGCAAGGGACCAAACCTAAGGTACAAAATGCAACTCTACCAAAGCATGGCAAGGATGAAATATGGCATACAATCACATATTTTCCAGCTCTGAAATGACATGCAAGATGGTCCTGAATCATGCAAACACCTCACACAATGCATGCTAGGTGGCCCAAATACCGAAATTAGTGAAGTGGATTACACTATAAGCATGCAAAGCCATACTCAAATGGCCAAACCAACCCCAAACAGTCCCTATGTAGGCCAAAACAGTAGCAAATATGGACTAAAATGATGGCTCGCAAAGCATGGAAATGAAGCTCATGCAATGGTCCAAAAATGAGGTATTTAAGCACGACTCTCAAACACATTTAAAGAGTGAAAAACATGGGAATATGGTACAAGTATAGGCTCTGAAATGACATGCTCAATGACCCCAAAACATGAAGACACCACCATTCAAGCATGCAAGAAACTTCAAAACTCAAAGCTTGGCATGGGAATTACACTACAAGCATGCACAGCAAGCATCATTCAACCATGGGACCTCAAAATAGAGCTAAGGCAGTCCAAAACATGCACAAAATCAGTTTAAGGCATGGCCAAAAAGTGCTAGAATCATTGGCCAAAATAGCATGCAATGTAAGCTAGTAAAGAGGGTTTGCACTGCAAGCATGTGAGGCAATTAAGAGGCTACTAAACCAGAAAAATTCAGAGGTATGCCATGCCAAATAAAGTCCCAAAACCCACTGAAACATGGTTAATGCATGAAAGAATGAGATGCTCCTTTGATATGTATGAAGATGGTTATTCTACACATGCAAGATGGACATCCAATATGGAAAAACAAGCTTTGGACAGAGCCTATGCAGGTCCTAAAACTCATCAAAAATGGCCTGAAACATGGCTTGGAAGCATGCAAATAAGGGATCCTTTGTAAGGCAAAAAATGCTAGAAAACAAAATAAGGAGAGAGAGAGGGTCACCCCTCTCTGATTTTGGCACTCAAAATAGCATTAAAAGGCCAAACAAAGGCCAACACACGTGCTCTAAGGCATGGCTCAAAACAAGGTAAAATGAAGCATGTAAGGGGGTAGATGACCCCCAACAGAAAAATGATCTTAAACAAACATGTTAAGGGCCTCAAAATAAGACTTTTTTCAGTTTACACCAAAGCTCAAATATTCTTTCAAGTATAGCTAAAAGATGAAACAAAATAAAGCCTTAAAGGGGAGAAAGTGTGTTACCCTTGTAGCACAAAAGGACCAGCAACCTCTGGACCACAAAAATAGCCTCTCAACCTCTAAAAATGGCCTCCAAGATGCTTAGAGTGATGGTGGAGGGGTTAGGTTGGGAGATGGTATACAAAGGTGCAAGAACCATGCACTTTTTGAGCTTGGATGTAGAGATATAGAGAAAAAAGTCTTGTATGCCTTAGACAAAAATTTTGAACCTTCTACAAGGAAGGGGAGCCCTTTCTTTATAGACAAGAGGGACTAAAGCTTCTCCTAGAAACTTAAAACCAAGGGCAAACATCCTCCATAGTGTATGGAGGATGCAGTATGTGCCTCCCAGCTGGCACAGCTGGAATCAACTCACTGAGACAGAACTGATGGGAGCTGGCCGACCAGTTCAAGTGGTCGGCCGACCACTTGCCCTGGTTGGCCGACCAGGGTCAAAAGGTTCAAGTGGTCGGTAGCCTCCCAGGGTGGTCTCCACATGAAATGCAAGCAAGTGGTATGGTGGGAGACCAGTAAATGTGGCTCAAAAACCAAGGAGACCAGCTTCCTGTCAAGAAAATCGGCCGGCGAAGAGAAAGGTGGTCTCCAAGGAGAAAAGGTGGTCTCCCACCCTTGTACCACCTTCCAAACAATGAAAATAGGGTCCAAGCCAAAAATGAACCAAGACGGATGCAAAACGAGGGTTCGAGGGCCAAAACGCGCAGCCGGGTGCCCCGAAAACTGACTGTTAAGCATCGAAAGTGGTTTGCGACCACGAAGGTGGTCTCCCGGGCCACAGTGTCCCTCTAGAGAGAGGAAACAAGGTGTGTGCCAAAAACCGGAGCAAACAGAGAAAGTTAAACGGTTCCGAACCGAGGCGTACGACCGACGGCTCCGAAAATCAGAAACTGGTCTCCAAACGGGAACAGTGGTCTACGACCACGAAAAGTAGCCTACGGCCACTGAGAGATGGTCTACGAGACCTCTCCCTCCCTTCAGGAAGAGAAAACAGAACCTGGTTCGAAAACCGAGGCAAAACACAAAAGAGTCACGAAGTCCGGAGGCAGGGCTCTCAGCCGAGACTTCGTAACCTCAGAACGAGCACAACATGCGCAATCACCGAGCGCTCAATCGATGACGTCTGAGTCTTAAGGTCGGTCAAAAATGGGGTGTCTACAAATAGTCTTTTTCTTGTTGAATGGTGTGTGGGTATTATTCTGTCGTTGTGGTGAAGATTGTGCCATCAACAAGTTCGAAGACAATCCTTCTTTACGCCTGCGCTTCATTCTTTTTTCTTCTAAAACTAAGAGTACATGCAATGTTACCATTGAAATCTCTCGTCCGCTGTGAGTTAGAGATGTGATAACATGATCCCAAGACAATGGAAGACTATTAAGTATGGTTGTTACTTGTATCTTGTCCAGCAAAGAATGACCAGTGTTGGATAATTCTTTAGCAATTAATTCCATTTGATTAACATGATCACCAACACTATCAATATCACTCATACGAGTGTTATTATATTTGTCCAAGAGCAATTGAATTTGAGTATCCGATCGAACTCCATACTTACTTTCTAGTGCTTCCATTAGTTGTCTTGCAGTTTCATGTTCTTCAAAAAGCGGAATAATGTTATCTTTCATGTTATGTGACATAGTTGCCTTTGCCATTAGATCATCTTCTATCCATTTAGTTTGAAACCAACTAGAATCATCATTCGGTTTAGAAGTGGATAAAGTATGCAATGTTTTCTCATGTGTAAGAACATAAGAAATGTGGCGTTTCCATGCTCAGAAATTATTTCCATTACGCATCTCGATTCTTGAAGAATCCATGGCATTTTTAATTGCCATTAAAAATAAATAAATAAAAATGTGTACTTTTAAATAATATAAAATAAAATAAAATACAATTGTGGACCCAAGATTAATAATAATAATTATTATGTCTGTTCAGTGAAAAGCAACTTCTTTTTCAAGATGGGATTTAAAAATTCTCTGGCCTTACTTTAATCCTTGGGCTAGGCTTGGCTTTGAAACAGGCCCAAAAGAAACATAACTCAAAATTAATTTAGGCCCAAAAGAAACAGAACTCAAAATTAATTTAGGCCCAAAAGAAAGAGAACTCAAAATTAGTTTAGGCCCAAAAGCAAGAGAATAATGTATTCTTGTTTCAAAATTTCAAACCAGCAGTAATAATAGTATTCCGGTTGTCTTCTTCGGCAAGGAGAGACGGCGACCAAAACTTGAAATCGACTTTTGCGAAATCAATTCGTTGTCAAATGTCACAATGAAAATGACCGTAATGCTCGAAATTCTGTGACGAACAAGACGCCGATGATATAGAGGTTGATTGACAACCAAAAAATGAATTGTAGAATTTGTCCCACCGACGATATACAAATTCAACTTCGGCAAGTGTTCTACTGTCGTTTCTTCCCACAATAACTTCTTTTGGGTGCGCTGGTGGATTGATTATGCGTTGGTGGTGTTCAAACAACCGAATGAAAGTCACCAAAGCAAAACACAAGTTTTCAATTTGTTCTCTAAATTTGAACAAAATAAATTCTGAAAAAGTTTCTCTTCTACGGATTATAATTCAATGCTTGCGTACTCAGTTTAACACTGCTCTGATACCACTGAAAGATGAACAATCAATGGCTAAGTGATTGGTGATCCCGTGAGGGTATTTATCACGCAAGACCGAATAATCCGGAAGCAAAGTTGTGTCTAGATATGCTGGGTTTTCCAATGGTTTTTAATGTGTAAAATGAAAACATTCTGCCAATGTATTTATAACCACAATGGCACCCATTTGCTAAAGGTCACAACCTTTGGAAACAATGCACCCATTGTGTTTAAATTTGACTTACCAGATCATTTCATTTTCTTGCGGGAAGATATACACCTGCCAATTGGAAATGATCAAGTATAGAGAGGCACACCATATTATGATGTGGTCACATTTAATCTAACAAGGTGAATATAAGGAAGTCGTGGAAATATACAAGAAATATGCAGAAGTTCACGTGGCCAAGATCACCAAATCAGGAGATACTACATTGCACCTAGCGGTGCCAGATGGTCAAGATCAATTTGTTAAACAGTTCGTTGATACAATTTATGAGGCAGATTCCAAAGCAAAAAAAGATGAGCATGGTGGTGGTAGTGAACCAGCACCAGCACCAGCACCAGCACCGGGCACCAGCATGAGCACGGGCACCAGCAGCTCCCAGTGTACAAATTGAGGGAGGTAGTGGAGGACAAGCATCCGGGAGGCTTCCAGTGGAGAAAATAAGCCAGGTGGTGGTAGTGAAGAAGAAAAAGCACCAAAGGCTCTCAGGATAAAAAAAAATGAGAGAGGGAATACCCTTCTTCATTTGGCACCAGCACTGGATAGTCTCACAATGTGCTACTGGATTGCTAACAAACATCCAAATTTAATTTTTATTCGTAACCACCACCAAATGAACCCTTTGTTCTTGGCTGCTCTCAATGATAAGAAAGATGCTTTCCTCTGTCTTGATAATCTTTGTCACAACAAAAAGCCCTTGCTTGAGTACTGTAGAAGGAGTGTTGGAAAATAATGGTTTTCGATAACTTTAATTCGAAATAAAGTGGGACTCAATCGCCGGTTCAAGTGGGTCTGAATAGTTTTGTATTCTCTTAAGTGAGAAGATTGCTATACAAAATTAATGGGCCGAAACCACTGAGTTGTGAATGAGAATTATCTTATAAAGTGGGCGTCAATAAAAGTTGGGCTTAAATTTAGACTTAGTCTTAGTTTGGACGAGGCCTAGACTTGTCCTTGTGCTTGTGCTTGTGCTTGTGCATGTATTAGGTTTGGTCTTGGATTTAGACTTGGACTTAATCTTTAGCTTGGGCTAAGCTATGTTGTGTTGGGCTTAGCTTGTGTATGTGTTTGAGAATTTGATTTGGATCAGGTTATGAACCAACATTAGTATCCATTTTGTGACCCATCTAGTTGGTTTATTCAAACATCATTATATACATATTTATTTGTATATATTAAGCATATAGGGGGTTTAGACCTTTGTAACTCTCATCTTTTGATGATGGAGTTGATGACCATATTAGTGGCCATAGGTCTTCAACCTTTGTAACTCTAGCCCTAATGGCTAGAGTTGATGGCCTTAGTTAATGGCATTTGATGGCCCTATTAATGTATAGCCTTCATGGCTAGGGATTCCCCTACTTGTATAAATAGAGGCCTTTCCCCTCTAACTTAGTAGGATAATTTTGAAGAGATTTTTGATGGAAAATAAAGATGGTGTTTTTATAAAGAGTTGGAGATGGATTTTACACCAAAATTTTTTTTTCCTATCTTTTTTTGCTAGCCCATTCTTTGGTTCTTGTTAGAGACAGTGCAACCATTGTCAGCTCACCAAAGCTAACAGAAAGTGCTTCTGCGTTAGCCGGTCTAAAGTGTCGTATCCTGGGAGACAAAAGTCGACGTTCCTCCAGCACTCACGATAAGGCGGCTAATCTATTTTAAAGATACTGTGGTATCACACAGGCTTCGGTTTGCTTCCTTTTACTAATTTTATTTTATTATGAATTTTTGTAAATTCTATCATGTTCTAAAATTCAAAATGGTTTGTTCAATATAAATCTATTTATTTTATTTAAGTACACAATTTCTACAACAAACTTAAAACAAATTATGTGTTTCTCATGAAATTAGAGAAATAGATTCATATATAATTAATTTACACTGTGTCATAGTTGCAGTAGGTACTAGATAAATTGATTTTATTATATTCGTAGTATGCTTCTATAGTTGCATAAGAAATTGAATTAATTGTTGCTATTGCTATGTTTATTTTCTGGAAAAGGCCACTGTTTTGTATGAGAATTCATTACATGTTATTCAAAGGAGGTCACTGTTTTA